>JASEVX010000001.1:79529211-80145879 GCA_031761405.1 Serripes groenlandicus
CTTAATGACCTCACCAGAATTCCTTCAAATTTTAGGGATCCATGCAGAATTCTGGTTTCCATGGCAACGAAACGAAAAAAAACTTCAAAATTCTTCTTCTCCCAAACTGGTTGGCAGATTTTCAAATAATTGTGTAGAAATGTTCCTTGGATGACCCTCTAATAGATTCCTTCAAGCCATGTTGATTGGTCAAAAAACACGGCCGCCAGGGGGGCGGGGCTATTTTGCCTTATATGGCTATAGTGAAAACTTAAAAAATCTTCTCCTCCGAAAGTGTCAGGCTGATTTTCAAATGATTTTGTAGAAATGTTTCTTGGGTGACCCTCTATCAGATTCCTTCAAGCCATGTTGATTGGTCGAAAAACATGGCCGCCAGGGGGGGGCGGGGCTATTTTGCCTTATATGGCTATAGTGCAAACTTAAAAAATCTTCTTCTCCAAAAGTGTCGGCCCGATTTTCAAATAATTTTGTAGAAATGTTCCTTGGATGACCCACTTTCAGATTCCTTCAAGCCATGTTAATTGATCAAAAAACATGGCCGCCAGTAGGCAGGGCTATTTTGCATTATATGGCTATAGTGAAAACTTAAAAAATCTTCTCCTCCAAAAGTATCTGGCCGATTTTCAAATAATTTTGTAGAAATGTTCCTAGGGTGACCCTCTATCAGATTCCTTCAAGCCAAGTTGATTGGTCGGAAACTATGGCTGCCAGGGGGCGAGGCTTATATAGCTAAAGTGAAAAAAAAATAAAAAATCAGGTGAGCGATTCAAGGGCCATCATGGCCCTCTTGTTTACTGTTATATCTGGGAGATATTACACATATAATCGGACATATATCACTTGGCATATAATTAAAAGGTCAAGTACTCACAGTTCTACGTAGGCTGTGTAAAAGGCTAATTTCAAGGCTGTCATTATTATTTTTTAAAGCTTTCCCACATATAATAATTCTTCAGAACATCAAGGCATAAATATGGAAAATTTCTGTAGTATCACTATTAAAAAAAAAGTAGAAAACTTTTGAAAACATTAGCCACCTTCTGCAGTTACTAACTAAGCATCATACTGCATCTACCTGTTGCAAAGGGTTAACCCTTTTCCTCATACGACAATTCTGCAGCAGACGACTTTGAACATATTTTGTCAAAACATAGAAAATCTCCATAATTGAATGGATAGCCTCTGACAAAAAGTGGAAAACATTGTGGCAAAAGGAGAAATTGCACGTTTTGTTGCAACTTCTTTTGTCACTATGTTTTCAAAAAGCCGTCTGCTGCAGAGGCGTCAGAAAGCGTCTATATGAGGGAAAGGGTTAATGTTTTCTTCATCAGAACCTACTGTGCCAGTTCCCATAAATGTCTTTAAACCCTTGAGTAGGCATAACAAGTGTAATATTGTCCACAACAATTTAAACATTTCAGTTTTATCAAGAGGACACATTGAGGCCACTTCTCACTGGTGACCGGTTGACGGGAGATACATGACATGCGTTTCTTTCAAACACTGGTATTAACCTCTAACCCACATACAACAAAACATGTGTAGGTCAAATATATATAAAGTATCTTGTTAATGAAAGTTTCATTAGTGAATAAAATTGAAAGCATTGTGGCTAAAGGAGAATTATGAGATTTTCTTTTTGCACAGCGTTTTAAAAGTCGTTTGCAACAAATGTATCAAATTGCATCTGCAAGAGGGAAAGGGTTGAAGTCTTTGGTTTGACCCAACCAAGAGGGAAAGGGTTGAAGTCTTTGGTTTGACCCAACCAGAGGTTAGACTGGGTCTGCCCGCTTATGAGGTCATTACCAGTTAATGAAGGAATGTCCTTACCATCGAAATATAACTAAAAGGCTTACTTATCAGAGTACAGTACAGATATATTAGATTATTTTGTCTGTGTGATTTATTGTCAGATATTTTATCTGGAAATATAGATAAAAGAACAGGAAGATCATAGTGTTTGAGCTTATTCCAGGATAACACTTTCCCACATACAGCAAACCTGCAGCAGATGACTTTGAAAGCATGTTGGCAAAAACCTTGAAAATCTCTATAAATGAAGGTATAATTACTGCAAAATGTTGAAAACATTGTGGCAAATGGATAAATTGCTATTTTGAGCAATTTCTCCTTATTCCACAGTGTTTTCAAAAGTCCTCTCCTGCAGTGGCGTCAGAAACTGTCCCATATGTGTGTTGGAATTGGGATAATGATAATACAGATATATCTAGATAAGGGCATACATGGTACATTTCTACACAACTGAAATTGCATTATGAATTTGGAATAAGATAAATCTTTCAACAATATAGTGCTCCTAAACTGCTTGTCACGCACTAGACCCAGGCCTGTACCTAAAAAGGGTCAAAGATTAAAATGAATACTGTTTCATAGGACTGTACCTTGTTCGGTCCACATCTCAACCATGCATCAAGTTACTGGGCACACATGTTTTACCATGATGAGGTGTGAAGTGTTGTGCACAAGAACCAGGCCTGTACCTTAAAGGTCAAGGTCATAATTAGAGGTCAAAGGTCAAAATGAGAAACCATGCATCATAGGATTTCCAAGTTACTTGGCACTCATGTTCACCACTGCATGAAGTTACTGTGCACACATGTTCACCATGATGTGGTGTGAAGTATCGCGCACAAGACCCAGGCCTTTTACCTCAAAGGCCAAGGTCACACTTAGAGGTCAAAGGTAGAAATGAGAATCATGTTTGGTAGGACTGTATTTAAACTTAGTGTTTACGGAAATACAAACATTTGGGTGTTTGATCTGTCAAATTCTTCAAATTGAAGGAGTGGAATTGAATAATTCTATTTGTGACCAAAATAACATTTGTTAATGTTATATTTATCAAAGAATTATATAATTCTTAAGTTACTTGTACAGTGGTTATAAGCAGAAACCATCCTTCATTAAATATACATTTTGACATTTTACAACATCTTCGGTATTGCCCCTTAATTATCTGCTAATAATCTGGTCAACTCTGTGTCAGTCTGTAGTTGCAAATGCATGGAAGAGCACTATGTCTGTGACAAACTGTTGGAGCAGGCTCGACATGTTGCCTGTGGGCATCTAGTTTGGTTAAGCAGAATTGAAACAATGTCAGAAAGTTTTTCTTGATGATAGCCAGGCCAAGTTCGAATATGGGTCATGTCGGGACACAACGTCACTAAGCCAATTGAATGGAGATCTTGTTATGCTTATCTGACAGCAAACAAGTTATTGTAATTGACTATGTGGTCGGCATAACTTAAGAGCCCAAAATGACCCTCTTGTTTTCCAATTATTTCTAAATTTTTCAGCATCACTTGATATCATTGGCCAAAATTCACAGTATGTGAAGAACATAACGTTTCAGTCAACTGTAATGAGAAATTGTCATGTTCTACTAATAACCTTCCTTGTCTAGTATATATCAGTCGGCATGTTCTTTTCTATTTCCACTCCATTAGAATCCCAAGGGACGAACACTCTCGTATATTGATATATTAGTATGCATGTTTATTTTAGATATTCATACAAATTGGAGTTGGCTTGTTCATTTATGTTGTGCAATTGTCTCTATATAATTATAGGCTTTTTGCAAAAAAATAAATCGTATTTCAATTTATGATTTACATCAAATTAAATATATTAAATAGGCATTGTTGTGTCCACTCACCTAGTGAGCAGCTTTCTGTATAACCTGCATTATAATATCATTTGCTTGGTCTTAAAGATTCTGTCTGTTCCCAGTTATCAGTGAAAGTTAACACATGTCTGATCAGCTTCGCCCCCTGGGTCCAAATGATTCTTCACATGTGGACTGGTTCCTCAAAACTGTTTGTATCAGCATTTGCAGGATCCAGCAACTGACCAAAGAGAATGGTCTAAAACACAAAAGACAAAACATACTTTCACAACAGCATGACTGTGGTAGTTTTGGTTAAGTTTTGCCAAACTAATCTACCAAATCAAAGTAATTGATCAAGCCTATCCAAATGTGATTCCACAACATTGCAGTTTTTTAAAAAAGAAAATAATAGACTTTTGGTTTTTATTTGCTCACAAAAATACTTTGAAACATTTAATGTTATAGACTAAGGAACGTAATGCTGTGCCTAATAAATATATGGGCCAGATTACTTTTAAAGTGACACCATGGACTTTTCAACAAACCTCCATGTAATCTGAATGAAAACCTCCGACATTAGCATCCACTAGACTGAGCACTTGTGTGAGAGATTTTGCACCAGGCGTCAGAAGTTCAATCCTAACTTGTGGGTTTCATGGTGGAGTGCCCTTGGACAAGGCACATTTCCTTACCTAGTTCTTGGATCATGAGTAAATGTTGGAAACAGCTTAATACTCTAATAAAACAATTACATGTACAACCAGTTTGCAATCTACATTATGGAAGCCTATGGGAAAGAAACAAGTATGCTATTTGATCATTATTTACCACTTATTTTAAAACAACTCCTTCCTACTAGCAGATGACTTGAAAGGGAGAAATTGCTCTGTTCAATAATTATACTTTGGTGTTGCCTAGATGATTTTAAAGTCGTCTGATGCAGATTCGTTAAATGCGGTTAAGGGTTAAAAAAATCCTGTGACAAGGCTGTATAAGATTTAACTGATAATATGTTGTATGAAACAATTGATTTATCAAGTGCTGATAATATATATTGGAATTCAAACAAACAGCATCTTTTCTATGCAAATGGAAAGGGAAATAATATAAGGTTTCAGTTTGACTAACTTAAGATTAAGAAACACAATTGTTGAAAGGTCAAGTATTTTCATCGCTCCATCTTACAAAGTGTGCTTCAAACCATTTCTTAATATGGATGACTTTTGATGATTCTACATGAGTTATGAATACATTTCCAATTTTGTTTTCCGCTGTTAATGTAAAAACATACTTCCAGGTTTCTGGATTGCTTAATTTTCCTTTAATATTTCGAAGTAGAAGACTTGAAAAAAATGCGCAACACTATGTACCGCAGAGAAGATGTTTAAGCCAAGGCATCAATTAATGCCAATTAAACATGAATATGTGAATGTTAATATGGGGGGGTAAATTAACACCGAGGTAATGATGGTTACAAATTGGCTTTGGTTAGGGCATTCTGGTGTTGTGCCAAAAACAGTGGCTAGTTAAGTAGGGTGGCACCAGAGTGGTTACTGTTATGGTGAAAAGCTGTATCAACATTTATTTATAAACACTAATCCATTCATGAATACAGTAACATTTTGGTACTGTTGGTACTCTGCTGCAGATTGATTCTTTTAGGATTGAGAGTTCAGCATTAAGACTAACTAGAGTCGCTGGTGTCAGGATGAAAGGACCAGCTATTACTGGTAACTTGCCAAGAATATGCTGTGATATAATGGAAAAACATTAAAAGTGGCATAAATTACCATTCAAACAAACAAATACAGATTGTCTAATACTAAGATATTTTTAATATGTAAATGGCATAAAACCCTAATCAAAAATTCATTAAGATATTTGGCTAAGAAAAAAGATAATTTGTTCTCTGCGTTTAGAATACACTAAACATAGTGTTATATATATATCAACATTCTTTTCCATGCTTTTTATGCCCCCCCGGAATCCCCCCGGAATCTCCGATTCGGGGGGCATATAGTTTTTGGCCTGTCTGTCTGTTGGTCTGTCTGTTGGTCTGCACGTCTGTCTGTCTGCACAAAAAAAACTTTAACCTTGACCACAACTTTTGAACCATAACAGGTACGGCTACCATATTTCACATGTGTATTCCTTGTGACATGACCTTTCTGTCAGTACCAACATTTTTGACCTTGCGACCTTGACCTTTGACCTAGATGTAGTTTTTGGCCTGTCTGCACGAAAAAAACTTTAACCTTGACCACTACTTTTGAACCATAACAGGTACGGCTACCATATTTCACATGTGTATTCCTTGTGACATTACCTTTCTGTCAGTACCAAAATGTTTGACCTTGCGACCTTGACCTTTGACCTAGATGTTGCCATTCTCGAAAAAAACTTTAACCTTGGCCATTACTTTTGAACCATAACAGGTACAGCTACCATATTTCACATGTGTATTCCTTGTGACATGACCTTTCTGTCAGTACCAACATTTTTGACCTTGCGACCTTGACCTTTGACCTAGATGTAGTTTTTGGCCTGTCTGCACGAAAAAACCTTTAACCTTGACCACTACTTTTGAACCATAACAGGTACAGCTACCATATTTCACATGTGTATTCCTTGTGACATTACCTTTCTGTCAGTACCAAAATGTTTGACCTTGCGACCTTGACCTTTGACCTAGATGTTGCCATTCTCGAAAAAAACTTTAACCTTGGCCATTACTTTTGAACCATAACAGGTACGGCTACCATATTTCACATGTGTATTCCTTGTGACATGACATTTCTGTCAGTACCAACATTTTTGACCTTGCGACCTTGACCACCTTTGACCTAGATGTTGCCATTCTCGAAAAAAACTTTAACCTTGGCCATTACTTATGAACCATAACAGGTACGGCTACCATATTTCACATGTGTATTCCTTGTGACATGACCTTTCTGTCAGTTCCAACATTTTTGACCTTGCGACCTTGACCTTTGACCTAGATATTGCCATTCTCGAAAAAAACTTTAACCTTGGCCATTACTTTTGAACCATAACAGATACGGCTACCATATTTCACATGTGTATTCCTTGTGACATGACCTTTCTGTCAGTACCAACATTTTTGACCTTGCGACCTTGACCTTTGACCTAGGTGTTGCCATTCTCAATTTTTTTTTTAACCTTCCCCAATACTTTTGAACGATAACAGGTAAGGCTACCATATTTCACATGTGTATACCTTGTGACATGACCTTTCTGTCAGTACCAAAATTTTTCACCTTGCGACCTTGACCTTTGACCTAGATGTTGCCATTCTCGAAAAAAACTTTAACCTTGACCACTACTTTTGAACCATAACAGGTACGGCTACCATATTTCACGTGTATTCCTTGTGACATGACCTTTCTGTCAGTACCAACATTTTTGACCTGGCGACCTTGACCTTTGACCTAGATGTTGCCATTGGGGGGCATCAGTGTTTCACAAACACATCTTGTTCTCAGCAATTACCGGGTGAAATTCAATGAAATGTTATGCGCATATGTGCAGTGCCTGATGGCTTTCAAGTTGGATGTTTTTTGACAGTTATGGCACCTTGATTTTTGTACATATTGTCATACAGTATACCTAACAATATTGTCTGCGCTGTTACTCAGCAATCACTGGTCGGAATTCAATGACATTGTATAGGAAGCTTCTATATCTAGAGGAGATGTACAGTGAATGATGGCATGCCAGTTGGATGTTTTTGGACAGATTTTTAGCTCACCTAAGCACGAAGTGCAAGGTGAGCTTTTGTGATCACTCACCGTCCGTCGTCGTCGTCGTCGGCGTCTGTTAACAATTTCCTACAAATGACTTCTCCTACTAAACCAATGGACAGATTTCAAAATAACTTCACAGGAATGGTCCTTAGGTAGTCCTCTTTCAAAGTTGTTCAAAGAAATTAATTCCAAGTAGAACTTTGGTTGCTGCGGCATCAGAAAAGGGGAAAATTGCCAAATCTTAAAAAATCTTCTTGTCCAAAAGTACTGGCCCGATTTGAAAATTATATTGCACAAATGTTCCTTGGGGTACCCTCTACCAAGATTATTCAAATATTTCCGATCCGTTAAAAAACATGGCCGCCAGGGGGCGGAGCTTATTTTCCTTATATGTGCATTGTTAAAACTTTAAAAATCTTCTTGTCCAAAAGTACTGGGCCGATTTGAAAATAATTTTGCACAAATGTTCCTTGGTGCACCCTTTACCAAGATTGTTCAAATATTTTTGATCCGTTGAAAAACATGGCCGCCAGGGGGCGGAGCTTGTTTTCCTTATATGTGCATTGTTAAAACTTTAAAAATCTTCTTGTCCAAAAGTACTGGCCCAATTTGAAAATTATTTTGCACAAATGTTCCTTAGGGCACCCTTTACCAAGATTGTTCAAATATTTCCGATCCGTTGAAAAGCATGGCTGCCATGGGGCGGAGCTAGTTTTCCTTATATGTACATTGTTAAAACTTTAAAAATCTTCTTGTCCAAAAGAACTGGCCCGATTTAAAAATTATTTTGCACAAATGTTCCTTAGGGCACCCTTTACCAAGATTGTACAAATATTTCCAATCCGTTGAAAAACATGGCGGCCAGGGGGTGGAGCTTGTTTTCCTTATATGTGCATTGCTAAAACTTTAAAAATCTTCTTGTCCAAAAGTACTGGCCCGATTTAAAAATTATTTTGCACAAATGTTCCTTGGGGCACCCTTTACGAAGATTGTTCAAATATTTTTGATCCGTTGAAAAACATGGTCGCCAGGGGGCGGAGCTTGTTTTCCTTATATGTGCATTGTTAAAACTTTAAAAATCTTCTTGTCCAAAAGTATTGGCCTAAAAAGAGTAAAAACTTTGAAAACTATTGAAGTTCTATTAAATCAGGTGAGCGATGTAGGGCCATCATGGCCCTCTTGTTTTTAGCTCACCTGTGCACGAAGTGCTCAGGGTGAGTTATTGTGATCTCCCTATGTCCGGCGTCCGTCGTCCGTCGGTCGTCGTCCGTCGTCCGTCAACATTTTCTCCTCTGTAACCGGTGGGTCAACTGGGATGAAACTTCACAGAAAGCATCCTCTCAATGGCCTCACCAGAATTCCTTAAAATTTTTGGGATCCATGCAGAATTCTGGTTTCCATGGCAACGAAATGAAAAAAAATTCAAAATTCTTAAAAAAATCTTCTCCTCCGAAAGTGTCAGGACGATTTTCAAATTATTTTGTAGAAATGATCCTTGGGTGACCCTCTATCAGATTCCTTCAAGCCATGTTGATTGGTCGAAAAACATGGCCGCCAGGGTGGGGGGGGGGGGGGGGGGGGCTATTTTGCCTTTTATGGCTATTGTGCAAACTTAAAAAATCTTCTCCTCCAAAAGTGTCAGGCCAATTTTCAAATAATTTTGTAGAAATGTTCCTTGGGTAACCCTCTATCAGATTCCTTCAAGCCATGTTGATTGGTTGAAAAACATGGCCGCCAGGAGGCGGGGCTATTTTGCCTTTTATGGTTATAGTGAAAACTTAAAAAATCTTCAACATCTTCTCCTCAGTAACCAGTGGGTCAATTGGGATGAAACTTCACAGAAAGCATCCTCTCAATGACCTCACCAGAATTCCTTCAATTTATTGGGATCCATGCAGAATTCTGGTTTCCATGGCAACGAAACGAAAAAAACTTCAAAATTCTTCTCCTCCCAAATTGGTTGGCAGATTTTGAACTTATTTTGTAGAAATGTTCCTTGGGTGACTCTCTATCAGATTCCTTGAAGCCATGTTGATTGGTCGAAAAACATGGCCGCCAGGGGGGGCGGGGCTTTTTTGCCTTATACGGCTATAGTGAAAACTTAAAAAATCTTCTCCTCCAAAAGTGTCAGGCTGATTTTCAAATAATTTTGTAGAAATGTTCCTTGGATGACCCTCTATCAGATTCCTCTAAGCCATGTTGATTGGTCAAAAATTATGGCCGCCAGGGGGGGCGGGGCTATTTTGCCTTATATAGCTATAGTGCAAACTTAAAAAATCTTCTTCTCCAAAAGTGTCAGGCCGATTTTCAAATAATTTTGTAGAAATGTTCCTTGGATGACCCTCTATCAGATTCCTTCAAGCCATGTTGATTGGTCAAAAAACATGGCCACAAGGGGTCGGGGCTATTTTGCCTTTTATGGCTATAGTGAAAACTTAAAAAATCTTCTCCTCCAAAAGTGTCAGGCCGATTTTCAAATAATTTTGTAGAAATGTTCCTAGGGTGACCCTCTATCAGATTCCTTCAAGCCAAGTCGATTGGTCGGAAACTATGTCCTCCAGATGGCGGGGCTTATATAGCTAAAGTGAAAAAATAAATCAGGTGAGCGATTTCAGGGCCATCATGGCCCTCTTGTTTATACATATTGCTATATACTGTACCAACATTTGTGTTTCACTATCTCTCAGCAATCATTGGATGGAATTCAAAGAAATTTTATAGGAACTTATATAACAATTGCACTTTTTCCCCTACGTTTACTTCAATGGTGTGAGAAGTAAAAGGTATATGCTGTCTGCAGTGACTTTCTTCTGTTAATTTTACTATGGAATAAAGGCTGTTTCCTCTAGCCAAAAAGTGTCCACTCCTCCCTTCACACATTCAGGATTATACCTTGAGAACTAATAAATTAAAAGCAAAATTCTGTTTATTATGAACAGTTTAACTGATATGAATGATATACAACTGCCGATTTTGTAGGAATGTTTTAAGATAAGATTTATTGAAGGTTGCAAGATACAAACAATACAAACATACACTAATCTCCTGTGAGTTTTTAGCTCACCTGAGCTTTGCTCAAGGTGAGTTATTGTGATCGCCTTTTGTCCGGCGTCCGTCGTCCGTCGTGCGTCAACTTCTTCTCCTCAGTAACCAGTGGGTCAATTGGGATGAAACTTCACAGAAAGCATCCTCTCAATGACCTTACCAGAATTCCTTCAAATTTTTGGGATCCATGCAAAATTCTGGTTTCCATGGCAACGAAACCGAAAAAACTTCAAAATTCTTCTTCTCCCAAATTGGTTGGCAGATTTTCAAATAATTTTGTAGAAATGTTCCTTGGATGACCCTCTATCAGATTCCTTCAAGCCGTGTTGATTGGTCGAAAAACATGGCCGCCAGGGGGGGGCGGGGCTATTTTGCCTTATATGGCTATAGTGAAAACTTAAAAAATCTTCTCCTCCGAAAGTGTAAGGCCGATTTTCAAATAATTTTGTAGAAATGTTCCTTGGGTGACCCTCTATCAGATTCCTTCAAGCCATGTTGATTGGTCGAAAAACATGGCCGCCAGGGGGGGCGGGGCTATTTTGCCTTATATGGCTATGGTGCAAACTTAAAAAATCTTCTCCTCCAAAAGTGTCAGGCCGATTTTCAAATAATTTTGTAGAAATGTTCCTTGGGTGATCCTCTATCAGATTCCTTCAAGCCATGTTGATTGGTCAAAAAACATGGCCGCCAGGGGGCGGGGCTATTTTGCCTTTTATGGCTATAATGAAAACTTAAAAAATCTTCTCCTCCATAAGTGTCAGGCCGATTTTCAAATAATTTTGTAGAAATGTTCCTTGGGTGACCCTCTATCAGATTCCTTCAAGCCATGTTGATTGGTCGAAAAACATGGCCGCCGGGGGGGGGGGGGGGGGGGGGGGGGCGGGCTATTTTGCCTTATATGGCTATAGTGCAAACTTAAAAAATCTTCTTCTCCAAAAGGGTCGGCCCGATTTTCAAATAATTTTGTAGAAATGTTCCTTGGATGACCCACTTTCAGATTCCTTCAAGCCATGTTGATTGGTCAAAAAACATGGCCGCCAGTAGGCAGGGCTATTTTGCATTATATGGCTATAGTGAAAACTTAAAAAATCTTCTCCTCCAAAGATATCTGGCCGATTTTCAAATAATTTTGTAGAAATGTTCCTAGGGTGACCCTCTATCAGATTCCTTTAAGCCAAGTTGATTGGTCGGAAACTATGGCTGCCAGGGGGCGAGGCTTATATAGCTAAAGTGAAAAAAAATATAAAAAATCAGGTGAGCGATTCAAGGGCCATCATGGCCCTCTTGTTTTTTTAACAGACTGAAATCTATGCAAGCCCTTCATATATACCTGTGTTTACCTGATTGCATGTGGTAAAATGATGTCAAGGTAATTAAGCACTGTTAAACCTTCCCAGATCAACAAAACTGCAGCAGACAACCTTGAGAATATAAAAAAAATCCATAAACTTTAGTATAATCAATGGAAATGGTAAAACATTGTGTCAAAATGGAGAAATTGATCATTATGACACAAGGTATCGGGTGCAGATGCATCAAAATGCTTCTGCAAGTTGGAAAAAGTTAATAAACCGACCTTACAGCTTACCCTGTCAGTGTAACACAGCAATACAACGTTGGTCTATCATTGTGCAAGATGCAAAGCCATGAGTTTAGATTAGTAGTTTGGTCTACTAGTATGCAGGAGCCATGAGTTTTAGACTAGTAATATGGCCCTTAGATTGATTTAGACTAAGAGTAATTCGGCCCCTAGATTGGCAGACCTTTTTCCAATGAAATGGAGCATTACATATTCCGTCTGTCTGTCTGTCAGTCTCGCCTAACCTTGGCCGGCCCGCATCTTAACCATGCATCATAGGATTTGAAAGAAACTTGGCACAAACTTTCACCATGATGAGGCAGCGTGTAGCACACAAGACCCAGGCCTGTACCTCAAATGTCTAAGTCACACTTAGAGGTCAAAGGTCAAAATGAGTACCATTTGATAGGACTACCTTGTCCGGCCCACATTACAACCATGCATCATAGGATTTCAAAGAAACTTGGCACAAACGTTCACTTCATGTCAAGGTCACACTTACAGGTCAAAGGTCAAAATGAGTACTGTTTGATAGGACTATCTTGTCCGACCCGCATCTCAACCATGCATCATAGGATTTCCGTGAAACTTGGCACAAACATTCACTATGATGAGGCAGTGTCTCTTTCAAGACCCAGGCCTGTACCTCAAATGTCAAGGTCACACTTACAGGTCAAAATGAGTACTGTTTGATAGAACTGTACCTTGTCTGGCCCGCATCTCAGCCATGCATCATAGGATTCCCAAGTTACTAGGCACACAATGTTCTCCATCATAAGGTAGTGTGTCGCACACAAGACCCAGACCTGTATCTCAAGTGTCAAGGTCACACTTAGAGGTCAAAGGTCAAAATGAGAACTGTTTGATAGGACTACCTTGCATCTCAACCATGCATAATAGGATTCCAAAGTTACTGGGCACACATGTTCACCATGATGAGGTGGCATGTGGCACACAAGACCCAAGCCTGTACCTCAAAAGTCAAGGTCACACTTAGAGATCAAAGGTCTAAATGAGAACCCATGCATCACAGAATTCCTAAGTTACTGGGCAAACATGTTCACCATGACGAGGTGACATGTGGTGCAGAAGACACAGGCCTGTAACTGGAAGGTCCAGGTCACACTTAGAAGTCAAAGGTCAATATGAGAAATTTTTGATAGGACTATCCAAAATGTATGCAGTGCATTGCTGTTTTTGTCAACAAATGCACATACATGACACAATGTGCTGTCCTCGTCCAGTAGGGGTCTTTTGTATTAACTTGTTTAGAATACCTTGTTTGTAAATAAATTAAGACAGGTGCTGTCCAATGGGTACAAATGCCCCTTTTTAGCTCGACTATTCGAAGAATATGAGAGCTTTACTACTCGCCCCGGCGTCGGCGTCCGGTTAAAGTTTTAGGGCAAGTTGGCATTTTCATTCATAAGTATTTGTGCTAGGGCTTTAATATTTGGAATATAGTTACATCTTATACCTTTCTTCACATCGAATGTTAAAGGTACTGAGTGTGACCTTCTTTTTGGGGTAAAAAACATGATTTTCGGTGGTTAAAGTTTTAGGGCAAGTTGGATTTTTTTTTTAAATTTTTAATTTTTCTCAATAAGTATTTGTGCTACGTCTTTAATATTTGGAATGTAGTTACATCTTATACGGGTTATGCATGATGTCAAACATTTGGTTAACCTTTTTTTAAGGTTTTGCTATTTTTGGACTCGGTCAGTTTTAACATTTGCGTTTAGCTCAACGTTAAAGTTTCATAATTCAAATCACTTCATACTTCACACATTTGTTAAGGACCTTCGTGCAATTAGGTTAGATAACTCCATTGTATCCTAAATATGGAGTAATGGCCCTTGAATTACTTAGAAAATTTTGCCACAATGTTTTCTAGTTTTTGTCATAGGTTATCTATTCAATTATGGAGATTTTCTACGTTTAGACAAAATATGTTCAAAGTCGTCTGCTGCAGAATTGCCATATGAGGGAAAGGGTTAATAGTACTTAAGTGCAATATAATGAAGTAGTGCTTTATGTGAATAAGCGGCATATAGTCGAGCGCGCTGTCCTCCGACAGCTCTTGTTAGCATTTGCTCAAGGTGAGTTATTGTGATCGCCTTTTGTCTGTCGTCCGTCATACTTTTTCTCCTCAGCAACCAGTGCGTTGATTGGGATGAAACTTCAAAGAAAGCATCCTGTCAATGACCTCACCAGAATTCCTTCAAATTTTTGGGATCCATGCAGAATTCTGTTTTCCATGGCAACGAAATGAAAACAACTTCAAAATTCTTATTCTCCCAAACTGGTTGGCAGAATTTCAAATAATGTTGTAGAAATATTCCTTGGATGACCCTCTATCAGATTCCTTCAAGCCATGTTGATTGGTTGAAAAAACATGGCCTTCAGGCGGTGCGGGGCTTTTTTTGCCTTATATGGCTATAGTGAAAGCTTAAAAAATCTTCTCCTGAAAGTGTCTGGCCGATTTTCAAATAATTGTGTAGAACTGTTCCTTGGATGACCCTCTATCAGATTCCTTCAAGCCATGTTGATTGGTGAAAAAACATGGCCACCAGCGGGCGGGGCTATTTCATCTTATGGCTATAGTAAAAACTTAAAAAATCTTCTCCTCCGAAAGTGTCTGGCCGATTTTCAAATAATTTTGTAGAAATGTTCAATCAGATTTCTTTAAGCCAAGTTGATTGGTCGGAGCCGAGCCCCGGTAGCTCAGTCGGTAGCGACGCGGGCTGTCAATCCAGGGGTTGTGAGTTCGAATCCCGGCTCGGCCAACTTTCTTTCCGACGATTGACAAAAGTCAATGCGACATGCGTCATTCGTCTTCTACCAATGGGCTCAGTCTATGTGGAAAAGCAGCCAGTTGCTTGGGAAGATTGTTGTGTGGTGTACTGGTGTGAGAAAACCAGGAAATGCATGAGTAGGTGAACTGGCCGCCGTGATATAACTGAGAAATTGTTAAAAACGGCGTTAAACCCCAAACAATCAATGATTGGTCGGAAACTATGGCCGCCAGGGGCGAGGCTTATTTGGCTAAAGTAAAAAAAAAAAAAAAAAACGGGTGAGCGATCCAGGACCATCATGGCCCTCTTGTTTAGAATACCTTGTCTGTAAATAAAGTAAGACATGGGCTGTCCCATGAAAAAAAAAGCCCCCTATTTCAAGCATACCTTGTCTGTAAATAGATTGAGACATAGGCTGTGCCATATACAAAAAACAAATCTGCAGCAGGCGACTTTGAAAACTTTTACATGACATTTGGAAAAAATCTCCATAGATTAATATGTTATTGTTGAATAGAGTTGAAAACATTTTTGCAAATAAAGAAATTGCTCATCATGAGCAAAATTTTTTTCTTACTGTCTGTGTACAACAAACATGTCATACCCAAATGTGCAGAGATCCGTACCAAGCTCCATCCTGATGTGTCAAATTATCAGAACAAATGCAGAGGATTCCTAAATAATCTTTTTACAAACAATATCATTCCATATCATGAGAATTCCATAAATTCATAAGGTGATGTCTACAGGTATGCCCCATACATTTTTTATTTCAAGAAAAGTGTTTGTAAAGCAGGTGGAATGTTGTAGGTGTAGTTTACCTTCAGAAAAGGGGACTGTTATGCAAGGAAACTTTTACTCACTATCAACAGCTTTGTGTAAAGCTATGTTAATCCTTTCTCGGAAACTGTCAACATTTGATGCCTTTGCAGCAAACGATTTTTGAAATATGAGATATGGTTCCAGAATAATTGCTCCTTTTCTCAACATGTTTTAAACTCTGTATTATTATCTTTCTTTCAATGATCTAGATATCACAATTTGCTCATAACACATAACTCAGAAAATATCCTATATCTGATAACATCATGTATCTGATAATATCCTATTATCCGATATCATATATCTGATAATATCATATGAGGTAAATAGATATAATATCTGGGCAACAAGATGAAAATAGAATATCATATAAGGTGAATAGTAAACTCTTTGCCCCTTGTAAACTTATCTGACCCATCTGCAGTAGACAACTTTTGAAAAAACATTGTGACAAAAGGAGAAATTGCTCAAAACGAGCCATTTCACCTTTTGACACAATGTTTTCAACTTTTTTCAATAATTATACTTTCATTTTTAGAGATTTTCCATCTTTTTAAAAGAATGTTTTCAAAGTCGTCTGCTGCAGATTTGTTGTATGTGGGAAAGGGTTAATATAACTGGGCAACGAGAATTTAGAAACTAGTGAGTGAGCCTCAAGCAGTATATGAACAAATTACTAGTATACTTCAGACGGAAAGTTTTGGTCATTTGATAGGATTGGCCACATTGTGATATGACTCAATGTAGTAACAATGAGTACGCCATTGTTTTACCCTCTCCCCCATACTTTACGTTGCTTGAGTGATTAGTTCAAAAAGTGTACCTGTGTATGGATGGACAGATATAACCTGTAAGTAATCATCTGCATGAAGTTCTCAGGGCAATTATATGTTGATCACCCTCTTTGGGGTGTGGGGAGATTGAATAACTCTATGACGTTTTTTGAGTGCATCACAATATGTATCTCCTGGTTTTGAATTAAACTCTTATTCACATGCAGGCTACTTTGAAAACATCGGAGCAAAAAGAGAAATTGCTCATCATAATAAGCAATTTCCTAGACTATCCAAGTTTAAAGAGATTTTCTAAACTTTTTCGTAGATGTTTTCAAAGTTGTCCGCTGCAGATTTGCTGTATGTGGTAAGGGTTTGAAGAAATATTTATGAGGTAATGGCATAGATCCTGTATACAATATGAAGAAGGAAGATCCTGTACATAAGTATAGTTTCAGATAACAGGCTAGCTGAGGAAGAGAGTATATTCATCTGTATATTTAGTCTACTTAATACAGTTTAGATTTGACTCTCCATGAACTGATAAGTTTGTTTTAACATAAGGCACAAGTCTTCTTCCGCCAGATGAGGAGGGTAGTTATGATAACTTGATGAGGTTTAATAAGTTTGGGTTTGGGAATTATTTATTAGGTTGATGGATTCTACAGGTTTATGATTAATATTTGGATTAGTGACCGGTTAACTTTGTGATGGAAGTGAGGAGATTTAGGAGGGATTTTCTGTAGTAGTGAAAAGTTTTGTTTCTGTGGGGTTTTATGATTGGGAGAGGAGGTTTTTTTTGCACATACAATGGATGGGAGAGGATTTATTTTCCTGTTGTGCAGATGCATTGATGTTTATATATACTGACATTATTTTTACATGTAAAAATATGTACAGTTCTAGACAGCTGATGGAAAAGAATTATTGTTTTCCCTCCTACCATTTGTTTTGTGTTGCTAACTATTTTTAGCTCTACTGGCCAAAGGCCAGAAGGGCTTATGTCGTGGCGATTTGTCCGTCGTCCGTGCGTGCGTGCGTGCGTCCGTCCGTAAACAATTTCTTGTTAACACGATACAGTCTTCACTTTTGATTGTATCTCAACCAAACTTATACAGTAGTTAGATATCCATGAGAGCTCGGTTCCTTTCGAAAACCAGCCAGATCCGCCCATGCATGACTGGATTATGGCCCTTGAAATGGTCAAAATTGCTATAAAAGAGCTTGTTAACACGATACAGTCTTCACTTTTGATTGTATCTCAACCAAACTTATAAAGTAGTTAGATATTCATGAGAGCTTGGTTCCTTTCGAAAACCAGCCAGATCCGCCCATGCATGACTGGAGTATGGCCCTTGAAATGGTCAAAATTGCTATAAAAGAGCTTGTTAACACGATAGTCTTCACTTTTGATTGTATCTCAACCAAACTTATAAAGTAGTTAGATATTCATGAGAGCTCGGTTCCTTTCGAAAACCAGCCAGATCCGCCCATGCATGACTGGATTATGGCCCTTGAAATGGTCAAAATTGCTATAAAAGAGCTTGTTAACACGATAGTCTTCACTTTTGATTGTATCTCAACCAAACTTATACAGTAGTTAGATATCTATGAGAGCTCAGTTCCTTTCGAAAACCAGCCAGATCTGCCAATGCATGACTGGATTATGGCCCTTGAAATGGTCAAAATTGCTATAAAAGAGCTTGTTTACACGATACAGTCTTCACTTTTGATTGTATCTCAACCAAACTTATACAGTAGTTAGATATCCATGAGAGCTCAGTTCCTTTCGAAAACCAGCCAGATCTGCCCATGCATGACTGGATTATGGCCCTTGAAATGGTCAAAATTGCTATAAAAAAGAGCTTGTTTACACAATACAGTCTGCACTTTTGATTGTATCTCAACCAAACTTATACAGTAGTTAGATATCCATGAGAGCTCGGTTCCTTTCGAAAACCAGCCAGATCTGCCTATGCATGACTGGATTATGGCCCTTGAAATGGTCAAAATTGCTATAAAAGAGCTTGTTAACACGATACAGTCTTCACTTTTGATTGTATCTCAACCAAACTCATACAGTAGTTAGATATCCATGAGAGCTCGGTTCCTTTCGTAAACCAGCCAGATCCGCCCATGCAAGACTGGATTATGGCCCTTGAAATTGTTCAAATTGCTATAATTGAGCATGTGAACACAATAGAGGCTCTATTTACTATCTGATCTTCACCAAACTTAGATAGTAGTTAAATATTGATGAGAACTTGGTTCCTTTTGAAAACCAGCCAGATCCGCCAAGACTGGATTATGGCCCATGAAATTGTAAAAATTGCTATAATACAGCTTGTGAACACAAAAGAGCCTCCATTTACTATCCGATCTTCACCATACATACATGCTCTGGATGGAAAATGACCAAAGAACCATACCAGTAGAGCTTAGGCCCTCATGGGCCTCTTGTTAAGTTTCCTACAATGCCAACAACCTAGTTCATCAAATCATAACAGCTTAATGCAGCTAACCATTAACCAGATGCAGATGCATTTTGACGCATCTGCAGCAGACAACTTTTAAAAACATGGCAAAAGGATAAGCTGTTCATAATGAGCAATCTCTCTTTTAGCCACATTTTTTTTGTTTATCTCTTTTCAATGACTATATAATACATACATGATCTTTCATTTTGGTATTTTCAATATTTCGCCTTAATTGTTCACATGGGAATTCATTAGATAAATATAAAAGAAAGTTTTGTATCTTTATGATTTGCTTGTGGTATGTTATAAATAATGATGACGCGGGTGGTTGAATTCAGATTATGATATGTTAATGAAATATGTAATTTAATCCTTTCCTCCATGTATAAATCTGCTTTTCTGATTTGAATCCTCAACTAAAAAACTTCAATTCAAGTGTGATTTGTATCAAATTATATATGAAGTTATTACATAAAATATTTTACCATAATATAAATCTACCAATACTTACATGTTAATTTTCGAAATGGTTGACTTTTCAGAGAATATTTATTTATATTTTTTATTCTTTTTCAAAATTATTTTATCAATTGTTGTAAGTATAAGAAAGTATCAATGATTTCATTCTCTAAATTGGGATATTGATATTAAAAAAAAAATCATGAGTATAGGAAAGAGGAAAGGGTATAAAATTTACATGTCCAATAAATTTACCTGCCATCAAAATGTTACCCCCACTAGTTAGATAAATATACATGTATAGATATGAGCTCATGAAAATCAAACTTGAAGGGTTTTGAAACTATTGGACAAGTAAATGATAGTGCGTTAATTCACAACTAAGCTGCCTTTTGTTGGTTCTTGTTGTTAACAATTTCCCACTTGTAGAGGCTTTCTGATGCCTCTGCAGGAGGCGACTTTTGAAATCATTGTGGCAAGAGGAGAAATGGCTCATAATGAGTAATTTTTCCATTTGCCACAACGATTTCATCTCTATTTAATTATTGAACACTCATTACTAGAGGAATCCGCTGTGGTCGAGTGGTTAGCGTCGGGGATTTCGAAACCGGGTGTCCCGGGTTCGATCCCCAGTCACGTCACTACGGTCATGGTGGAGTGCCCTTGGGCAAGGCACATTTTCTAGCCTAGTACTGGTTTGTTTATCCAGGGATCATGAATAATTAAATATAATTGCGCGTTAAATGACCTTAGCTGTCAATGCGCTATAAAACAATATCCATTCATTCATTCACTCATTACTAGAGAATTTCAAAATTGAGTCAAGATGTTTTCAAAGTCATCTGCTGCAGATTTGTTGTATGTGGGAAAGGGTTATATCTGCATCTACATGGAGACAATGAGTCATGGTTTGGTTTGATAATCAAGACATTCTTAGCCTTTTGACACTGTGCCCCTTACATATAAAACATTATGGTCCATCTGCAGCAAACAACATGTGTAGCAAAAGGAAAAAATTACTATAATGATAAATTTCTCTTTAATGGCATCAGCATTTTCAACTCTTGTTATAATTGCGCTTTCATTTAAACCCTTTCCCTCATATAGACGCTTTCGGACGCCTCTGCAGCAGACGGCTTTTTGAAAACATAGTGACAAAAGAAGAAATTGCACAAAACGTGCAATTTCTCCTTTTGCCACAATGTTTTCCACTTTTAGTCATAGGTTATCCATTCAATTATGGAGATTTTCTATGTTTTGACAAAATACGTTCAAAGTCGTCTGCTGCAGAATTGTCGTATGAGGGAAAGGGTTAAATATAGATATGTTCTATATTATTGCCTAGATCATTTAAATGTTGTCTGCTGCTGATTTATAATATGTGGGAAAGGGTAAAATAACCTATTTACAGTATCTATTGTGACCATTCTGATACAACCTGTCAACGTTTCATCAAGCAGATTCTAATGTGACAGAACAATCAGTATACAATTTAACCATTTTCCACATGCAACAAATCTGCAGCATACAACTGTGAAAATATGTAAAATCTCTTAATTGAAGAGACCTATCTAAAGCATTTGTGACAAAAGTAGAAAATGCTCATATGTAGATGCACCAAAATGTGTCTGCATGTGGGAAAGAGGTTAAAGCAGATTAATATGCATCACTCGCTTTAATTTGTCATTCTTGCTCACGTCAATTCGGAATAACTTCAAAGGAAATCAGCAAGTTACTTTACCTGTTACAAATCAGAAACAAACACAAAAAATGTGTGTTTGGCATGTAAAAGTAATCTAACTACATGCTTGTGAAGGTGTGTAATGGCTCATTTCACTTTATACAGTGCTGACAAGAATTTTTGACTGATTTCCAAAAACCAGAAGATCTGTTCCATGTTTATGGGATGTTCTGTTGTCTAATTTATAGAAATGAGGGATGCTGTATGAGATAAGGTCTTAGATAGTGTAATCCATGTCATGCAAAAAGAATCAATTGTATGTCTTGATTCTAAATAGGTGAACTCTGATTGAATTGCCTATATATTAGAATGGCATTTTAAACCGTTTTCCACCTACAACTCAACTCGCAAGTCTGCTGCAGACGAAAACTTCTGAAATATTGAAAGTCTCTGTAAATGAAAATATAATTTTTGATTAGAGTTGAAATTATTTTGGTTAAAGGAAAAGTTGCTCATTATGAACAATTTCTCTTTTTTCAAAATTCATCTTCTGCATTTATGAGACATGGTTAACTTGTTTAAAAAAACTGTGTGAAAAGAAGAAATTGCTATTGTTGAGCATTTACCTCTTTTCTCACAATGTTTTTCAATAGTCATCTGCAACAGAAATCTCAAATGTTTTCTGTATAACTGTAGGAAAAAGAATTATTGTAGAAATCCAATCCTGCAGTGACCCAAGATGTTGTCCTATTAAAGAGATACATGACCAAATGAACAAATAAATTTAGTCTTCAATAGGTTGAAACAAAAGTTGCATTTTGACATTTCTTAATGTTGATTCTGTTTTGCTGTGTTATTTTGCATAGTGTTATTTTAACATTAATGTACTTTGTTACTTTTTTTTACACAGTTTTGAGTGATAATTGTTAAAATGTTTTTAATCTGTTATTATAATATTATAATTTACAATTTACTTACACATTTTGATATGACTATTTCGTGTTGTTTATAATCCAAGTTTTGACACAATTTGAAATGATAAAATATTATGATAGAATGATATAAATTTTGCATTTATTAATCCCCTACCAAATACAACAAATCTGCACCGGACGACTTTCAAAACACTAAGGCAAGCATATGAAAAATGTAATAATTGTGAAGTGTTGAGAAATAGTGGCAAATGGATAAATTGCCACAATGTTTTTAAAAGACGTCTGCTGCAGATGTGTCAAAATGTGTCTGTGCAAGAAGGTAAGAGTTAAGTTGTGATAGAAACAGCAGAAGACACTGGGTAAAAAAGTGTCAATTACCTTGAAAATGCAGATTTGCTTGTTTTTCCCCCCAGAGTTTTTGCTATAACAAATGCTGTTTGAAATGTTTAAAAATGAGCAAATTGTGCCAAGACCTTGGAATTTGATGGTTATATTTAGTTAATTTATGATTTATTGTTTTACATTTTGTTTTTGATTAACTATTTAGATGACCCATCTGTAGAAGAGATGGCAGAGCATAATGAAGCTCTCCAAGCTGAGCTGACCGAGCCAGTGGCTCTGTCAGATCCGAAAACCAATCCATTTTCCGGAGGTAAAGTCTTCAGCTTGCTACAGGAATGGCTAAGTTGTCCATATATGGCATGTTTATCATATCAATGTCTGAAGATTTTTAGAATGAATATCGCAATGGGGGAAAGGGTGTTTCAATACTTCCAATTTGATATACAGTGAAGCCTCTCCATAACAACATCTAGGGGAGGCTACAAAATACAACCATTCTAAAGAGGTACCGCCCTTGAACCCTTTCCCACCTGAAGATGCATTTTGAAAACAATGTTTTCAGCTTTATTTAACAAGTAAGCTATCTTTTATGGAGATTTTTCAGGTTTTTGTCACTATGTTTTCAAAGTCGTCTGCTGCAGATTTGTTGTTTGTAGGAAAGGGAGGTAAACTCCAGATAGAAATACAATTTGACGCACTACAATGCATACAATGTTGGAAGTCATTGTAGGAAAAGGAGAAATTGATCATCCCAATATTGGTTTCATTTTTAGTGATTTTTGCTGTAATTTTCACCAGATGTGGAGAAAAACAAACCTGCCATTTCTAAAGAGGTTTCTGCAGAGGTACCATTTTGAGAGGTTACACTGTATTTCTCTTTAACCAATTATCTTATCTATTTTACACTTCCAGTTAGAAACCATAGGGCCTGGCACTTTTTTTTTTTTAAAGTATATTCTATTATATATATAGACAAGGGATATAACTTCCTCGTCAGCCCTGTAGCTCAGTCGGTAGCGATGTGGGCTGTCAATCCGGGGGTTGTGAGTTCGAACCCCAGCTCGGCCAACAATTTATCCGACGTTTGACAAAAGTCACTGACAAGCGTCATTCGTCTTTCACCAATGGGCTAACAGTCTATGTGGAAAAGCAGCCAGTTGCTTGGAAAGTATGTTGTGTGAAGTACTGGTGTGAGAAAACCAGAAAACATATGAATAGGTGAACTGGCCGTTGTGATATGACTGAAACATTGTTGAAAACGGCGTTTAACCCAAATCAATCAATCCTCGTCGGCTGGATTTGATCCATGTTTGCATTTTGGTTCGATACAAAATAAAAAACGATGATTGAATCAAGTACTATGCACCAGCATATAGCCACATATCTAACCTAAATACTGGTCACAATAATTTCATCCGCAAACGATCGGTTTACGAACAACAGACTTAAAATCAAGAAACTAGGGTGAAATTTGACAGGTTGGACACTGTTGTGAAATGATCTCTATGAAACGGAGGAATCTTTACATTAACAATGCTTATGTTTATGTTTGAGCTTTTGGCATGTTTGAGTGTATCTCAATATTTTGTTTCGATGCTTTTGATGTTTTAAAATAAACCTGCTTTCAGAGCTTACAGTGTTACTTGAATCCAGTAAGCTGCAAAGTATGTCTATTGATTTGTCCAATTGTAGTTCTTTAACCCTTTCCCTCATACGACAATTCTTCAGCAGACGACTTTGAACGTATTTTGTCAAAACATAGAAAATCTCCATAATTGAATGGATAACCTATGACAAAAAGTGGAAAACATTGTGGCAAAAGGAGAAATTGCACATTTTGTGCAATTTCTTCTTTTTTCCACTATGACATGTTTTCAAAACACCGTCTGCTTCAGAGGCGTCAGAAAGCGTCTATATGAGGGAAGGGTTTAATGTTCGTATGGCTTAGTGATTGATCCCATACAACTAATCTGCAGCAGAAGAAATTTAACATTTTCAGGAACTAAAATGGAAAGTCTCATGAAATGAAAGTATGGAAACATCATGGCAAAAAGAGTGGTTATTGATTATGTGCTATTTCTCCTTTTGCTACACTGTTTTCAAATGTAATTTTACTGTTATTGGTCCTTTTTGGATCCTGACACTAAAAAAGATTAACCCTCATATGACAATTCTGCAGCAGACGACTTTTGAACATATTTTGTCAAAAATTGGAAATCTCTATAAAATCGGAAAACATTGTGTCAAAAGGAGAAATTGCTCGTTTTGAGCAATTTCTTCTTTTGTCACTGTTTTTAAAAAGCCGTCTGCTGCAGAGGCATCAAAAAGCGTCTATATGAGGGAAAGGGTTAACAGAGGCTTTGGAGACATGGAATGTAGATTTGTCAATCAAAAGTTATTTTTAGCTCACTTGAGCATGAAGTACTCAAGGTGAGTTGTTGTGATCGCCTTTTGTCTGTGATCAGTTGTCAACAACTTTTCTTGTTAACACTCTAGAAGCCACTTATTTTTTATACAATCTTCATGAAGCTTATTCAGTTTGTTTATCTTGGTGATATAAAGGCCAAGTTTGGATATTGGTTGTGTCAGGTCTTAAACTAGGTCACCAGGCCAAACTGAAGAGAAAACTTGTTATCGATCTAGAAATCGCACTTTTCACTTGATCATGTTCAAATTTCATCAGTATGTTTGTCTTGATAATATCTAGGCTAAGTTCATAAAATTATATGGGTCAAAAAACTAGGTCTCCAAGCAAAAAAGAAGGAAAATCTTGTTAACACTGGAAGCCGCATTTATACTTGGGTAAGTTAGAACATGGGTAATGTTTGGTTAAAACAAGGTCACTAGGCTAATTTTTACGGGAAAATCTTAACATTCTGGAAGCAATATTTTTTTACTTGAGCATGTTGAAACATTGTCAGAATGTTTGTACAATAATATCTTGGCGAAGTTTGCATATTAGTCACGTCCGGTCAAAACCTATGTCACTAGGCCCAATTTTAGATAAATCTTGTTAACGCTAGAGACCGCATTTTTGGCTTGAGCAGCTTCACATTTCTCAGAATGTTTGTGTTGATGATTCCTATGCCATGTTAGAATATGAGTGTAATAGATAAAAAACAAGGTCATCTGATGAAATTTTAGAAAAATATTGTGAATGCTCTAGAGGCTTCATTTTTGACTCTAGAATAATGAAAGTTTGTTGGAATGTTTGACTTAATAATAGATGGGCATAGTTTTGATATAATAGATCATGTCAGGAAAAAACTATGTTGGTCGGCAAAATTTAAAAAAAAATCTGATAGATACATAAGAGGCCTCGCCTCGCGACTTTGACATCTGAATGATGAGACTTAGTTTATATATTGGTCATATTAGGTCAAGAACTATGTCAATGGGCCAAAATTGACACCTACTCATAGAGCCATGGTACTCAGGTGAGCGTAACATTGCCACAATGGCCTTCTTGTTATCTGTTCCAACAAATTTGCTTTTGACTAAAAAGATTAAGTTATAGACAATTTAATTAAGCAAACATAAAGCAGTCTGGTAAAATTTAAAATAATTCGGTCCATGACTCAACTCTCATTTCAAGCCATTGAGCTCAAGCAAAATGTTATTCATCATAAGCTGAATGTATTTAAGTTTTATAATTAGGACATTTGTGGTCAGTGGGTTATCAATCTCATTAAAACCAGTTTTCGACCAGGTGATATAAAGCCTGACTAGAAGAATGTAATTTACTAATATTTCTTACTAGTCCTTTATGGAAAAGTAATTTAAGATTCAATAGTTATTTTGTATGCATGTTGAAAATTAAGATTAACATTTTACATATGAGCTAAGTTATATATATATATATACATGATTATGATATTGGTAATAATGTAAGTTAACATAGGCATAATGGTTTGATTTATTTAATATTAGACATTTTTAGCTCAAATGGCTGAAAGCCTGTCAAGCTTACGTCATGGCAAATTGTCTGGCATGGTTTCAAATGCGCGCGTCAACATCTGAGCATGTGGTGCTCAAGGTATAAATTGTAATTACCCTTTTTTCGTCATCTGTCAACATTTTTTCTCCACTGTAACCAGTGTGGTGATTTCGATGAAACTTCAGAGAAAGCCTCCTCAATGTCCTCACCAAATTTCCTTCAAATTTGTTTGATACATGCAGAATTTCTGATTTCCATGGCAACCAAAAGATAAAAACAGCTTCTCCAAAATACGTTACCCGATTTTCAAATAATTGTGTAGAAATAATCCTTTAGTTACCCTCTATCAGATTCCTTCAAACTATGTTGATTGGTGGTAAAAACATGGCCACCAGAGGGCTGGGCTGTTTTGCCTTATATGGTTATAGTGAAAACTTTGAAAGTCATATCCAAAAGTATCTGGACGATTTCCAAATTATATTGTAGAAATGTTCCTTGGATGACATTCTATTAGATTCCTTCATGCCAGCTTGACTGGTTTAAAAACATGTCCGCCTTAGGATTGGGGTGTTTTGCCTTGATTGAAAACTTAAAATTATGAAAGTGCCAATTTTTAAAAAAAAAATGTTGAAATGCTCCTTTGGTGACAGTCTACCAGATTCCTTCAAGCTCTTTTGATTGGTAAAAAAACCCATAGCCAACAGGGAGCGCGGCTTTTTGGCCTTATATGGCTATAGCGATTTAATTATACCCTTCAAAGAAAAGGGGGTATATAGGAGTCAGTGTCGGTTTGTCTGTCGATCGGAAGCCATATTTTGTCCGGCTTATTTTTTACAAACCACTGGGTGGAATTCAATAAAATTTTACATGAAGCTTCTATACCAAGAGGAGATGTGCATATCCTAAAGGGGTTACAATTACAAACCACTGGGTGGAATTCAATAAAATGTTACATGAAGCTTCTATATCAAGAGGAGATGTGCATATCCTAAAGGGTTACAATTGCATGTTATTTTACAGAGTTATGGCCCTTTTACTTATTAAGTTATGGTGTAGGTCAAGGTGCTGTTTAGGGGGTATTTATTATCTTCAGTGATAGTTCTAGTATTTTCCTAATGGAAGAGGAGCAATTCTGGCCCTCATGAGTCTTGTTAGCTCATCTCTTGATCTGATTTTTGTTTTGTTTTAAAAAATCTATGAGATTTTTTCATCCCCTTGCCATTATTGGCTACAAAATAGCAATTATGTAACCTGTTCTACTTAACTAATGATATTACCTTTTAAATGCAGGGGCCGTAACTGTATTATTCATTTGCATGAAATATGTATAAGTTAGTAAATGCTTAGTTTAGTTTATGATTAACAAATTTAGTCATGTAGTTAGAATATATTAAGAGAGGGATAGCATGGTCGTATTGATCAGATGATGGTAAGAACATGATTATTTGTAATAAGACCCCAAGATACAAAGTATATTGGTGCTATAATTTAAGTCTCACTTTAATTTATTAAGCTCTTTCTTGGCAAGAATTGGTCCGATTTCCATCATTTCACAAGACATAAGTACCAAGACTGGTTTACAGTGCTTGGATAAATTTTCAGCAATTTATTGGCCCTTTGATTTTGTTTCATGCATATTGTTTGTCTGTTCTATTTCTTGACCACCATCCGATTTCAATGTATTCTCACAAAACATAAGTACCAAGTTTAGGTTTGCATATCAATGGCTTTTTGCGCTCGGATTAATTTTCAGGAAGTTATGGCCCTGTAATTTTGTTTCATGCATATGTTTTGTCTGCGCCATTTCTTAATTGTCAATGCAACTTCAAAAGACTTGTTCATACCAAACCTAGCTGTTTACATTTGGGTCAGATTAATTTTCAGGCTGTTATTGCCTTTTGATTTGAACATCCAATGATTTCCCGTCTTAAAACTTCCATCATTTTAAGGTGTTCATCCCCTTCAGTGATAATTTATTGATAATCCTTGCAAAACAATTCTACCTTCAACCTTTTCAGTGTGAGTAATAATTGCTCTTGATAAGAATGTAAAATGATGGTAACTTTTTTATTTCGTCACCCTTTTTAATAAAACATGGTGCAGTCTACGCCGCTTACAATGTCCTACCTCTGTATTTTACAGGAGTTTGATTGGTGGTCTAGTTTTTTCAAACGCTTTGACGAACCTGTTCTCAAAATTCAGTTTTGATAATGCTCCGTAGGCGATATTAATAAATTGAGAAAAGGTTCATCAAAGTGTTTGAAGAAACTAAACCACTAATCAATCTCTGTTGAAAAACCGGAGATAGGGCTCTGTAAGTGGCGTAGACTGCGCCATGTTTTATCAAAAATGATGGAAGAAATAAAAAAGTTACCTTTGTTTTTACTTCTAAACCGAAGAAAAATATTTCTGTCCACTGTAGCATTTGTGACGTCAAAGTCACATGGTATACACACACTGCTATTGATCAGTGAAGTTGCTCTGTTTGTACTCCCAAATTGATCAGTGAAGATGCTCTGTTTGTAACCCCAAACTTGCAGACCTTCAAGATGTAGATACTTTTGGGCCATGTTCACAGAAAACCAGAAGTATTGATGCAATAATATCTGATTTATAATGAGTGTAGATAAAGATTTGCCTTTCCATTGATACAGATTAATCAAAATGTGTAAAATTTCTTGACTAATTAACAAACAGTGCAGAGTAAGATGAAACTTTACTGAACAGCTCGCATTAATGCCCTATGGTGTGTTTTTCTGGAGCATGTCTCATATTCTATACTATAATCAATCTATTTGAGCATAGAACACTAGAGTTGTCTCATACCAATGGCACTATAATAACCCATTCATTATGTATGATCTGAGGGAGTTAAATGCTCTGTAAAACATGGCCAACACTATTGATTTGTTAAACCACTGTTAACTGTTTTTTATTGCACAATCCTGTCTTTTTATTGATACGGAAACAGAACATCAGGTTGTTAATGTATGAATGGCATTGTTGGAGCTGGAATCATAATGTTGTCGGTATAAACAGTTGGCTTCTAGATTGACACAAAATTCTTACAGCCTTTAATGTTTAGTGTTTCTACTCGTACAACTGTTTAAAAGTTTGCTCTATGAGCATTAACCCTTTCCCTCATATAGAGGCTTTCTGACGCCTCTGCAGCAGACGGCTTTTTGAAAACATAGTGACAAAAGAAGAAATTGCACAAAACGTGCAATTTCTCCTTTTGCCACAATGTTTTTCATTTTTTGTCATAGGTTATCCATTCAATTATGGAGATTTTCTATGTTTTGACAAAATGCGTTCAAAGTCGTCTGCTGCAGAAGTGTCGTATGAGGGAAAGGGTTAACAGTTCAAAATCTTACTTAGAAATCAATCAGTTGTTGACCTTTTCCCACATGCAGCCTCGTTTAGAAACATCTGAAGCAGACACATTTTTAGAACATTATCGAAATTGCTTTCAATAATTCTACATGGAGATTTTCCATAGTTTTGTCTAGTTGTTTTTAAAGTGGTCTGCTTCAGATGTGTTGTATGTGGGAAATTCCCTGATGGCTGGGTTCTTGACAGAACATGAAGAACAATTAATGATTGATTACATTGTTTACAGATTCATATGATCCAATTCTGACCGCTCTCTGTTTCATCAACGTTAATTTAAAAACTAACTAACTAAAATTTAGAATCAAGTAGACAGGATTTTGAATCGAGCTTAAATAAACAAGTTTGTTGCTGAGCTATTCTCCGTTTGAGATGTGATAAAAGAAAATTAAGTAATGAAAACATTTTTATACCCGACAGTCGTCTGAAGAAAAATTGCATTATCAAGAAATGTGGAAGTGTAGTTTTGACAAATGATTGAAAACATTGTGGGAAAAGGAGAATTTACTCACTATGAACAATTTTTCCTCTTCCTACAATCTTTTCAGCAGCTGTCTACTGCAAAGACTTTGAAATATTGTCTGTATTGGGAGAGAATGTTAAATCATTAGCTTCATCCTTTTCAAAAAGACTTGTAATAAATTAGTTCCTATAATAATTATAAATGGTAGATGTTCAAGACTTCAAATCTTGTCAGGCATTTAAGAGCTATCCATCCTCCCTTGAACTTTTTTTCTAACTATCTTTACAGAATGCGTTGTTATTAAGGCTCCTTTAGTGATAGATCTAGTTCACACAAGAAATGTCTAAATATGACTAAACTACTTTTGAACATGGCATGACATTCAAACAAACATATTTCTATTATCACAGCATATATGTTTTTTTATTGATGTTAATTTTGTACTTTTAGTTAGAAACATCTTTTACTTTTTAATTTAAGGTTGGTTTTGTGTTTGTGAGAAATATTGTGAATAATTCATGCAGTGTAATTATTCTTGCCTATGTATTTCACCTGTAATTTACCTATATGAAAGTTACAAATCGGTGAAGGACATTAATTGTTTACCTGGAAAATATTTATTCTTGGTAGCGAAGATATGTCAAACCATGTATGCATATTTTATTCACAGATCTAGTAAATGTTGAACCAAACAAACAATCTGATATAAATAAGGAAGGAAATATTTCGGATACAGACTCAGTTCTGAGTGATTCATCAGCATACAGTAGTTCTGGTGAGGAGTCCGACTCTGAAGCCAGTGACTCAGATTCATCAAATAATCCTAATGTTGATAATGTAGATACTGAACATGATGCTGAAGAAAATCTTAAAACTATAGACAGGGAAACGGGATCAATACATTTTGAACATAAGACATGTTCAACAAATGAAGTGATCGATCTTGAACATTCAGATAAAGGTAGTTCTGTAAACGAGGAGGTTGGTTTTGAACATTCGGATAAAGGTGGTGCTGTTGCAATGGAATCTGGGCAGTTTGATCAGTGTATGACTTCAAGTGATAATGTTTTAAAATATGATATGACTGTTGAAAAAAATATTGATACAATGGAAAATACAGAAGAAACAAATGAACCTGATTTGAAGGTGAATAAAATGGATGAACTAAGTGGATGTTCAGAAAAACAAATTGGAGAGTTTCCTAATGCAGGTAATGCTGTTAGAACTGAACAATTGCCTTCAGAACTAGATGCATTGGAACAACAAGATGATAATGGTTGCAATGACAATACGTTTCAAACAGATGCACCATCAAAAGATGAAAATAAATTAAAGGAGTCCCCTGAAAGAGATGAATTTTTCACTAATTCAGAAACTTTACAAACTTGCCAAGAAGAAAATACACATAGATTAGCTAAGGACTCCAATGTTGTTGGCTCTGTTCCTTGTGGAATTTCAGAGACAGAACTTTCAGATGTTCTTGATAAGCTAATAAATGAGTCAGACATTGATGATAACGTTTCACCTGTAGTTTCTGATATTGAAAAGGATGCAGACATGAAAGAAGTTGATGATAAAAGAGAGTCCTCTGGCAGTCCTGATGCATTGTCTGATGGGTCAGAGTCAGATAGTGAGGATAATAGCTCATCAGTGGACAGTGACATATCTGGTGATGAGGGAGCTTCTGGAACATGGAATCCTTCTCCTCTGTATTCTTTTAATGCAGAGGAAGATGAGGACGAGGACGAGACATCTGATGTTGATGTTGTAAATGTGAGGCGAAATGAAAATGATTCAGTCAATGAAGCAGAAAGTGTTGGGATAGCTGATGATAATAATTTAAATGAGTTGAGGGAAGATGTTAAAGGATTAATGGAGGAAATGGAAAGTCTAGTAAAAGAAGGACAGAATACTGAAAGTCGGCCGTCAATAGAATTAGATGGCACTTCTATAGAAGTGGTTGGAACAGCTGATACCATCCAAAGTTCTTTCAAACAGTCAGATAAATGTAGGAGCAAGCTTAATTCCAATAGTGATGAGCAAAATATGTTGCATGTGCATTTCCATTCTCCAACAAACACACTTTTATATGACCCAGAATCACCCATTATTGAGAAGGTTTCAGCAGAAATGCAAAATGAACTTATTGATTATGATGATGAGGCCAAAGACAAGGAGACTGAAAAAGAAAGCATTGGTGAAACCAATCAAGCTGAACTTCAGGCTGAAGTTGTGAAAGATTTGAAAGAATTATATGACAAAATTGGGTCTTATAGAGAAGCTTGCCAAGATAACATTGGTTCTAAGAAGGAATTAGAAGCAAAGGTTTCAGGTGATAGTTTGGATAAATTAGAAAATAATGCAGATCCCTTGAGTTTTAGTCTGTATAAAAGGAAAAGTAATGATGAGGCAGGTGAAGAAGAGGTTGTTCTTAGAAAGAAAAATAATAGGAATTCTGATACTGCTTCACATAGAAGTATGCAACTATCCGATGATGAAAGTAATCGATGTGACTCTATGATAATTCATGATTTGGAATTGTCTACATCACCCATGGACATTCAAATTCCACCAACTGTTGAAGAAGTTATGACAATTAATTCAGCACCAAGTGCTTATTTAGAAAGTACACCTGATCTCCCTGAGAGAGAAAATGATGTTGAAAGTGATGATAATGCTGAAATGAAAACCAGCACAGATTCAATGATTATTTATGATGATGAAGAAATTAGACTGAATGAAATATCTGACTCATTTAATAGAAGCACAGAATGTAGAGACAATGCAGGTGAGCCTTGTAACAGTATTGTAACAGAGACAATGAATAATGTGAATGTAAGTACAACTGAAGCGAACATACAAATAACTAAAGATGCTAACATGAAAGAGGCTGAAGACTTGATAGCTAATAACAAATTTATGGCAGTTGTTGAACAAGATAGTGATAGAGAACTCGCGGACAGATTAGCAACTGAAACCAATCAGCATTATGATTTAGATCAACATATCTGTAATTCTGATGATGAAGTTAATGATGGCAGTTCAGCTTTTGATGTTTCGTTAAATGACACTGTCATTGAGGCTCACACAGAAGTCTCTGATGTAGAAGATTATGTTAAGATTTCTAATAAAATCAATCTTGAAGGTGTTAAAAATGATACAGTATCTAGTGGAGAGCTAATTCCACAGTCTGCAACTGTTGAGACTATTAAGGCCAATAAAGAAGTAGTCAATGATAACAAAAAAGGCATTACTGAAAAGAAGGGGACGACAAATGCACAGATTGTAACCATGGAAATGATTCTACACCTTCTGACACAAGGTACTTGTATGCCTGAAGTACATTGCATATAACTGAATAATCAAGAACCTGGCATGCAGTGACTCTGATATGACTTCTTCACTCTCTGTATTATGTACTGTAGATAGAAATACTACATAGGCTAGAGCTACAGATAAGGGGAACATTTCATGTACTGAAAAAAAATACAAATGCATTTCAATTATGTCCTAATGGATATCTGTTATACAGAACTCTATAAAAGAAGAGTATTTTATATCCCCAAATACTTATAATTATTATGACCCTCAAACACTTTGTTGTGGGTAATCAGTAGAATTGTCTCATTGAGACGATTCTTTAAATTACCCTCAACGAAGAGTTTAGTTGAGTCATAAGAGCATTATAGTTGGGAAAAGTTTACTCCTCAGATTTTGGTTTAGTATGATTGTCTAATTATACTAAGCATTTATCTAATTTGCTTGAATTGAGCCAACCATTTAGATTTTTCTTCATGCAAAATGGTTATAACTGTTTTGTGTGATGCTTAAGATGATGCTCTCCTTATCATAACCTCTATAGGGTGTGAACTTGACTAGGAAAATATACTCACACTCACCTGTTGTAGCTACCTGCTTTATCTTTAAACTACTACTCAATCTTGTTTTCATACTTAATCAGAGCTCAGGATCAGGGACTTCTATCTTGTTCTTAACCCTTTCCAACATACAGACGCTTTATGACACCTGCAGCAGATGACTTTTGCCACAATGTTTTCAACTCTAATTAATAATGATATGATTCTTTATAGAGATTTTCAACATTTTTGCCTAGATGTTTTGAAAGCTGTCTGCTGCAGATTTGTTGTTTGTGGGAAAGGGTTAACCCTTTCTAACATGCAACAATTCTGCCGACTACATCAAGAACATCTAGGCAAAAAAAAAAAAACTTTCTATAAATGAAAGAACAATTATTGAATAAAGTTAACTAAACGTTGTGGCAAAAGGATGATGAACACTATCTCATTTTGTCACAATACATGTAGTATCAAAGGCATCAGAAAGTATTTGCATGTGGGAAAGATGTAACAACTTTTTTGACCTCCAAACTCTTATGTTCAAAAGACTCTTTTTAGCATAGGATTTGGTGGGGAAATAAGAGAGAACTTGTGTGAACAAGACCAGTTTACTCTTCTTTACCTCTGATTCATAATATTATCTGTTCTCATATATATACCTTCTGCTATACCTTTCCCACATACAACAGATCAGCAGACAACTTTGACCATATATTGGGGAAAATATGTAAAAATTCTTCAAATGAAAGTATAATTATTGATCAGCGTTGAACAAATTGATTGTGGCAAAAAGAGAAATTGCTCATAATTTCTCCATTTGCCTCAATGTTTTCAAACTTTGTTTACTGCAGAAGTGTCAGAAAAGCCTGCATGTGGGAGAGGGCTATATATCTGTTTGGAGTTTACCCATCTTATAACAATTGAGTTATCAACTGTGTTTTTGCATTTTTGAATACAAATCTGTTGATTTGCAATCTGTTGTTGATTTGCATTAGTTTTAATTCAGTTATAATTTAGCTAATCATAACTTTTTGACTGTGCTCATTTCAGCTTAACCCTTTCCCTCATATAGACGCCTTTTTGCAAACATAGTGACAAAAGAAGAAATTGCACAAAACGTGCAATTTCTCCATTTTCCACAATGTTTTCCACTTATAGGTTATCCATTCAATTATGGAGATTTTCAGTTTTTTTGACAAAATACGTTCAAAGTCGTCTGCTGCAGAATTGTCGTATGAGGGAAAGGGTTAAGAGTAGATATGATTTACATGCTGATCATGGTCTGCATTAAAGGCAACCCACATGTTTAACCCATTTAGACTTTAAAGAAAATTGTCATTTATTAATAACATCTTGTCAATAACTTTAGAAATAATATTTCATTATTGAATAAAATTTAAAACATTATGGAAAATTAAGAAATTGCACATTATGAGCAACTTCTCCTTGTGTCTCAAAGCCTTCAAAAGTCTTCCACTTCAGATGCATCAAATTGTGTCTGTATGTGGGAAAGGGTTAATGTCAAATTCAGGTTGTTATAATTCAAAAAAATATGTATTACATCTATCCATCTTCATCCATCATTATAGAATATAAACCACTTGTAGCCTTATATTTAGAAGCTTAGTTCAGGGCCATATTCACCAACCATTCTAAATATCAATCTATTTCTCATTCTCAATTAATTAACCCTATCCCACCTATATACACATTTCGACGCATCTGCAGCAGACTAATTTTGAAAACATAGTGACAAAAGGAGAAATTGCTCAAAATGAGCAATTTCTCCTTTGCCACAATGTTTTCAACTTCTTACAATAATTTTACCTACAAGTAACAACTATAGAGATTTTCCATTTTTTGAGAACACATTTTCAGAGTAGTCTGCTGCAGATTTATTGTAAGGGTTTTAATGTCTTAAGCTTTAAGGGTTTAAAAGGAATCATAGTTAAATTTGATGGTTTATCAAAGTAAATTCCTCAAATAAGAATATTCACCAAATTCTAAATTAGATAACGTTTAGAATGATTGGTTCTTTATAATAGGCCTAGTTTGAGCATACCGAGTTTTGCATTATCCCCTAGTATAATTATTGTTCTTGCTATAAAATGAGAACATTTATATATTTAAACATACATTTCTCCTGACCACTCATGATTTAGATTAAGCTGAACTATCCCTTCCCCATTGGCTTAAGGTGCATTTGCAGCAGGCTCGTTTTTAGCAATTTCTCCTTTTGTCATAATGGTTTCAAAAGTCGACTGCTGCAGAGGCTTCAGGAAGTGTCTATATTCAAGGGTAAGGGTTAATGAAGGAAAAATTACTTACTTTAAGCAAGTTTTCCTTTGCCCACAATGTTCTCAACCAATGATCAAGTCTATGCTTTTCAGAAGTTTGAATGAATGGGGTACAGAGTTTTCCAACATACAATTAATCTGCAGCAGACGACTTTAAAATTATTGAATAGAGTTGAAATCATTGTGGTAAAAGGAGAAATTGCTCATTATAAGCAATTTCTTCTTATGCCATGAAGATTTCAAAAGTCGTCTGCTGCAGAGGCGTCAGAAAGTGTCTGTATGTGGGAAAGGGTTTAATATAGACAGTCATATTAGCCATTGAGACAGGGCTATTTTATGGCAAGAATTGCCAGTCATCATTGCTGATATATATTTATAAGTTACAGACTCTTTTCTGTATGGAATGGCTTCAGTATTTGTATTCATAACTGAGCCAGACCACATCATTGAGGTATTACAAAGAGCATGATTTGTATTGTAAACCCTTTCCCACATACAACAAAATATGTAGCAAGACGGCTGTAGAACCATTTAGGTAAAATATGGAAACTCTCAAGAAGATTGTATGATTTTTGGATAGATTAGAATATTCTTTGGCAAAAGGAGAAATTGGTCGTCATGAACAATTTCTCCTTTTGCCTCAATGTTTTTAAAAGTTGCCTGCTTCAATTACATTAAAATGGGGTTGCATGGTGGTAAGGGTTAATGAGCTCGTTACTCGATTCATTATTTTGGACTCTTCCATATTGAAAACATCTGAAGAAAGGAATGAAAAGTCTCGAAAAAGAAGTATTATTTTGTATCCTAGAAGATAGTGTTTTTTGGAAAATGAATAGTAGTAGTACATTAGCAAGTATACTTTTCCAAAAATGTTTCCATATTATGTTGAATTTGAAAAGGTTAACACTGTAATACTATTTGCCTGTATCTACAGAGGTTAGAACTGCATGAGTCATATGATGTGTGATCAATATTAGTCTGTGAACTTCTGGTATTATACAACATGTAGCTCAGTCTGTTAACTCTGTTTTCATTATAACAACAACAACTACATCTTTGCATTCGTTTTAAGCCATTCTCTGATATAAATTGCTTTTGATGCTTCCTCAGAAGATGACATTTGAAAACATTGTGACACATGGCTTGTATTTTGGACTCTTGGGTCAAAATATGAGACGCATCTAGGCAAAAGTGAGGAAAATCATTATCATAGAAAGTCACATAATAATTGAGAGGGGCTCTGCAAAAACCGACATACGCTTTGCGACCAGCTCACAGTCTGATCCGGCTCTAAATTGTTTACTAATTAGTTAAAGAAACGATTAGGATACTTTAGCATAGAAGCACAGTAAAATCTTTTTCCTCATATGTATTAATTACTTTTACCCTTTCCCACTTGCAGACACTTTCTGACACATTTGAATATGGCAACTTTTAAATCACTGTGGCAGAATGAGAAAGTGCTCTTTGGTTACAACGATTTTAACAATTCAATAATCATGCAATCATTTCAAGAGATTTTCCATATTTTCACATTTATGTTTTCAATGTCATCTGCTGCAGGTTTGTTATATGTGGGAAAGCGTTTAAAGGTTGGTTTTGCAGCAAAGAACCACTTAATTATTGTGATGATTTCTGGAAATGGATACATAGATTTAAATAATGCATGTCTCGCCATTATATATGTTTTGATTAGTTTTAAGGTTATAAATAACAATGCAAATATTGAACATCCTTTGTATTTAATTGCATGAATGTATCAGAAGACTGTAACTGTCGTATTTCATACCATATGTACTTACACTGTTTTGCAATCGTATATTCTAAGCTATCCACTTAATGTACATGGCCAACCCACTTCCATTCTTGTTACTTTGAAATATTTTTATAGCTTGACATATAACCCTTTCCCACATACAGACTCTTTCTGACGCCTCTGCAGCAGATGACTTTTTAAAATATTGTTGCAAAAGGAGAAAAAAATCATAACAAGCAATTTCTCCTTTTCCCACATTTTTAAACTTTATTCCACGATTGCTCTTTCATTTAAGACAAGTTTTCATTTTTTTCTTCCAAATTGTTGCTGAAGATGTGTTGTATGTGTGAAAGGTTTAACAGCATGTCCTTGTTTAATTAACCCTTTCCCACCTATAACCTATAGACGCATTTTAAAGCATCTGCAATAGACGACTTTTGAAAACATTGTGACAAAAAAGAGAAATTGCTCAAGACGAGCAATTTCTCCTTTTGCCACAATGTTTTCAACTTTTGTGAGTAACTATACCTAACCATTATAGAGATTTTCCATATTTTTCAGACAGGGTTAATCCATCTTTATAAAGACATACTTATGCTTTGTAAGTATGATCAGTTGCCTTAGATAAGGACAAATAATCATATTTTGTAGAAATAGGTCAATAATCTGTCTGGATGGTGTTAGAATTTGTGAATATGATTTAAGGATAAAAACAATGGATTTGTTTGTCAGTTTGCCAGAATTCTATGGACAAAATATAAACCTGAACAGTGTCTGTTCAGAATTAATAATGGGGCCAGGACAAACAAAGAAGTGACCAAAATGACTGTGTTTTGGTATGCTTAGGTGTTCTGGGAAAGAAAGCATTTTGGCTTCATTTCTGACAGTTTTTGTCAGAAGTTTGAAACACGATTCTTTATTTGTTGTCAAACAGTGAAGACTAATGTGAGACTGACCCTTTGCATTCTTAGGGTCTTCTCAGCCTTCCCTATTTGAAATGGCAGCAAGTCCATCTGAAATGTTGGTCCAAACACTTGTCATACATATTGATTAGACAGAAACTCGCTATTGATATTATACAATGTATAGTCATTGTCCTGTATATTTAGGAGAACATGTTTTTATTTTTCGAGAGCTTTCTGCAATATGAATATGGACATATTTAGTATTAAGCCTTTTTAATGAAACAAAGAATTAATCAATAAATAACTATGAAGCACAAAAAAGGAAAAATATGAAAAAGATCTATGAAAATTCAATTGTTGAATGCAAAGGAAGAAGGTTTTCAAAAGTTGTCATGAGAAAGTGTCTTTATGTGGGAAAGGGTTAGCACATTCAGATGATCTTGGTCAGATACTTGTCACAATAACACCGAGGAAAAAGTTCTCAGCAAATGTCAATAAGTGGTCAATTAACTCTTTTCCTGATACTGAAGACATTTGACACCCCTGTAGCAGGAACCTTTTGAAAAATACATTCAAAAGGTTCTACTAAAAAATATCATCAGACAAAATAAAATAGATGAGATGGATCTTTGCCAAAACACTCTTGTTTATATTAAGCCTTTCCAATATATAATCAATCTGCAGTAGGCAACTTCGAAATCATCTGGAGAAAAAGATGGAAAATCCCTTTATATTGAAGTCTAGTTTTAGAATAATAGAGTTGAAAACATTGTGGCGAGAAATTGCAATTTCTACTTTTGCCACAATGTTTTCAAAAGCCGTCTGCTGCAGAGTTGTCAGAAAGTGTATGTATGTGGGAAAGGGTTAAAAAGTGATATCTGTGAAAATAAGGGTTTCAAGAGTAAACTGTTTATTCGAGGCTATTTCATATGTTTAGGTTTATTCTTGACCTCTGATATCTAAATAATTGTTCAGGATTGCCTGCAATGTTCTAGGAATTGGTATTTGAAACAGGGCTGTTGTTGATATGTGTCATATTTGATAGTCCATAACCACATTTTCTGTATCTAAAACCCCTACTTGTATTACAATTGCCTAAAATAGGAGTCCCGGTAGCTCTGTCTGTCTGTCTGTCAATCAGAGGGTTCAGAATTTTAACCCCTGAGCTTGGCAAACACCTTTTCTGATGTATGACACTCATTTTCCACCATTATAGTCTAACAGTCTTAAGTGGAAAAGCAGCCAGTTGCTTGAAAGAACTTTAGAATAGTGGTATGGGTTAGCCATGAAACACATGGGTTGGTAACTGGCCATCGTGATATGACTGAAACCTTGATGAAAACTGTGTTAAATCCCATACAATTGATCAATGCCCAGAAATGAGTAAATTCTCCTTTTACTACAATGTTTTCTATTTTGCTGCTATCCTTTGCTGCCAATTGTACAGATGTTGCCATTTTGTCTTCACTAAATTACCCCTGTGAAACAATTCATATGGTTCTAAGGTAGGAAGATTATCTGATTAAGAAGCAACATGAGGTAGCTTACTCACTCTATCAAGTCATATGGTCTATCTTTTTCAACAGGAAAATGTTATATATCTTTATCAGATGAGCAATCTAATACATTCTTATATGAAGAACTTTATCCTTTTCCAACTACTTTCAAAAATCTGCAGCATGCAGACATTGACTAGAAATATCTGGGCAAACATGTGAAAATATCTGTCAATAGAAGGGTTTCACTAAATAAACTGGAAAACATTGTGGCAAAAGGAGCGATTACTAATTTGAAGCTATTTCTCCTTTTTGTCACAATGAAATCCAAAGTCGTCTTTACAAATGGAAAGTAAATAAGAGACATTCCTCTTCTGTGCGCCACCAATCATTTTCTAGTAAGTACAATATTGGATTATGGGTCGAACATTTTTAAGTACGAACGAGCAATGTAGACATGCGTTGTTATGTTCGTATGTTAAAATTTATTTCATCCGGACCGATAGAGATTTCAAAATTTCCGGAGCCCTGCTGTGCAGATGTGTCAAAATATTTCTGCGTTTCAGACAGGGTTAATGTGGTGCTTAGTTCACTATATATTCACCAACATAACCAATAACAATAATTATAATTAATTTTAAGGAAGTCTCGGCTTTGATCTAGTCATTTCCAAAATTATGATGTAATATGATATTAATGATACGCAATGTTTTGCTGTCAGTTTGTGTACAGTTTATTTATCTAAGATGCAATGAATTTGGAACAGTTTGTAACAACATAATTGGTTAAATCAATTAGCTTCACACCAATTAAACATAACTCTGGTAGCTGAGGACATTCAATGGCTTATTGATGAATGGGTTATAATAATTAATAGGTCCTTTCTTAGTCATGGTTTGAAATTTTGCCAAAAAAGAAAGTTAACCCTAAAAATTCCCACATTCAATAATTCTGCAGCAGACAACCTTTGAAAACATATACCTTAATTGAAACATTGACAGTTTGGAAAATAAAAGTATAATTATTGAATGGAGTTGATAACATTGTGACAAAAGGAGAAATTGCTCCCATCGTCAAATTTTTACAAAAATTGTCTGTTGCAGATGCATCAATCTGCAAGTGGGAAAGGGTTATCACAGAATATTTTTTCTCATTATTGCACTGTTTAGGAAAATCAAAGCAAAAGTATTTGTATACAGACTAAGAGTCCATAGTTTTTAAATGCTGGAAGTGTCTGTTTGCGACATCCAATAATCAGATGCTGTAATAATTATATTCCATTGATTGGTTTAAATTGATTTTCCTTGGAAAATGGATTACTTTCCCTCCTGATGCTCTCCGATTCGGATACTTCTTCAAAAACAATCCTACAAATTTATAGTGGTAAGTAAATCAACATCAAATGTAAGCTAAAAACAAGCACAAAATTTGCTTTATTGTTTGAAGATCCATTTAAGATATTTTTTTCAATTTGATTGAACTTAAAATGTTCTTACTGATCAATGAGGAAGTCTGCATTGCATCTCTGTACAAGAAGGAATTCATTGCAGCTTGGATCGATCTTTCTTGGCATACTCTGATAAATTCATTCAAATTCATGTTTGCATATTCTTTAACAATTCCTGAGATGTGTTTTTTTTTTTTACTAACATTGCAAATGAGAATAAAGATGTCCTGAATTGAAATTAGCAGGATTTTCTAATATTGAAATGTTTGAATCTATGATATTGTAACACATTTTGCATATTTTTGCCCGTCTTCACAAACATTTAGATTTTCATTGGTTCCAAGGAATAGATATAAACCTGATACATGTAGTGTACAGGGCCATGTTTCCTGACTGTCTCCCATTAAAGGTTGACTCAGTTTTGTTCTAAACTGGTTACTCATGTCACTATGGATACCTTTGTAATGTTTTCAATTGATGGCTATTTATATCTGCCATACATTTTGTTTATTGTCATGCATTCCCATACATCCAAAGTAATGGCTGCCCTCCTTATCGCTCATAGCTGCGAGGTTGGCTTTACTAGCTGACTGGTGTCAGGATAAATGATCCAGTAGTACTAGGAAATGCCGTGATAACTGACAAATTGTTGAAAGCGAATAAAACACCAAAATAATCTTTCAACCCATACACCCAGAAATTTATTTTTTATTTATTTATTGAAGAAGAAACACCATAATATTGCAATGTAAATAATGCTTCTGAAAAGTCTTATTTTATTATTAATATGACTTTTTGTTTGAATGCCATCATGGTAGTGTCACCCCTGCTGGGCTGTTCCTTCATAGAAATGATCCCCGTTGAAGCAGAGGACTTGTAGAAACAAAGTAATACATGTATAAAGAAAAGTTATTTGTTTATTACAATGTGTATTATTATTTAAAAATAATGCATACATTCATCAAGATCTTTTTCCCCGATTCTCCTTTTCCAACAATGTCTTCAACTCTGCAGATGGTCCTTAAAATATCATTTTAAGTAAGTGGTTATTTTCTACGAGGATCAGCCACCACTTATATGCAACATTTTAGGCAATTGATTTATTTAAGGATTTCCCACAGATCTGAGGCATTTTAACACAGACTGCAGCAGTTGACTTGTGAACAAAATACTCTTTTTCACCACAATATTTTCAATTATATTCATTATTTAGATATTCATTTATTTAAATTTTCAATATCTTAACCTGGATGTTTTCAAAGTCACCTTCTGCAGGTTTGTTGTAAGTAAAGAGAAATAGTACTATACCCACGAAAGGTGTAATTATCTTCTAAGATTCAGTTAACCCTTTCCCTCGTACGACAATTCTGCAGCAGACGACTTAGAACATAATTTATCAAAAAATAGAAAATCTCTATAATTGAATGGATAACCTATGACTAAAAGTGGAAAACATTGTGGCAAAAGGAGAAATTGCACGTTTTGTGCAATTTCTTCTTTTGTCACTATGTTTTCAAAAAGCTGTCTGTTGCAGAGGCGTCATAAAGTGTCTATATGAGGGAAAGGGTTAAAAAACAATTCCCTTTTAGTAAGATCTCATTATCCTCAATTGAATGGGTTTCACAGTTTCACATGCATGACTTTGCAGACCTCAGTTGGTATTTATATTTCTTCCATTCAACATCCATTTACTAGACTTTTTCTTCCACTATTACTTGTGTATTAATTTGGTACTCAAATTTGCTGGGTTTTCAATCAGTATCCTAGCTCTTTGTGAGAAAGTGTCACCAATGAAAGCAATTGTGACCCTGAACCTGTCATTGCTTTATAACTTGATTTTTCTTCAGCAGACAAGTTTTATGAAAACTTTTCTTGTTCATAAGATTTTGATTTAAAATATTGACCCTATCTCCTCCTCTGCCACAACTTATTTTTAAATCTATTCTAAAATACTTTCATTTATAGAGATTTTTCATATCAATGACATGTTTTCAAAATTGTCTGCTCACTGCGGCAGATGTGTTGTACTTGGGTAAGGGTTCAGTGGAATTTTAAGTGTCTGAAAGATGCACTGAAAATGTATGTTTGATTATCATGACCTTAGTGAGAATCTAATATATAGTGTATGAAAGTCACTCACACACTCCAGTTGATACATGTTTAAAACTAATCAATAATTCAATAATCAGCATTCCTTACACATCACTGATTGATGTTTGAAGTATGATGAAGTTTCAGTAATGTGTATTTAACTCGCAGTATAGGTTCAATCCAAGGCATAACCCTTTCCCACTTTTGACTTGTAGAAGTGTCCGGGGGCATCTGCAGCAGACAACCTTTGAAAAACAATGTGGCCAAAGAAGAATTTGCTAATAATGAGAAATCGCTAAAACTAAATCTTCCATAATCCTTTTAAATATACAATAAATCAACAGCATAATTATTACTTTGATAAATATCAAGGAAAATATATGGAAATTCTCTAAATGAATAGAGAAGAACTCATAGTGCTATTAGATGTCTGCTGCAGATAAATCAAAATAGAACTGCAATTGTCAGGCCTAGGTATTAAACAAGGACGTGGAGGAATTGAGCACCTGAAGTATCCTCCTTACCTAGATCTCTGGTTTTTGGAAATTCTTAATTAATTGACTTGGTCTGATTGAGAGATTGAGTAAAAAACCTGACCAAACACTTAGTTAAGCTTCACATTTATTCAGGATCGATTATAAGCCTTTTTCTAGGCATCTCGCATATTAACCCTGGTTTTTTTTTTATCCTCAAATAAAAAATACTAGCAATTAATTTTCCCAAATAAAGGGCCAAACTCTTATTCCCAAAATGCCTTGAAAAAGGCTTAGATTAACCTGGCAATTTATCTAAGATATGCTATTATATAACTGAAAATAGTGTTGAAAATGATATAATTCAGTGACTGAGTCACAATGATCAATGAATACCGGTCTCTTTCATGACAACAAGGAGAGTGTGCATGAGATAACATGGAGTAGAGCCACTTGTAAGCCCTGTGAGGCAAAATAAGGCCTTGATTCCCCACTTTGGCTTGGCTTTACCCATCACCTATTGGTACGGATTTAATGAAGCATGTACCAGTAGTACAAATCCAGGCCAGCCAGTGCATTTTTATCTTGATATTCTAAAATTTGGCAATGGACTTTATTAAATGCGAAACTGGACAAGGTTATTAAAATAAAAATCAGCCTTGAAAGGGATGATATAAGGAGGATTTGTGTGGTATCAGTCCGGACTACTATTTTAGTTTTCGGTCAGTCACGTTACATCTGTGACTTCTAAATATAGGCGGACAGTAAATTAAGGCTATGGTAAGACTGCCAATGTACAGAATCATCCAAGTCTCAACTGTTGGCAAATGCAACAAATGCCCATTATTGATTGACACAGCATCAACAAAAAATGTGTAGGTGATGAGCTAATTTGTCAATACAGGTAGTTCTCAGGTGATAGATCTTTCTGCAGGTTTATAAATAGACGTTGGAATCAGACTATTGGAATTCAAAAACATTAGTAAGCTGGTCCAGTCAGTAGCATATTGTATGGCTACTACACAATTAGTAGACTGATTCTCTGTAAACAGTGATGTAACACAGTCCAATTAAAAAAATATTGACTGGTTTTCGCCATGTAGATGTCTTTTAAACATCCTGTGCAGTGGAGAGCTTACAATTAGGTCCAGGAGAAATAATTGAAAATGCTAACTGAAATAGACTGGCTGGCCTGGCTATAGACAAATGCTTTATCTGATCAGGGTCAGCTCCAAATGCCTTGAAAGGATAGATGACTTAATACTAGAGCAGTTCACTGCTTCGGTCATGTAGCGGTTAGAGCGTCCTCAAGAGCTGAAAACAAATGTTGATCCTCACTAGTCAGTAGTTACTTCATTCTTTGGCGCCCTGAGTTGCCATGTCTAGGATTATCAGCACTACTGGTAATTTACCCAGGAAATGCTGTAATATAACTGATATACTTTAAAAAGCAGCATAAAACACCATTTAAACAACATAGTATGACAGCAGTTGGTTATGATGAATTTCTAATTGTGCAGATTCAGATTTAGAACTAATGCTTGCCCTAAAATATTTATTTTTTAATTTGTATTCCTCACATGTTTTTGAGACATACGTACAACTTTAAAATTTGACAGTTATACCTCAAGGTATCCCAGTTTGTGATTACTTACTTTTACTTGAAAGTGTTGACTTATTAAACATAATATGTTCATTAAGTTGTTATCTCTCATTGTAAGAAATGCATGTTAGGCTTGTACTTTCAGCTACTCATTGATTAACCTTTTCCTACTTACAGTAAATCTGTTGCAGATGACTTTGAATACATCAAATTATAATTATTGATTAAAGTTGAAAACATTGTGGTAAAAGGAGCCGATAATCATTTTGCCACAATGTTTTTAAATGTAGTCTTCCGCACATGCGTAAAAATGTGGCTGCACGTTGGAAATGGTTAATGTATTTCATATCAGCAGAGATAATTGTTGCTAATTATGTCTCGTTAAAACAATTTTGTGTATCTGGTATTAACATTTCCAGTTCTATAACACAATCTCATTATATTCATTAGCAAATTGGCTCAATTTCTGTTATAGAGGAATTCACATTGGGATACTACAATGTCCTGAATGAACGAGCATGTAGGGCTTGTATGGTTCAAGGGTATTTAACCGTTTACCCGATATGGTATTGAAGTTTAAGATTAAATGAGGGGAACTTGTAATATTGTGATAATCAAAAAAATGTATGCTTTTATATCATATTATTACTGAAATGGTGCAATTAATTTAGTTAAAGTGCAATAGTTCTGTGGTATAATATAGATAACTTTATGTACAATGTACTGGGAACATTTTGCCAATATTTGATAGACCTGCTTGGTCCTGGAATAAATGGCTTGCACCATTCAGCCAGGAAAGTAGAACAGTGTCAAGGTCGATCCTTATCAAATGGGAAATCTCTTCGTTTTATGCAGACAATACTTGGTTTTGTGTTATTTCCTCAATCTTGTGATCAACTGATCACCACTAAATGAAAGAAAATATAACGGAACTAAACCAAATCACATTATAAAGTTGTCTAGTTTGTTGTTTAGAAAATTGGAATAATAGATCATGTGATGGCCCAATTGTGGGAGAACGAAAGGGGCTCTGAGTGTCGTGATTCAAAGGCCCTATAGGATTGAATGTGAGTTATTTTCAGAGATCCCAAGTTTTGGATCTTCCTACATCCTAAATGAGAGAACCAGATCAGTATTCCCAAAGCAGACATAACAAATGAATGATGTTGTAGTTTTAGGAACTTGTTTAACAATCAATGAAAAACAAATAAGTGTTCAAAGTTTAGAATTAAATCGTCAAAATAAAGAAAAGTTGCCTTTTAGAAATATTTAGTAAACTGACCTTGTTATGTATCCATCATTGGTCAAGTTTAACCCTTTCCCACCTGCTGAGAGAATAGCAGCAGACGACTTTTGAAAACATGGCCACAATGTGTTCAACTTTATTTAACAATTAAGCTATTGTTTGTGGAGATTTTTCATGATTTTATCACCATGTTTTCAAAGTCGTCTGCTGCAGATTTGTTTATCCCGCCATCCACTGCTTTTAGACCAAAGATCAGCCAGCTGCTGTATGCATATTGAGACTTATCTTGGACTTCATTGTTCACTACTTATTAAATGTAAGCAAAACAATCCCTATGTATATGCAAGAACTCACAAGGATGTTGATACCACAGGATTTAAGCAGTTTTATTTGTAGGAATTGACAGAGCTTTATCAAATTAAGTTTATCTGCAATCTCTCATTACACTTAGTTAGATTTCAATTTATTTTATGTGGGTGTTTTATGTAATGCATAAACATTATATGAAGGGAAAAGTGACATTGATTTATTTCATTACTTCATGCTTGAAAATTTACAAGTGTCATTTGTTCATTCTTGTATTCACCCATAATGAGCTTATATTTAGTAATAACTCATTTTATCACAATGTTTTCAATTCCTTTTAATAATGCTTTCATTTACAGAGATTTTCCATATTTTTACCAAGATGTTTGCAGCGTATTTGTTATGTTGTTAAGGGAGGTTAAAGGAACAAAATCTTAACCCTTTCCCACATATAGACGCTTTCCAACGCCTCTGCAGCAGACGACTTTTTGAAATCATTGTGACAAAGAAAGATATTTCTCAAAACAAGCAATTTCACCTTTTGTCACAATATTTTCAACTCTATTCAATAGTTAAACTTTCAAAGTAGTCTGCTGCAGATTTTTTTTTTATGCGGGAAAGGGTTGAACAGACAACTAAAAATATAAAATAAGGTACATGATGAAAGTAAAAGATATTTCTATTATAAACTTTTATTTATTTGAACATTGAGATAAGAAATGTTTTATAATTGCTATATTTCAGTGCTGGAGTTGATCTACTGGCGTGATGTGAAGAAGACAGGATCTGTGTTTGGCAGTATGATGATTATCCTCCTCTCACTCTCCCTGTTCTCACTGATGAGTGTCCTGTCTTACTTATCCATCGGTATACTCTGTGTCACCATCTCCTTCCGTCTCTATAAACATGTCATGCAAGCTGTACAGAAAACCAATGAGGGACATCCATTTAAGTAAGTATTTATATATAGTTCTGGCTTTGCAACGTATCGCCCTTCTCGCTTAATGTTATCCAACTTTCGCAGGTAACTCATGCGTTCAGTGTTCTTGTTTAACACATGAAAGTTGTTTGATCAGCCTTGGTGTTGAAGTGGTTGAGCGCCCGCCTCTGGTGTGGGAGGTCTGGTTTGATTCCCTGCCGGGTCACTTGGCATTACGACTGACTGGCTGGTTTCAGGAAAGATGGACCAGTAGAACTGGTAACTTACCCAGGAAACACTGATATAACTGAAAAATTGTTGAAAGTGGAATTAAACACCAACCAATCAATCAATTGATCAGTTGTTCAAATGTAGCTGTTTTTCTTTTCCTTTCAATAAGAGTTATAAATAACTTGGGGAAAATATTTCTTGGTGTTTAAGAAGTCAAAATATAGACAACACCATAAGAAACATAATATTTATTCCACAATGCTTTAGAAAAAATTTAAGCATTTGGTTTTATGAATGAAATTGTTAACATCACACTTAACCTTTAAGCCTTTCACGCATACAGACGCTTTCTGACGCCTCTGCAGCAGACGACTTTTGAAAACGTTGAGCAATTTCTCCATTTGCCACAACGTTTTCAATTTTCTTCAGCAATTATACCTTCATTTATAGAGATTTTCAACTTTTTCAACTTCAAAGATTTCAGTCGTCTGCTGCAGATTTGTTGTATGTCGGAAAGGGTTAACTCTGGTAAAAGCTGTCTGCTTGAAATATCTGATAATGAAATGATAAAATCTTGAAAAATTGTATTACCATTTTGATTCACGGTTTTCAAAAAAAAAGAAGCAATTAATCCATATCTGAAAATGTTTTTAAAACACATTTGTTGCAGAGGGATTAAATGACCCAAAGATATAACTTATTATACTGTCCATTTCAGGAGTCTGTTACAGATGAACATAGAGCTACATGAGGACGTTGTTAAGGATGCAGCAGATAAGATCGCTCAGAACATAAACAACTGTGCTGGTGAACTTAGACGCTTATATCTTGTTGAGGACTATGTTGACACACTTAAGGTAAGCCATACATCATTCAACCACATCAACTGTATTAACCCTTTCCCTCATATGACAATTCTGCAGCAGACGACTTTGAACGTATTATGTCAAAACATAGGTTATTCATTCAACTATGGAGATTTTCTATGACAAAAAGTGGAAAACATTGTGGCAAAAGGAGAAATTGCACGTTTTGTGCAAAAGGAGAAATTGCACTTTTTGTGCAATTTCTTCTTTTGTCACTATGTTTTCAAAAAGCCGTCTGCTACAGATGCGTCAGAAAGCGTCTTTATGAGGGAAAGGGTTAATACAAGTGACGGTTATCATACATGTGGTCGTGAGTTTGAATTCTATCTTATGATTGGCAAATAGTGATTTTGATTAGCATTCTCCTTCTACCATTGAACTGAGGTTTGAAGGTGGGTAGATGACTTGGAAGAATGTTATGTGTGAGAAAGCCAAGAAACACATGGTTACATGAACTGGCCACAATGAAATAACTAAAATAGTGTTGAAAACTGACAAATCTCAAATGAATCGATCCAAAAAATTAATCAAGTGAAGTAATATATTAGCTGTAAAATAAACTGTCATGGGCCAGAAGTTTGAATCCCAGCTGTGCTTTCCTGACTAATAAAGGTCCTTTTCCATAGACTTCCATGTAATTGATAGCTGCAAAACATGGCTTTGTAGTCAATCTCCTGATATTCTATGACAATAATCCACAGTGGATCTATGGCCTCATTAAGCTGTCTACCTATTATGATATTTTTACAGTCTCTGCTTTGATAAATCAAAAACACAATACACAGGTGAAGACATTGTATGAAAAGGCGTATTTGTTTGAAGTGTTCTCCTCTCTTTTTTTGCCAATGTTTCAAAAGTATTCAGTCTCTGCTGCAGAGATGTCAATCAGTATATCGGTGAAAGATTTTACAGAATTGAATATTTGATTGGAAATATTTGTGATAAGTAAGTTGATTAAATTTCTATGACTTATTTCAGTTTGGTTTGTTATTGTGGTTATTGACCTACGTAGGAGGCTGGTTTAATGGAATGACTCTAGTAATTCTTGGTAAGTGTATTATTTACATGAACATCATTTTAAATGTTTACCTGGTTTAATAATTTTAGTCATCTGCTTTGAAATGCTAAAATCTGGAAAATTGGTTGTGCAATTTTGAAACCGAGTTGAAAACTATAAGAAATTGAGAAATTGCTTATTTCTTTACAAATGCATGGTGTTACTGTTCAGAAACTGCTGATTGACCTGAGCCACGTGGTGTCTTGGATTGCCACCCATTAAGGTTGCAGGTCTATGTTGCAGAACGATAGGGGTGACAAAAGGATATAACCCTTTCCCACATACAATAAATATGCTGAAGATGACTGAAATTATCAAGTCCAAAATATAGAAAATCTCTAAATGAAAATATGATTATTGAATTGGGTTGAAATCATTGAGGCTAATGGAGAAATTTCTCATTATAAGCAATTTCTCTTTTTGCCACAATGATTTCAAAAGTAGTCTACTGCAGAGGTGTCAGATAGCGTCTGTATGTGGGAAAGTGTTAAAATGTGATTGACATGTTACTATTATACATTAACCCTTTCCCTCATGTAGACGCTTTCTGACGCCTCTGCAGCAGGCGGCATTTTGAAAACATACTAGTGACAAAAGAAGAAATTGCTCAAAACGAGTAATTTCTCCTTTTGCCACAATGTTTTCCACTATCAGTCATAGGTTATCCATTTAATTACAGAGATTTTCAATTTTTGATCGTATGAGGTAAGGGTTAAGGTTAATAAAGACTGTTTTGTTTCTTCCCATAATGCTGCCAAACACTCTATGACACACATGTATCTGCAATAAGCTCTCTGTTTCTTCTGAATATGTGGACCCAGCCAACACAATGACTTCCATTGTAAAGAGATTCATAAGATAATAGATCTGTTACTCTGACATGTACAAATCATTGGCTCAATGTAGTGGGCAATGCAGAGACCTCTCAGTAAGATCTGTCAAACATATGATCATCATGATTAGATTGGACATGCAAATTGTCTTAGATTTCGAAAAACTGCATAGTTAATTATGTCATATTGTCTGGCTGTATTAGTTGTTGGCAAGCTTTGATGTCTGAGGTGTGTCAGCCAAATATTCAATCTACATGTGCATCAGTAACAGAGTGTCGACTTATACAAGACAGATCATATTTCTTGGCTCAGTTTTCATTTATACGGCCTCAAGTTTTGTATTGTATAAATAACCAGGATTTTGTAAGCTTACATGTAAATAGTATGATTATAGCTAATATAATAAACCAACAATACAGAATATAAAAATGTACATTTTCAGATTCTTTTAGACAGAAAATAGAAACAATTTGCAGGCATGATTTCTTAAAGATTTGAAAACATGTCATAGTTGATTAAAGGAGACACAATGAGTTGTCACTAGTGAAAGTGTCAATTAACCTGTGTTGTTTGTTATATTTCAGCTGTAGTTTCGATATTTACTTTGCCCAAGGTATATGAGACATACAAAGTTCCCATAGATCAGAATGTTAACTTGGTTAGGAGTAATCTCAACAACCTTATGGCACAGTAAGTATGCTGTTAACAATTTCCCTTTCTCTAGACATAGAAAAGATTTGTTTGTTTCCATACACTTTTGAGTGAACATCAAAAGTTTAGCCTCAAGTGTTTATATAAATTAATAAACATGTGTACTCTGTGTAGTTAAAACCAATTGAATCAAAATATCGGAAATACATGACATAGGAAAGTACAAATGTATGATAGAGAAGAAAACATTGTTGAACAGTGGTATTTTCTAGTTTACCAAATTCCTGGCTGAAAAACTGTCATGAGCTTACTCTTATGAGGGAAACGGGTGAACATTTTTGTAAAGATGAGTAAAATCTATATAATTGAAATAAAAGGGGTATTTTTGTGTAGTTGGCCTTGGCATGGAAAAGCTAAAGTATCACTTCTCCGACATCTGCCCATCATTTCTATCATGGCTCTTGATAAGAAGAGTATTGCACATTCCTTAATCTTTATATGACCATCAAACCCTATGTTGTTGGCACTCAAAAGAATCGTCTAACTGAAACTTCTTTATAATAAGAGCGGTATTGTGGTGATAAGACCAATTTACTCCTCCTGATATAGTCCTATATTATCTATCATATTGGCTGACAACACATGTGTTCCTTCAAACACTTGTGTTAACAAATGGAAGCATATCAGGACAAAAAAAAGTATGATCTTGCGATAACAGTGTTGTGTTTACCACGTGACTTTGACGTCACAAATGCTACGGCGGACAGAAATATTTTACTTCAGTTTAGAAGTAAAAACAAAGGTAACTTTTTTATTTCATCATTTTTAATGAAACATGGCACAGTCTACACCACTTACAGAGCCCTATTCGGTTTTTCAACGGAGTTTGATTAGTGGTTTAGTTTCTTCAAACACCTTGATGAACCTTTTCTCAAAATGTATTAATATCCGAACAGCCGGAGCATTATATCAAAACTGGATTTTGAGAACAGGCTCGTCGAAGTGTTTGAAAAAACTAGACCACCAATCAAACTCTGTAAAAAACCGGAGATAGTACATTGTAAGCGGCGTAGATTGCACCATGTCTCATTAAAAATGGTGAAGAAATAAAAAAGTTTCCATTTTATATTCTTAACAAGAGCAATTATGACGTCAAAAGTCATGTGGTATACACGCACTGAATAAGGCTTGTACATACATGCATAACTTGAGTTGACAACAGAACTTGAAAACCTCCCTTTAGAGAAGTGTTGCGGATAGAATGATCAAAGTAATGCTACATTGATAGTATTGTTGTAGTAAATCGCCTCTCCTCAGATTCCTTTGTAGTAAGTGACTTTTTCTTCACTTCATATATTTCAAATTGGATGACACTCAAATTAACATATCAGTGAAACAGTTAAGAAATAAAACAATGTATATTTTCAGAGTCTCCGCCAAGATTCCTTTCCCCAAGAAGAAGGCAAAAACCCAGTAAATTATTATAAAAACAATTCAATAACAAGGACAGAAAATTGAAGTAATTCCTTCAAGAGTTACACACTTTAGAAGACCGAATGAAGATAAAAGGAAAATGTTTAAAACTACTTTGGAGTAACTGTGCGAAGATTAAGGACTTAGATATATTGTGAAATCATCGATACAGGTTTTTTGTAAAAATGTGGATTTTTTTTATAATTTATAAATACTGAGTTGAAGAGATATTGTGAATTCAAACTGCTCTAATCACTAACTGCAGCTTTCAGTATTGTCATGGTATAATTGGAGAATGAATGGACCAGACTGACATGCCAGTTCGGTCAAATAAGAGTTGGCGACTTAATATTTGTGAAGATACAAAGTCCAAGACTTTAAATCTTTGTAAGATCTGTCCTAAAAATTAAAATCAACATTTATTTACATAACATGGTTAAGACTTGTCTGGGTTACCTGATTGGCAAAAAGATGAGCATTTCCTTGTGCCCCATTTCCAAATGCCACATATGATGGAACACCAAGTAAATTCCGATCTGTGTTCTAGGATGGATAAACTGGAAAGTCTACTAAATAGATGGTTGCCTCAACACAGAAATCCGAAAGACTTATGATGATGATAAAGAATACATGTTAAACATATATACTATTATATAGTGAACTTTGATACATTTTACAGATGTACTTTGGTTATTATAACAAGATTTGATCAAATGTGATTTACATTGAAGAATATTTGATTCACATATTCATATTAGTGTCATATGCCTTCTTGCATCTCGAGAGTTGCTCGCCAAATGGCATTAATGTCGAGCGCGAGTGTAAACAACGTCATAAATCATCACCAGCATCTCAAGAAAATAAATCAATAATTGTAATGACATCTGTTTTTGTAAATTGTACGTGGCTGTATTGATAAGACTTTTTGACTGAAATCAGATGGCATGTAGTATGAGAAAGGTTACTGATGTATAAGCTTTGGACAAATAAAACCCTGGAAACATGGTGCAATGTATGATAGGGTAAAGTTCATGTGTACCTGGTTAATATTTACCCAGTCCCTGATAAGAAAAGGTAACCTGTAAATCATGGACCTTTTAACAACAAAGCTATCTTTTAAAACCAAGAATTGTCATTTAATTGATCCTAACAGTTACTAATTGTATGATTTAATATTATGTTAAGGCAGTATCATTTGTTTTTAAGTTCAATATGCAAGAATAGGTGGAAAACTAATGAATGAATAACTTCTAGTTGTACATAGACTTGTTTTGGTGGTTTTATTGTTGGCCCATGGATTTTGTTTGCACATATTTCTTGTTGCACTTTCTGTGATATGTTAATACAAATTACAGATTCTGATCCTTTCTCTCTATCTCTTCTCATCTTTCATAGTGCAATGTGAATCTGTGAGTCAACATTTCTGAATGATAGATCAGTAATTGATCAGCAGTTGCATTAACTCTTCCCCACATACAGTAAATCTGCAGCAGATGATTTTAGAAATCATCTACTAATGAAATTGTAATTATTGAAGAGTTGAAAACATTGTGGCAAAAAGAGAAACTACTCATTGTGAGCAATTTCTCCTTTTGTCACAATGTTTTCAAAAGTCTGCGGCAGAAGCGTCTGTATGTGGGAAAGGGTTAAAGATTGAAAGGCAAGAAAATGTTCTCTTTTGTCTTCATTAAGTCAGCTTTCATGTTTGTGTTGTTTTTATTCTTCCATAGTCCTCTCTTATAGCACTGGCACAAGTCTATACAGAACATGGCAAGTTTATAATAGATATTTTCTGTGTAAACTGGCCATGTAGTGTAGTGCAAGATTTGTCAGTTCAATATGATATGGGCTTTTTTCAGGAAGATAAATAAACGTCATCATCAGATATAACTTTGAGCTGAGTCTGGCAACTTGAGGTCTTTCTGACTTTGGTTTGCCGTCATTTAGATTTACAACTACTAGTGGGGCTACACATTTAGTTTTTTTGTCAGAAGATACATCGAGGTCTATATAACATAGAGGCGGACAATAAAGTATCTGATGAGACTGCGAATGCACAACCTAGCCCACTGTCTTCAGTGTACACTGACGCTGACGCAGTAAGACATTTATTTCATCACTAAACAAGGCTCCTATAACATGTGTACAAGGGATCAGTTTGAATGATGTGTTATTTACGTTTGTGCTATGTATTGTTGTCACTATGTGACAAATCTTTCCCAGCTTGTAGTGCATCTTATTGTCTTTAAAGCCAGGTCTTCTGGATAGCTCATTGTAAAAGTCCCTTAATTCTAATTTGTCAGAACAATATATTAAACCCTTTCCCACATACAAACAATCTGCAGCAGCGACTTTGAAAAGATATATAAAGCAAAAATAATGAAAATTTAAAACAAAAAATGAAATTGGTCAATGAGATTTTTTTTAGTTTGTTACAATATTTATATTTTCAATGGTTGTCTGCAAGTGGGAAAAACCTTTACCACATACAACAAATCTGCAGCAGACGACTATGAAAACAAACCCAAATAAAATTTGAAACTCCCTTTAAATGAAAGTACAATAATTGAATAGAGTTGAAAACATGTTGGTGACAAAGGAGTAATTGCATGTTTTGAGCAATTGACATGTTTTCAAAAAAACATCTGCTGCAGAGGCATCAGAAAGCATCTACATGAGGGAGGGTTAAACAAATAGTCCAAAATTTGAAATAGGGTTTACCGAGATATTTATAGCATCAATATATGTATCCATACTGCTATAAATACAATTTATGATTATTGATGTATAACAGTGTTCAATATAGTAAATGTAATATGAAATGTGAGCTTTTATACTGTTTAATGGAATACTTTCAATCCCTATGTCATTAGACTGAAATGTCTTCAAATATCTGTTATGAATTGTTGTAATATGTGGCTCAAGCAAACTCAATTTTTCCCACCTAGGCAAATATTAATTATCAATGTTATTGAAAAGATACAGGCAAATATTAATTATCAATGTTATTGAAAAGATACAGGCAAATATTAATTATCAATGTTATTGAAAAGATACAGGCAAATATTAATCATCAATTTCATGTAAGTCATTTGACTTTCTTTTTATGCTCTTCTGTTTTATAGAAATTGATCAACATTAGATGAATATGGGAGAAAATACAATGTCTTCTTCATACAAATTATTTGAGCTTCCCGTTACAAACATCACATGTTGCAATCTAGGAAAAGAAAGAAACTAACGGATTTACTTATAAATATAATGTTTTGTTATGTTATAAAAGTATCTTATCAGGAATGGTTTTTTTTTTTGCAATGCAGACAATTTTAAAATATTGTGATTATGAAATTCGCTATTTGGGAAAGATTCAAGTTTGATTGATGATAAATGTGTGCCTATTTCTAATAATCCACAATAAATGTGTGTTAACTTGTAAAACATATAAACATTATATTTGTAGTGATCATTTTGTATTGTCCTACTTTTGCCTTTTATACCAAAATATGGTCATTGTCATATATATTATACTGATGTTTTAATTCTTGATTTCAATCTAACATTTACTACAATCTTTTCTATAAGTTAACAGTATTCTTGTATTCGACATAGATAGAAAATTTATTCGAAAATTTAGTTCATGTTTTCTGTAATATTTTTGGGTAAATGGTAATTTGTTTTGTTGAGGTTATTTAATGAGCCATACTGCAGGAATACCATCCTTTCATGTGGGTATCCATGGTATTGATACAAATGCACAATGTTTGTCAGGGCCTCTTAGTAAATTTCATTGGCTATAAGGAGAACAGCGCAGAGCCAGATCTACACTGGTCGCAAATGCGGTCTTGAATGCTGATAATAGTAACTCTCTCTATCACGCTATATCAACAGTTTTATGTTCAAGAGACAATAGAAATGTAAAAAATCCATTAATTTGGCACTCAAAAACTTTCTCAATGACATGAAAAATAAACCAAACCACTCTAAAAATATTTTTTAATTTTATTTATTTCTAGATATAGTTATTAACATTGCAATAAGATATTTTGTTGTAAACTATGTCCGAGAGACAAAACCAAAATAGTTTTGTTGCTTCTGTAAGCTTTGTCTACTACTTCATCTTTGTTTTATTGATTCTGTTTTGAATATATCTGAAGAAAAATGCATCATCTGAGAAATTGAAAATAAAAGAAAATTGTGTTGTAAAAAAAAAAAGGGACACCAATGTTCGAAAACAATATGAGAAAAGGCAAAAGTTTTTCTTGTAGATAGCTTTTTCTAGATACATATTCTACTCAAATACCAAATTAAACTTTGTTAAAATGTCAATTTCTCTTCTTGATTTCAAAGATAGTGAATGATTTATTGGATGATGAAATAAATTGTTGCTGCACATGTTTTACCACAATAAGGTCCACACTTAATGTAGCATCTTGTGTTTAATTTAATTATAAATATTAGACTGCTTTCTTCTCAACCGTTTGCAATCATTCATTGTCACTACATGTATTTGTTTTTCTCGTCAGTAAAAACTTTCTGTCCAAATTTATATTTTGTTTTCCTTTTATTCCATGAGCTATATGAACATGTCCATGTAGTCCTTGTAGATATGAAGCACAGAAGCTTCTGATGTTCTATATTTGCAAAAGGGCATGTTCTGTAAATGCGCCTGCATCTGTATTAACCCTTTACCACCAGCAGACTGCATTTGATAACATTGTGAAAATAGGAGAATTGCTCATAATGAATAATTTCTACTTTTGTCACAACATTTTCAAATGTTCTACTTTATTATCCCCTCGTCAAACAGAGTTTGAGAGGGGATATAGTAACAGGGCTGTCCGTTTGTTTGTTTGTTTGTGCGTCCGTCCGTAACAACCTTGTGACCACTCTACACTGAACATCCTTTGACCGATCTTAACCAAACTTGGTATACAGTTAGTATATGGCAAGGTCTAGAAGCCTATTTATTTTCAAGGTCAAAATTGGACTGACTATTTTCCCATATAACAACCTTGTGACCACTCTACACTGAACATCCTTCAACCGATCTTAACCAAACTTGCCATACAGTTAGTTTATGGCAAGGTCTAGAAGCCTATTTATTTTCAGGGTCAAGGTCAAAATTGGACTGACTATTTTCTCACATAACATTGTGACCACTCTACACTGAACATCCTTTGACTGATCCTGACCAAACTTTGTATACAGTTAGTATATGGCAAGGTCTAGAAGCATATTTATTTTCAAGGTCAAAATTGGACTTTCCGTCCGTAACAACCTTGTGACCACTACACTGAACATCCTTTGATTGATCTTAACCAAACTTGGTATACAGTTAGTATATGGCAAGGTCTAGAAGCCGATTTATTTTCAAGGTCAAAATTGGACTTTGACTATTTTCCCATATAACAACCTTGTGACCACTCTACACTGAACATCCTCCAACCAATCTTAACCAAACTTGCCATACAGTTAGTATATGGCAAGGTCTAGAGGCCTATTGATTGTAAATGGGCAAAGGCGGGGTCATTTGGCAAAGGCCAAATGCGGAGACATGGACAAATTACACTTAGTTCTCTGGTACATAACATTAATAACAATTTGATAAAGGCAAGGACAAATAACAATAGTTTTCTGGTACATAACATTAATATCCAGGTCATTGGCCATATTTTTAAATTTAATACCTAGGGGATGCATCCGCTTTGCGGTGCCCTTGTTATACATACAGTCATGTACTTCCATTTATAAAGATTTTCCACTTTTCTTTTGCCTTGATATTTCCATAGACCTTCTGCTAATTTGTTGTATGTGGGAAAGAGTTAATTTGTACGTTTTATCTTTTGAGGGAGTCCGAAAATTGAATATCCAGTTGTTTGTTGTTACCAAATGCTATTAATTAACCTCTTTTTCACATGGTTAAACAGCATACACCTTATGCAACAAGGTTTCTACTCGAATCTAAATCATAATTTCATTCATAAGCATTTTCCAATGTTTTCTTTAGGTTAAAATTGATCAATAACAATTATAAGAATATCATTACAAATGTAGATTGTTTTCATTGATTGGTTGCAATTTAATCAAACTTTAATTTCAAAAGGATTCGTTTTCTCATGGTGATCAGTTCATGCCCATTTGTTTCCAGGCTTTCTCACACCAGTACTACCCACAACATTCTTCCAAGGCAATTCTCTTCTTTCCAACATAGACATGTATGAAAGAACTGAAGTTCATTAGCAACAGGTTGCTTAACCCTTTCCCAAATGCAGATGATATTTGAAAATACTGTGGCAAGTGAAGAAAATGCCCAAAGTGACTTAATTGCCACAATGTCTTCAGCCCTATAATTCAATATACTATTTAGATTTTCCATAATAAGCTGAAGCTCAAGTTTATCTATTGGGATCACTCTTTACCTTGTCGATCATTAATTTTTATCTCCAAAAGATAAACTCCTCCTTTAATTAACCAATTTCAACTTGATGGTCCTCTTTCCAAATATTAAAAGATTTACATCTCGGAATGCTGCGGCATTAAAAGGGTGCAACTCTTTCTCTTAAAAATCTACTTGTCTGATTTCAAGATTATTAGGCAGAAATGAGTTCAAACCATATTTATCCCTTGAGAAACATGGTGGCATCAGATAAAGGGGTAAAATGACAAAAAGTCTTCATGTCTGATTTCAAAATGATATGGCAAATCTTTTTCATTCGGTGACTCCATAAAGTCATTGTTCAAGCCATGTTGATTGGTTGAACAATATCATAAGCTACCATGCAAGCATCATAAAAAATTGGGATAAATGAAAAAATATTAAAATTCTTCTTTCAATATTATTTTGTAGAAATGTTCTTTAGCTTAACCTCAACAAAATTTGATCAATCAATATTAATTGGTTTAAAAGTTTTTAAACATGCCAAACAGGAGGCATTAAAAACGTTTACTTAGATGAAAAACCTGCTTGCCTGTCTATAGCTATAGTGCCGTTTTCAACATTATTTTAGTTATATCATGGTGACAGTTCACTTATTCATGATCCCTGGGTAAACAAACCGGTACTAGGATTGGAAATGTGCCTTGCCCATGGGCATTATCGTGCCGTGACTGGGGATTGGACTCGGAACGCTCGGTTCCAAATCCCTGACACTAACCACTCAACCATGGCAGTTTTTCCTAGCTGCCTGTTTAGATAATGTTAAAGTTAGTTTACAGGCTATGTGCATGGTATATCAATTTATGATATAGTGAAGGTGTTTGAAGTAGAGACTTTGACCTTGCGCCTAAAGTGGAACTAGTAGGGATTCTTGGATTTTTAAAGCTGAAAGGTTACTCTAGGAAAATGGGTTAAAGTTTGATAGTTGGGGACTGAAATTAGTTTATTAACGTTGATCTAAAAAAGAATTTAGGATTATACCCTTACAGATAGGTTGAAAAGCATGACTTTTAAGGGTTGAGGCTAGCTATTATCCTTATTACTTTTCCTGCCTGCTAACTTGATAAATATTTGGAAGTGTAAATCTTACCCAACCTATTCGACTCCATGCAATCTTATAGGGACCTTACACTAGTTCTGTTATCTCATGGGTTGTTGTATTTTGACGATGCAATATGTAAGGTCGAAATATTGAGACTAATTCATATGTACTGAACCTTATTGTGACCCTGTTTGAAAAGGAGAACATTTTGCATAAATTTCGTCTGCAATTTTGTGAAGGGCAGGAACTCTTGCAAGATTGTTCAACTGCTTCAAGGGAGGTCACTCTCTACTCCATTAACTGTCAGTTGCTGAATATAGCCTTAGTAGGTGCGTTTTAACTGTCACAGAGTTCCTTGGTTGATGACACCCGAAGAAATAAATTGGATTGGAACAGTAGTTTCCTGTAGAACGTTTTTATATTTTATTTTAATTTCCAATTGACACCCAACAGATTTTGTGAAAGGTAAACCTAGCAAACTTTATAGGATAGAAAGCGGTGGGTGGGGAATAGTTTAAAATTATTAATGTTCGTACTGTACTTTGCAAGAAGGATAATGTGTATTAAAATTCCTGCAATTGAATGCAACCACCAGAAATTCTGCAGTATCTCTACATCCATTATTGTCTTGCTGAGCTCGTGCAAATTCTTATATTTTTGAGACATGAATAATATCATTTTGTGAAATGTCTCCTATCATGACAATTTTTGAATGTCGTCTGCTTTAGAGGCGTCTAAATCATCGGCATAAGGTAAAGGATTAAATATAACATCCTAACAATTATAAGTGCCCCAAGATTGGCATGCAGGTTATAGATCTATATCTTTGTCTCATTATTCCTAAAAATGTTGTTCAGCCCTTCCCACATATATAACATAGATACAACAAATCTACAGCAGACTCCTTAGAAAACATCTAGGTAAATAAAAGAAGTATATATATAAATGAAAGTATAGGTATTGAATCAAGTTGAAATTATTGCGGTAAAGTGGAAAATAGCTCATGAGCAATTTCTCCTATTGCCACAAATTTACAATATGTTTTCAAAATTTGTCTCCCGCATATACATCAAGATGCGTCTGCATGTGTGAAAGGGTTGAAGTTGTAAAAAGCAAGATAAGGGTATAAAATTATTTTTTTATGTAATGACTTGTCTATCTAATAATTAACCAGATGTTGATCTTCTTATCATTGGACTGATAGGACATTTATATATATAAATGTGTTTTCTCAAAATTGAGCATATGAAAAGAGTGTATGTCAAAATCCCCTCAGTCAAAATCCCCTCACTCTGAAAATGGCATAGTAGTCAAAATCCCCTCAACCAAAATGATAGGGTAGTCAAAATCCCCTCGACCAAAATGATAGGGTAGTCAAAATCCCCTTGATGAGTATTCATAATCCGCTCAATCTAAGATCATATATTTTCTTGTAAAGCTAAATGCAAATTTAAATATAGTACATCATTTCCGTTTACAGTCAAAACTACTCGTTAAAAATGCATAGTATTCAAAACCCATATGATTGAAAATGCAGGGTATCCAAACCCATATGATTGAAAATGTAGAGTGCCGTGGACAAAATGCTTCTTTGAAAATGCAGAGTAGACAAAACCGTACTGATTGAAAATGCAGATTAAACAAAACCCCAATGATTGGTGATAATTCAGTCACATGTTATAAATGAATTGAGGTGATAATTGCTTTAATCCTGTTTGTCACAACTATAAGTCCCTTCAGGAATTCTTGTCCGTGATTGGACAACTTATAAGAATAAGATAAACACATGAGTGTCTAAATATGGTAGAAAGTGGTTAGTTAAACTGTGAAAATATAATATGTCCTAGAAACATTAAAATGATTTAAATTACTTACTATGTTATTTGTCTTTTTAGTGCAATGTTATGTTAGCCTTAGACACCTTGGATGTCTCCTAATGTCAAACATTATGATTACCCTGCTAATCCCATCGAGGGGATTTTGACTACCCTATCATTTCGGTCGAGGGGATTTTGACTACCATAACATTTTGGTCGAGGGGATTTTGACTACCCTATCATTTTCAGGGTGAGGGGATTTTGAGTGTCTCCCTATGAAAACACCCACAGTTGGATATGTGACACACAATTTATATCTTTACCACATTCAACAAATCTGCAGCAGACAACTTTGAAAACATCTAAGCAGAAGTATGAAAAATCTATACATATATATATTATATATATATATATATATATAAAGAGAGCATGATAATTGAATAGAATTGAACACTGTGCATATGTGTTTTAACCCTTTCCCTCATTAAGACGCTTTCTTATGCCTCTGCAGCAGACGTCATTTTGAAAACATGTTAACAAAAGAAGAAATTGCTCAAAATGAGTTTCCAATTTGTTTCGGGTATGTTTTCAATGTCGTTTGCTGCAGATTTGTTGTATCTTTAGATATATTTTAATTGTAATTTCTCCCATTGAGTTCAATGGCTAATTATACAATTGTTTTAAATTTTGTCAATTTTAGACCATGACCATATCGAGAGTGTGGACAGTGGTATCCACCAATTGGCTGCGAGAGCAGATCGGTACACAAGTACAGAAAGCTATTTCTAACAAACTCAGAGTATTGGATGTTTCATACATATCAGATCCAAATGTGGATACATACAAAGAAGCGTATCTACAGTATGATTGATTTTAATTAATATTTCCATTTCAGGAACAGAAGTGACTTTTGAAGCCTCTGCTATATAGCAATATAAATAAAGAAGGAACTGCTACTCATTCATTCTAGAATAAGTAGCAGTTCCTTCTTTCCCTATATTGCTTCCAAAATGATTAAAAATTTGTATCTATTACAGAAAATTGGTTAATTGCTTCACTCATGCCATCGATCTATAGTTTATCAAGCATATTCATTGAACATAAATACCTGTAGCAAAAATGAGTCTTTTTAAATCCACATTTGGCCTCACATGAAGTGGTATGAGATTTAATCCAGTGTGGCTTCCATGCTAGCTTCTTGTCAGATATTACATCTATGGCTCTTTAAAATGTAAACAGAAAGCAAAAGTCTCTTTTGAGATTGTTTGTAAGCATAAGCTCAACAGAGTCTTCACTGTTTGAAAATACAACAAGCCCTCTTTTGTGATTTGTATACCATTGACTTCATGCAAAACAGTTATAATTTCATTATGTTACAACTGTTTAACATGAAGCCATGGAAATGTGTAATACTGATCAGTAAATCATAAGTTGTTATTATAATTTATGACTCTTAGAAAAATGTTTTTAAGGTTAGCAATTCATACTTTGTGGTTTTAGTTATAATCATTTAGAAATACATGTACTGCGTCTTTTGGAAGGAATGTAAGTCTTCCCCCAAAACACAAATAACAAATGCTTTAGTTTTGGCAGGGCATTTGTAACCATTGTGGCAAAAAGTTTACTTGCTCATAATGAGTAATTTCTCCTTTTGCCACAACAAATTAATACTAAATTTGTAATTGAATGGTGCTCTGCAGAAAGCAATCTTATTACATATGTGGAAAAATACCTGGTTGTGCATCTATGCTAAGGATTCAAATGGATACTGCTTTACAGACATTTTTTGAAATCTTCTATGACTAATTGGCAAACAGTGCTCAGCTAGATTAATCTGCACAAATGTGATGGCTGATCTGATTCCATACTGGTCTCAAATACCTTACCGTTAGTTTTCGCAGATTATACCATCATTTATAGAGAATTCCCTATTTTTGTCTAGAAGTTTTCAAATGTTTTCAGAGCGGCAGACTTGGCATATATAAAAAAGGGTTCATGTAAACAGGACTGGTAGCAATTGATTGTGTTTTGAGTTGCAAGGATCAAAATCATTGTTTCTAATTATATAAAAACTGTTTGATCTCTGATACTTGACGTTATAATCCCTTTGCCCACATACAAATGCTTTTTGATGCTTCTGCAGCAGACAACTTTTTAAAACATTTTGGCAAAAGGAGAAATTGCTCAGGATGAACAATTTCTCAATTAACCACAATGTTTTCAACCATATTTGATAATTTGATATACTTCAATTTATAAACATTTTCCATATTTAAGTCTGTGTGTTTCAGAGTCATCTGCTGCAGATTTGTTGTATGTTGGAAAGCCTACAAAATGATTTTTAACCTTAATGTACTATTGAGAAAATCTGGACTTCTTATTTCCAGAGGTCACATACCCCAGTCATTGAACTTTGATATCCATCGATGTGTAACTCGTACACCAGAAATTCCCCGAAATCTACCGGATTTGAACTGTTTTACTGATTATGTGCAGGACCTGGGTATACATCCTGAAACGCATGTTGTTGCTTATGACAGATTTGGGCCTGTTGCAGCTTATAGAACTTGGTGGCTGTTTAGGGTAAGAACTCATATTGATTGTTTTTGTGTTAGACATTTAAATCCTCTGTCACAATGGGCTATCAACCAATTTGCTACCTCCAGCAACCAGTCGTTGCTGAAAGTTTGTTAACATTTGTTAGAAGTCATTAACATGTTGCAAGTGATCCTCAACATGCCTTTAGATCATGTAAGACAGCTGGAGGTCTTTTGTTGATGAAGTAAGCTAAACCACTTATGACCACTGGCCTTAGTGGTAATTTTCCATTTATTGATGACTGGTTGCCCAAAAGTCTTGCAACCATTTTTTCGTCTGCTTAACCCTTTCCCACATACAACAAGTTGGCAGCTAACGACTTTAAAATCTTCTAGGCAAGGATATGTACAACTCCATAAATGTAATTATAAATAGTGAATACCACTTATAAGCAGTATCGCCATTTGCCACAATGTTTTCAAAAGATGTCTGCTGCAAACATGTCAAAATGCGTCTGTAAGTGGGAAAGGGTACAGCCATCTAACCTGATTGTTCACCAATCATTGGACAACCGATCACTGACCTGCTCGACCTATATCATCTTTCCTGTATGACCTTAGTTGTTGAAAGCGGCGTAAAACCCAAAGCCCAAAAAAACCAAACCTTCTTAACCCTTTCCCTCATATAGACGCTTTCTGACGTCTCTGCAGCAGACGGCTTTTTAAAAACATAGTGACAAAAGAAGAAATTGCACAAAACGTGCAATTTCTCCTTTTGCCACAATGTTTTCCACTTTTTGTCGTAGGTTATCCATTCAACTATGCAGATTTTCTATGTTTTGACAAAATACTTTCAAAGTCGTCTGCTGCAGAATTGTTGTATGAGGGAAAGGGTTAATTTATTAAAAAATTAACCAGTTCTCATCCAGCCGCAGTCATTTTGACAACAGATTGCAGACATTTATATCTTATTAAAACTATTGATGTGTGTTTATTTTACAGTTACATGGCCATAAAAGAATTTCCGTCCTTGATGGAGGCCTCAGAAAGTGGTTAAATGATGACTTTGAAGTTACACAGGAAGTGCCTGAAGTAGAGGTAGTTGGATATTAGCTGATCTACATGTGAGCTTCAGTGCTTGATCCAAGTTTGATAAGCGACGCAGGCTGTCTTTTCAAGGGTTGTTAGTTTGAACCACAGCTCGGCCATCATTCTTTTCGACTTGTGACAAAATGGGAAAAGAATCATTCATATTCCACCAATGGGCTAACACTCTTATCCCTTTCCCTCATACAACAAATCTGCAGCAGACGACTTTGAACATATTTTGTCAAAAAATAGAAAATCTCTATAATTGAATGGATAACCTATGACTAAAAGTAGAAAACATTGTGTCAAAAGGATAAATTGCTTGTTTTAAAACATTGTGTCAAAAGTATAAATTGCTTGTTTTGAGCAGTTTCTTCTTTTGTCGCTAAGTTTTCAAAAAGATGTCTGCTTCAGAGGTGTCAGAAAGCGTCTATATGAGGTAAAGCAACTAGGTGCTTGGAAAGACTGTTGTGTGGGAAGTGTGGCATACTGGTGTGAGAAAGCCCCAAAACACATGGGTATGTGACCTGGCTGCTGTGATATGACTGAACAAATGTTTAAAATGGCATTAAATCCAATTCAATCAATCAACCAACTTTGATTAAAAGTGGGAGCATGAAAAGAAGTGCTAACCATAGTTTTGAGAAAATTTATATTTCATTTGTATATACAGGTTAATATAGATTTCTATGTGAAATATTTTGATCATGCCATTCTAGGAAGTGGTTCCCATATACAACAAATCTTCAGGAGATGACTGAGCACATGCAGGCAAAACAGTGGAAAATATCTTAAAGTTTAATTATTAATTAAACAGGTTGAAAACAGTGTGACAAAATGAGAAATATAATGTCGTCTGCTGCAGATGGGTCAAAATGGATCTTTTTGTGGAAAGGGGTTAAACAATCTACTCAAGAAACCGCATGCTTAAGTTTTCCCTAGTCTAATGCATTTCCATGGATTTAATTTCAGAAATCAGACTACACATTAGCCATTGATAAATCATTATTACGCAACCATGAAGAAATGTTGGTAAACCTGAGATCTAAACAAGAACAAGTGGTAGATGCTAGAGCTATAGATAGTGCTAGTGTTGCAGATGGTAGGTGCCATATCCTTACAAAATCTTTTTGTAATTAATTACCTGCATATTTTATTTACTATATTTATAGAAAGACTATACACTGTGGCCGAGTGGTTAGCGTCAGTGATTTGGAACCGGGTTTGATCCTGAGTCGTGTCGTTGAGGTCATGGTGGAGTGCTCTTCAATTGGGCAAAAGACATGTCCTAGCCAAGTACTGGTTTGTTTACTCAGGGATCATGTATAAGTGAACTGTCGCCATGATAAAACTACAATAATGTTGAAAACGGCGCAAAACACAAACTAAACAGCATTAGCAAAATCTTAAAGCCGTTAACAACAAATCAGCTGATGTCTTTGAAAACTGAACAAAATTGGAAAGTTCATATCGACAAAAGTATTATAATTGAATAGATTTGAAAACATAGTGTCAAAAGTCCAGATATGTTAAAATGTAACAGAATGACTGAAATAGTTATGCAGCATAAAAGTTATCTTCTCTCTCTCTCTCTGAAAGAATGTTAACAAACATGTAATATGATTCAATTTTTTTTGTTTTTAATCCTAAATATTTCTATATAGGTAATTACTTCCTTTTTCCATATTGTTTGTCAAATTTCGTTCAAATCTTTCTTGTTGTTCCTAATTAATCCTTCTCAATAATGTAGCTCAGTCAGTAGCGATGCAGGCTGTCAATACAGGGGTTGTGGAGTGTTCGCACCCCAGCTTGGCCAACATACATTACGACGTTTGATAAAAGTCAATGCAACTAGCGTCATTTGTCTTCCACCTATGGGCTAACTGTCTAAGTGGAAAAGCAGCCAGTTGCTTGGAGAAAAACAGGTAACGCATGGGTAGGTGAACTGGCCGCCATGATATGACTGAAAAGTTGTTGAACACGGGTTAACACCCGAACAAAAAATTCCTGTCATTTGTACAACATTCTTTACAGGCATCTGGCTATCTTCACACATAGATTATTTGTCCATTGCTGGGAGATGTATGATGCTGGTCACAATGACTTTTGTCAAGAATTGGAGAATAATTAACCCTTTCCTACATACAACCGCATTTGAAGCAGCCGACTGTAGAAAACAGTATGGCAGAAATTGCTCATTTGTCACCCTTTTTTCAATGCTTCAATTAATAAACATGTAATTTATTGGATTTGCCACATTTTTAGCCTAAATGTATTCAGAGTTGTTTATATGTTAATTTCAGAGGCGATGGATGGCGGCTATATTGCAGGATCTAAGTTTGTCAACTTTAATGAGTTGTTTTCAAAACAGGGAACCATGAAAACCGAACTGGAACTGAAAGAATGTGAGAACTTAAGTTATACAATGTACATGTATACCAAAATTTATCTCCCTTAACACTTTCCACTTTCAGCAAATTGGCAGCTGACCACTTGGAAAATAAATCTTTGGGGGAAAAATATGGTTAATCTCTCTTACTGAAAGTACAACTTTAGAATGTAGTAGAAAATATTGTGGGAAAAGGATTCTCATGATGAGCTATTTCTCACAATATTTTAAGATGTTGTCTGCTACAAATGTGCATCAATATGATGCAAATTGATGTCTGCATATGGGAAAGGGATAACTGAATAACTAAAAATTGTCTTGAAAGAAAGCAAGGATATCCGCTTTGATGTAAAAGAAGAATTAATGTAGACAGGACATTATGTGAAACCAGGGTTGCTCAATTGAATACACTCATCCTGTTGAAACCCAAGTTAAGGGAACTATCTTTTTGTATTGGCAGTCACATAATGTCTGCTATAGAATTCTCTGAAGACGCTGAATTTGGTGGATTTGAGACTGCATGTCCTGGATCATGAGTGCCCTAGGGCAATGCTGCTAATGCACAATTCCTAGTATTGGTTAGTCACCAAGGTATCACGGATATGAGTACTGTTGCCACAACTTAGCTGAATGATGGTTTAGTAGCAAATGTGTAAGTCATAATGTAGGTGAAAATGTGATCAAGAGAAGGAAAGAAACTTTAAGTGTCGGATACTAGTACTAAATGAAACATTTTAAAAAAGCTGTCAAAAATAACAAGTAATTATACAACATATATGCTTGTGTTTGTGAAAACTGTACATTTATATATTAATTATCACTTTTTAAAATTTTGGGAAATTTTTAAAAACTGCAGATAAAGGAATGGGTTAAGAATGTAAGATGTATCATTCCCCTGTTTTTCAGTGTTCGATGAAGCAGGTGTAGATTTGAATGAGCCTATGGTGGCATCGTGTTTACTTGGTATGACAGCCTGTGGTGTTGCTGCTGCTGCCCATATTCTCGGGAAGGAAAATGTGCCTGTCTATTATGTAAGTGACCTGTCATTCAGGTTCTGTGTTGGATATTTACAGAGCTCTAAATAAGGCGTGTTTTGCATGCTCTAAAGCCGCTTTTTGACCCTTTAACTCTTTCACTGCAGAATTTCACAAAGTTGACTCTTCCATGAATCTGCATTGTTTGCAAAAGCCTTTAATTGCCTTTGGCAGCGAAAGGGTTAACCCTATGCCTGTGGGTACTCAAAATAATTGTCTTGGTGCGACGGGTATTTTAAGTACCAAGATAACAGGGTTTGGTTGGATAATAAGATAGATATCCTTATCTGGACCTTCATAATTTCTTTTAACGTTTGTCAAAGATGAAATTTGAAGCCTCCGCAGAAGACATCTTTAAAATATTTTCAATTGGATTGTGTTGGGGTTCCTGGCATCAAGGTCAAGGTCACTGTTACTTAAAAAAGAAACAACTGTAATTTCTCGCTTAGATACTAATCAGACGAGCGTCAGGCACCTGCAGGTCGTGATCTTTTTGTAAGTGAACTGTGTTTCATGAACTTGTGCTGAATCTGCATCTGCATCTAGTTTTAACAAAATCATTATAACCAGCTTATATGAAAGACATTAAGTGACACAGACTGCTTTATGTATTTCCTTTAAAGGTGCTGAGCTCCAGAAAATAGATATTACAGTCAACGTTTTAAAACTGTTCAAAAGATGTCTTGAAATATCAGAATCAGAATTCTTGGATAAAATAAGAATAATAGTTTCTCTTTCCAGTACCATGAACATCTTAATAGTTGACTTTCAATTGACTGTTTTTCAACTTTTACTGCCAAAATAGTTTTGAACTAGTCACTACTTACTTTGTTGTCACTATTAGCAATATTTGCAGAAGTTTCAACATTTCAAATTGTTTAATCACCATCTGGAGTTCAGCACCTTTAAGATTTTTATTAAATCAATTTAGGAAAAGGTAAAATTTCTGCTTTTGACATAATGTATTCAGCTCTACTACATATGAAACCAAATAATTGCAAATAGTGAATAGTCAGATCAGCCTTAGGTGGGTGTACCTCCGTGCAGTCTGATCACATTGTTCTCTACTTATTATCAAATTGAACAAGTTTATTAGAAGTATCTGAACAATGATTGCAACAATTTGGAGACTACAAAAGTATGCTCTCTTATTTTCAACGAAAAGTTCACAGTCCTTTTTCATAAGCCGTAGCATTTTTAGCTTGACTTTTGAAAAAAACGAGAGCTATTGTCATGACCCTGGCGTCATAGTTGGCGGCGGCGTGGTCGTCCGGTTAAGGTTTTTTGTCTGTTTTCTATCAGTCGAGCGTCTGTGCCGTACGCGGTGCTCTTGTTTCTGTTTACTATCAGTCGAGCGTCTGTGCCGTACACGGTGCTCTTGTTTTATTCTGCAATCTTTATTGCAGGGATCTTATAATGAATGGAAACAGAAAGTGCCAGATGAGCTCAAAGTTAGAGTAAAGAAGACTTGATATTGACATCAGATGAGCTCAAAGTTAGAGTAAAGAAGACTTGACATTGACATCAGATCAGCTCAAAGTTAGAGTAAAAAAGACTTGACATTGACATCAGCTGGAGTAAAGAAAACATGACATTGTAATAGATCTAATGATGGATGTAGACTTTTAACCAAACACCATATTCATTATTGTTTTACCAGTTATACCCTGCGATATATCATAATATATTTTATTAAGCAAACAGACTCGATGTGAACATGTAATCCAGCTTAAACTTTTCCCATTTGCAGATGCATCTTCAGCAGACAAGTTTTGTTACAATGTTTTGAACTTTTTTGAATAATTAATTTGCAATTATCTTCTCCTTCGAAAGTGTCTGGCCGATTTTCAAATAATTTTGTTGAAACGTTCCTTGGGTGACTCTCTATCAGATTCCTTCAAGCCATGTTGATGAGTGGAAAAACATGGCCACCACGGGGCTTGACTGTGTGGTAGGCATGACAAATCACATTGCATAAGTCAGGTGAGCAATCCAGGGCCATCATGGCCTTCTTGTTAGCTCACTCAAGGTGAGTTATTGTGATCGCCTGTTGTCCGGCGTCCATCGTGCGTCATGTGTTGTGTGTCGTACGTTGTGCGTCCGTCAATATTTTCTTCTCAGTAACCAGTGGGTCAATTTGGATGAAACTTAACAGAAAGCATCCTCTCAATGATCTCACCAGAATTCCTTCAAATTGTTGGGATCCATCTAGAATTCTGGTTTCCATGGCAATTAAACGTTGTTTTTTTAAAAATTCTTCTTCCAAACTGGTAGGCAGATTTTCAAATAATTTTATAGATATGTTCCTTGGATGACCCTCTTTCAGATTCCTTCAAACCATGTTGATTGGTCGAAAAACATGGCTATTTTGCCTTATATGGCTTTAGTGAAAACTTAAAAAATCTTCTCCTCCGTAAGTGTCAGGCAGATTTTCAAATAATTTTGTAGAAATGTTCCTTAAGTGACCAACTATCAGATTCCTTCAAGCCATGATGAGTGGTTGAAAAACATAACCGCAAGGGGGCGGGGCTATTTTGCCTTTTATGGCTATAGTGAAAACTTAAAAAATCTTCTCCTCCGAAAGTGTCAGGCTGCTTTTCAAATAATTTTTGTAGAAATGTTCCTTAAGTGACCAACTATCAGATTCCTTCAAGCCATGTTGATGGGTTGAAAAACATGGCCGCCACAGGGCGGGACTATTGTGAAAACTTAAAAAATCTTATACTCCGAAAATGTCGGCCGATTTTCAAATAATTTTGTAGAAATGTTCCTAGGGTGAGAAACTCGATCAGATTCCTTCAGGCCATGTTGATTGATCGAAAACTATGGCCGCAAGGGGGGCGGGGCTTATATGGCTAAAGTGAAGGAAATAAGGTGAGCGATCCAGGGCCGTCATGGCCATCTTGTTTTTAATACTTACTATTGATATTTACTAACAATGTTTACATGTTTTGTATGAAATAAAATTGGATAACTCTATCCTGCAAATGATGCAAGTTATTGCCCTTTTTGTCTCGCCCATGATAGTGGAGTAAGACATAGCAGTCACTTTTCCGGCGGCGGCCACTTTTACAAATAACTATATCTCGGCAACCGGTTGCTAAGATATAACCAAGGTTAAGTTTTGAGGTTAAGTTCTACCAAATTATGACCTTGACGTTGAATGATGTCCCATGACCAAACAATACATCTGACAAAGTTTCAGAAAAATTCCAGCAGGAATTGCCAAGATATAACGTAGGTTAAGTTTTGAGGTTAAGTTACCTAACCAAGGTCAATTTCTACCAAATTATGACTTTGACCTTGAAAATGTTGACGTTGAATGATGTCCCATGACCAAACAATACATCTGGCAAAGTTTCAGAAAAAACTCCAGCAGGGGTTGCTGAGATAAAACCAAGAATAAGTTACCTAACCAAGGTCACAAGTTCTGCCAAATTATGACCTTGACCTTGAACATTTTGATGTTGAATGATGTCCCATGACCAAACAATACATCTGGCAAAGTTTCAGAAAAATTCCAGGGGTTGCCGAGATAAAACTAGAGGTTAAGTTACCTTACCAAGGTCAAGTTCCGGCAAATTATGACCTTGACCTTGATAATTTTGTCGATGAATGATGTTTCATGACCCAACAATACATCTGACAAAAGTTCAGAAAAATTCAAGCAAGGGTTGCCGAGATATAACCAAGGTTAAGTTACCTAACCAAGGTCAAGTTCTGAAAAATTAAAACTTTGTCAGATGTATTGTTGGGTCATGGAACATCATTCAAAGTCAGGTCATAATTTGGCAGAACTTGACCTTGGTTATATCTCAGCAACCGCTCCTGGACGTCAAAATTGTCAAGGTCATAATTCGGCAGAATTGGTTGGGTAACTTAACCTTTGTTAACTTTGACTGTAGAGCCTACATTTTTCATTTAATCTTCTTGAAAGTTTATCAAAACATTTGTTTCAATCATCCAAATTCAAATTAACCAAGGTCAAGTTCATAGTTTGCCAAAACTTTACCTTGCTTAACCTAGACTGTAGAAGCCAAATTGTTCATTCATTGTTCATGAAAGTTTATCAGAAAATTTATCTCCATCAAATCTCGGTCAAGTTCAAAACTTGGTCTCAAGGTCAATTGTTAGAATAACCTTGTGAACACTCTACAATTCACTTTCGATATATAGCTTGGATGTAAAAATCTTGTACTCATGAATAATTTATGAGGTGAAATGCGCGCATGATACAAACCTCATGCGATACGAAAATTACAGTGTACATATATTTTATGAATAAGCCTGGTTAACGAGATAGAACATATATAAGGATACATCTAGCTACGTCCCTGCATATACCAAAATGAAGTGACATAAACTATTGTAATAGTATGAAAAAATATCAAAATCAGCCTATAAAAGTTCTAAGCTTATGTTCTCAATTGGGTAACACCCAACAGAGAACACCGGGTCTCTACTACTATAATCCTCGGTACCCAGGCTATTCATAAAATATATGATATCATATTATTTATAAATAGCCTGGGTACACGGTCCCTGACTATATGAACATACTAATAAACTTTGAATAACAAAGGTAGGCTAAATCCCACCTTTGTATGTCACATTACCATGAATTTCCTTCACAAAAATTCTCACTATTAACCTATTATTTGATATTATTTGATATGCTATTTTTTTTCTTTACAAGAGAATGACACAAAAGAAAACATTTAAAAAACAAAATGTGAGAATATTTATTTTTATATTAAACTATTTATGCGTTTACAAAGATGACATTTGAAAACAGTGTGCGCGGAAACAAGATAAACCCCAAAACTTCAGAGGCCGTCGAAATCATCTGATACTATATAACCTACATAACATAAGTACAGGTCGAGTTGTCCCGCCCCAGTTGACCCAGATTCAGTTTTGAGAGCTCGGGAATTTCCGTTTGTATTCGATGTGAGTCATTTTGGTCTCCACAGCAAATCGCAATATTTTGAATTTCCAAGAAGTAGCGAATTGAAGTTACATCTATGGGCGAATAGAAAGGTGTGTCATTTCATTCGGAAAGTCGGAGTTAACGATAACTCGCGAATAATTTCCAATCCAAATAGTTCAGAAATAAATAAATACTGTCGGTCGGCAAGCGTAGACGTTGCATCTTCATTTCTTTCATTCTACCCATGAAATATTGAAATATAAGAGCAAATCGCACACCGGCAAGATGTTTCGGGTGATGGGATCCATGATGCCTTATAGGAACATAGCATACGACATTTACAGGAAGAAATTCAGCGAAGCATCGGCTGTCGGATTCCTGTCTGCAATCTTGTTTACTGTTTTTTGTGAGCCTGTTCGAACGTGGGTAGACTTCGGACAAAAATGGATGGAACTGTCTGGGATCCCTTTTCAAATGAACATTGCCTTATTGGGTTTTATAGTGGGCTACGGAACAACAAAGATGTTTGTTTTAATGCGTATGCAGCTCTTTAGGATGCTATTAGCTTACCATGGCTGGATGTTCAACCCGAAATCTACAACAACCAAGGTAATGTTCTAGTATTATGTAATATGTTGTCCAAAGTTTTGGTAACATAACATATTTCATATTCTTAAAGCTTTAATTGATTGCCAAAGACTGTTGTAAGGTACTCAAATGAATAGACAATTATTTAAAGTACCCCCCTTCATTTGGAGTAGGGTTTTATAACTGCATATAAATCTGAATGTGATGTTCATAATCATATTCTTAAAGCTTTATTTGATTGCCAAAGACTGTTGTAAGGTACTCAAATGAATAGACAATTATTTAAAGTACCCCCTTCATTTGGAGTAGGGTTTTATAACTGCATATAAATCGGAATGTGATGTTTCAGTAATGTAGGAAATCTAATTACTTTCCTGTAACTACAGGAAAGTAATACAAAACTTGAAATAACTTATTAAAGATGATTATTATCAGTTTTTGTTGTTAAAATATTATTATGAACTACAGAAAATATATTCGGGTTTGGGTTTGAATTGAGTTTATATTAGACTTATTAGTTATTTTATAACAATATAAATATTCGCGATTCCCATTCACGAAACATAAATTTTCATTGCGAAATATAATATAATATAATTATATATAAGAACATATCTCAAACATTGTGTGTATTAAAGATTTAAATTGATTAAGTTTTAACCCTTTCCCACCTGCAGATGCATTCTGACGGAATAGCAGCAGACGGCTTTTGAAAACATAGTGGTCAAAGGTGAAATTGCTCAACCTTTGGCCACAATGTTTTCAACTATATTTAACAACTAACCTATCTTTTATGGAGATTTTTCAGTTTTTTGTCACTGTTGACAAAGTCGTCTGCTGCAGATTAGTTAGATGTGGTGAGGGTTTAAGACAGCATTATTATATTTATATGTTGTTCGTAAATTCTATCAATTCATTGCAAAGTTTGTCAACCCATTTTTATCTGATAGCCTTCTGCTATGAATTAATAATTGAACTTTTTGTTTCTGAATTTGGAAAAGTATATAAATGAAAGGTATATGGGTACATGGATTACTTTGTTTACATTGGACATGATTAGACAGTAAATACATACACGAAATTACATCATATCATTACCTCTCTAAAATAGTTTATTGTTTTAAGATACCTCTAATAGAAAAAAAGTAATGTCAATAACTCAATTTGAATTTGTCAAAAACCGGTCAAATTTGGGGGGGGAAGTTATTCAAGAAAAGGGAAGTGATAGATTCAACAATTTATATAATTTTTTACAATATGCATTATGCACAGAGTGACTGACATGATAATAACAGACAGATTATACTCAAAACAGTTACATATCATCAACCATAATAACCATATTGTAGGGTTCGTTTCTGGTTAAGTTTATTTCATAACGAAGTCAAAATCCCGTTTCACGTCTTTAATACATCTATCGTAATGATAGCATTTCCCTCTGAAATTGTATTGAACAACACATATTAAAATAAGGCAACAAGAATCTACAATCAAATCGGACAAGCTGGATGCTAAATACATATGTAAATGATCATAATATCATTTGCTGATATGATGATCCTTTACTCTACAAAACATTAAAATCGACATTATATTACAATACAGCGACGTAAAAACAACAATGTAATACAATATTATTACATACAACATATACAGAACACTTACCAATTTGTGGAATTGAGGGATTCTATTTACACTCTTATTCTTACTTTCCGTGTTTATGTGTTTACTGAAATATTAAATAGAAATAGTGCGCTTTTGAATAAAGATAGAAATGTGTTAATTGGATGAAGATCAGGCTGTACCAAGAGTAGTTAAATTCAATCAATCCAAACCGAAGAACCTCGACAAACAATTCAAAATAGAGCCACATGAAACAAAGTACAAAACGCACAACTTACTTAATTTCTATCAAAACTTGATTTTTATACAACATACTACTTCACAACCAAAGCCAGACTGAATAAGTATAGATTCAAATGCTCACAAAACATGGGTTGACCAGAGAGTGTTTTTACAAGAGACATACTTTGCAGAATTAAACAAGGTGAACACTTTTCACCAGTGTTCACCAAGTCACCACAAAAGTGACCCTATCACAACCACATCTAAAATAATTGACATTGAAAAAGGCATTTTTTAACCCTTTCCCTCGTACAGCAATTCTGCAGCCGACGACTTTGAACGTATTTTGTCAAAAAAGAGAATATCTCCATAATTGAATGGATAACCTATGACAAAAAGTGGAAAACATTGTGGCAAAAGGAGAAATTGCACATTTTGTGCAATTTCTTCTTTTGTCACTATGTTTTCAAAAAGCCGTCTGCTGCAGAGGCGTCAGAAAGCGTCTATATGAGGGAAAGGGTTAAAAACAGTGACAACAGGAGAAATTGCTCATGATTTGCAATATATCTCCTTTTCCACAATACTTTTTATCCAATTCATTAATCATTTTTTCTTTTATAAACATGTTCCATACTTATAATATATATATCAAGGAATAAATATATATGCAATCTTAACCCTTTCCCTCATGTAGACGCTTTCTGACGCCTCTGCAGCAGACGGCTTTTTGAAAACATAGTGACAAAAGAAGAAATTGCACAAAACGTGCAATTTCTCCTTTTGCCACAATGTTTTCCACTTTTAGTCATAGGTTATCATGATTCAATTATGGAGATTTTCTATGTTTTGACAAAATACGTTCAAAGTCGTCTGCTGCAGAATTGTCGTATGAGGGAAAGGGTTAATATCATAATAGAGTTTATTAAAAATACACCATCAGAAACTAAGTTACTAACAGTAACACAAGATTTACATTGATCACTTCAACCTTTTCCCACAAACATTGTGACAAAAGGAAAAATTGCTCATTAATGAGAAATGTCTCCTTTTGCCACAATGTTTTCACCTTTATTCAATAAATTTCTTTTAAACCATACACTACACATTCTACAAGAAGACTTTACAGAACTTATGATAAAGATACTGAATTTCAGTGTTTTCTGCAAAAAAACATTGCCTTCCGGAATTGACACACTGAGGAATAAATCCTCGATTCAAAACAAAGTCCTTAATACGCATAACTTGTTTGTCTACTCAGGAAGGCCAGGCAAAGTATCCTGGTTTTCTGCAGGGGGTCATGAAGTTTGTTAGCGCAGCTAGAATCACTGTCAACAGTTTTAACGACACATCCGGGGTACCAAAAGTCCTGGTAGGCAACAGCCACATATTCGTTGTCATTAAAACAGTCATTGAGTCAATTGTGGGGAGTTCACTTGTTATCTCTACCACTTCTTGTTCATAATTATTATTACTACAAGAAGCAGAATAGAATGAGGATATGCACTGCCACCTATGAGATGCTTGGATTCTTAAGTTGTGAAGGATATAGAACATGAAAACTTGACGTGCACTGCCACCCAAAATAAAAAGAAACAATATTTGACTTTATACAAGCTTGAGATAAATTATATATATTTGTACACTCGTAATGTTTACATCTGAAGTCTCTGTTTTGCTGTTGTATTGATACAGTTTAACTAATAACTGTTATTTTATGTCTGATATGTTTAAAGACTTTCACAATGTTTACCCTCTATTGTGATATCAAACTATGTTTATGTTTAATTTTATCGTTTTTAAATGTCTTCAAGAGTTCCAACATAATGAGAGTCAACTGTATAAGTTTGATTGACCCTTTAATTTTGCAGTAGACAACTTTAAAAGCATGAAGCAAAATCTATTTGATTGAAAGAATAGTTTTTGAATTGAGTTCCTTTTGTCTTGATTATTTCAAAAGTCATCTGCTTCAGAATGCGTCTGCAAGTGGGAAAGGGTTAAAGTCTAAAATAGAACTGTTCTGGAGAAATTAGTTTCTTTAGTGTTTCTTTCTAGTCATAAGGTGCAAAGATGAATAGTCTCAAAATACTTTTTGAAGGCATACTGTAATTACAATATAATGGATGCAGTTTGCTTGATATTTCTTGCACATTATTATGTTGGAAATCAAAGTCCATATTTTATAACTCTGTTTACACACTAGTTGAATGTTGAAATTATTTCTTTTAAATCAATAGATATACCTTTAGGGATAACCTTTAAAAAACAAACATACTGATATTTGTTTTGCATCAATCATTTTAGTGTCAAATATTGAAACATTTCCCGTTTTACAGGATATGATATTTTCTGTATATTGATTAAAAAACCTACACCTTTTAAATTCTGGGAAAAGGATGTGTAATTGTTATATAGAGTTATTACATAGTCGAACAAAGGGGTATTTGATCATTTTCAACTATTTCTCCTGCTGCCATTAAATTTTCAAAAGTCGTCTGCTGCAAAGGCTTTAAAAGTGATCCTCATCCGTTAAAGAATTCACCAATATTTTAATTTTCTTTTTTCCATTCCATTTTGATATTTTAGATGTGGGCTCTGATGCTGAACTTACTGCGAGGAAATGGAAACTACCGGACTTTCTACTTTGAACCTTTACTTCCCAAGTTACCCATACCTGAACTGAACAATACCCTTGACAGGTAAGATTAAACCATTCTATTATGCAGATGCTTTCTCATGCCTCTGCAGCATACTACTATTGAAAACGTTGTGACAAAACAAGCAATTTCTCCTTTTGCTGCAATGTTTTCAACTTTTTTTCAGTAATTATATATTCATTTATAGAGATTATCCATGTTTTTGCAATGACATTTTCTATGTCGTCTATGGCAATTTTTTTATATATTTCGGAAAGGACTAAGTACAATGATTAAAAATCTGTATTCAAATCATCTTCAAACAAGTTATTGGTTAAATAAAGCATTTCCTATTGGTCTTTTTCAATACTTTCTTTTGTGTATGGACATTATATATAAATAGATTCTTCTGAATTGAAAACAATTGAAGAAATAAAACATGGCATGGACAACAGGAAGTAGATATATATTGTACATCACTTGTAGTGTTTAGACCCTTTCCCACTTGCAAACGCAGATTTACACAAGTTCATTTGGCAACCTTTGTAAACATTGTGAGCTGACACTTACAGGTTTGGAAGGCTAGTAAGACTAAGACTGTTATTTTGATGAAAAGAAATGGTTTATTCCTTTTTTGTGGACCTGTATGAACAGCTGATTCTTTTCTTCATATTAAAGAATTATTTTCTTGTTAAAGCATGGTTATTGCTTGTCAACAAAGGATATAATTTATTTACCCTTTCCCACATACAAACATTGTATTGTTACATAAAAAGAAATTCCTCATGATGAGCAATTTCTCTATTTGCCACAATGTTTTCAACTCTTTTTAATAGTTATACTCTCATGTTTTTGCCAATATGTTTTCAAAATTAATGCTGGAGATTTATTGTATGTGGGAAAGGGCTAAGAGTGTATGTATAACAGTGGTAGAATGTTCTCCTTTTCCCTTTCTTTATCCCTTGACCACATACAACAAATCTGCAGCGGACGACTTTGAAAATACATATAGGCTAAATGTGGATAATCTCTGTAAATGAAAATATAATTTGTGAATAAATTCAAAACATTGTGGCAAAAGGAGAAATTGCTCATCTTTTTGTCACGACTTTTTTAAGTCATTTTCTGCATACCTGTCACAAAATGTGTCTGAAGTTGAGAAAGAGGGTTATGAAACTGTCCCATATTGATGTCTTCAGTGTTTGTGTGGTAAACAGCCCAAACTGTCCCTGTACTGATATCTTTAGTGTTTTTGTAGGAAACAGCCCAAGATATACTTTTCCCTACATTTTTTTAAATATCAGGTTTTCCTCTTGTCTCTAAAAAGTTTCCCTAAATTTACTTTGTTGGAAAGTAACCAGTTAACATGTAAGAATGCTGCATAGGAGACTGGCACAGAAACACCAGGATAGGCAGGGATATATGAACTAATCACCATGATGTACTGAAATACTGATGAAAACAGAACAACACTCAATCTATCAATCCCATATCTTTGCCTTTGAAAGAATAGATAACGTTGTCCAATTGAGGACACATTTTAACACTTTTCCCACAGACAGACTCACTGATGCCTCTGCTGCAGAAAACACATGAAAAGATTGTGGCAAAAGGAAAAATTGCTGTCAATGAGCAATTTCTGGTTGTGTCACAATGTTTTCAACCTTCAATATTTGTCCTTTCCATTTTTAGGGAATAAAAGTAGTGCTTTCTGCTGCAGATTGGTTGTATATTGGACAGGGTTAAATACTAGAACAGTTAATTAATAGGATTTGCTAGTAAAGGTGTTATCAGCAGGTTGGCACTTGTCATATTGCAAGCATCCATTTCATATTATAAACTACTTAGTGTAACAGCCTACATTATTTACTCACTCTTTACATCATTAAAGGAGATATTGACTTCTTATGTCTGGGGAATCCGCTGTGGTCGAGTGGTTAGCGTCGGGGATTTCGAAACCGGGTGTCCCGGGTTCGATCCCCAGTCGCGGCACTACGGTCATGGTGGAGTGCCCTTGGGCAAGGCACATTTTCTAGCCTAGTACTGGTTTGTTTACCCAGGGATCATGAATAATTAAATTTAATTGCGCGCTAAATGACCTTAGCTGTCGATGCGCCATAAAACAATATACATTCATTCATTCATTCTTATGTCTGGTGACCCCCCCCCACACACACACATACCCAGATTATCTAGATGTGTATGGTAGTGGTATGTAAACAGATGATAACAATCTTCTGTCATGTCATATGTCCTTAGTTCAAGCATCTTAACCCTTTCCCACATACAACAAATCTGTAGTTGACGACTTTGAAAGTATCTAGGCAAACACACAGAAAAGCTGTATAAATGTAGGTATAATAACTGAAAAGAGTTGAAAACATTGTGGCAAAAGGAGAAATTGCTCATTTTGAGCAATTTCTACTTTTGTCACAATGTTTTCAAAAGTTGTCTTCTGCAGAGCTGTCAGAAAGTGTCTATATGTGGGAAAGGGTTTAAGCTTAAGTATCAAACAAATAACAGGTTTTGTCTCAAAGTGTATTTATGACAATTTGTATAGTTTTCCACATAAAGTAGTTTTCAGGTTTTCAATACTGCAAAGTTTACTTTTAGAACAGACCTTTGAGGCACGTCTTTTTTTTTTATTTTGGGAAAAAAAAATCAAAATCTTAATGGCAATTTCTCTGAATTGATAATGTCCAATAAAGTCTTGAAATTAGCCTTCCATTGGTCTTGTGTTTTAGGCTTTTCTACGTTTTCATCTAGGAAGTAACTTGTAAAATTAGCTATACATGTATCATGTGATGAGAACAATCCTTTCTGACATTCAACAATTTTGCAGCACATGACTTTGACAACATCTTAAAGACTTAACACAAATGTGGAAAGTCCCTATTAGTTAGAAGTATTATTTTTGGAAACACTTTTGAATAAGGAAAACAGTTGCTTGTTTTGGGAAATTTCTCCTTTTGTCACATTGTTTTCAAATATTATCTGCTGCAGATGCATCAGAAGGCATCTGTAGGTGGACAAGGGTTTAACCCTCACTTTCTGACGACTCTGCAGCAGAAGACTTTTGAAAACATTGAGAAATGCCTCTGTTGTAGATTTGTTGTATGTGGGAAAGGGTAGAGACATAGTATTATAGAAATGGTAATTATGAAATCTTTAGAATTATCTGCTTGACAGCATTTGCCTAGAATTTGGAAATTTAATTTAAATACAGAGTTCAAAATGTCAGGAAAATAAGCTTATAGATCTGTCAATGTTTTCAAAAGGCATTTACCCTTTCCCACATATAGAAATATTTTAACACATTTGCATTAGGCAACTTTTGAAAATTTATCTGCTGCAGGTGTAAAAGGGTAGAATGTCCTCTATATCCAGGATAGATAGGTCATATCAATTACCTATGGTTGATGGTGTTATGATGCTATGTCCTGAATTGTTAAAATCCTGTGATCAGTTATCATTTGCTACTGAGTGCAAGTTAGATAACTGACTTATTTTATCTTCACTATATCTCCCCCATGTAAGGATTCACTGTGACCATTTCCCGTATACAACACAGCATGGGGCAGACGAATTGGAAATGATCTACCGGTGGTTAACCCTTTCCCTCATACGACAATTTTGCAGCAGACGACTTTGAACATATTTTCTCAATAGAAAATCACTATAATTAAATGGATAACCGATGACTAAAAGTGGAAAACATTGTGGCAAAAGGAGAAATTGCACTTTTTGTGCAATTTCTTCTTTTGTCACTATGGTTTCAAAAAGCCGTCTGCTGCAGAGGCGTCAGAAAGCGTCTATATGAGGGAATGGGTTAAAAATATGAAAAATATTTGTAAATGTAAATAATATTACTGAAAAGAGTTGAAAATATTGTGACAAAAAGCCATATTGCTCATTCTGATATTAAAAATCATCTGCTGCAGGGCCCGCTGTAAGCTGAAATTGTTGATTTTGTGGATCTTTTTTTTTGTCGCAAATGTCTCCATAATCATTTGAATTACAGTCATGAATGTTTTTAACCCTTTCCCTCATGGCTTAGTTAACTTCCAGGAAGCAGACATCTAGACTAGAGTGATAATTATAGGTTCTCTATAAGAACTTGTTTTTATAATCAATGTTAAGTAAATACCTTTTATTCTATGAAATTTGATAATTGTCTAATAAATTATTTTGATTTAAATAAAAACTGCATAATTCATTCATTTGTAAAATGGAATAATGTCCCCTTGAATTATTTATAATGGGACATGTTAATGGGTTTGTTAAAAATATTAATCATTTGCAATGTCTGTCACATTTATAAATTTAACACTTTCCCCCATACAGCAAATCTACAGCAGACGACTTTAAAATGTTCATACCCGAAATATTTTGGAAACTCCCTTTAAATGAAAGTACAATAAAAGAATAGAGTTGAAACCATGGTGACAAACAGAGAAATTGCTTGTTTTGAGCAAATTTCGAGGGTCATGTTGAAGATTAGTTTTAAACTAAATATGTCACCCTCTTTAAATAAAGTCTCTTATTTTATCTTATCTTTAATTCTGCTTTTGTCGCCATGTTTTCAAAAGTTGTCTGCTTCAGGTGTGCCAGAATGCGTCTACAAGTGGGAAAGGAAGGGTTAATGGTTGAAAACTTATATCCATGAATTAACGCTTTCCCATAAACACCACATCTGCAGCAGACGATAGCGTCTATATGAGGGAAAGGGTTAAAGATTGAAAGTTATTCAGGTTATATTTGAATTCATTGATTTAAAACCCCATACATTCATTAACCCTTTCCCACATACAATAAATGTGCAGCAGACGACTTTAACATTATCAAGCCCAAAAAATAGAATTCTTCAGAAAATCTCGTACCTATTTAGGACCAACAATTTGGAATGATATTTCCTTTCAAATTCCAACTGCAAATTCATTAAAATCTAATAAGACATTATATTTAGCATGACGTTTTCTGGTTAATCCGAAATTAATAATTTATTGTTCAACACTTTTATTTGAAAAATCTTATGTTTTGTAAACAATATGCTCTTATTTTGAATAGTTTATAAATTATCTCTTGTGTATGTATAACTTTGTGTATATTATGCATTGCTTGCTCTGAGGCCCTCATGGGAGATTGGGACAACCAAAATGTGTAGTCTCATTAAAAAAGTATTACATTATATTATTATTATAGAAAATCACCATAAATTATTGTTTGATTATTGAATAGTGATGAAATGATTGTGGCAAATGGAGAAATTGCTTGTTGTGAGAAATGTCCCCTTTCGCTACAATGATTTCAAAATTCATCTTCTGCAGAGGCGTCAGAAAGCATCTGTGTTTGGGAAAGGGTTAATAGTAATGAGTTATTATCTATAAGTTAATTGACTATTTCACACACTTGATGGATAAGGCACTGTATATTGAATACTGATGTAGACTTTTGTTTGGAGTATCTCTCCTTTACTGCAGAGCTAGGTCAGATACATTGAACAATTTCTTAAACATGTATTAAGTTTTCAAAAGTAAAAAAACTTTTTTTTTTATCTCATTTACTTAAAAAGGAATGTGCAATACTTGTTCTATGAGTTAATGTCGGAGCAAAACTTGTTAACCCTTTCCCTCATAGAGCAATTCTGCAGCAGAAGATTTTGAACATATTTTGTTAAAAAATGGAAAATCTCTATAATTGAATGTATAACCTATGACTAAAAGTGAAAAACATTGTGGCTAAAGGAGAAATTGCTCGTTTTGTGCAATTTCTTCTTTTGTCACTATGGTTTCAAAAAGCTGTCTGCTGGAGAGGCGTCAAAAAGCGTTTATATGAGGGAAAGGGTTAAATGTGATAGAAATACAAGGGATAGAATTTCTGTATCAAAAGTTCAAGAGTTAATGAACTCTTATTAGTTACAAAATTTACAAGACGAATGTTTGCCGCAAAGCATCAAAGAGAAGCCGCAATATTTCGTTGCACATGAAGAAATAAGAAAAAGGAACATTTAAATTATTTTTCTCAAACTGTAAAATCATGACTTTAAGAGTACTTTTATATTACTAAAATTTAAAGTAAATTTTTTGTTAGACAAAGAACCGTTTCCCTCATACGACAATTCTGCAGCAGACGACATTGAACATATTTTGTCAAAAAATAGAAAATCTCTATAATTAAATGGATAACCTATGACTAAAAGTGGAAAACATTGTGACAGTTGCCAACATTGAGCAATTTCTTCTTTTGTCACTATGTTTTCAAAAAGCTGTCTGCTGCAGAGGCGTCAGAAAGCGTCTATATGAGGTTAAAAGAACATTTATAGTACATTTTAACTATTTTGTTAACCCTTTCCCACATACAACAATTCTGCAACAAATGTCATTCAAAGCATTTACCGGTATTTAAAAATAAGGACACTCTATAATTGAAAGAACAATCGTAATTATAATTGAATGAAGTTGAAAACAGTTCTACTTTTGCCACAATGTTTTCAAAACATATTAGCTGCAGAGGTGCCTGAAAGTGTATGAAATACAGTTCAGTTAATCTGATCACACTTTGTTTGTAAGAAACAGAAGATTTCTTTTCATTTAAGTTTTCTTGAAATTTTCTTGAAGTTCACATCGCATCCGTGATAAAACATGTTGTCGGCTAGGCAAAATACACCGAAATCGTGTTTACCGCGATATTCATGAAAGAACGAAATCAACTAAACAGCGTAATTTATCTTGATACATATATTTCTGTGGTTTAAATCTTTTCATGTCTGCATTTTGCTATTACATTACAAATGTACTCAGTTAACTTTGAATCAAGTATGTGCAATCATAGACGAAACTTTCAGCGATATTTGCGAAAAACAAAATGCATAAATGAATGAAAATGAAAGATGATCAAAAACGACAAAAAACAACTATTAGAAGACCGACAGACAAAGTTTTTGTATCGCAAAGTAGTACAATAGGAAGATATTATGCTGAACATGAAAGTCAGATTATTAATCAAAGTACTAAAAGTACTGCTGGAAGATGATTTTAGAGTGATATCAGCCAGGTGCAGATGGGATAATGAATATTATGCAAGGTATGAACAGATCATGACTAGGATATATGGATAGGAACAATCAAGAGCAAATGTGTTGGAAAAGACTTTAAAACTTCATTTGATTATTTTGCTGCAGTTTCGGATAAGTAAAATTGTATAAAAAGAATAAATCAAACAAATATAATAGAAAAACACAAACACTTGTTGTTTAGTTTATACGGTTATGCTATATAATTTCCGAAGAACGCCTTCATCCGTAGAATACAATAATAAAGAAAGAATAAAAACTTAAAAATTGTTGACAGCTGGACATTATATTATATTCACATTAGTTAGCAAAAACTGTCAAGAAGTGAGGATTATTGCATTCATACGATTCATTTAGAAATTGCATTGAAACAAAACATATTTTTTGTAAAAAATATAGAAAGCATTTTTTCATATTTAGACAGAAATGCACTGAAAAGAAAAACATTCAGTCATATCTGTCAATAGCTAATGCTTTTTTTTTCAAATAACATTTTAACAATAAATAAAATGTGTTTGTCTTATCAAAAAACAACAATATAGATATAAAACAAATCTGATCACTGGTTAAAACCTTTAATTGACTTTGAATCACTATCAGTGGAATTGCAAGAAAGAATACAATGGAAAGTGACAACTACTAGGCAATGTAAATTATGAATTAGAATAACTTTCTTTTATAAATGAATACGTCCCTATCAGGGGTATGACATTAATGGAACTTTTTTGGCCTGGGGTTACAACATATAACGCTATAATAAATACTAGATTTTAAGAAAAATACTTCACCAATTTGAAATCACATAAGTCACTCTCTAAATGTGTATCAAGCTTCAGACCTTCCTAAACGTTTGTTCAGCAAAACCTTGAATACTCAAGAAATCATTTTAGATTAAAAACTTTGCAAGACATATAATCAGAGACCTCATTTAGGTCTCTGACAAAATGTAGGTCTTCAACAACTGTTGACCTATTTATGATCTCTATTTGATTGTTGGTTTAACTTGATAGAATAATGATACTCCTTCCAGTTGATTGATTGTTTGGTGATATACGCCGCTTTTAACAACGTTTCAGTTATATCTCGGCGTTTCTGGTTAAGTTACCAAAACTACTGGTGTATTTATACACCAACCAGTCAGTCGTTTTTTTGGGGGGGGGTTTGCGCCGCTTTCAACATTATTTTGGTTATGTCACGGCGACAGTTCACTTATTCATGATCCCTGGGTAAACAAACCAGTACCGGGTTAGAAATGTACCTTGCCAAAGGGCATTCACCATGACGGTAGTGCCAAGACTGTGCCAGTCAGTTGTGACACTATCCCTGTACTGAGTGCCAAGGAGAGCAGTCATTACTACCATTTTTTAAGTATTCGGTATAACCCAGCCGGGAATCGAACCCGCAACCTCCCACACTCGAGGCGGTAGCTCTACTTCTACACCATCGAGGCGGTCGAATCTCTAACTAGACCGCATGTATAAAGCAAGTTATAAATGACAGTTCAACAGTCTAAAATAACTCAATAAAACTTAATAGTAGTTTTGTAATCTTTTATTACATTGCCTTCATTCCGGCTGTCCTGTCGGAGACATATGTTTATATGGGGTGATGGTCATTTTGTGGACTGTTACCTTTGTTGTTAATATATCACATCAACACATCATAAACACAGATATATGTATAAGAGATATGTTAAACTAAATCATTGAAACAATCGGAGAATTCGTCGAAGACAGTGGTGCAGAGGTAGAGCGTTGTCCTCTCGTATAAAAGGTCGCTGGTTCGAGCTGTTCCTGAATTTGGGATTTTTCCACACATACAGCGCGAGTCCTGGTTAAGTCCCTAGGAAGCAGACACCTAGCGTGATTAAAATAAGCTGAAAGCTTGCTTCGCACTCGATGTAAAATAAATAATGTTTAAATTAATGGGAGAATTTTTTCGTCGTGAGCAAATTAAATTTTGACACTGTAATTCAGAATTGCCTTGACAAATAAGCATCTGTTTGTGGGAAAGGGTTGAAATCATGTTCTTTAAATATTATTAAGATAGATATTCTTTATTTCCTCCAAATTTGAAGAGCAAGTACATTTCATATTAAACATTACAAAAGTGAGAACATAAATATATATATATATATATATATATATGGGCAACTCCATGAGAAAACCGGTGATAGTAACAACTTCTTCGATTTTGGAATTTTCACATTTTCATATAGTCCAACCTGTCTATATTTGTTTGATATATATATGTGGATTTCGTATTAGGAATATTGACGCCGTAATGGACGTCAAAGAAAGACATGTGTTACTTGTCGTTGAAATGATGTCATAGTTATTTTGATAATTTATGCTCAATGCTCAAACATTTTCGTCATTGACAGCAACGTTATTCTTTTATTTATCAAAATGGTTTGAGTACATTTTAAGTCATTCAATGTACAAGTTCACCTGTAAAGCAGTACTACATTGAATAGTGGTGCATTTTAAAGCATTCAAAACAGTCGGAAATCATAAAAGAGTAAAAGAATTACAAAAGAGCAAAACATCATAAAAGGGATGTTTGCTATTCCCAGAATAACACTTCTCCGGCAGCAGACGACTTTGAAAACATTAAGTCAAAAATATAGAAGATCTTTACAAATGCAGGAACTATTACTGAATTAAGTTGTAACCATTGTGGCCAAAGGAGAAATTTCTCATTATGTTTTCAAAAGTCGTCTTCTGCAGGAGCGTCAGACAGCGGCTATATGTGAGAATGGTTATTGTAGTCTCTACTCGTTCATAATGAATCAAGTGTTGAAGAATGTATAGTAAAGATTATAAGAAGAATGGACTCAAATACGGTTTGATCAAAATAATATTACTTTCAAGCATCCACGGGTAGGTTAAACTGCGAACGGGTTCCATTTTCATCCATAGTCAATGAAAAACAATTCCCAAAGTTTACATTCTATTTGATTTGTGGTTGATGAACAGGTTATGTCTTCAAAACCTTTATAATCAAAATATCATTGTAGAAATTCAAAAAAGTGATTTGTCATTGTAATTATTCAAAGCGTACATTGATAACAGTGTATGTTTATACTAATCATTATGACACTGATATGATTTTATGAACTGTAAACTAATTACGGTTCATAGAATTATCTTATCACGGCATATTAGTTGACAAGTGAACGTAAATAGTCAGGTATATAGATCTACTGTCCGTGGCAGGGATGTAGGGAGACATTTTGTTACATATACCTCCAACACTTAAGAAATTTTCAACTTTGAAAATTTAAAATAATGAAGGAATAACACAATGTCGACATAAGCAGACCTATACATGACCTATACAGACCTATACATGTGATAAAACACTTGGTTCTAAAAGATAAAATAGTTGTCTGTACTTACAGATATGCGGTAATACATTGACATAAATTATTCTTATATAAGCATTAACAAGAAAATTGTTCAAATATTCGGGATAACATGTGCATTATTAAAACCAGCAGAACGTTACTATTTTTCAAAAAGCATTTGCTATGAAAACAAACTAAAATGTCATCTAAGACTATACATATAAGATCATTTAGGATAGTTATTTCACGTACCTCTTTGTGTCACACATCTACATGTGTGAAAGGTTAACCATTTTTCACATGTAGATGCTTTTGATCACCTGAACATGATATATTTTTTAATACATTGAGACAAAACGAGATTTATACCAACATTGTGTATTCCGCGCAAAGTATCGACCCGGATCAGCCTAAGAATGCCATGCAGGCTTACCTGGATAGACACTTTTCGCCTCCTGTGGATTTTCTGTTTAATTAATCATTACTCTATACCTTTGTCCCCCTGAGACGGAATATGTCGGCCCTGATCAGTCTGCTCGGACCTCGCAGGCTGATCTGATCTGATTGAGAATTGAGATGTCATCTATGTGTAAAACAATAACAATGAATATCTATAAATAGACAATAGATGAATGTTACTGTCTTTTGTTTAAGCTCCTAACTTTATTCTGGAACCCGAGTTGGTGCGCGGCCTTCTTCCTCTAACTACTGCGTAATATATCATAGGATGTAGGGAACCAGATTACATTTAGCACGCGCCTCTTCTTTATGGTTCCAGGTTTATCATACTATCAAACTAATACAGCGTATGAGGCAGGTAACCAATTCAGTTTTTACTGTCATAGATACAGTATGAATTTCGCTTAAATAAAAATGTACATACATTCAATTAATATACTGGCCTTTGTCTTTTGTTTTTAATTTGTAAAACTCACACATGTATAAAGATGGTAAAAGGGATGTTTTAAAAGTCATTACCTTAAATTACTGCACTTAGTAAGGAAAAAGAGAAATCCCGATATGTGGTCACACTGGCAGGTCTAAATATTCTCCTTGTGCTAAAATTCTAGTCTTTGGCAGCTTCCAATAAGCTTCTTGTCTCTGAATCACAAGTGTTTTACTCAAAGGTTAACTATTTAACCCTTTCCCTTATACAGCAATTCTGCAGCAGACGACTTTGAACATATTTTGTCAAAACATAGGTTATCCATTAACATAACATAGGTTATCAATGGGTAACCTATGACAAAAAGTGGAAAACATTGTGGCAAAAGGAAAAAATTGCACGTTTTGTGAATTCCTTCTTTTGTCATAATGTTTTCAAAAAGCTGTCTGCTGCAGAGGCATCAGAAAGCGTCTATATTAGGGAAAGGGTTAACAAAAATGATTCTTGAAATGTTTTATTTCTGTCTACATAATTATGCCCACTTCGAAGAAGAGGGGTATATTGCTTTGCACATGTCTGTCGGTCGGTTGGTCGGTCCGTCGGTCCGTCTGTAGACCAAAGCTTGTCCGAGTGATAACTCAACAATGCCTGGACCTTGACTTAGGGGTTGGGCCTGACCAGTAGATGAACCCTATTTATTTTGAGGTCAAAGGACAAGGTCACAGTGACCTTGAACACAAAAACCCTTTTAAGCTTGTCCGAGTGATAACTCAACAATGCCTGGACCTTTGGTCCTCAAACTTGACTAGGAGGTTGGGCCTGGCCAGTAAATGAACCCTATTTATTTTGAGGTCATTGGGTCAAAGGTCAAGGTCACAGTGACCTTGAACACAAAAACTCTTTTTAAGCTTGTCCGAGTGATAACTCAACAATGCCTGGACCTATGGTCCTCAAACTTGACTAGGAGGTTGGGCCTGGCCAGTAGATGAACCCTATTTTTTTTTAGTTCATTGGGTTAAAGGTCAAGGTCACAGTGACCTTTAACACAAAAACCCTTTTTAAGCTTGTCCGAGTGATAACTTAATGCCTGGACCTATGGTCCTCAATGTTGACTTGGAGGTTGGGCCTGACCAGTAGATGAACCCTATTTATTTTGAGGTCATTGGGTCAAAGGTCAAGGTCACAGTGACCTTGAACACATAAACTTTTGTTAAGCTTGTCCGAGTGATAACTCAACAATGCCTTGACCTGGAGTTGACTTGGAGGTTGGGCCTGACCAGTAGATGAACCCTATTTATTTTGAGGTCATTGGGTCAAAGGTCAGTGACCTTGAACACAAAAACCTTTTTTAAGCTTGTCTGAGTGATAACTCGACAATGCCTGGACCAGGAGGATACATAATATCTGCAAATATCAGTCATCACAATGAGATTAAGAACTGTACCTACCATCCTCAAACTTTGAATGAACATTGTTCATATATAATCTTAAAACTGACTCATAGACATCCAATGTGAAATGACAAATCAACTGGTATTTCGGTCCATGCAAATTTTACTCAATTGTCCTAATATTCCTGACAACATGGCGCTCAGGGGGGGCATAATGTTTGACATTGCGATTTTTAATTATGAAGATAACATAATTTATTTAGGGTTGTGATTTATATCTTGTCAGTAAGTATCTGTACCAAGTCACAAGAAAACGACCTTCAGGGCTTTAACCCTTTCCCACACAGACGCTTTCTGATGCCACTGAAGCAGATGACTATTGAAAACATTGTGACAAAAGAATAAATTGCTCAAAACAAGCAATTTCTCGTTTTGCCACAATGTTTTTAACTTTTTTCAGTAATTATACCGTCATTTTAAGAGATTTTCTGTGTTTTTGTCTAAATGTTTCTAAAGTTGTCTGCTGCAAATTTGTTGTAAGTGAGAAAGGGTTAAAAAAAAAAAATCCAGATCAGCCAACACCTTCACACTGTCTCAAACATGATCTTCCTCAATAATTATAAACACTGATACTAGTCTCTAGGGATTCATCATTGTTATTATCAAGAAATCGTTTTGTGACCAATTTCAATTTCAACTTCATCGGTGGTGTAGTGGTTGAATGTAAGCCTCTGGTAGGCGAGGTCACAGGTTTGATTCTCGTCTGGGTAATACCAAAGGTAATTATTGTAGTAATTGCTTTTCCTTATTGGTACCCAGGATTGTGGGGTAAGCAGGGTAAATCGTGCAGAGTAGTACTACCAGGAAATGCTGTGCTTTAGCTGATTTTCTTTTTAAGTGATATTAAACACCAAACAAACAAAAATTGCAATCAATTTCAAATCATCGGCCTGCAGCTTTTCAAATGGCTTGATCTTGTTACCTGAGGCAAGCTGTCACTGTGGAAAATAGGTCTCAATTTATAACATGCATGTCATTTGTAAAGTGCTGTTTATGTACAAACTAGTAAATTTACCTGCCAAATTAAAATACAGAAGTGAACTATGGTCATTGACCCAATCCCACATACAGGCCCATGGAGCGAGTCTCAACTGAAATTTAACAATTCCTCATATTCTAAAAAATCTGCAGCAGTCAGATTTTAACCCTTTCCAACAGTTGGACGCTTTTAGACTACTTTTGAAAACAGTGTGGCGTAAGAAATATTGCTCATGAACAATTTTTCCATTTGCCTAAATGTTTTCAAAAGTCTCCTCTTGTAACAATACTTTCATATTTATGCAGTAGAATGTTCTTTCATTTATAAATAGTTTCAATAGGTTTTTGCCAAAGATCTTTTCAAAGTCGTTTAAAACAGATTTCTTGAAAAGGGTTAAAACATCTAAGCAAAATTATGAAAAGTTATAGATTTCAAAATTTAAAGTGTTTAGTGAAAACTTCAAAAGTAATTAACCTTGATAATATATTTGTTTTAAACATGTTATGAATGTTTATCTTGTTATGAGATGATGGCCTTATATATCAATAAACTATCTGTCATAATCAGTGTAAACATGATTAAATAAAACAAAGTACAAATAAACAAAACGGAACAGAATAAAGCTTCTTTTGTGCACACTCAACATAGGCTTAATTATATTGTGAAAGAAAGATTTCTCTAATTCATATTGCAGGTCTTTGAAAAAACATAATCTGTTAATTAGTCGCCGGGCAGAAGCCCGCGACTTCTATTTTTAATAGGTTTTCTGAAATCACATGGGAGGGGGGATTATTATTAGAAAGAAACACATTTAGATGTCTTGAACATATTACAATTGTGTTTGTTTAAAAACACTAAGTAATGACACATCTAAAATGAAATAAATATTCCGATGTTTTAGGTATTTTCAGTTTCTTTATTTTGACTCGCATTTATGTTTTTTTGTTTTATTTACAAAGACAAAACAGTCCCTATTAGCTAGACTGGTAAGGTTTATTTTACACTATATACTACATAATCAAAAGTCGATAACTACAAACCTTTATGTCGCAGTCTAATTTGTTTACTTACGCGCACCTGCCTGACTCGCGAATACCAACTGCGTAGATCAATCTCCTTTGCAGAGAGCCGCTCTTTACACTCACTTACAAATAGTAAATTATAGGTGATTTAAAATGTTTATTTGGTTCGAAACAAATGGGGAAAAGAACAAACCGAGATAAAAACTGGTTTTAATGGAAAAATGACTTTGAACGAACACTCTCTGCCTATAAAGAGAGTTTCAAGAACGACACCTCTGCGAATAAGAAAGAATTGGGTCTTTCGTACAAAATTATTTCGTTCTTGACAATTTTAAATGTGTCATTTAATTCCCTAAAGGCATATATTGCTTCCGATCTGCATATTGTTATGCATCATTGACACAAGGGCGCTCATCATAATATAATTTTAAAACATGAGTAGTTTGTTGTTTTCATTATAAAAAAGGAAGGAAAGAATTAAAATAAATTAACATGTTGTAGGGCTAAGTTTATGTTCGCAATTAAGTTTAAATTATACAACAATTTCAATGAGATTTAACTGTTTAGTTGATATTATATTTCGAAGGTGGTCTAATTTATAAATAAATATTATTACTACATTTCAACATTTGTTAAATTATGATATAATTAGGATGCTAAGCTAATATCATTTTGAGAAAAAGAGAAAACTCATGTCTTCAGCGATTTAACCCTTATCTCATTGTTTTAAAAGTAGATTGCTGCAAAGGTGTCCACTGTTGACTTTAAAAGAGGAAAGGTAAAATGACGTGCTATTGCATGCAAATCCTAAATTATCTGTTTTGTGGTTTTATTGAAAAAATAATAAAATTCAAATATTCTGACAAACATCTTGAAAAGTGTATGTGGAATTCACAAATCTTATAATTATTCCTTAATGAAAGCACTGTATACATACTAAGACTAATGATTGGCAAGATTACTCATTTCCATTACTGTTTATGATCAATAATTAGTTGGTTGTGTGTATGGTCAACCTACTTTGGAATGGAGATTGATCACAAACAATGAAAGGCTTCAATTATCATTCACTTCGTTGACAAAAAAATGCAAGTTATGATACATTTTCACTTGACCCCACCCCTGATGTTCCAATATGCCCCTCAGTTGATAACTGTTTATTCAACTACTATAATGTTAGTGTTATGCATAACTGCACTATGGATATCCGGCGACATTGATGCGTTGCATCAACTTTCTCTTGTATTATGATATAAATGGGTATTTAGCTCACCTATGCAGTCCTCTTTCTAAGGGATGGTTGGATGGATTTGAATAAACTAAATTAATTATGTTTCCTTGAACTTCAATAGTGCATAACCTTCTTTTTAGCCAAGCCCCTGCAGCTCAGTTGGTAGCGACGCGGGCTGTCGATCCAGGGGTTGTGAGTTTGAATCCCAGCTCGGCCAACATTCTTTCCGATATTTGACAAAAGTCACTGTCTTTCACCAATGGGCTGTTTAACAGTCTATGTGGAAAAGTAGCCGTTGCTTGGAAAGTATGTTGTGTGGTGTACTGGTGTGGGAAAACTAGGAAACGCATGAGACCTTCTGGTCGCCGTGATAGGACGTTAAACCCCAATCAATCATAGCCTCAACCCTTTCCCACATACAGCAAATCCTCAGCAGCCAACTGTATAATTACTGCAAAAAGTTGAAAACATTGTGGCAGATGGAAAAATTGCTTGTTTTGAGCAATTTCTCCTTTTGTCACTATGTTTTCAAAAGTCGTCTGATGCAGAGGCTTCAGAAAGTGTGTGTATGTGGGAAAGGGTTAATAGAATATGAATTTGGAAAATGTTGTGGATAATTGAAAAATCTGGTTAAAGCCTTTTCCGCTTGCAGAAACATTTTGATGCAGAGGCAGCAAACAGCTTTTGTCACAATGTTTACAATGTCCATTTTGTCTTATGATTATACTTTCATTTATGGAGATTTCCCCTATTTTTGCCGAATTGTTTCAAAAGTTGTCTGCTGCAGATTTGGTGTTAATGGGAAAGGGTTAACCACACTGTTTATAACCCTGTATTCAAATGATCCTTTCCCAAATTGTTTTATATGTTTTCCTCAGAAATATTTAAAGAAGACACCTCAATTTTATCATACTAGGTAAACAGATAAAGTGGTGATAAGGTGATAGCTATGTTTGCCATATATATACGATTTAAGGACAAGTCAGGTATATAGGCCAGTGAGTTAACAGTTCACCTGGGTCATCTGCTTTGAAAAAATCTCAAGAATAAATTGTCATGTCTAGAGAAATGGAAGTACAATTCTAATACAGATTTGTAAATATTCGTGTGACTCATTTTCTGCACAAAGTTTCCAAAAGTCCTCTGCTGCATAAGGCGTCAGAAGTGGTCTATACTGTACTGGGTCAATCCTTTCCCTCATACGACAATTCTGCAGCAGACGACTTTGAACATCTTTTGTCAAAAAATAGAATATCTCTATAATTGAATGGATAACCTACGGGTATGACTAAAAGTGGAAAACATTATGGCAAAAGGGGAAATTGCTTGTTTTGAGCAATTTCATCTTTTGTCACTATGTTTTCAAAAAGCTGTCTGCTGCAGAGGCGTCAGAAAGCGTCTATATGAGGGAAAGGGTTAAGTGTTATGGCCAGCTGTTGCAATCTGGAAATGTATTCATAAATACTTAATCAATTTGTCTATATTTTACTGTAATTAATTTTTCTATTGGTATGCAATGCTTAACACTTAGCCTTTCCAACACAATTTATATATATTTTAAATTCTTAAACTTTCACAGCAACACCTTGGTAATGTAGTTATTAGAGTATCTCACTCACTCACTCACCTCCAGAGCAGTAGTCTAGGGTTCAATTCCTGCTCAAGTCATACCAAATACTTTAAAAATGGTGGTGATGATTTTCCTCCTTGGCGCTCAGGGTTGTCAAGTTAGCATTATGATTGATTCGCTTGTGTCCGGACAAGCTTATCAGTTGTAATAGTAATTTACCCAGGAAATGTCATGATACAACAACTTAGGGATAGCATTATTACAATACACTGATATCAGTACATTCTTAACCCTTTTCCCCATATAGACGCTTTCTGACTGACACCTCTGCAGCAAACGGCTTTTTGAAAATATGGCGACAAAAGAAGAAATTGGTCATTTATTCAACCGTTACCAGTAAGCTACATGTATCTTTTATGGAGATTTTTCAGGTTTTTGTCACTATGTTTTCAAAGTTGTCTTCTGCAGATTTGTTATATGTGGGAAAGAGTTAAGCTGCTTAAGCACCATATCAAGCAAACAATAGTTATTTGCATTTACTGACTTACTTACCTAGTATTTACTTTATGACAATAAGTTGCCTGCATACTGGTTATTCACTGTGTAAAAAATACTTATTCCACCCTTTTCCATTTACAACAAATCTACAGGAGACAGCTTTGAAAATATCTAGGACAATTTTTCCTTGAAAATATTGAAAAACTTTATAAAAGGAAAATGTAGTTATTGAATAGAGCTGAAAACATGGTGGCAAATAAGTTATTGCTAATCAATAGCAATTTCTATCTTTGCCACACTATCTTCAAAGTTAGCTCCTGCAAATGCATCGAATTGTGTCATCATGATGTGATAAAGAGGTAAAAGAATTCTTAGAATTTGTTTATGGAGATAAAATCAAGATCTGATTCTGCGTAGGTTATTTATATCCTCTCCGGGAAGAATAATGATTATCACCTTAGGCTTTTTCTTCACTATTAACCCTTTCCCTCATACGACAATTCTGCAGCAGACGACTTTGAACGTATTTTGTCAAAACATAGAAAATCTCCATAATTGAATGGATAACCTCTGACATGTTTTGTGCAATTTCTTCTTTTGTCACTATGTTTTCAAAAAGCTGTCTGCTGCAGAGGCGTCAGAAAGCGTCTATATGAGGGAAAGGGTTAATTATAAGTGTACATATACTGAGAGTATCTAAGTAATCTCCTGGCCTTTCCAGTCAGAAAACGAAAACAATAATGGATACATATATAGATCTTCCACATCCGCCAACTGTTGACCTCTCCATTTATAGCAGCATCTTTGTTAGACAAGGGTACTTTGTACAATACATTCTTATAATTAAAGTGTGAATCTTGAATTGAGTTGAAAACATGTCATAGTGAGCAATTTCTCCTTTTGCGACATTGTTTCCAAATTTCATCTGAGAGTATCTAAGTAATCTCCTGGCCTTTCCAGTCAGAAAACGAAAACAATAATGGATACATATATAGATCTTCCACATCCGCCAACTGTTGACCTCTCCATTTATAGCAGCATCTTTGTTAGACAAGGGTACTTTGTACAATACATTCTTATAATTAAAGTGTGAATCTTGAATTGAGTTGAAAACATGTCATAGTGAGCAATTTCTCCTTTTGCGACATTGTTTCCAAATTTCATCTGCTGCAGATGCATCAAAATGCTTCCAATAGCGGGAAAGGATTTTTTAACACACTTACAATAATTGATCATTTTGACTATCTGTGCTTGATTAACCCTTTCTCACATGCAATTAATCTGCAGCAGACAACTTAAAACATCTTTTGTGGATTTGTTGTTTAGGGGAAATGGTTTGTCTACTGCAAATATAAAAAGGGTCGTTTAATTTTTGTCAATTGACAGAACTTGTATTTTTACAGTGAATCAAAAGAATAACATGACATATTATTTGTCAACATTACATCATCACAGACTATAATATAGAACATGTCAAATACTGAGATAGGCCTGGTTTAAATCCACTTTTCTGTTAACCGAGTTTCATGGATGATAACACTCATTCATTTTATTTTCTATGATAACACTTTACTTCAACTGGGTCACATGATATCAGTTTTTAACCCTTTCCCACCTGCAGACACATTTATAGGAACATTTTGTAGGATACAACTTTTGAAAACATTTTGACAAAAGCAGAAATTTCTTTTAATGAGCAATTTCTCCTTTTGCCTCAATGCTTTCAACTCTTTTTAACTATTAATCTTTCATTAATCCTTTCCCACATACAACAAATCTGCAGCAGACCACTTTGAGAAACCTCTAGGAAAAAACATTGAAAACCTCTATAAATGAAGGTATAATTATTAAAAAAAAAAAGGTCTGCTGCAGATGCATCAAAATGTGTCTACAGGTGAGAGATTTTTCATGATTTAGCCATTTATGTTTTCAATATGTCTGCTACAGATTTGCTGTATGTGGTAAAGGGTTAAATCTTTATCCAGATTGTAATATGCAGAAGATAGTTTTTTCCCAAGAAATAACTGCAAATTGATTATTCTATATTGCATGATCAAATAAACCTAAGGTTTCAGGTGATCTACTGGGATCACTCTTTGTCCATCTCTTTGTACTGATAGCTGCAAATGACATTTGGAAAGTACGAATGTTATTCAAGCCAAATTTGTTGGTTGAAAAAACATGGCAGCCAGACATCAGAAAGGTAAAAAGGGGGTCAAATTCAAAATTTTGAAATATTCTCCTCTAAAGTTGCTTGTTTGATATAACCCTTTCCCACACACAGATGCTTTCTGACGCATCTGCAGCAGATGACTTTTGAAAACATAGTGACAAAAGGTGAAATTGCTCAAAACGAGCAATTTCTCCTTTTGACACAATGTTTTCAACTCATTTCAATAATTAAACCCTTATTTATGAAGAATTTTCATGTTTTTCCCAAAATATGTTTTGAAAGTCGTCTGCTGCAGGTTTGTTGTATGTAGGAAGGGGTTATAGATCATTTGCTAGAAATGTTCCAAAGGTGTCCCTCTTCAAAAATTGCTTCATCTTTTTCGACATAATACAACAAATCTTGAGCAGACGACTTAAAAACCACTTCGCAAAATTATAGAAAATCACTAAAGGGATGAATTTGAATTTTAATGTGGAATTATCAAAAGAGTTGAAAAGTTTTAAGTAGTATCTTCTTATGCCACAGTGTTTTCCAAAGTCGTCTGCTGCAGAGGCGTCTAAATTTTTCTACATCATGTTGGAAAGGCTTAAGCCATATTGATAATTTCAAAAAATATTTTTGCAAGGGGCTTAGATTAGCTTACCATTTTATTATTACAAAAAGGGGTCCAAGATGGCCATAAATTGATCACATGCAGCAGACGGCTTTTTGAAAACATAGTGACAAAAGAAGAAATTGCTCAAAACAAGCAATTTCTTCTTTTGCCACAATGTTTTGCACTTTTAGTCATAGTAGGTTATCCATTCAATTAAAGAGATATTCTATTTTTTGACAAAATATGTTCAAATTCGTCTGCTGCAGAATTGTCGTATGAGGGAAAGGGTTAAAGAACACACAATTTTGTTATAAGGCATTTTATCCTATGATCCAACAATCTTTATCTTCTTCCAAGCCGAGCCCCGGTAGCTCAGTTGGTAGCGACGCAGGCTGTCAATCCAGGGGTTGTGAGTTCGAATCCCGGCTCGGCCAACTTTCTTTCCGACGATTGACAAAAGTCAATGTGACATGCGTCATTTGTCTTCCACCAATGGGCTAAGTCAATGTGGAAAAGCAGCCAGTTGCTTGGGAAGTTTGTTGTGTGGAGTACTGGTGTGAGAAAACCAGGAAATGCATGAGTAGGTGAACTGGCCGCCGTGATATAACTGAGAAATTGTTAAAAATGGCGTTAAACCAATCAATCAATCAATCTTCTTCCAAATTATTTCAATAAGCTATATCAGAATTATTATTCCATTTATTGAGATTTAAGATTTTTACCAAAATATTCTGGGAGCAGTCAACCCTAGAAAAATCATATAAGATTGAATGATGAAGCCTTTGGTCTGTGCAGATGTATTTTGATGCAGCTGAAGAAAACATCTTTGCAACATGGTGCCAAAAGGGAAATTTTGTAGATGTATTCATCTGCTGCACAATGTTTGTATTGTTAGTGGGAATATTTTCATCAAAATGTTTCAAATATATATGACACTGTATTGTGTTTTCACTATTTCAGGTTCCTGTTGTCCATGAAACCGTTGCTGTCCGATGATGAGTATGTAGAGTTGTTAGGATTGACCGAAACATTTAGGGTAAAGGAAGGACCACAAATTCATAACTACTTACTACAAAGGTAAAGTACAGTTAACTCTTTTTCACATACAACACATCTGTAGCAATCGACTTAGAAAACATAGTGACAAAAACCTGAGAAATCTCCATAAAAAAAGCCTTATTGTTAAATTAAGTTGAAAACATTGTGGCAAATGGTGAAATTGCTCATCATGAGCAATTTCACCTTTGCCACAATGTTTTCAAAAGTCGTCTGATGCAGTGGTATCAGAAAGTGTCTATATGTGGGAAAGGGTTAACCGTGACAAAGCGTTTATCCTGCAATATTGCATGCAGTGTCTTGTGTGCCTATATAACATGTTGTGTTTTGGTCAAGCAATTTGTAAAGACTGTGCAAATTGTAAACATCATACAAAATACACAATAAAGCTCAAAGTAATCTTTTTTAACCCTTTTCCACATACAATAAATCTGCAGCAGACAAATTTAAAAACATCTAGGCAAAAATATAGAAAATCTCTGTAAATGATAGTATAATTATTGAATGGAATTTAAAAATTTGTGGCTAAAGAAGAAATTGCTTGTTTTGAACAATTTCTACTATTGTCAGAATGTTTTCAAAAGCCGTCTGCAGCAGAGGTGTCAGAAGGCTTCTTTATGTAGAAAAGGGTTAACCCTTTTTGAATCAGACAACATTTTACATATCTGCTGAGCAGATACGTTTCGAAAAGATAGTCAAACACATTTTCTTCTGTCTCTCAGATCTTTTGCACAATGTATCTAATGTATGCATCCGATATTCCAGCGGTTTTAATTTTTTAATGCAATCACTCAAAACAGACATCAATAACACAGTTACCGGTAATTGATGTTCCCCTATTATATTTTTTTCTCATCTATAATTTCATTGCCTATCTTTTATGATGATATATCTCTCTTCAAATTCATTAAAAGTTCATGAGTGTTCAAGATAAACATGCAAATGAGCTGTGGCAAGCAATCAAGAGGGTCTTGTTGGTGGTCTGAAAGGCCTTAGAAAGTGTCTGTTTGAGGGAAAGGGTTAACATAAATTAGGGAAGTGGAGGCTCACCTGAGTCTTTACCATGGAAATCCCATGTGGCTTGATTATATAATATATGAGCCGTTCCACGAGAAAACCATCATTATGGACTCGGCATAATGTATCGACCCAGATCAGCATGCACAGTCTGCGCAGGCTAATCCAGGCCAACACATTCCGTCCAGGGGAATAGAGGTATAGAGTAATGATTCCTGAAACAGAAAAAACACAAAACGTTTCTGCGCGTCTTGCTTAGGCTGGTCCTAGTCGAAACTTTATGCAAGGTCAATACTGTTGGTTTTCTCTTTGAACGGCTCATATGTATATGCAAAACAGATGTATCTACACCTGGCCTGTACATGAAATTTTGTCAGAAAGATTTTCTTGATGATATTGCTATTGGCGCTGAAAGAGTTATAAGTCTTAAAAAGCCCATTCTCAGGTGAGCGATCCAGGGCCTCATGGCCCTCTTGTTATTAGTTCCACTGGCAAGTTTATTTCAAGGCTAGTTGTCCATCATTCCAAGGGCTGTTTTGCTTTATAGGGATATAGGGAAAATTCAAAAATCTTTTCAGAAAATATTGGCCTGATTTTCAAATTATTTTATATAAATTGTTCCTTAGGTGACCCCCTACCAGATTCCTCCAAGCGTTTTATACATGTTTTCAACTATATTCATTAATAAACCATTCATTATTAGAGATTTTATTCTGAAGAGGATTTTAACAGTAACTTTGTGTTCACCTATAATTTGATTTATATTTCCAGATCTGTAGATAAAAGAAATTGGTTGTCTGATATCTGGTTGGATTTGGCCTATCTTAGCTGGAGGGAACCCAGTGCTGGTTTGTATAATTCCACTCACATTTTTAGCTCACCTGACCACAGTGTACTTGAAGGGATTGAGCTATTGTGATCACCCTATGTCCAGTGTCTAATGTCACCAAATATTACCTTATGAACACTGTAGAGGCCATATTTTACAGGTAAATTTAATGAAATTCAATACAAGGTCACTAGGTCAAAGTTTAGAAAAAACCTTGCCATCCGACTTTCACAAAAGCTCATCAGAAGAGTCATTTCAGTCAAGTTCAAACTGAAGTTCTTGGGGTAAAAAACTAGGTCACATCGTAAAATTTTACAAAAACCTTTGGAACACGTTAGTAACAACAGTTTCAATCCGAATTTCATGTAATTTTTTTAACCTAGTTTTTGACATGAAATGACCGATATTCAAATGTAAGCTTGATGTAAAACAAAGACCAATTCAGACAAAGGTTCAACATACTCAAGTTAGAAACACAGCTTTGTGACGGTTTATGTCAAACATTTCAAAATCCACATGTGGGGTCAAAATCTAGCTTACAAGGTCTTGCATGTATATATTAGGACTACCTTGTGAACTCTCTTGTGGTCAATTTGTTCATCTAATCTTCAATCATGGTATCTATCACAAACTGGTCCCATTTTGAAACAGGCTCACTGCTGGTCAAATACAAGGTCATCAGGTCAAATCTTAGAATAATGCAGGGACATTGTAACACATTCTTATTTTTTATGTCAGAAATTTTTAACTTGTCTGTTTTTCATCGTCGTCTGCCTAGTCACAAAACTTTAACCTTACCTCAAAACTCTTAACCCTTTCCCTCATACGACAATTCCGCAGCAGACGACTTTGAACCTATTTTGTAAAAAAATGGAAAATCTCTAATTGAATGGAAAACCTATGACTAAAAGTGGAAAACGTTGTGGCAAAAGGAGAAATTGCTCGTTTTGAGCAATTTCTTCTTTTGTCACTGTTTTCAAAAAGCCATCTGCTGCAGCATCTATATGAGGGAAAGGGTTACACCGTACAATATTTTCAAATGAAACTTGGTACATATGTTCCTAGGAACAATAAGCGTGTCTATACCAAGTCACATAGCTTTGGCTTTAATAATTATTCAGTAATGCCCCTTTTTCAAAAAGCTGTCTGCTGCAGAGGCGTCAAAATGTGTTTGTAGATGGGAAAGGCTTAACCTATTTGATCTATCGGATATGATAATTATTTTGTTTAAGTCAATAACATGTAGAAATTTTTAAGCACATTTTTGATACAGATCAGGTATCATGTGATAATAAACTTAACCCTTTCCCTCATACGACAAATCTGCAGCAGACGACTTTGAACATATTTTGTCAACAAATGGAAAATCTCTTTAATTGAATGGATAACCAATGGCTTAAAAGTGGAAAACATTGTGGCAAAAGGAGAAATTGTTTGTTTTGAGCAATTTCTTCTTTTGTCACTATGTTTTCAAAAAGCCGTCTGCTGCAGAGGCGTCAGAAAGCGTCTATACGAGGAAAAGGGTTAAATATACCTTTTTCTTTTACAGTTAATGTGAATTGTTACGCTTTGGATAGGAAGAGTCCAGCATCCCATGATCAACTTGCTAGAGCTTCATGTCTTCTTTATAACGTTGTTGGGTAAGAAGATTGTTATACATATTTAGGCCGAGCCCTAGTAGTGTCACAGGCTGTCAATCCAGGGGTTGTGATTTGAACCCCAGCTTGACCAACATTCTTTCCCACGTTTGACAAAATCACTGTGACAAACGTCATTTGTCTTCTACCAATGGCCAAATAGGCTAACAGTCTGATATGGAAGAGCAGCCAGATGAAAACATCCTGACAAATGGAGAAATTTTTCCTTTTGCCACAATGTTTTCAACTTTTTTCAGTAATTATCATATTTTTGCTTAGAAATTTTCAAAGTCGTCTGCTACAGATTTGCTGTATGTGGGAAAGGATTAACTTTGAATAGCGAATGATAAACAAATTGTGTTTGAAGCCCTGAAAACAGACTAAGAGTTAATACATACCAGTGATCATGAACAATTTCTGCATTTCCAACAATGTTTTCGAAAGGTTTTATTTGCTTCAAAAGCAATTTACTGTGTCAATGGTTGTATAAATTGTTGAAGGACTCAAACTTATTTAGTGGTCAAAACTAAGACAGTAGTTAGAACTTAAAAATGTTTTTTTTTAAACTAGTATTAATTATTATAAACAATGACTTGATATGGCATCTTCCTTACAAAAACAACAACAACCCAATACAAAAGAAGGTTAACACTGAGGTATACCATTGCGGGATTTTTAACCATTTCCCTCATATAGACGCTTTCTGACGCCTCTGCACCAGACGGCTTTTTGAAAACATAGTGACAAAAGAAGAAATTACACAAAACGTGCAATTTCTCCTTTTGCCACAATGTTTTCCACTTTTTGTCATAGGTTATCCATTCAATTATGGAGATTTTCAAGTTTTGACAGAATACGTTCAAAGTCGTCTGCTGCAGAATTGTCGTATGTGGGAAAGGGTTAAAAGGTCTTCATGTAAATTTGTGTATGAGAAGAGAAATTCCTGAAAATTACAAAGACACATATATATTAAGTCCAGTAACACTGTAAATCTGTGATATGCCAACTTAATTCCTTATTTTATTCCACAGTTATTATAAAGATATCTGCAATGAGACACTTGTACCACAGTACATGCAGGACCTGATACCCATCACCATGGAAGGATACAAGTAAGTAGTAACATGTTGACCGCCTCCGTGCTCGATTGGTAGAGAGCGTTCACCTCGGGTGCGTGAGGTCATGGGTTCGATCCCCGGTCAAGTCATTCCAAAGACTTTAAAAATGGTAGTAAAAGCTGCCCTCCTCGGCACTCAGCGTTACAGGGTTAGCAATATGACTGACTGGCTGGTGATTTGTCATGATTTTCTCAAAAGTCATCTGGCTGGTGATTTGTCATGATTTTCTCAAAAGTCATCTACTGCATGTGTGTGCATGCGGGAAAGGATTAACCCTTTAGCACCTATAGACACATTATGACGCGACTGCAGCAGACGCATTTTGAAAACATCATGACAAAAGGAGAACTTGCTCAAAACAAGCAATTTCTCCTTTTGCCACAATGTTTTCATCTTTTTTCAGTAAATATACCTACAATTATAGAGATTTTCCATATTTTTGAGTAGACATTTTCAATGTCATCTACTACAGATGTGTGTGCTTGTGTGAAAGGTTTAAGAGATAAAATTGTCATCTGACATCTGGATACAAGTAGCCTATATGAAGTAAAATGTAATTGTTTACAAGTAAAGGTATTTATTGTGACAACTACCATAGAAGGTTGATACATAATGATCATTTCTCTGTTGTCTGTCTGTCTGTCTGTCTGTCTGTCTGTCTGCCTTTTGTTAACACAGGACCAAAATTTGATCGCCACTCCGATCATACCAAAGATTTTGTAGTAATGGTTTCTGCCTTTTATGCTCAGGGTTGTAGGAATAGCATTATGACTGAGGTATCAATGTTAGGATAAACTAAGAAGTTAGAACTAGTAATACTGGTAATTTACCCAGAAAACACTGTGATACAACTGAAAAACTGTTAAAAGCTGAATAATACACCATTCAATCAACAACAGAACTGTCTGTCCATCACAATTTCACTTACTAATATATAGGCAGGCGACAGCTGTATACTTATGACTTTAAGATTGATTGCTCTAATATAAATATCCGTATGAATTAATGATGTCCTATAATTTCAGACATATGAACTGTACAGTCCGTATTCCTCGACTTGGACGTGATGAGATTGTCACATACGAAAACCAGAAACATGTGGTCATATACAGAAAAGGTGTCTACTTCAAACTGGATGTGTTTAAAACTGACAGCACTGGAAAAGAAGTACAAATCACAATCTCTGAAATAAATGCACTTTTACAAAACGTTGTGGAGCTTGCTGATGGTAAGTGAGATCTTGCTTAGGGACACTCTACAACAAAACAGACCTCATGAGGTTTTCAAATTTTGGTCAAAACTATCTTGATGGGCATCCAGGGTGCTTGTTGTAACAGCAGATTGTGAATAAGCAAAATCGTGATCAGATTGTGGGAAAGGGAAAAATTGCTTGTTGATGCTGGTTTATTCTTCCAACGGGTTAAAAGTCTTATGTTGTAAGATAATCAAGTGTCTGGGAAGAATATTGTGTTGAGCACTGGTGGGGGTAACAAGGAAACACGGGCGGAGGTAAAACTAGCCAGCTTGATATTAATTTAAATACTATTGAAACAGCATAGACTACAATCAATCAGTCAAAGTAATCAAATCTATAAACATCATATCGGGCAAATTATTACTGTTTATCGTTCATGCTGTATCCTACAGTATTGTGTTGCTATTTTCAGATTCAAAAGACTTCTGTCCAGTTGGAGTGTTCACCAGTCAACACAGAGACTATTGGACGAAGGTAAATTACTATTTCATGAACCCTTACACAGTGCAGGCCTTTAATCAACATTTAAGCCGTCTCGCGAGAAAACCTTTATTGTTGACATTGCATAAAGTATCGACCCGGGTCAGCCTAAGCATGCCGCGCAGGCCTATCCGGAAAGACACTTTTTGCCTCTTGTGGATTTTCTGTTTCAGGCATCATTACTCTATACCTCTATCCCCCTGAGACGGAATGTGTCGGCCCGGATCAGTCTGTGTGGACTGTGCAGGCTGATCTGGATGGATACATTACGTAGAGGCCATAATGTTGGTTTTCTCGCATGACAGCTCATTTGTTTACTGTTTTACATATGACTTTCACTCATGATTGTGACAAATGTAGACTAGGTTGAGTCTGCATATTTATGCAGTATTATCTTGTTCTCCATTGTTCCTGAGACATAATAAGGATGTAGTGTAAATTTAACATGGCTTTATCAAGTAAAAAAGAGCATCAGCCTCTCATACCAAAGATCCCGGGTTTGAATCATGTGATGAGCGGGTTCTGCATTTGGGATTTTTTCACACAAACGGCATGAGTACTGGTTATGTCTCCTGGAAGCAGACATAGAGCGTGATTGACATAAGCTTAAAGCTTGTTTTGCAATTGATGTAAAATAGATAAGTAAAAAAGAAAGAGCACTTGCCCAGATCTGCAGCAGATTAATCCTGGCATGAATTTGGAAAATCTCAAGAAATAAAAGTACAGGTGTATTTATGGAAAAGATTTGAAAATAATGCTGGCAGAGTAGAAATAACTCATTGTGAGAACTTCTCCTTTTGCCACAATGTTTTCAAAAGTTGCTGCTGTAGATTAGTCAACAGGCATTTGCAGGTGGTAATGGTTTCATCATTTTATGATTGTAGCAGATAATTAAATATCGTCAATGTAATAATTTCTCCCGGAATGAACATGGAGAGCATACTATTGTCTCATCCTCACTATGAAGGCCAACGATTATCGAGATATGTCACTCATCTGATATAATTCCTCTGTTTCTAGGTCCGAGAGAGAATAGTTGCCATTGATATCAACAAGGAGAGCATTGAATGTTTAGACAGTAGCATAGCTTTCTTTGTTCTGGAAGAAGACACACCTAAGGTAGATACAAGTGATTCCAGGTTGATATAGCCCTTTCCCACATACACCATTGATTATTATATAGAGTTGAAAACATTGCGGCAAAAGAAGAAATTGCTCATTAAGAGTAATTTCTGCTTTTGCCACAATGTTTACAAAATTCTTCTGCTGAAGAGGCGTCAGAAAGCGTATGTATGTGGGAAAGGGACAAGTCAAGTTTTTAACAATGTGACAATTCATCAATACTGCCATATTTGTTAAAAAAAATTACACATGTACTGCAGTCAGAGAAGTTCACATTATTAACATGTAAGCAGTTTCATATCATGTACAAAGTAGTACAGATCATGTTAAGCAGACGATTTTGAAAACATCTAGATACGATTATGGATAATCTCTATAAATTAAAGCATAATTATTGAGAGGAGTTGAATTACTCAATGTCTTCTTATGGAACTAACCGTTTCCTTCATAAAGACACTCTCTGATGCTTCAGCAGCAGACAACTTTGGAAACATTGTAACTAAAAGAGAAATTGCTCAAAACAAGCAATTTCTCCTTTTGCCACAATGTTTTCAACTGTGTTCAGCAATAACCCTTTTTATTTATGGAGATTATTTCAAGTTTTTGCCAAAATATTTTCAAGATTTGTGATATGTGGGAAAGGGTACTGTATTCATAAGTCATCTGTTGCAATTGTATGTAAAGGAGGCTGCATAACGAAAGTGGTTAAGACCAGCCAAATGACATTTGCAACTAGTGTAGATTAACCTTCCCATACAGCAGGTTGATTTGGCCTTACACTGTTTGCCAATCAGTCTGCAACTCTGGAAGTTCTGGTCTGAATCTTCCCTGTTGGCTGTTAAGTGGAATTAGCTTCCAGGTAGACTATGGAGAATGGTTATGAACATACATTTAGACTTAGTGTGCAGTTTGATTGTTATTGCAAACAATGTCATAATCTCTGTAAGTCATTTTTTATGTGATGTGGCAGAGATATAAACTTTGTTTTCCTTTAGTTAACATAAGACAATTTCAAGTTTAAAATAATGACAGCATTTGTACAACATGTACATTGCAATAGGTTATTTACATGTGTTTGTATATATTTCAGAGTCGGGATGAAGAAGGATCCTTCACAATGACTGGTACAGGTACTAACAGGTATTTTGACAAATCTCTCCAGTACGTTATTTATGCAAATGGAGTTATGTGTGTCAATGCCGAGCACTCAGCTGGGGATGCCACGGTAAGTTATGTCAATTCTCAAATTTTAGATGAAATATTTCTTTTGAGGTATTACTGGACAAAGTTGACCTGATCCTGATGTTCTGTGTGAATCAGTGTTTATAAGAGCAGAGTATAGGGATCTGGGATCTTCATGCATCTGCAAACAATGAAGACTCAGACGATCCTGGGCATCGCACATTTTAAACAGAGCCTTCATTGTGTTACTTTTCTTAGATGTATCTTTTAACAAAAAATAGAACTGTTACCCCCCCCCCCCCCAGAGGACTAGATAAATGGGAGTGAACTTATCTCTCTTATTACTCAACCAAATCCTATGTTGTGGGTACTCAAAAGAATTGTCTCACTGAGACGATTCTTTTGAGTACCAACAAAATAGGGTTTGAATGTCAAATAAAGATTTTGGAACATGAAAAAAAAATCGCATTATATAGAGCTCTCCTTGCTGCAATAGTTTTACACCAATTTACGTTATAGTAGACTGTTGCGGAGAGTCAATAAGACCCTGAATAGACAGGGGCGAATCACATGTTATCATGATATTTGTGTTTTTATCTTATTTAATCTGTGTCTCATTTATCACACAATGTTTATTTTCTTATATGTATCGCAAATTTGTTTAAAAAATGTTTGTTGTCTCAATAATAAACATATTTAACACAAAGGTCAGGATCAGGTCAATATTGTTGGGTAATAAGTCATAGGAAAAGATTATATGTCTGTTAACCACATGACTTTTAAACATTTATACGATACTGTATTTTTTATCAATCCATTCGACAAAATGTTTATAAAGTTTGTCCTATAATCAGAAAACTTTCTTATTTGAAAAAATGTTTGTACTAATACTATTCCTTAGTATTTTTATACTTAGAACATAGCATTTCAAACCTTAAACCTTCTTCAACTTAACTTCACACTTCTTTCCCTTCTGTTTTCATTTTTTCAAAAAGAAAACACCGTTTGATTCTTCTAAATTAAAAGAAATGGCAGGGGATTCGATTTTTTTCAAGTTCTCTTTTTGTTAGTCAGCTCATTTAAATTAATATTTTTGCAGTTACCTGGCCGTATCTGGGAGTATGCGTTAGCCAAGGAGAGAGGAGTCTATGATGAAGAAGGTCGTCTACCCAAGATCACGGAGGCGCAGAAACAAAAACTAAAACCACCACAAAAGTAGGTCAACCCTTTTCCACATACAACAAATCTGCTACAATTGACTTAAATCATGAAGGCCAACATTTGGAAAATCTTTCTAAATGAACACGAATATATTGAATAGAGATGAAAAGATTTGCAAAAGAAGAAATCTCTTATTTATCTATAAACATGAATTCATTTTAGGATACCTTTGGATAACTGGATAGCAACTTTAGGTCACAATACACCTAATAAGGTAGAATACCATTTATCATTGAAAAAAGTTACATAAGCCATAAAATAATCCAAAGAAAATAGGTCATGTATTTTGCAAGAAAGAATTCATCCCATGAAGATGGTTAACGTCATTGTGGACGAAATCTTCAAACTTTCAAACGAGGTCAAAATAAAAAAAAAAAAATCAAATCAAACATTTCCTGTGCCCCTTCTACATATTTCAATTAATTTAAATTCTATGTCATATATTCAATGCATTCTAGTGAAGGTATGTATACACTCATTTCTTCGCAAAAGGTTTTTTAGGGACTATTTTGCTGGTGATCAGCATGGCCGCTGATGTATTTGGCACAGTCTGCTCAGGTTAATTCAGGCCGACACATTCCGTCTCAGGGAGACAGAGGTAAAGAGTAATGATTCCTGAAACAGAAAATCCACAGGAGGCGAAAAGTTTCTGTCCGGGGTTAGCGTGCGTAGCATGCTTAGGCTGATCACGCAGAGACCACAGTGTTGGTTTTCTCGTGGGACGTCTCATATATTAAAGGACTAATGAACACTGTTGAATGTTTCAGATTGGACTGGGAATTGAACAACTTTGAAAGCGAAATAACTGAATCTCTGGAACATTTCAAGAAACTTGTAAGTATGATAATTTGCAGTCTAAATAAATTAAATAGCTCTTATCCACATACACAAAATCTGCAGCAGTCTTTGAAAATATTATGGTTGTATAATTCCAGAGTTGAAAACATTGAAGAAAATTCTCCTTCTGCCTCAATCTTATCAAAAGTTGTCTTATTTTGATACAGAGTTGAAAATTGTGAGATTGAGAGAAACTGTTAGTTATGAGCAGTTTTTCATCATCTAAGTCAATTGCTGCATGTAGGATATGTCTGGAATTATAATTGTTGTAATGCCATTGAAATAAAGACCCTCCGAGGTTTTCTAATTTAACCATTGAGTGGACATGGATGTTTTTGTAGAGTCCTGTGCTTAGACAAATTCTGAGAAAATAGGTTTCATATAAAAAATTGGTAAAACGATTTCTTTGATCATAGTCTGTAGGAAATGTTGTTTAACATTGAAATTTCTCCTTTTCCTGTGATTTGTTTGAAAAATAAACAATTGCAGAGGCTTAATGACTTCTTTTATAAAATATTCCCAAAATGAACAAATCTACGTTCAACCACTTTGAAATCATGTAGGCAATTGTTTTGAAATTCTTAATAAAAGAAACGTTTTGCCACAATGTTTTCAAAAGTTGCCTGCTTCAGAGGCATCAGAAAGTGACTGTATGTGGGAAAGGGTCAAGGGAAGTTTAAATAAATAGCATGTTTCATTGCCGTGTTAAATTTAAATATAAATACATGATGGATTGTATGAAGGTATTTTATTTTATTGTATTTCAGGCTAACAGTTTTGATATTAAGATTATTACAACAGATTACGGGAAAGGTTTTATGAAGAAGAAAAGAATGAGTCCAGATGGATTTTTACAGGTTAGTTACCCGGCCGTATTTGTTTTAAAATTTATGCTCCTGCCTCTGCAGCAAATAGCTATTTGAAAACATAGTGACAAAAGAAGAAATTGCTCAAAATAAGCATTTTATCTTTTGCCACAATGGTTTCCACTTTTAGTCATAGGTTATCCATTTAATAAAAGAGATTTCCTATTTGTTGACAAAATATGTTTAAAATCGTCTGCTGCAGAATTGTCGTATGAGGTAAGGGGTTAACTCCATGAAACTTGCTGTGAGTACTTTTTGATAATAAAACGGCCAAATATCTTTAGTCATTCCAGAGTTATGCCTCCCTGACAGGCATATTTCGTGACAGTTTGGAACTCTTGTTATATTTGGGGAGCATCAATTAATTTTACAGACTTTGTATTTATTTTCAGATGGTCATACAGTTAGCCTATTTCAGACTGACGGGAAAATGTGTGAAAACCTATGAATCTGCATCTACAAGGTATACACGTATTTGCATACATTATTTATTTTCCATCTTTGAATGATAGACTTTTAAAACTCTTTTCCTTTCACAATTCCAATATTCTGATGCATTCATGAAATATTCAATTTAGTTGCAGAACCTTAACCCTTTCCCACATACAACAAATCTGCAGCAGACGACTTTGAAAACATCTGGTTTTGAGCAATTTCTTCTTTTTGTGTCACTCTGCGTAGCATGGTAGGCACTTAGGGATTACTTTTTTTTTTGTCCGGCGTCTGTCTGTCCGTCACACTTTTTCGTCACACTTTCAATGAGCAGGTGCAGGTGACACACGTGCTCCACGGAGCACTCCATTCTAGTGTTTCATCAGAAAGCGTTCTATTTGATTTGTCTATAAATGACTATTCCATAGACTTCACAAATTGATTTTCAGTCCATTTCATTCAAATTATATTGATTATTTACAGAATGTACTTTGACGCAAGAACAGAGACAATACGCCCTGTGACAGAAGCCTCGGTATCCTGGTGCAAGTCGATGAACAGCGCTAAAGCAACAAAGGATCAGAAAACCCTGCTATTGAGGCGAGCCATAAATACCCAGACCAAGTTGAAGAATGAGGCCGTGGTTGGTAAAGCCTGGGATCGACACATGTGCGCTTTGTACTACGTATCACGAGAGATGGGTATGGAAACACCAGCCTTGTTCAAGAATAAAGTAAATTATTTATTTATTCATAATTTGTTGCATTTAATTATACATTTCAAGCGATTAGTGTGTAAATCTTTCCTCATCTTACAGATTTTGATAACAAAGTTTTCTGTATTGACGATCTGATGTTGAGAAATACATGTATGATAATGTTTTTACATTGAAGCAGGTTACATATTATTCAATAACCTTATTTGCTTATCGTGGCCCCTTAATATTATCTCTTTCCCACAATCAACATATCTGCAACAGTCAATTTTGAATTCTTATTTAGGCAAAAGTATGGAAAATCTCTCTGAATGAAGTGCTATTTTTAAGCAATTTTAAATTTCAAAATTTCAAAATTAGTTGCAGTGGTGTCAAAAATCGTCTGTATATGGAAAAGGGTTAAAGGCATTTAAAGCAAGGAAATTTGATGTATGGATAATTGAACAAATATCTTTTAGACATTGTACAAGGAAGTATTGATGGGGAAAAAAGTTGTAAATGAGGATTTTCTCTTTTGTTTCTGTAATTATTCTGTGTGAATGTTCTATAGATGCAGACGCATTTCACATCTCACAACAGATGACTTTTGATAACTGCAGGAAAAGTAAAAATTGCTCATAAGGAGCAATGTCCTTTGCCAATACTCTTAATCTAAAACTGTACTTTTATTTATATATTGGATTAAATTCTTCAATGTGATGTTTTTATTTTCCAGAATGTGTTTATGCCTGATGTATTGAGTACATCCCAAACCCCAACTAAGTTTACTGACGTGTGGAGACTGGAATCATCATGTTTTGGCGGGGGATTTTCAGCTGTGAACCCAGACGGTTACGGTGTCTCATACATCATTGTTGGAGAGGATCTGAGTATGTTCTTCTTTTATCTCATTTACCACCAATCTAAAGCAGACAACTTTGAAAGTATATTGGCAATAATTCTGGCAGGGACGTTTTGATCATTTAGTTTACTTATATTTGGTATAAAATTATTGTAGCAAAAAGGAGAAATTGTTCTTTATTACCAAATTTCCATTTGGCTACAATATTTTATTTTCAAAAATTGTCTGCTGCAGATGCATGAAAATGCATTTGTATGTGGTAAAGAGTTATAAACCATTTCAGAGAAATTATTACTTCATTTGTTGCCAGCATGTTTATGAGTTGTTTCTGCTCGCCAAATAGTTAATTCTGAACGGCGAGGGTAAAGAATAACAAAGAATGAATAAATTAGTTGTTTCCCCAATAGTTACCCTTTCCCACATGTAGTTATATTTTCGCTTTCCCACATGCAGTCCTATTAGGCACAACCTGACCAGGGCTTGAACCTTGGACCTTCTGGTCTGAAGGAGAACACTCTACCCTATAGCTACAAAACCTAGCTTTATAGCAGGGCATTATCAATGTCTCCTTATACATAGATCTTGGCTATATATATACCCTCTTTTCTTTTGTAGTCCTAATTTTGGGCCCCATTGTTACAGGGAGAGAAAATCTTGCAGGCAGTCCATAATCTTTCCAAGTGTGTACAAGCTCAATCCTTGATGAAATATTTTAGCAACTGCTATAATGTTTTCAACTCTTTTCAAACACAAAACTTTCGTTTACAGAGATTGTCCATAGATTGTTTCATGTTTCCAAAGCCATCTGCTGCAGAACTGTTGTATGCGGGTAAAGATTTTAACTATAAACCCCTAGAGAATAATGTAGATTCTAACATATTTATAGCAATTGTACAACACAGATTTGGACCTGGTTTGTTTATCCCTTTCCCACATAAGGACGCTTTCTGACGCTTTTGTAGTAGATGAGTTTTGAAAACAATTGGGAGAAAGAAAGGAGAACTTGTTTGTGGGTTAATGATGAAACCTTAGGAGGATAATGTACATTCTTACATGTGTATAGCAATTGTGTAACATAAATTGGGATCTGGCATGTTGATGTATACTTAAACTGCTTTGCTTAAGAGTTAGCTTTTATAGCAACGTGGTAGAGTTCTCCTCCGGGACAAGATCTGGTCAGACCTTTTCAGTCGAGTTACATTTATACATTATCAAATACCTGAATTTTTGTTACCATAGAAACCTTATGAATTCTTTGTATATTTGTTTTCAGTTTTATTCCATGTGACGGCGAACAAGAACTCATCGGTGACGTCAACACAGAAAATGTCAGATAGTATCCTCGATGCCATGAATGAGATGAAAATCTTGCTTGAATAATCACTTGGAAAACATTACATTTTGCTGCGAGGATTTACTTTATTTTTTAATTTGGTTTACATTTTAAAAACTGACTTTTTAAGGGATTTTAGTTGTTGCTTTATTCAATTAATGTAGAGGATTTTAGGTTAACACAGTAAATTATAAATCAAAACTTGGTTTCAATAATTTTTCTTGAAAATTAAGAAACAATTTGTCGTGGAGAGTTGTGGCTTTGGTCTTCATAATCATATCTTAACTGACTGTGAAAAAAATGTGAAAGTTTATTTTACTTAATGGACTATAAAAACATCTCTAATGTTCAGTGCGGATTTCTTTTTTATAATTTCATACTATTTACTTTTGGTATGTTCAGCCATTTAAGTGGAAAAGGAAAGAAAAAAATGAATGGCTGATTGCTACCTCTAATTAACTTCTAAAGATCAGTTTTCATTTTCTAAATCATTCTTATACAGGTTCAGTAAAACTTGTTGTGCTTTAGTAAGAAGTTTAAGCTTGCTAATTATTTCTGAAACAGAATCAATGCATGATTATTTTATTTATGCGAGTCATTTACACATATAGAAATTTATATTTTCACTCACTTTTTGTATCCATAAACCTTACTGTATATGTGATAAGTCTACAGAAAAAAATGCATATGCTTATATATATAATTTTTATATAATGTTTCTTGGGAGTTTTTTAAGCTTCAGTGCATGAACAAAATGTTTATTTGAGCCATGTCCAAGAAAAACTAATCAGCAAACATTAGTTTCTAGTGTAGGTATAGATCAAATTGAGCGTCGGCAGTTTGCCAGCTTGTTACAGAAACAATTTTAAAAAAAAGCACTTATGGCAAGCATTTTAGGCAAGCAGTGTAAAATTGGATTGGAAAGCATTGATATGCAGTGAGATCACAAATAAACTAAAACAGTTAATTTTACTGGAGCGTGGCTCATTTGGACATTAGCAGGCAATGATTTCATAATAGCCTTGGCATATTAGGGTTTAATGGTAGTACATCTTAGTGTTACTCTTTTGCATCAAGCCTTGAATACGCACCAATCTGACATAAAATTTGTTTAGCACTAAGCTAAATAACGGGTTTATCTTTTAAAAAAAGCTTTTATGAATTTTAATACAGTTTCAACATATTGCAAGCTTCTGTGTTTATTAAGCTGTGTTCTACACTGTTTTTTAATTGGATGCTCTTGACTAGAAAACATGACTCAAATACTGTAAAAGTTTACTCTATGCCCCAAATATGTGCTCAAGTATTTATTTGAGCAAAAGCAATATCATTCTCGAAAATTTACCAATCAGAAATCTTTGCTGGAGTATAGAGATCTTTTGAGCACAGAGTATATCGAGGGCTTGGCGTGAAACGGTTTGAAAACCCTGGTTTAGGGGCAATTTTGACCCCTTTGTATACAATGCAAATTTAGGTGCCATTGCTCAGAACGAGCAATGGCACCTAAATTTCCATTGTTTACCAAGAAAAGTGATTTAACGCTTATAAAGACTTTATGGCAAAGTGATTAACATTGTATAAAAAAGACCAATTTTAGTTACAACTGTTTCACGCCAAGCCCTCGATATATAGTTTTGACCCCATTTTGGTCTGAATAATACCAACAATAGGAAACATGAAATCCCCTGAATATATATTTTTTATTTGGTTTCCTCATTGTTCATTGTCCACAAATGGCCAAAAGCTCACCAATGTATTTGCTTTGTGGTAAGTTTCTATATATAAATTCATGTCATGTTAATTTGTATTTCCACACGAGATTCACATTCATGGTTACACAAATAAAGTGCTCTGCTTCATTAATCCTTTTCCCACATGTAACAAAACTTTGAACTCATGTAGGCAAAGATTTCGAAAATGTGTATTAGAAGATGTGTAATTATTGAATAGAGTTGAAAATACTGTTGCAAAAGACCTCTGTTTCAGATGTATCTGCATTTGGGAAAAGATTAACCCTTTTCTATCTGTAGACCATTGTGATGCATCTGCAACAGAAGACTTTTGAAAACATTGTGACAAAAGAAGAAATGTTTCAGATGTATCTGCATTTTGGAAAAGATTAACTCTTTTCTATCTGTAGACGCATTATGATGCATCTGCAACAGATGACTTTTGAAAACATTGTGACAAAAGAAGAAATTACTCATAATGTTTTCAACTCATTTCAGTACTTACATTTCATTTATAACTACATGTATTGTCCAAATATATGCCCACTAGTTTCCAAAGTTGTCTGCTGCAGATTTGTTGTATGTGGAAAAATATTAAGAAGTGAAGAGGGAATCTCATGCAACTTGAAAGTTCTAGTATATTGTTACTTGATTTTGGCAAAACTAGGTCATTGTGACCTAGTGTTTTCCTTGTGTATTTTTTAGTCATTTTACCTTGAAAGTACAAATTTTAATCAAAAGAAATAAGCTGCAAGAAATTTATGAAATCCAATTCTGCCATACTGATATTTAACAGTTTCAAGTGAAATTCTTATTGAATAGATGGGGATAATTTTTAAAGCAAAAAAGTTGGAAACTAGTCTTAAGCATATGTATCCTTATATAATTTTTTGCTTGTATATTCTTATGTGCATTGCTGTTGCTGTATATATTTTTTAATGTTTTGGCAGTATTCATGTAATGTATTAAGTATCAGATGAATGAATATGAAAATTGACCAGACAGAGTGAAGTCTTTCATCTATTAAACCATAGTAGGCTTTTAATTAAATGTATTCTTTTTACTTTGTCTGTTTTTAACTTTTTACCAAAATAAATTAAAAAGAGAAATAAATTAATTTTGTAAGTTGTCTTTGTGTAATCTTTTTGAAGACAACATAGCACTTGAAACTTTCTAATTATATCAGAAAAACTTGGCTATCCTTACTGTCTGTTTATTGACACAGAAATCCAGGAAACATGAACAGGACTTTAAGAAAACCGACCATAGACATTTTTTGGCAAGTGTAGAAAACAACCAATTTTCACTAAGTGATCTTAATGTGCACTGTATGTCTGAGACTTCTTGTATGCCTCTTTGAGCTATTGGAGAACAGTATGTTAATCAACGCTGGATGATCTTGATCTACACTGCATGATTTTGATCTACTGGTAGTCAATGCCCTAAGGATGGCTTTTGTAGAGCACTGCTCATGTTTTAATACATTTCTGTAAGTCTTTTGAAAGCAGTGACTAATCAGCTTTTTAGGCTAAAAAGTGTCAGCCTACCGGACGTAACCTTTACCACAAAACAACAAATATGGTAATTCTATATAAATGAAAGTATAATTATGATAAAGAGTTGAAAATATTCATTTTAAAAAAGTGGCTACTTTAGAGGCTTCGAATACTTTCTGTATGAGGAAAAGGATTAAAAAGTTCTTAACTTTTATCCCTTATACTTGTCTTATTTTAGTTTGTTTCCATATGAGTGTCTGTGAATTATTTGCCTAGCAATGTAATGGGAAATGACAAGAGAAGTGTCTGTAGATTGTATGTCTAGCAATGTAATGGGAAATGACCAGAGAAGTGTCTGGGGATTGTATGTCTAGCAATGTAATGGGAAATGACAAGATAACCTGATGTTTCATTGTTTTTTTATGTCAAGGTAACCTTGTTGATGAAGACAGCTTTTGAAAACATTGCAGAAAAAGGAGAAATTGCTTTTTAAGTAATTTCATCATCTCAGAATGTTTTCAATCCTATATCAAAATTATACTGCATCTTTTTCAAATATAATTGTCTGATGAACAATTTATAACACTTCTCAAATTCTAGACTTTTAAAATGGTAGTAATGGCTTTAAAATACCTTACTAACTAAATCTCACATTGCAAACATAAACAATGGAAACTCAAGATAAAAATGAATAGGAGAAATTACTTATGCAGAGTTTTATCTCCTTCTCCCATTAAGTTTTCAAAGGTTTTTGTCTAATGAAGTGTTCAAAGTTGTCTGTATCAGTTAAATGGTTAATTGACACTTTGAAATGGATGTCCGGGTTGATTGATCCTTTACACATGATATACTAACCAGACTACTTAGTTTGTAGATGAGATTTATGATATTCAGCTTTCAACCTTGCAGTCCTTTTAAACATTCAATTGAATTGTTCAGAATATTTAATATATTGAAAAAGCATTGACTGTGGTAAAGTAGTCATAATGAATGTCGATCAAGATCTTAATTTTGATAGCTAGACTAATCAATTGATTGGTCAAAATTGATACAATTAGTCAACCATACTTCCAATCTTAACCCTTTACTGAATATATAAATTTGTACTTATCCATAATTGGAAAGTTTTGTAGGAAAAAATACATCTGGACTAAAGAAAGCACTATATTGACAAGGAAGAAGATATTTCTGACAAAACACTTTTTCCGAATTGTTTTTGAAAGTTTTTGGCTGCAAGGTTGTGAGAAGTTGTCAGGAACAGGTACATATTCAACCCTTTCCCACTTACAGACCCATTTTGAGGCATCTGCAGAAGGTGACCTTTGAAAATAATATGGCAAAAGGAGAAATTGCTGAGTGTGATGTCGCCTGCTGCAGATTTTGTGTATGTGGGAAAGGTTAAATCGTTTTATCACAAAAAAGGTAGCCTTCTTTGGAAATTTGAACCCTTTAAATGCTTCAGCTTGATTTTGATAATGGTGATTGTTTCTTCTACAGTGTTCTTTGTAGGAATAAATGTGGTTATAAAAATAGACACTTAGAACTGTGACAATCAATCTAACTGGAGTTTGTGCATCGTGTTTTATACCTCACATTTATTTAGTCAAAGAACATTTGAATATATGTCAATATTGTCATGGTTATATTCCGATGCTTATTTTGCAAAAGATATGTATGAAGTTGATAGAACTTTGCATACATGAAGTTTGAAGTTGGACATGATTGTGATTATTACATTATTATATTTTCCATTTCCACTGTCAACAGTCTTGTCCCTAGATACAGAAAAGTTAATTTGATTTTGCAACATATTTCATAAATTGATAAGGTAAAAGGAGTAATTTGCATCTGTAATGCAAATTATATGAACAAAAACAAAAACCCAACATATTAAGTTTGTAAAACCATTGCACTTTAAATATCATGCTTGTTATAATGTAGACCTGGGTGCTGGATTCTTGCACTTTAAAAATCATGCTTGTTATGTATTTGAAAATAATTAACCCATTCCTACATACTGTGAATATGTTGCAGACACCTTAGAAAACATCTAAGCAAAACTATGGAAAAAAGTTGAAAATATTGTGTCAAACGGAGAAATTGCTCATTATGACACCAATGGGTCTCTGATTCTTGACTTATGTATAAACCAGTGAATATAATGGAAGTGGTATATATTTTGATGGTTTAACCCTTTCCCACATGCAACAAGTCTATAGCAGAAGACTTTGCAAAAATATGGAAAATATCTATAAATGTATAATTATTATTGAATGGAGATGAAAATATTCTGGCAAATGCAGAAATTGCTCATTTTCTCACAATGTTTTCAAAAATCGTATGTTGCATATGGGCCAGGGTTAATTAACATATGCGGTTTCACCTTATTGCTTGACTGACTGTCTGTAGAGAGCTTACTTTGTAACTGTCATTGTTGTCAGTATCGCCTGTGTCTTCTGCATGTTTTAAATTTGAGTTTAAATTTTGATTTACTGTTAGGTGAGATACTTTTGTTTGTTATTCAAGCTCTTTTTGTAAACACACGTTGGTTAAACTGGCCGCTGTTATATAATTGAAATACCATTGAAAAGGGTGTTAAATCCCAATCAATCAATCAATATATTGATCTCCCACTTATGGATTTTGATTTATATAATTTCAACAAAGCTTGGTTGTCAAAGATACAGAAAAATGGGACAAATATTTGGCTCCTTTCCCTTCCTAAAACCATGGCCATTGATTCAGAAGTGTTGCATGTTCCCTGTAGCATCCTACAGTATTATTTACAGGGGGTGCAATTGGATCATGATAAGCAAATATTCCTTTTGTCAAAATATTTTCAACTCTATTCAATAACTGTACTTCAAAGTTTTTCCATATTTTTTGCCTAAATATCATTAAAGTCGTCTGCTCCATATTTGTTGTATGTGGGAAAGGACGAGTCACTTTTAATTTATTCTGTATTATAATGTGTAATGCATGAATGTGTTGTTAGTTAGTGCATATTAAACTATTTATTAAAAAACTCAATGTGTCTGTGTTAGACTGACAAGTCGCCCGAAACAGAAGTCTTGTTTTTTTAGAACACAAATGTTAAAGATCTGTAAAACATATCAAAGTTAGATGCAAGAGCTGTCGGAATACAACAGTCTTATTAGATGGGTAAACGCATTCCCACAATTTTTGCCATAATGTTCTCATCTCTATTCAATAATCATACTTTCCTTTGTAGCGATTTTTTTCGGTTTTGTTCAGATATTTTTCAGTCATCTGTTGCAGAATTGTTGTACATGTATATGGGAAGGAAATCAGGCTGTTGTTACGCGTAACAAGATTATTAAGTTGTATGTCTGTAAACATCCTACTAAAATTATAAATGATATTTAGAATATGTTGTGCTTAACCCCCCCTCCCCTTTCCGCATATAACAAATTTGCTGATGATGACTTTGAGAACATTTTGGCCAAAAAGTGGAAAAACCTTTCTTTATGAATGCATGTAACAGATTTGTATAGAGTTGCAACAGTGTGGCAAAAGAAAAGAGATGAGTAATTTCTCTATTTGCCACAATTTTTTCAGAAGTCGTATGCTGCAATCCCCTCTGAAAGTAGGAAATGGTAAAGTATAATCAAACCTGAGGGCGCCTGCTTCCTGTTTTGTTTAGTTTATTTGGGGTTTTACGCCGTTCTCAACATTATTTTAGTTATATCACGGTGACAGTTCATTTTTTAGTTCACCTGTGCATGAAGTGCTCAAGGGGAGTTCTTGTGATCGACCTATGTCCGGCGTCCGTCGTGTGTTGTGCGTCAACTTCTTCTCCTCAGTAACCGGAGGGTCAATTGGGATGAAACTTCACAGAAAGCATCCTCTCAATGACCTCAACAGATTTCCTGTAGAATTCTGGTTTCCATGGCAATGAAATGAAAACAAGAGGCCCAAGAGGGCCAGTATCGCTCCACGGCCATAAGGCAAAAATCAAATCTCCAAACAGCCCTGCCCCCTAGTGGCCATATTTTTTACCAACCACCATGGCTTAAAGGAATCTTGTAGAGTGTCACCCAAGGAATGTTTCTGCAAAATTATTTGAAAATCGGCCTGACACTTTCGGAGGAGAAGATTTTTTAAGTTTTCACAATAGCCATATAAGGCAAAATAGCCCCACCCCCATGGCGGCCATATTTTTCAACCAATCAACATGGCTTGAAGGAATCTGATAGAGGGTCACCCAATGAACATTTCTACAAATTTTTTTGAAAATCGGCTGAACACTTTCGGAGATGAAGATTTTTTAAGTTTACACTATAGCTATATAAGGCAAAATAGCCCCGACACTGACACTTTCGGAGGAGAAGATTTTTTAAGTTCTCTCTTTAGCGGTATAAGGCAAAATAGCCCCGCCCTCTGGCGGCCATGTTTTTTTACCAATCAACATGGCTTGAAGGAATCTGATAGAGGGTCACCCAAGGAACATTTCTACAAAATTATTTGAAAATCTGCTCAACACTTTCAGAGAAGAAGATTTTTTAAGTTTTCACTATGGTCATATAAGGCAAAATAGCCCCGCCCTCTGGCGAACATGTTTTTCGACCAATCAACATTTCTTGAAGGAATCTAATAAAGGGTCACCCAAGGAACATTTCTACAAAAATATTTGAAAATCGGCCTGACACTTTCAGAGAAGAAGATTTTTTAAGTTTTCACTATTTTTTTCTTTTGGTTGCCATGGAAACCAGAATTATGGATGGATAAAAAAAAATTGAAGGAATTTAAGAGAGGACATTGAGAGGATGCGTCCTATGAAGTTTCAACCGAATTGGCCAAGTGGTTAGTGAGAAGAAGTCGTTTAAAGGAAAAAGTTAACGCACAACGGACAATTCGCCATGACATAAGCTCGACTGGCTGAAAGCCAGTGGAGCTAAAAACTTCAAAATTCTTCTTCTCCAAAACTGGTTGGCAGATTTTCAAATAATGTTGTAGAAATGTTCCTTGGATGATCCTCTATCAGATTCCTTCAAGCCATGTTGATTGGTTGAAAAACATGGCCGCCAGGGGGGGGGGCGGAGTTATTTTGCCTTATATGGCTATAGGGAAAACTTGATTGGTCGAAAACTATGGCTGTCAGGGGGCGGGGCTTATATAGTTAAAGTGAAAAAAAATAATCAGGTGAGCGATTCCAGGGCCATCATGGCCCTCTTGTTTCATAATCCCTGTGTAAACAAACCAGTACTAGGCTAGAAAATTGCCTTATCCAAGGGCACTCAAACATGACCGTGGTGCTGCAACTAGAGATCAACCCGGGATGATTAGTTTCCAATCCTCAACGCTAACCACTTGACCACAGCAGATCCAGATCAACCTGCATTGATCACCAAATAGTGATAATAGAAAACTTCCAACAAACTTCCGGAAATCACTACATTTGGATTGACAAGCAATGGAGAGTTGAGGCTGACAGCATAGGTGCACAAGCAGATATTTCTCTTCACTCGTCTCAAATGCTCGGTCGTTGGCATTCATTGAGTATGGTACACATAGTGATTTGGTAGTATTAGAAACTGGAAATGAGAGACATGTGCTCCAAGCTATCTGATCAGGTTTACAACCTTTTGATATGAGTATCCAGGTTTCTGGAGAACAGTTATGACCAAACAAACTTTAACCCCTTTCCCGTTTGTAGATGCCTCTACAGCAGACAATTTTGCAAATATTCTAACAAAAGAAGAAATTTCTCCTTTTTCCACAATGTTTTCAACTCTATTTTATAATTAAACTCATTTATGGAGATTTTTTGTGTTTTTGCCAATATATTTTCAAAGGCATCTGGATGCAGAATAATTGTATGTGGGAAGAAGGGCTTAGAGGATGCAATTTAATTTGTATTTGCCATTTCCAAACTTCTGAAGTTAATTTTGAGATAGCTCAGTTTATAATCAAGAAAGCTATTAATCCAGGATTTGTGAGTTTGAACCTCAAATACAAAATTTCCAATGCTTCATCAGTCATTGTGACTAACATCATTCTTCTTCCACCTATGAGCTAAAACACTATATAGGAAGGTAGCCAGTTGCCTAGAAATAAAGTTGTGTGGAGTAATACATGGAAGCCAGGAAACACAAGTTAGGTGGACTGTCCGTTTTGATATAACTGAAAACAAGAGGCCCAAGAGGACCAGTATCGCTCCACGGCCATAAGGCAAAAATAAAATCTCCAAACAGCCCTGCCCACTGGTGGCTATTTTTTTTACCAACCACCATGGCTTAAAGGAATCGTGTAGAGTGTCACCCAAGGAATGTTTCTGCAAAATTATTTGAAAATCGGCCTGACACTTTCGGAGGAGAGGATATTTTAAGTTTTCACTATAGCCATATAAGGCAAAATAGCCCCACCCCCTGGCAGCCATATTTTTCTACCAATCAACATAGCTTGAAGGAATCTGATAGAGGGTAAGCCTAGGAACATTTCTACAAAATTATTTGAATATCGGCCACTTTCGGAGAAGATTTTTTAAGTTTTCACTATGGTCATATAAAGCAAAGTAGCCCCGCCCTCTGGCGGCCATGTTTTTCAACCAATCAACATGGCTTGAAGGACTCTGATAGAGGGTCACCCAATGAACATTTCTACAAAACTATTTGAAAATCAGCTGAACACTTTCGGAGAAGAAGATTTTTTAAGTTTTCACTATAGCTATATAAGGCAAAATAGCCCCGCCCCCTGGCGGCAATGTTTTTCAACCAATCAGCATTTCTTGAAGGAATCTAATAAAGGGCCAGTATCGCTCCACGGCCATAAGGCAAAATTCAAATCTCCAAACAGCCCTGCCCCCTGGTGGCCATGTTTTGACCAACCACCATGGCTTAAAGGAATCTTGTAGAGTGTCACCCAAGGAATGTTTCTGCAAAATGATTTGAATATCAGCCTGACACTTTCGGAGGAGAGGATATTTTAAGTTTTCACAATAGCCATATAAGGCAAAATATCCCCGCCCTCTGGTGGCCATGTTTTTCAACCAATCAACATGGCTTGAAGGAATCTGATAGAGGGTCACCCAAAGAACATTTCTACAAAATTATTTGAAAATCGGCTGAACACTTTCGGAGAAGAAGATTTTTTAAGTTTTCACTATAGCTATATAAGGCAAAATAGGCCTGCCCCCTGGCGGCCATGTTTTTCAACCAATCAACATTTCTTGAAGGAAGCTAATAAAGGGGCACCCAAGGAACATTTCTACAAAATTATTTGAAAATCGGCCTTACACTTTTGGAGGAGAAGATTTTTTAAGTTTTCTCTTTAGCCATTTAAGGCAAAATAGCCCTTCCCTCTGGCAGCCATGTTTTTTAACCAATCAACATGGCTTGAAGGAATCTGATAGAGGGTCATCCAAGGAACATTTCTACAAAATTATTTGAAAATCTGCTCAACACTTTTGGAGAAGAAGATTTTTTAAGTTTTCACTATAGCTATATACGGCAAAATAGCTCCGGCCCCTGGCGGCCATGTTTTTCAACCAATCAACATTTCTTGAAGGAATCTAATAAAGGGTCACCCAAGGAACATTTCTACAAAATTATTTGAAACTCGGCCCAACACTTTCGGAGAAGAAGATTTTTTAAGTTTTCACTATTTTTTTCTTTTGGTTGCCATGGAAACCAGAATTATGGATGGATAAAAAAAAATTGAAGGAATTTAAGAGAGGACATTGAGAGGATGCTTCCTATGAAGTTTCAATCAAATTGACCAAGTGGTTAGGGAAAAGAAGTTGTTTAAAGGAAAAAGTTAACGCACGCACAGACGGACAATTCGCCATGACATAAGCCGACTGGCTTTCAGCCAGTGGAGCTAAAAATAGCCCCGCCCCCCTGGCGGCCATGTTTTTCAACCAATCAAAACGGCTTGAAGGAATCTGATAGAGGGTCATCCAAGGAACATTTCTACAAAAAGTTTTGAAAATCTGCCATCCAGTTTGGGAGAAGAAGATTTTTTAAGTTTTCACTATAGCCATATAAGCCAAAATAGCCCTGTCAACTGGCGGCCATGTTTTTCGACCAATCAACATGGCTTGAAGGAATCTGATAGTGGGTCACTTAAGGAACATTTCTACACAATTATTTGAAAATCAGCCTGACACTTTTGGAGAAGAAGATTTTTTAAGTTTTCACTATAGCCATATAAGGCAAATTAGCCACGCCCCATGTTTTTTGACCAATCAACATGGCTTGAAGAAATCTGATAGAGGGTCATCACGACGGACAAAAGGCGATCACAATAACTCACCTTGAGCAAAGCTCAGGTGAGTTAAAAAGGGGATTGGTACAAAAACCTTAACCAAGGTGTGACACCAACGCCGACGCGGGGGCGAGTAGTATAGCTAGCCTTTTCTTCGAAAAGTCGAGCTAAAAATGATTTGCAAATTTTCCAGATACTTTTGAAGTAGAACAATTTAAATGTATTCACTAAAGCCATTAAAGGCAAAACGGTGGCCATGTTTTTCGACCAATCAACATGGCTTGATAGAAATCCACCTAAGGAATAATTCTTTAGAAGTTGGCCCGATACTTTCAGATTAGAAGACTTTTTCACTTTTTCAATATACGGCAAATCAATCAATCAACATGACTAGAGGGTCACCCAAGGACCATTTCTACATAATAATTTGAAAATCTGCCAACTGGTTTGGGCTCAGGTGAGCTACCAATCCAAAGTATGTACTGCATTCTTCTGCTTTTAGACGGGGATAGAACCGGAATTTGTAACAAGTTCTGTCCTCAAGACAGTGTGCTCACTTGTTTTAGTGCTTCACATTAAAACATAACTTCTTGCAGTAATAGGAATGACAAAAGTTACCTTCTCCTGTCTATAGATGGGTGATCATGATGGTTAACAAGTATTCCAAGTTTGACAGCTATATCCTGAATGTTTAAGACAATAATTGACTTTTACCCAGATTCAATGTATTTTTTAAGTCGAAAAAGAGCCATAATTCAAACAAAACTCTTGACAGATTGATGTACTCTTGTCTGTTGATGGAGGTAATGATGGTAAATAAGCATTGTTAGTGTATAAGCTATATCCCTAATGGTTTTGAAACAAATGAACTCTTGTCTGTTGAATGAGGTAATGATTGTGAACAAGTATTGTAAGTTTCAAATATCTGTAACGGGAAAAAAATGAGGTTGTACAAAAAACTTAACCAAGGTGGGTAGGACAGCTGGCCTTTTCTGTGTCTTAGCTACAAAGGAGGTATCATTTAAGGTCAAGATACTTGGATATAGAAAGGGTTAAAGGATAAACAGAAGGTCATTTGTAGTATTTGTTTATTTTTTATTGTAACTGATGTGCTATTTAATAATGTTACACTCACTCTTACAATATCACATTCTACAAAATATAATATTTTGTACAGCACAACATAATTGATACCTTGTTCAGATAAGGGGCGTTTTGCATGTTCTAAAATCCTTATTTGACCTATGATGTGGGTACTCGAAAGAATTATCTCATTGAGACGATTTTTTTGAGTACCCACATCACAGGGTTTGGTTGGATGATAATAATTTAGTGTGGGAAAAAGCTGTATAAGCCTCCCTATCTGGACCTCTGCTTGTTGGTCAATACAGAATTAATTCAAGTTACTAATACTTGAGTGCTCATTCAAGTTTGTAATTTCAACCACCACTTGACAAGTTTTCTAATCAGCATGAATAAATTTATTATTATTATAACTTTGGTCAATTGCTTATAACAAGCAAGTACATTGTACTCTTTTTTTCGCAGGGTATATTAAAAATTGTGATTTCAATTTACCAAATGTAAAGTTACTTTACCCTGTTGTTTAAATCGCATACCACTTTGCTCAACCATTCTGTTAGATAATGACTTGGTTGGAAACATTTATAGTGGCAAATTGAGAAAAAGCTCATAATGAGCACATTCACCTTTTGCTACAATATGTTCAAACTCTTCAACAACAATGATACATTTATCATATAAATATTTTCCATATTTTTACCTATATGTTTTCAAAAACGTCTGCTGCAGATTTGTTGTATCTGTGAAAGGTTTTAAAGAAATGCTATAAAGATCTCAATCTCTAATCTTCACACTCATTAAATTCTACCTTTCTTTGTTCCTTAGTCACTTAATCAGGCCTTAAAGTGGAAAATCGTTATCGCACTAAAGATAATTTTCATCGACATTATTTTACATTTTTTTCGAACACCAACAACATTTAACTCAAACGTAAAACACTTGTTTTCAAAGTGAGCACTTACTTCTTTTCCCACAATATTTTACCCCTATTTTGACTCTATTATTAAATTATCCTTCTAAGTTGTTTACATCCAATGATGGTAAAAAAGTTAACAGGCACCAATACCTTAGATATAAGAGAGCCCTAAGAGCTTAAATCCCAACTTATTTAACTACATCTTAACAGGATGGTCAATAGCTGCATATGTTGCTCTTATCAAGAAATCTCAATTCCTCCACATATTTAAGTTCTCATTTTCTTTGCATTTACTAATTCCTTAGATTGCTACAGTCATAGGACTGCCTGTGTAAACACAAGTTTATTCTAAATATCCTCATCAGAATAACGTATTATGAATTTATTCTTAACCCTTTCCCTCATATAGACACTTTCTGACTCCTCTGCAGCAGACTGCTTTTTGAAAACATGTCAACAAAAGAAGAAATTGCTCAAAACAAGCAATTTCTCCTTTTGTCACCATGTTTTCAACTCTATTCAATTATTGTAATTTCATTTTAAGGGAGTTTCAATGTTTTCAAAGACGTCTGCTGAAATTTGCAACTCAATTTCTTTGTGTTCATCATTTCACTTGTTTAGTCCCGTCTTTTGGCTGCCAGTGTAAAACACTAATGACCCTTTTCTTAATTTCTTCATTAAGAAATCTGGATTACTTGATATATTAAAAGTGCAACTCATTTTCTTTGTGTTCACCATTTCCCTCGTTTGCTCCAGTCTTTAGGCTGCCAGTGTATAGACTTAGGATCTATACGAACTTTCCGTTTGGACATGGATTTATAGTGTGCCGTTAAAAGGTCCTTAGATAACACTATGATGTATTGTCCTTTGTAGTAGTTAATTAAATTGAGATGCTGTAAAGTAGAGATCACATCCTCCTTTTTTATGCTGGTCAATTCTGAAATCTCACTGAAAATAAAAATAGAGTCAAGAGCTTCAGATTAGTTGGGGGTCTACCTCATATTTTTGCACCCAAAAGATGATGTTAACCCTTTCCCACCCGTATATGCGTTTTGACACATCTGTAGCAGACGATTTTTGAAAACATTGAGTCAAATTGAGAAATTGCTCATTTTTTGACACAATGCTTTTAACTTTTTTTCAGTAATTATACGTACAATTATAGAGATTTCCCTTATTTTTGAGTAGACATTTTCAAAGTATTCTGCTGCAAATGTGTCATACGTGGGAGAAGGTTAATTAATTGATAAAAGAAGATTGTGTTGGAAAGAAGACTTGTTTACTCCTCTTCTATAAAACTACATGTAGTTATTCAGAGGACTAGTAAACTGGTCATTTTCTTTCTTATTACTCAACTGAACCATATGTTGTGGGTGCTCAAAATAATCCTCTCATTGAGACGATTATTGGCAGTACCCACATCATAGGGTTTGAGTGTCAAATAAGGACGTTAAAACAAGAAAAATGCCTTTTATCTAGAGCTCTGGTTATTCAATAAGAACAATCCCAGGATAACCAGTTGGACTGGTTTGCACGAGTTGTCAGAATACAAAACAGTTTTATCCAGCCATTGTGAAATTGGATGCAGTTAAAAACACTAAATCACTGACCTTAACATAAAATGTTTGCAGCAGCACACCAATGCTGGGAGACTATAGTGGCTGTTCTGACTTGCTTAAAACTAGGATCTAGAGTATATTGTATTGCCCATGTAAGATTATTATGACATAAAATGAATATATACCCAGGTCAGTTACACAGAAATATATAGTAAACTGACCTTGACATGTTTTCATCATCAGACAGTATAATTTACATACGCAATACATAAGTACTGGAGGGACAATTAATAGAACATATTGTGTGAAAGGAACAATATTTAGCTACTAAAAACAATTCCTCATTTCTCACAATTTGTTCAAGTCTTCTTGTGCCTAGAACACATGTCACAGGTGAATGGTTAAATAAACATTCTAGTTACTACAAAATAAGTATAAATACATACTTGATAGTTATTATAGGTCTGTCATTTCCTTCTGCTGGTTTTAACTCAAGGAGTATTTCTGTGATTGTTTGTGACCAGTAACTTCTGTAGGAGAGTAGACCCAGATCAGATAATGGCTTTTCGGGTGATCCTGTTTTACCTTCTACTTTAGACAACTCATAACCTGTCAGGGATTTAATATTATTAAGTCATCTCGTGTAAAAAATAACCCTTTCCCAGATACAAAACATTTGCATGAGACATTTTTGAGAACATATGAGCAGCAATATTGAAAATATTCACAAATGAAAGTATAATAGATCTGCTTTTGCAACACTGTTAAAAATTCAATTCAATAATTAAACTTTCATTTATAGAGATTTTCCACATTTTTGCCAAGACGTTTTTAGCCCTGTCTGCAACATAATTGTTTTATGGGGGAAAGGGTTATGGTCCATTGGTTGACCATGTGGACAGACATAGCACTGTCTACAGAGGTGGATCTGAGCCTTCCTGGGAAACTACTATGAGTTTTTGAATATGCAAAGCTGATCAAGATAGAAGATAAATAAAATGCAAGTTATCAAATCTTAAAATTTCATCACAAGAGTGTTCTACCTGTAAATAGGTCAGTAAGTGAATGAGTGATGAACAGACCAGAAGAGAACTCTTTCCTTTGTCTTACCCTGCAAAGGCAGTCAGCATATAAAAATGATCAAATTATTTCTTTCTCACTTTTGACGCATTTGCAGCAATCAACTTTTGAAAACATTCTGGCAAAGAGCAATTTATCCTTTGGCCAAATGTTTTCGACATATTTAATAATATACTTTCATTTATAGATTTTTTTTCAATTTTTGCATAGATGTTTTCAAAGCTGTCTACTGCATGATGTGGGAATTAGGTAAAAAGTCACTTTCATCTGAGTATTGTATCACCGTCGAAAAAATGTAATACAGCATTTACCATTCATATTCTTCATAGGAACACCAAATGGATTGCAAATCTGGTCTACATTGTTCGAATTAAAATATTGATGTAATTTTCAGCATAAGTTATATTATGGCAACAGTTCATTTATTCCAATGGCACTCCACCATGAACACTGCTGCGACTGGGGATCAAAGCCGGGACAACCTGTTCCGAATCACAGATGCTACCTAATCGGCCTCAGTGGATTCCTAAAAGATATGGCAAGGAAAGGATAAGATTCAATTTCTAACAATGTATCACTTTACTTACTAAATTCTATTAAAAGTTTTCCAAAGCCTTTTTTTTGGTATGGAGGTAGAGTTAATATACAAGCTACATTATAATCCTCTGACGATTCTTTTTCCTGAAAATTAAAATAAGCTTTATAATTTGAATGAATGTATATTGTTTTATGGCGCATCGACAGCTAAGGTCATTTAGCGCGCAATTAAATTTAATTATTCATGATCCCTGGGTAAACAAACCAGTACTAGGCTAGAAAATGTGCCTTGTCCAAGGGCACTCCACCATGACCGTAGTGCCGCGACTGGGGATCGAACCCGGGACACCCGGTTTCGAAATCCCCGACGCTAACCACTCGACCACAGCGGATTTGATTATAATTTATAATTATAATTTGATGACAGCATCGTAATTTATCTCAATGTTTTCAACTTTATTCAATAATTACACTTTAATTCATACAGATTTTTCCCAAAGATGTTTTGAATTGTGATTAAATTGCTCTTTCTCTCCCTTTGATCTCACTGTTTTCAAAACGTCATCTTTCACAGAGGTGTTATAAGATAGCTCTCAAAGAGAAAAGGACAAACTAATTCAAGCAGTTTGACCAGTGAAAAATTTACAAGAAAAAATATAATTAATTCATTTTGACCTTCAAAAAGATTCTATAAAAGTGAACAAGCAAATTCATGTAATTTATATCCCCCGCTTGCAGGAAATATTGTAGGAATAAAGTCCGCCGAAAGTGAGGATCAAACTTGGCCTAACTGTTAAGGCATTTAACCTTGTTATCAAGTTTGAAAAAAAAAAACGGTTCACATTTGTGGCAGTTATTGCACGGAAACGGCAACAAACAACATTTTTTGTTCAATAAGGGGCCATAACTACACCGAATACAGTCCGCCGAAAGTGAGGATCGAACTTGGCCTAGCCCTTAAGGCATTTAACCTTGTTACAAAGTTTGAAAAAAAAGGTTCCCATTTGTGGCGTTATTGCACAGAAATTAATTAAAGGGCCATAACTCCACCGAATAAAGTCCGCCGAAAGTGAGGATCGAACTTGGCCTAGGTTGTTACCAAGTTTGAAAAAAAAAGGATCACATTTGTGGTAGTTATTGCACGGAAACAGCAACAAACGACATTTTTTGTTAATTAAGGGAACTTGGCCTAGCCCTTAAGGTATTTAACCTTGTTACCAAGTTTGAAAAAAAAAGGTTCACATTTGTGGCAGTTATTGCACGGAAACAGCAACAAACGACATTTTTTTGTTAATTAAGGGGCCATAACTCCACCGAATAAAGTCCGCCGAAAATGATGATTGAACTTGGCCTAGCCCTTAAGGCATTTAACCTTGTTACCAAGTTTGAAAAAAAAAAGGTTTACATTTGTGGCAGTAATTGCACGGAAACAGCGACAAACAACATTTTTTGTTCAATAAGGGGCCATAACTACACCGAATAAAGTCCGCCAAAAGTGAGGATCGAACTTGGCCTAGCCCTTAAGGCATTTAACCTTGTTACCAAGTTTGAAAAAAAAAACGCTTAACATTTGTGGCAGTTATTGCACGGAAACGAAGTGTGACAGACAGACAGACGGACAAACCCGAAGTAATAACCCCCCTTTTTTCTTCGAAAAAGCGGGGGATAACTATTTAAAATGTAATATATGTTCTGTGCACACTTACCTTAGAGAAATAGCCCACTATATGATAACCTTTAGAATCCATTTCACAACATACATAAAACAGGAATGGGTCTGTATCATAGTACAAGGTTTTGTGGTCTAAAAATAACTTGGCAAGGAGACATAAATTCTGTGCATACGCCTGCAAAAATAGAAACAAAGCCTTTTACATATGTGAATTGTAACAACTTCATTCCATCTTATTTTCAATTGAAATGTAATATTTCACTTGCTTTTTATAATTTACATTTCTACATTTCTATTTAAGATGACAATAGACAAGGTGTTCTACCATAGTCAGTATAGCATGTGAACATTGGATATCAATAATGCATTCTGATTAAAAAACACCATTGTTAAAACTAAGACTTTGTCATGCTTTAATCACAATTACGTTTCTTAACAAATTCTGGAATCATCAATAGAAAGAAATTGTTTTTGAAGCCAGTTGGACCAAGTCTACCATTGGACTGAAAAGATACAAAAATTGTCAGATCAGCATGTGCATCTGTACAGTCAAATCGAGATATACACTGTTCAAGATTTACTCTCATAAGCTTGTTAGAAGATTTACAGGGCATATGGACAAGGTTACTTGAACCTTCACAGTTCAGAAATGCAATTGTGAACATACATCTCCCAAAGGTTTATATATGCTATACTTCCAGCAAATCATTCTAAGACTTCTAGGGGTGGGAATTAGGTGTGTATACTATTCTTAACCCTTTCCCACTTACAGACAAATATTGACGTATCTACAGTGGACTTCTTTTGAAAATATTGAGGCTAAAGAAGAAATTGCTCATGAAGAGCAATTTCTCCGTTTGCCAATTTGCAACTCTATTGAATATATATTTCCATTGATAGAGATTTCTCAAACAAGAGGGCCATGATGGCTCTGGATCGCTCACCTGAGTTATGCCATGTGATTTGTGATGCCAACCACAATAACTCATTTTGTAGTCAGGTAAGCTATTAAATACAAGAGGCCTAAGACGACCAGTATAGCTGCACTGCCACAAAGCGAAATAACCCCAACCGTATGCTGTCTATCTTTTATCAATTTAATATAATTAGAAGGTTATGTACCACTTAGTAATTCAAAAACTAATATTTATTTATTTCTTAACCCTTTCCCTCATACGACAATTCTGCAGCAGACGACTTTGAACATGTTTTGTCAAAAAATAGAAAATCTCTAACTGATTGGATAACCTATGACTAAAAGTGAAAAACATTGTGGCAAAAGGAGAAATTGCTCGTTTTGAGCAATTTCTTCTTTTGTCACTATGTTTTCAAAAAAGCCGTCTGCTGCAGAGGCGTCAGAAAGCGTCTATATGAGGGAAAGGGTTAAGGAAACTATTCTAAATTTTACACTTTGTGTGTGCATAAAGGTCAAAACTACCCTCTGCTGACCAAGGAATACGTCTACTAATTTACTACAAAATCGTCCAGATACCTTGGGAAGAGAATATTTTTTGAAGTTTTCACTATAGGCAATGAATTTTAACCAATCAACATGACTTGAAGTAATCTTGTAGAGGGTTACCCAAGGAATATTTCTACAAAATTACCGTATATATCCGCAACCATAAGTCTACTTCGGCCATTAGTCGAGGGTCCATTTTAACCCCATACTCTCAAACATAAGTCGGGGGGTCGACTTTTTAAAAATTTCAGACCAGTGCGCCCATTCACTCGATCAAAGCGAAGTTGACTTCGCCGACAATTTTGTCCTATCATCAGACACTGTTAAAATGATCACGGTCACGGATCATGTCGAATCGATTTATACAGTTCTCGATATACACAGTTGCGTAATCAGTAATTGACAACTGAGAGTGTTTATTCATTAAAAGCTGAAGAATCGAATCATTTAACACACACAATGACGTAGAACCGATTGTCATATCAAATATTATGACGCCCCCCTGATAAAACATTAAATACGTATCCGATGTAAATGAGATGGCAGTCGAATTATGTTTTAATCCTTTCAATAGTATAAATAATATTGTGAATCTATTCATGGTTTAATGAGATAATCGTCTTCAGTAATTGAGAAATTGAGAATTTTTCAGATTATTTTTTTAGGGGATTCATAATAAATGCTGTAGCATGGGGGGTGTCGTAATATTTGGAATTAACCAATCAAAAGACAATACCTCAATTCTACTTGTAAAGAGTGTGTATGTTTGGCCGATACAAATAATTTACGTTCTTTATGACACTTACGACAGACTTCTTTACAAAATGCCCGAAACCTTTACACGGCGAGTAAAATGTAGCTTCATTAATAATATTTTGGCGACTTTAGAACACAATGTTCAGATCGCAAAACCGATACAAATAATTTACGTTGTTTTTTGACACTTACAACCGATGCAATTTTTTCTCCAAAATTCTCTTCTTTTTTTTTAACTTGACTTTGTCGAATTTGAGTCTCAAAAATTCGACTTATGGCCGCGGATATACGGTACTTGGCAATCGGCCAGAAACCTTGGGAGGAGAAAAACTTTAACATTTTCACTATTGCCAAATAATGCAAAACAGCGTATACAGAGGGTATACAGAGACGACATTGTGTTTGACGACTAAATAAGGGTTTAAGAATCTGAAAAAAAAGAGTCCTAGGCTACAATATCCTTGTTGTTGTACATTCTGCTTTTACATCTTTTCTGATGTCTAATTAATCAATAATAAAAATATACCTTATTTTTTCTACCATCTATTTCAAATAAAGATATATTGTTTCTTCTGTAGATTTCATTTCCAGGTGGATGGGGAACTAAACATTTAGCCTGAAAAGATGATATGTAAAAACATAAGCAGTGTCTGTCGATACTTGGGTCTTATTGCATCTGCTTACAGTGAATACTTGGGTGAGCCATTGTATATGTAGACAACCAGTCTTCACTGTCTGCCTATATGTTATATAGCCCTAATTGTGACTTCTGACAGAAAGTAGAATGATAGTCTTATTAATTGTAGTCTAATGTCATTTTGTAATACTGCCAAACCGATGTGCTGTATTGTGCAGTCAACAAAACTCCAAATCACATGTGTACCTTTTAAAATTGTTTTTAGCCTTTTATTGATCAAAAATGATAATAGATATTTGAATGATAAGAAATAGCAGAATTGCATACATAATAGCTAGTTTCACGAGAATCATGTAGCCTACAGAGGAAAGAATACTTTTTGTTTGAATAATGATAAAAAGTGCACTGGACCAGTCTCCCGTGTAAATCAATGTTAAGGACATTGTAACAAGTGAAGATCAGAGAAGTTCATAACCTACACTAAACATTTGGAGCATGATATGAGGTAAAGGATTAATACTTTCCCACCTGCAGACACATTTTGACGCAATAGCAGTAGAAGACTTTTAAAAACATTGTGGCCAAATTTGAAATTGCTCATGATGAGCAATTTCTCCTTTGGCCACAATGTTTTCAACTTTTTTAACAATAAAGCTATCTTTTATGGAGATTTTTCAGGTTTGTGTCACTTTATTTTCAAAGTCGTCTGCTGCAGATTTGCTGTATGTGGGAAAGGGGGGTTAAGCACAGTAATATAATATCCACTTACTAGATGTCTTTCTAAACATTTACTACTCTTCACATACTTCAAACAGAATTCACATATAAACATGAGGGAACAATTAGTTAAATCCTGAAATAGAGGAACAGAAAAAAATACAAATTATTGAAATTTTAATAAACCAGTATAAAAGCACATGTTCAACAAACAACCAATTCAATTTTTTGTTTTTATTTTCAGGTTTTTTTGCCAGTTATAAAAAATTGTGTGGTTCATGTTATATCAAAAAGAGAAATTTCCTCATTTTAAATTTTAATTCTTAACAGGTTCAATCTTTAGTACAAAGAGAACTATGGCTATAGGAGAAAACATCAAAACTTTAACACAGACAACAAATCTGCAGCAGACGACTTTCAAAATATTTGGATAAAATTATTAAAAATTTCATTAAACAAGAGGGCCGTGATGGCTGTGATTTTTATTTTTTCATTTTAGACATATAAGCCCCGCCCACTGGCGGCCATATATTTCTATCAATCAACATGGCTTGAAGGGATCTGATAGAGGGTCACCCTTGGAATATTTCTAAAAAATTATTTGAAAATCGGTCTGACACTTTCGGAGGAGAACATTTTTAAGTTTTCACTATAGCCATATAAGGCTAAATAGCCCCGCCCCCTGGCGGCCATGATTTTTGACCAATCAACATGGCTTGGAGGAATCTGATAGAGGGTCATCCGAGGAACATTTCTACAAAATTATTTGAAAATCTGCCAACCAGTTTGGGAGAAGAATTTTAAAGTTTTTTTCGTTTCGTTGCCATGGAAACCAGAATTCTGAATGGATCCCAAAAGTTTGAAGGAATTATGGTGAGGTCATTGAGAGGATGCTTTCTGTGATGTTTCATCCCAATTGACCCACTGGTTACTGAGGAGAAGAAGTTGAAGGATGCCGGACAAAAGCCGATCAAAATAACTCATGGAATTGAATTCTTTGAACAACTTTGAAAAAGGACAACCTAAGGAACATTCCTGTGAAATTATTTGGAATTTGGAGCATTGGTTTAGGAGAAGTAGTTTGTAGGAAAATGTTAACAGACGGACGATCACGGTCGGTGAGTGATCACAATAGCTGGACCCGCACTTCGTGCTCAGGTGAGCTAATAAAAGCACCAAAATGCATCTGCATGTTGGAAAGTATTATATTTTACAGAAATGTTAAGCCTCATAATCCTCAAAAATAAAACAGCCTTTTCATCTGTTCTTGCTATAGTTAATAACCCACCTGAGGATAAGGGGAGAAGTACCAAGGCTTTATTCTGTATTTACCAATTTCTATCAAGTCTATATTTTTCATGCGAGTAACTGCGTCATCATGGTGGGCAACCATACTTCCAGTTTGTCTTGGAGCAGCTGGTTGACCATCAGCATTTAAATCTTGCTGTTGAAAAAGAAGTTTTAACATAATTCCTAGTATACACTTTTCACATACAACAAATCTGTCGCAGAAGACATTTCGAAAATGTCTATCAATAAAAGTTTAAAGTTGAAATGAGTTGAACAAATTGTGGCAAAAGTAGAAATATGCCGTTAAACAAAAGCTGCTCGCAAGACAGCATGCTTGACTATTCGGCTATTTGATACTACAATGGTTAATGAATTGGTGACTTGATAGGATAAAATATGGCCGTACATGTTGATTGATTTGTTCGGCGAGTGAATGAGCATGCACCGAGTCATCAGTAAACTTCATTCAATACCTTAGCAGGTGATAGTATTTCTATGTCCCAAAATGGGCATAATTCAGGCAAATTTTAATGTTGAATTATTGGACACGTCCTGCAAGATCATGTGATGACGACATCCAACAAGTTTGTGAAACAAAAGCATCTATGGATTTTGAGAAAAGGCAATGCATGCAATTTCTTAGTCTAAAACAGGCCATAATTCATTCAAATTCTGATGTAGAGTTATTGGACTTGTCCTGCAAGGTCTTTTAATGACATAAATTAAGAGAATCAAGTTTATCAGCAATAGCATCTGTGGTTTGTGAGAAAAGGTGTTACATGCAAAACTTAAACCCAACTAGAACTAGAAATATCACTGAAGATGATAAATACCCCCAAAACAGCACCTTGACTCAAAATATGGTTTACGACCGACCAACAAAAGGGCCATAACTCTGTAAACAAGAAAAAGTAACAAAGGGCAATAACTCTGTATTTAGATTAAATAGAGTTATGGTTTCTGTACACTGCACTTTCTCTCAATGTGTTGTATCATCCTATGAAGTTTTATTAAATTCCAACAATTAGTTTTAAAGTTATGCTCCGGACAAGACTCTACGAATATGAAAAAGTAACAAACGGCAATAACTCTGTCATTATGTAAAGTAGAGTTATGTTTCTTGTACACTGCACTTCCTCTGATTATGCTCTACCATTATATGTAGTTTTATTAGATTCCATCTATTAGTTATTAAGTAATTCTACGGACAAGAAAAAGTAACAAAGGGCAATAACTCTGTATTTAGATAAAATAGAGTTATGGTTCCTGTACACCGCACTTCCTCTCAATGTGTTGTATCATCCTATGAAGTTTAATTAAATTCCAACAATTTGTTTTAAAGTTATGCTCTGTACAAGACTCTACGAATAAGAAAAAGTAACAAAGGGCAATAACTCTGTAATTATGTAAATTAGAGTTATGGTTCTTGTACACTGCACTTCCTCTGATTATGCTCTACCATTGTATGCAGTTTTATTAGATTCCATCTGTTAGTTATTAAGTAATTCTCCGGACAAGAAAAAGTAACAAAGGGCAATAACTCGGTATTTAGATTGAATAGAGTTATGGTTCCTGTACACTGCACTTCCTCTCAATGTGTGGTATCATCCTATGAAGTTTTAATAAATTCCAAGAATCAGTTTTAAAGTTATGCTCTGGACAAGACTCTACGAATAAGAAAAAGTAACAAAGGGCAATAACTCTGTAATTATGTAAATTAGAGTTATGGTTCTTGTACACTGCACTTCCTCTGATTATGCTCTACCATTGTATGCAGTTTTATTAGATTCCATCTGTTAGTTATTAAGTAATTCTCTGGACAAGGAAAAGTAACAAAGGGCAATAACTCTTTATTTAGATTAAAAAGAGTTATGGTTCCTATACACTGCACTTCCTCTCAATGTGTTGTATCATCCTATGAAGTTTTATTAAATTCCAACAATTAGTTTTAAAGTTATGCTCCGGACAAGACTCTACGAATAAGAAAAAGTAACAAAGGGCAATAACTTTGTATTTAGATAAAATAGAGTTATGGTTCCTGTACACCGCACTTCCTCTCAATGTGTTGTATCATCCTATGAAGTTTCGTTCAAATCCTATGTTGCATTGTTAAGATATGGTCCGGACAAAATATGGCTTCCGACCGACCGACCGACCGACATACCGACCGACCGACACAGTGACTCCTATATACCCCCCCAAAACTTTGTTTTTTGGGGGTATAACTATCATTGAAGATGATAAATACCCCCAAAACAGCACCTTGATTCAAAATATGGCTTCCAACCGACCAACAAAAAGGCCATAACTCTGTAAAATTACATGCAATTGTAAGACCTGTAGGGTATGCACATCTCCTCTTGGTATAGAAGCTTCATGTAAAATTTTATTGAATTCCACTTAGTGGTTTGTATGAAATAGGCCGGACAATATATGGCTTACTTAATAAGTAAAATGGCCATAACTCTGTAAAATAACATGCAATTGTAACCCCTTTAGGATATGCACATCTCCTCTTGGTATAGAAGCTTCATGTAATTTTTTTATTGAATTCAACCCAGTGGTTTGTAAGAAATAGGCCGGACAAAATATGGCTAACTTAATAAGTAAAAGGGCCATAACTCTGTAAAATAAGATGCAATTGTAACCTTTAGGATATGCACATCTCCTCTTGGTATAGAAGCTTCATGTAAAATGTTATTGAATTCCACCCAGTGGTTTGTAGGAAATAGGCCAGACAAAATATGGCTTACTTAATAAGTAAAATGGCCATAATTAATAAGTAAAAGGGCCATAACTCTGTAAAATAAGATGCAATTGTAACCCCTTTAGGATATGCACATCTCCTCTTGGTATAGAAGCTTCATGTAAAATGTTATTGAATTCCACTCAATGGTTTGTATGAAATAGGCCGGACAAAATATGGCTTCTGACCGACCGACCGACAGCCCGACACAGTGACTCCTATATACCCCCCCAACTTTGTTTTTGGGGGTATAATTATTTCCAATTTCGAAAGCGGTATGACCAAAATGTTATGTCGAGTAATGGGAATTGTCCTGCAAGGTAATCTTATGTTTGCCCAATAAGTGTGTGAAGTTTTAAAGCAATAGCATCTGTGATTTGATAGAAAAGTTGTTGCATGCAAAACTTTAACCCAAGCTGTAAAAGTGACTGTAATAATCCTCCTATTCTTCCAATAGTCCTGCTAAAGATAATGACTAAGCCAGGACAATTTTGAAAGCAGATAGGGTATTTCTCCGTTTCTAAAAATGTTTTATGCTATCTGAGAATTCTGCATTCATATGCCTTGATTTTTAATGCTTTCTATCCAAGTTTTCAATTTTGAAAACTCTTAGCATTTACCAACATTTTGATGCGTCTGCAGCAGATATACATGTACTTTTGAAGCATTTTAGTAAAAGAAAATGTTCATTTTGAGCAGTTTCTCCTTTTGTCACAATACTTTCAACAGTGAACTCTTTTTAATAATTACACTTTCACTTTTAGAGATTTACCATATGATGGCAAGGATGCTTTAAAAGTAATCTTCTGCAGATTTGTTATATGTGAGACATGTTTAAATCAGCATATCTAATGATGGATAAACAAGGTGAATGAGGTTAGTTCACTTACAGTAGAATTAACATGTGGTATACAAGGTGTCGCTGCTCTGCTTCCAGTAGGAGTTTCTGAACCCTGGAATTAAATATTCAACAATTCATCCTTTTCTAGTTGACTCTTTCCTTATATAGACAACCTTTGAGACCATTTTCAACAATGCTAGCAAAAGTAAACTTCAAATCTTCCAGATGTAGTATTACAATCATCCAATGTTTCAAAAGCAGAAGATACTAAAAATATCATAGGAGGAAATTAACACAATATATGTGAAGGGCCCATATTTACCAATCAGGAAAATAATTAAATATAGAAACCAAGACCCATATTGAAAAAGGATAGTAATCAAAAGGTAACTCAGCCCATATTGTTAAAATCAGGAAGGAAATTAATAACCATGGCCCATATTGTCAAATCAGGAAGGAAATTAATTACCATGGCCCATATTGTCAAATCAGGAAGGAAATTAATTACCATGGCCCATATTGACAAATCAGGAAGGAAATTAATTACCATGGCCCATATTGTCAAATCAGGAAGGAATTTAATTACCATGGCCCATATTGTCAAATCAGGAAGGAAATTAATTACCATGGCCCATATTGACAAATCAGAAGAAAAGTACTAAACCCTTTCCCTCTTATGACAATTCTGCAGCAGACAACTTTGAACATATTTTGTCAAAAAATAGAAAATCTCTATAATTGAATGGGTAACCTATGACTAAAAGAGGAAAACATTGTGGCAAAAGGAGAAATTGCTCGTTTTGAGCAATTTCTTCTTTTGTCACAATGTTTTCAAATAGCCATCTACTGCAGAGGTGTCGGAAGGTAACATGGCCATATTGACCAATCGCGAAAATAATGAAATGAAGGTACCATGGCCCAGATTGACAATCTTTCCTAAGTATCAGTTTTTGTCATTTTATCCCCCTTTCTAATTTTGCAGTCACTAGACTTATATATAGAATTGATTTCAATGATCAACTTTCACAAAGAACAACCAAAGGAAAATTCATGTGAAGTTGAAATTGGCCCAGTGGTTTAAAAGGAGATGCTAAAGAGAAAGTTGAGGATGATGGACTCAAAGACAGGTTGATCAAAATAGCTCACCTTGAGCACTTCATGCCAAGCTGAGCTCTAAAACAACAACAAAGTACTGGTAATCAGTTACAGCTTTCCAATAGTTTCAATAGATGATAGGACAGACGGACTTACCAAAGCACTATTTAACTGTGAAACAGGTGTGGATGGACAACTAACTGGATCTATTATCTGTAGAAACAATCAGACAGAGTTGTTCAAACCTTTTCCTTCCTTTTTGTAAGGACAATTATAAACTCGTTAAAAGAGGTTTCTCATCAAAATCCATTACTCCTTTCCTAAAGGTGATTAAGCCTTCTCCGACCTTCTCTCATTGATTGCAACATTTTGATTTGCTTAGGCCTTATTTTTCGCCTTTATAAATAGTGTATTTGTGCAAGATCGAAGCATATAGAGGTAGATATGATAGACAAGCTTGTTAGAACTGTTGATTGTTTCTGACCACCACCATTATATAGCAAATGAATCAAATTCCATATGTAAAAGAAAAGAAAATATGTTAAGTAATTTGAAAGCTGAAAAAATGCAAGCATCTAAAGAAGGTGAATTGAGTGTTATCTTTTGAAGGTCTACTTCTAAACCATTATATTCATCTTGTTGTTCAATCCATTCCCTCACTTAACAAGTCGTCAGCAAACCACAAATATACACTTTCTGACACCTCTGCAGCGAACAACTTTTGAAATCATTGTGACAAAAGGAAAAATTGCTCATTTCTCAATTTGCAACTATGATTTTAACTCTATTCAATAATCATAATATCATTGTCTACAAATTTTCTATATTTTAGACTTGGTAATATCAAAGTCATCTGCTGCATTTAATGTATGTGGAAAAGGGATTAGGAAGCTTGCTTATAAACTTGGATTACACTTCCAACTTTTAAATGAGAAGTTACCTTAACCCTATCCCATATGCAGATGCATTTTGACATATCTTTATTAGACTTATGAAAACAGAGTTTCTCCTTTTGCCAAACTGCAATTCATCAATTATCAAATATAGAACTCATTTTGCAGACAGGTAAGCAAACAAGATTCAAGTTAGCCTGTTGACCCTGTTTTTAATGACCTGTAAACTAACTTGCCCTAGACATTATCAAGACAATCAATCTGACAAAATTTCCAAATGCTCAAGTTTAAAATACTGCTTCCAGAGTGTTAACGAGATTTTCCTTCAATTTGGCTCAGTAACCTAGTTTTAGACTAGACATGATCAATATTCAAATCTAGCCTTAATATAAAAACAAAGACCAATTCAGACAACGTTTCAACATGCTCAAGTTAGAAACACAGCTTCCCGAGTGTTAACAAGATTTTCCTTCAATTTGACCTTGTGACCTAGCTTTTGACCCAACATGGCCATTATTCAAAATTGGCCTAGATATCACCATGACAAACATTCTGACCAAGACAATTATTCTAACAAAATTTCAACAAGCTCAAGCTAAAAATGCGGTTTCCGGAGTGTAAACAATATTCTCCTTCAATTTGGCGCAGTAGATTAGTTTTTGTCCGGCTATGACCCATATACAAACTTGGCCTAGCTATCATCAAGACAAATATTCTGCCAAAGTTTTAAGCTGCTGAAGCAAAAAATAAATTCCATAGTGTTAAAAAGATATTTCTCAAATTTGGCCTAGTGACCCAGCTTTTGACTAGATATCATCAAGACATTTACTCTGACAAAGTTTCAACATCCGCGAGATAAAAATTCAGACTCCAGGATGTTAACAAAATTTTCCTTCATTTTGACCTTGTTTTTCAGCCAACATAATCCTTATTCATTTCAAGCTGCTGAAGTAAACTAGAACTGTGAGTGAACTCGCAAAAGGATACCCCCAATTGCGCTTACAAGCCATATGGACAGAGAGACGGACGGATATATTTCCGACCGGGATAATCTTACTTCATGCACATCCTCAGGTTGTGTACTGCAACTGTGTAAAGTTTTATCAGAATCGGTCCAGCCATTAAGGAGAAGTTGCGCTTACAAGACATATGGACAGACAGACGGACGGACGAACAGGGTGATTCCTATATACCCCCCAAAACTTTGTTTGCGGGGGGGTATAAACAAGAGCACCGCGTACGGCACAGACGCTCGACTGATAGGGAGAAAACAGAAGAAAAAAAAAAATGAGCTAAACAAAAAACCTTAACCGGACGACCACGCCGCCGCCAGGGTCATGACAATAGCTCTGTTTTTTTCCAAAAGTCAAGCTAAAAAACAAGAGGGCAATGAGGCCCTGGAATCGCTCACCTGAGAATGGGCTATTTAAGACTTAACTCTTTCAGCGCAAATGCCAATATCATCAAGACAAACTTTCTGACAAAATTTCAATCTGCTCAAGTCAAAAATGAAATCTCTATATTGTTGGAAGCCGCCAGGAGGCGGCTTCCTGTAGGGATGCTTAGAAATTTCGGACAAGGAGAATATTTAGACCTGCCAGCGTGACCACATATTGGGATTTCTCTTTGTCCTTACTGAGTACATTAATTTAAAACATCCCTTTTACACTCTATATACATGTGCGAGTTTTACAAATTAAAAACAAAAGACAAAGGCCAGTATATTAATTGAATATATGTACAATTTGGCCTAGTGACCTAGTTGTTGACCTGACCTGACCCATATTCAAACTTACCCTAGATATCATCAAGACAAATATTCTGACAAAGTTTCAACATGCTCAAGCCAAAAATGCGGCTTCCAGCGTGTTAACAAGATTCTTCTTCAATTTGGCCTAGATATGACTAAGACAAACATTCTGACAAAGTTTCAACATGCTCAAGTTTAAAATGAGGCTTCCAGAGTGTTGACAATATTTTTATTAAATTTGGCCTAGTGACCTAGTTTTTGACCGGACACGACTCATATTTGAACTTCGCCTAGATATCATCAGGAAAAACTTTCAAAGTTTCAACATGCTCAAGCAAATAAATCGGCTTCCAGAGTGTTAACAAGATTTTCTATAAATTTGGCCTAGTGACCTAGTTTTTGACTGGACATGACCCATATTCGAACTTCGCCTAGATATCATCAGGAAAAACCTTCTGACAAAGTTTCAACATGCTCAAGCAAATAAATCGGCTTCCAGAGTGTTAACAAGATTTTCTATAAATTTGGCCTAGTGACCTAGTTTTTGACTGGACATGACCCATATTCGAACTTCGCCTAGATATCATCAGGAAAAACTTTCTGACACAGTTTTAACATGCTCAAGCCAAAAATGCGGCTTCCAGAGTGTTAACAAGATTTTCATTAAATTTGGCCTAGTGACCTAGTTTTTGACCAGACACGACCCATATTCGAACTTGGCCTAGATATCACCAAGACAAACTTTCTGACAAAGTTTCAACATGCTGTAGCCAAAAATGCGGCTTCTAGAGTTTTCACAAGATTTTCATTAAATTTGGCCTTGTGACCTAGTTTTTGACCCGACATGACCCAGTTTCGAACTGGGCAGGGCTGTACAAATCCCATAGCCCGACGTCCGGGACAAGTCGTAAATCCCATCGGGCAAGTCGCTAATTGCAAAATCTCAGTCCCGGACAAGTGGCATTTTCCGAAAATCCACGTCCAATTATATTAACCCATTTACGTAACAGTGAATGTAAATTCCTGTGTCTGAAAGCCCGGCTTAATTACTTACACACATGTCTGTCGTGTATAAATTTGACTGTATGTTACATGCAGAAAACCACTCGCGTGTGACCATAACAAATCAATAACAGTAGGCGGAGTTACCCACCTGTCAGATCAAGTGGTTTCAGCCTACCAAATCGCGTCAGTAATAGTCGATTAACGTGATAAGGCTGTCAAATCATAAGTGAAAATTGTTCCTTGGGGCTGTGTTATTTAATGAATTCTAGGGAATCACCTATGGATCGGTCTCATTAAAATATTCCTTTAAATGTATTTTCATCCATATTTCTACTTTCGGTATGCGATGTTTGCAAACTGGTGCAAACCGGTTCAGAAAGACTTGGAAGAACATTTTCGCCCTGCAGAAGTTAATAAAATAAATTTGATCCAAATTAAAGACAATACGACGATTTCTAGAAATTATCTTGCCGTTTATCAATTTGAAATACCTTCAAGATCGACATAATATTCGTAATACAGGGTTTTACGGGACGCGCATTTCTGCGTCTAATACGCATAAAATGATAAACGGGACCCCCGAAAAAATTAAAATTGAGTCCCATCGGACGCATGCCTGTAAAAAGATCATATTAAAAAGGTAAAGTACAATATAACTAGATCTAGTCATCGTATACAAGCTCCGTAGAGAAAATATATTTTGGGAAATCAAACATATACACGTGACTATTCCAGCCAATCATAGATATCTGTAGATAAAAATACAATTTGGGAAACCAAATATACACGTGACTATTCCAGCCAATCGTATTTGCGATATGTAAATTAAAACTTGTTGTTCTCAATGTATGCAGTAAACGTCGCCAATATTGGGGTCTTTGAATTGACATGTGCGCGAGACATTTATCAATTGAAATGGAATAACATCATAAAAGATCGACGATTAGAAATGCATAGTATTTCGGTCCAACAATTTCAATGGCAATAATATGCTAGTGGCTGAAATCTCACCCAGCAAATTGAAATTTGCAATTTGCGAATATGCGAACATAAATTCTAGCCCAGAATATATTATACATCCATCAAATGTTAAAAAGCTGGTTTTCCCTGCTTCTAATAATAGAATTAGGAATCTCATTATGCGAGCTCTGGAGTACACACGTGACATGAATTGACCAATCGTCGGAGGAGGAAAACACTATCTTCGAAACCCTCTAATACTATCGCTATTTTTACACATCCGAAAACTATTCGATACGCTTGACGCTAATATGTCAAAACAAACAGATTTGTGGTCGCTATGGGGAAAAAGAAAGCCCGAATTAGAAGTTGAGGTGAAATGTTGCAATGAAAGTACGTCAGTTTCGGAGAATATTGGAAAGAAAGTTAGAAAATTCCAGACATCATGGCTTCAAAAGTATAAATGGTTGCGTTTCGAAAAAGATTTAATGTTTTGCGATACATGTATATCCACAAAGGCTAGTGAAAATCCCTTCACGACGGGGTGTTTAAATTTTCAGAACTCACTCAGGTTGGAGGGAAAGTTAAACATTCAGAGTGACATTTCAGAATGAACAGTCAAGATAAGCATAATGCATTATCTTACAGTATAACTATGTGCTTATTGTTTATAATCATTTTGTTTGACTTGATTACCATTAATTAAAAAAACTTAAACAATCAGCATTTTTCTTTTCCTTTATTTACGATACCAAAAAGTACACAAGTTGTGAGACAGAAAAAAAAGCTTAGCAATATCATTACTGTGCCAAAGTAGCATAAATTGAATTTGAAAATATATTTTAAATTCATAAGCTGATTTATACATACTTATGATAAATTATAATAATCATAAATATGTATAACAACAGCTTACACATAATATAACAATAAACATTTGGCTCCGTATCATGTATGGGACCCCTGTTTTTTAGGGATGGACTCCCTAATTTTACATGACTGCATCCCAAGGACTCCCAACATTTTGTACTGGTGTAAAACCCTGGTAATATCAGGGACACAAAAAAAATTGTTTGGAATGAAATATATAAATGATTCCCCCCCCCCCCCCCCCCGAGTATGATAATTGACCAATCACGTCTTTGTTTACCAAAATTAATTAGCATAACCGGCGGAAAAAAAATCATATGATTTAATAGTTGCGATTTCATTGGATGAAATGAGAAATTGGGTGAAAGACATTCACGACCAGATGACCCCGATGTTCACATTCAACGCGCAATCATCAAAATGGCGGCTATGTTGTGAATAATACCGCAACACCAATCTGACTAAATGTAAATGTGTAGATGATTTTAATGAGATTGACCGCAACACATGAAACAAATTTAATGTTTTGTTGTCTTTAATTTTTTTGGACAGTATTTTTTGATTTAATAACTACATTAAACCTGATAAATTTGACTTTTGGTTAATAAAATTCAATTTATTTAATATGTCTATCTTTGTAAAACTGACCCTTGTATTGTACACTGCCCTGTTTCGGTGACCTTAAATTTTGTTATCTTCAATTTGAAAAGTGCTATTGCATCATTTGACTATGTGGTCTCAAGTTTAACATTTCTGTCTATAGCTTTTGAATCTTTTGTAAATATGGATAAAATACATACATTTTATGCAGAATATTTCAAATAACCTAGTGAAAAATAATCTCTTTTCCAAATTTCATTTTTTTAACTGAATGCTGCACTACAGGTCTTTCGCAATAATGTTATTTGAATTGGTATGTACATTGTGTGATATTAATGATATCTTTATACAGAACTAGAAACTAAAAACCAATTAAAACATTCAAGAAACCGCGATCCGGGCTACCAGCTTCCAAATCTACCACACAATTCTTAAATTTGTCGCATGTTAAACTTGGTGTGCAGAAAAGTGGGACAAGTGAGAATCTTAGCAGGCCAAGTGGCATTCTGAAAGTCACTTGTCCTGGACAAGTGGCTGAATTATTTTTTTGTACAGCCCTGCTTGGCCAAGATTTGATGGAGATATATGTTCTGATAAACTTTCATGAAGATTGGATGCAAAATGTTGCCTCTAGAGTGTTAACAAGCAAATGTTGACAACAAACAACGGACAAAGGTGATCTTCGTGGGAAACGGCAAGGGTCATATCTGAAAACATGCTCATACAGTTAAGAATGTACAGAGTAGCAGGCTATGCAAGATCATCATATTATATTTATCATCAAGATTTAGCAATAATACCTCTTCCTCCAACTTCCGTTTTCGACTTCCGCTGGAACCTTGAACACTATGCTGCTTTTTATTTGATAATGACAGACCAGAACCATTCTGAAAGTAAAACAAGATATTTCTCTATAAAATTGACATTTTTATTATCATAGCCAAAATTAAAACAATAACTTCAATAACTATAAATTATAAGATGCTAAATGTACCAACATCTGAGGTATAGTCTGTGTACATTGACCTGTTGCGTGAATAAAATTTGGTTAGTTTACATATAAATATATTAGTGTTCACTGACCAATCAGCTGTGTGTCTGAAACAGTTCTATTTCGTAATAATTTATACAGAGAATGACAAAATATTTTAACCCTTTCTCATGTAAAACAAATGAAACAATGAAAACATCTAAGAAACAAGAGTCAACGCTAACTAACGCTTATCTGTTTTTGCTGAGTGGAAAAAGAGGCATAATTACTTAACCCAGAGTTATGTGACTTGGTAGACATGCGTATTGTTCCTAGGACCATGTTTACCAAGTTTTGTTTGAATATGTGTAAATGTTTTTGAGTTATAAGGTAAGGTTAAAGTTTTGTGACACACCAAGAGTATCACAATAACTAGCAAACATGAGCTAAAAATGTGGACACTAGTCTGTATAGATGAAAGTCTTATTATTGAATCAAGCTGAAAACATTTGGCAGAAGGATAAATTAGCATTTTAAAAATGCATCTGCAAGTGGGGATGGTTCAAGACCTTATTTGCTTTCTGAAATTATTTTGCTGCACTTCTCTTCTTTTAAAAATCTTATGACATTAGAAATTAAAATTTAAATCACAATCTTACTTGTGTTTGTTATGTTTTATTCTATTCAAATTATTTTCACAAAATTTAAGTCTTAAAAGAAAGAATTACACATAATTATATGTCTTGCCGTCCCTCCTTTGAACATCAATGCAAGTGTGAACGACAAAGACATCTCTTTTTTTAGAAAACTAGTCAATCTAACAATAATTGAAGAAGCAACATAAAATTCTGAAAATTCACTGAAATGCAAGCTATGAGTTCACCCCAAAAAAGGCAACACTCAGTATTTTTAGAATACAATATGATGAAGGATACTAAAAGCCCTAGGGCTCTTACTTTTTTAGGAAAAGTAAAACAATGAAGAAACTTTAACATTGAGCTAAATGCATTTGACACAGTTGCAACACAAATGGCATAGGAATTAGATTAGAACATGTATTACATACCACAACAATTTCTCGATCTGGTGAGGTAGGTCTACTTGATGTTCCTGTTTTTCCAACTTCTTTTTTAGGGGTTTTCTGATCTTTTTTAGGGAATTCCAATTTACTGACATCCATCCTTTCCTCCGGAACCCACTCATCCAAGCGTTTGTTGACTACAAGTAAAATTTGATTAAAAATGATTAAAACTGTCAAAACTAGAAATACTGTGAGCAAAGCTCACTGAAGAATACCCCCCACTCCCCTCCCAAAGCATCGGATACAATGGTAAAGTTGAATTATTTCCCCTTGGAAGAGTCCGAGGTGTATGATCTTCCTTCATGCATATCTACATATGATGTGTAACCTTCATGTAAAGTTTGAACCAAATAATTGAGCCGTTTAGGAGGAGTAGTGCTTACAAGAAATGTGAAGGTATGTGCACAGGAGTCCCTCGCAGGTAACCTCTAAATTGAATTATCTCCCGTTAGAAGAATCCGAGGTGTATGATCTTCCTTCATGCATATCTACATATGATGTGTAACCTTCATGTAAAGTTTGAACCAAATCCATTGAGCCGTTTAGGAGGAGTAGAACTTACAAGAAATGTGGAGGTAAGTGCACAGGAGTCCCTCGCAGGTAACCTCTAAGTTGAATTATCTCCCCTTGGAAGAATCCAAGGCATATGATCTTCCTTCATGCATATCTACATATGATGTGTAACCTTCATGTAAAGTTTGAACCAAATCCATTGAGCCGTTTAGGAGGAGTAGTGCTTACAAGAAATGTGAACATACAGACAGACACAGGGTGATTCCTGTGATTGTGGTTGGCATATCTCATGGGAGCAAACCAGGGCCATCATAGCCCTTTTGTTTTGATATGTGACTTATACTTTCATAATTATACCCCCCCCCCCCCCCAAACTTTGTTTGCGGGGGGTTGTTTGGGAGGGGGGGGGGGTATAATTATGAAAGTATAAGTCACATATCAAAACAAAAGGGCTATGATGGCCCTGGTTTGCTCCCATGAGATATGCCAACCACAATAACACATTTTGTGGTCAGGAAAGCTTTATATTTTTTCACCTGATATGACCTATATTCCAACATGGACTAGATATGCGGCCTCTGGAGTTTGAACAATATGTTCCTTTATTGTCCTTGTTTCTGACCCAATATGACCCATATTCGAACTTAACGTAGATATAATTTAGACAAACATTCTGGCCAAATTTCAAGCTGCGGAAGCGAAAAATGCGGCATCCAAAGTGTTAACAAGATTTTCCTTCAATTTGGCCTAGTGACCTTGTGTTTGTCCCTACATGACCCATATTCGAACTTGGCTTAGATATCATTTAGATTAACATTCTCATCTCAAATGTCAAGCTGGTGTAGCAAAAAAATGCATCTTCTACAGAGTTAACAAGATTTTCCTTCAATTTGGCCTTACGACCTAGTTTCTGACCCAATATTCAAACTAGACCTAGATACCTTTAAGACAAACATTCTGAAGCAAGAAATGCAGCCTCTAGAGTGTTAACAAGATTTTCCTTCAACTTGTATATATACTTATATATTACCAAGACAAACATTCTGATAAAGTTTCATCATGCTCTATGCAGTATCCAGAGTGTTAACAAGATTTCCCTTCAATTTGGCCTAGTGACCTACTTTTTGACCCGACATGACCCATGTTCGAACTTGACTTACATATCATCAAGACAAACATTCTGATAAAGTTTTAACATGCTCAAGTTGAAAATGTGGCCTCCAGTGTTAACAAGATTTCCCTTCAATTTGACCTAGTGACTTTTTGACCTCATATGGCCAAGTTTCGAACTTGTCCAAGATTTGATGGAGATGAATGTTTTGATAAACTTTCATGAAGATTGGATGCAAATTGTGGCCTGTAGAGTGTTAACAAGTCCAAATGTTGACGATGGACGACGCACGGACGCCGGACAAAATGTGATCACAATAGCTCACCTTGCACTTTGTGCATCTAGGTGAGCTAAAAATGTGGTATCTAGAGTATAAACAAATTTTTTCTCAAATTTGGCCTAGTGACATAGTTTTTGACCGGACATAACATGCTTAAGATAAAAATGCTGCCTCTAGTGTGTAAACAACATTTCCTTCAATTTGACCTTGTGCCTTAGTTTGGACCTTGTCCTAGATATCATCGTAACAAATATTCAGATAAGGTTTTAAGCTGCTGGAGCAAGAAATGACGTCCCTTGCTAACAATATTTTCCTTCAAATTGGCCCAATGACCTTGTTTTTGACCTCACATGACCCAGTTTTGAACTTGGCCAAGATTTGATGGAAATGTACAGACCAAATGTGATCACAATAGCTCACCTTGAGCACAGGTGAGCTAAAGAGTTGTTCAGCTTCTCATTAGTACAACCACAAAAATATGAGAAGCTAGTATGGCAATCCATATATATGTTGAATTAAACAGACTGATAAAAATTCCCATAAATATATCCAGACTCTTGATCAATACATAATATTATGGAGACTGAGGAGGAAACCCCCAACAGCTTCACCAAAGAGACATAATTAATTGGTGTCAAACAGCTAGAAACTGTGTACATGGACAAGATAAAAACAAGAGGGTCAAGATGGGCCTACATCGCTCCCCTGAGATATGCAATATGATTTTGCATTCCAACCTCAGAAACTCTTTTGCAGTCAAGTAAGCTAATACAAGAGGCCCAAGAAGACCAGTATAGCTCCAATGCCACAAGATGAAACAAGAGATTGCTTTTTTGAAAAAGCGCTTGTCTCCCCATTTGTGTGGTCAGGGCCCGCGCTGTCGTTCGCCACTTTCGCCAAATGCGAAGATTATTTTAAAGTGGCGAAGTTATTTCATGATTGGCGAATGTAAGTGGCGAAAGGTTTTTATCATCAACATTTACCTGATTTGGATATCAGTTTACGACATACAGTGACTGTTTCCGTTAATCTAAGATAATGCACTGCCATTTGATTCAATGTCGGGAACCAGTGACCACTTTACGACATTTTTACGACACCCGTTTTTATCATTTTGACAGCTTGTGTATTTCACACTTGTGTTATTGTTGTGAAGTGTTAATTCAGCCTTTTAATCCGACTGACCAACAACTCTGAGCATTATTGATACATTTAAGGCCGTACATATGATAATTGGCAATAATTGGCAATTATAGATGCATTAAATATATCAACACGCTTTTTGAAGCAAGTTTCGACGATCAACGTAGGCCTTTCATGATTTAATGACAATGTAAGTTTGTCATTTTTGATTGGGAAAAATCTATTTAATTATGGGCGAGTACAAACAATTATTGGACCCATTGATGAGATTGGCGAAAATGAATGGCTCCTAAAAATTAAAAGTGGGGAACTTTATTTCAATGTGGCGAAAGTGGTGGCGAAAGAAAAATTCAACCCAGAGCAGGCCCTGTGTGGTCGTAGGGGAGGAAAAGAAATGATGCAGTAAAAATCAATAGGGGGTTAACGCCGTTTTTAACAATTTCTCAGTTATATCACAGCGGCCAGTTCACCTACTCATGCATTTCCTGGTTTTCTCACACCAGTACTCCACACAACAATCTTCCCAAGCAACTGGCTGCTTTTCCACATAGACTTAGCCCATTGGTGGAAGACGAATGACGCATGTCACATTGACTTTATCTAAAGGTTAGGACCAGCCTGCACACCAAGTATGAAGTTCCAGGTCATAAGCGTTATTGAGTAAAAACAATTTTTCAGCTGAAGGTTACCGTGACCTTGACCTTTGACCTTGTGATCTCAAAATCAAACAAAATCAATAGGGGTCATCTACTAATTAGGACCAACCTGCACACTTAAAGTATGAGTAATTGAGTAAAAACAAGACGGATGTTTGATGCAAAGCATCAAAGAGAAGCCGCAATATTTCGTTTCACATGAAGAAATAATCCACAAACATTAGAACAATTTAATCTGTAGTCAGTAATGCTGATATCGATTAATGAAGATATAAGTTTTATGTAGGATATTTAACCTGGCAGGGTCTGTGTTTTAAGTGAACGAGATAATTTAGAGTTAAGTTGATCAAAAAAAGTGACATATAATACTAAAGATAAATGGACAAGAGGTTATGATAAATTTAAATTAGTACCAAAAACAATCAACTATTTGTATTGAACACACGCCCTGTTATGTAAATGTTTTATCAAATAGTGCTGACACACAGAAAATCTGTTTTTCGTTTGTATCGGTAAGTCATGATAATGGATAAGGCTTTCCCACATAAAACAAATCTGCAGTAGACGACTTTGAAATTATCAAGTAAAAAAAAATTTCTATAAATGATCGTATGATAATTGAAAAGTGTTGAATTATTGTGGCAAATGCAGATATTGCTCATTATGAGCAATTTCTCCTTTTGCCACAATGATTTCAATGATGTTTACTCTGACTCTGATTTAAAATCATCAAGTACAAAACATAGAAAATCTCTATAAATGATAATAAGATAATTGAAAAGAGTTGAAATTATTGTGGAAAATTGAGCAATTGAAACTATGATCAAAGCTGTCGGATTACAAACGCACAATCTCGAGTTGACGAAACTGATGTGAACTCGTGTCGTGATTAGCATTCAGAAAATAAAGTAAACGTATTTCTATGTACACGTAATCCGAAAGACTGACAATAGCTGCAGTGACTTTTGAAAACATTGTGACAAAAAGAGAAATTGATCACGAGGAATTTATCCTTTTGCTACAATGTTTTCTACTTTATGTCCATAAATTATACCTTCATTTAGCAAGATGTTCCAATATTTACTTAATGTGCTACGTATAAGGGAAAGGCTTAACATAGGAACTAGTTTTAATTTTTTTGAAAACGTTAAACCAGTGCTTGAAAATTTACTTGAATTTATTTCTCAAACTATAAATTTACCAGTTGATATAAGAGTTGAAATGCCGTCTACATTTACAGTGATAAGTTAAATACAGTTCAGTTAATCCGATCACACTTTGTTTGTAAGAACCAGAAGATTTCATTTCATTTAAGTATTCTGGATGTTCACATCGCATCCGTGATAAAACATGTTGTTGGCTAGGCAAAATACACTGATATCATGTTTACCGCGATATTCATGAAATATGGAACTGCAACAGCGAAAAAGAACGAAATTGATCTTGAAACAGATATTTCTGTGGTTTAAATCTTTTCATGTCTGCATTTTGCGATGACAATTGTACTCAAAGTTAACTTTGAATCCAGTATGTACTGAACATGAAAGTCAGATTATTAAAAGCAAAGCAAATGAAAAATGAATGTGAAATTGCGATAAAAATGAAAATCTATAAATAGACTATAGATGAAGGGCAGAGTCGCTGCGTGGCCGTTTACGACATTTACACACTAGACCAAATTGAGATCGGTTTAAAACGCGTTGGTGAATACGGATTAAATCTAAAACGTGGACTAAATATTAAGATTTAGATTTAGACAAATATCTAAATTGAAAAGTTTAGTGAATACGGGACGAGGCTTCTTCGTCTAATTACTGCGTAATTTATCATAGCATGTAATTTTAAGGAACCAGACTACATTTAAAAATTCAATAGAAGGGTTCTCTATTTTACTGTCTAGAGTAGATCTATAATTGATACAGTATGAATTTCGCTTAAATAAAAATGTACATACATTTAATTAATATACTGGCCTTTGTCTTTTGTTTTTAATTTGTAAAACTCACACATGTATATAGAGTGAAAAAGGGAAGTTTTAAAAGTCATTACCTTAAATTAATGTACTTAGAAAGGACAAAGAGAAATCAAGATATGTGGTCACGCTGGCAGGTCTAAATATTCTCCTTGACCGAAAATTAAAAGCATCCCTACAGGAAGCCGCCTCCTGGCGGCTTCCAATAATTTATTCAGCTGAATGTTACTGCGACCTTGACCTTTGACCTTGTGACCTCAAAATCAAACAAAACTAGAATTGTTTTTGCAAAAAACAGATGTCTCCCCTCAAATATCTGTCAAAATCTCTCAAAACATTCCAACCTATAAATTTGGGACAGATATGGAGCGGACACGAAATAAAGCCTCAAACCTTTGACCTTCAAGCGTGACCTTGACATTGACCCTATATTGTCGAGACGCGGGTTCTGCACGTCGCCTTGATGAGGTAAACATGTGACCCAAGTTTCATGAAAATCCTTCAAGCCGTCTGGGAGATATGGAGCGGACACGAAATAAAGCCTCAAACCTTTGACATTCAAGCGTGACCTTGACCTTGACCCTATATTGTCGAGACGCAGGTTCTGCACGTCGCCTTGATGAGGTGAACATGTGACCCAAGTTTCATGAAAATCCTTCAAGCCGTCTCGGAGATATGGAGCGGACACGAAATAAAGCCTCAAACCTTTGACCTTCAAGTGTGACCTTGACCTTGACCCTATATTGTCGAGACGCGGGTTCTGCACGTCGCCTTGATGAGGTGAACATGTGACCCAAGTTTCATGAAAATCCTTCAAGCCGTCTGGGAGATATGGAGCGGACACGAAATAAAGCCTCAAACCTTTGACCTTCAAGCGTGACCTTGACCCTATATTGTCGAGACGCGGGTTCTGCACGTCGCCTTGATGAGGTGAACATGTGAGCCAAGTTTCATGAAAATCCTTCAAGCCGTCTTGGAGATATGGAGCGGACACGATTTCGGACAGACAGAAGGACAGACAGACAGACAGACGCCGAGGACAAAAACAATATATCTCCCCTGTATACAGGGGGAGACATAATTAATAGGGGTCATCTACTAGTTAAGACCAACCTGTGAATCCAAGTATGAAGTTCCTCGACATAATCATTCTTTAGTTATTGAGCGGAAACCATTTTTCAGCTGAAGGTTACCATGACCGTTGACCTCAAAATCAATAGGGGTCATCTACTAATTAGGACCAACCTGTACACTAAGTATGAGTAATTGAGTAAAAAAAAAATGTTCAGGTGAATGTTACTGTGACCTTGACCTTTGACCTTGTGACCTCCAAATCAAACAAAATCAATAGGGGTCATCTACTGGTTAAGACAAACCTGCGAATCCAAGTATGAAGTTCCTCGACATAATCAATTTTTAGTTATTGAGCGGTAACCATTTTTCAGCGGAAGGTTACCATGACCTTGACCTAGTGACCTCAAAATCAATAGGGGTCATTTGCTGGTGGTGACCAACCTGCACACCAAGTATTAACTTCCATGGCCAAAGCCATTAAGCAAAGACAAATTTTCAGCTCATTGTCACTGTGACTTTAGATGTACTGACCTCAAAATCAATAGGGGTCTTCTACTGGGCATGGCCAACCTGCATACCAAGTAAGGAGTTCTTCGGCCTAAGCGTTCTTCAGTTATTGAGCGGAAACCATTTTTTACCTCACAAGGTCACCATGACCTTGACCTTTGACCTTCTGACATCAAAATCAATAGGGGTCATCTACTGGTCATAACCAACATGCATACCAAGCATGAAGTTCTTACACCCAAGCGTTCTTCAGTTATTGAGCGGAAACAAGTGTGATGGATGTGACCTTGACCTTTGACCTCAAAATCAATAGAGGTCATTTGCTGGTAGTGACAAACCTGCACACCCAGTATGAAGTTCCTGGGCCCAAGCAAAATCAATTTTTCAGCTCATTGTCACCGTGACCTTTCAGCTCACGGTCGCTGTGACCTTGACTTTAGACGTACTGACCTCAAAATCAATAGGGGTCTTCTACTGACCATGGCCAACCTGCATACCAAGTATGGAGTTCCTCGGCCCAAGCTTTCTTCAGCTATTGAGCGGAAACCACTTTTTGCCTCACAAGGTCACCATGACCTTGACCTTTGACCTTCCGACATCAAAATAAATAGGGGTCAGCTACTGGTCATGACCAACCTGCATACCAAGTATGAAGTTCCTACGCCCAAGCATTCTTCAGTTATTGAGTGGAAACAAGTGTGACAGACGGAAGGACGGAACGGGCAAAAACAATATGTCACCCCCATGTATGGGGGAGACATAATAACCCAATCCTAAGTTGTGTCTTTTAATATGACTTAATGTAACTGATAGAAAGTCACCAGAGAAATGTTTATATACTGGTTAGTATTTCAAAATCAGACATTTATTTTCTTAGGGGATAATTTTCTAGATCTTACACTCAGGGAAAAAGGGTAATATGCAGCCCCAGCCTGTTTTTCTTCTTTTTATTGCCATGTATGGGGGAGACAAAATAACCCAATCCTAAGTTGTGTCTTTTAATATGACTTAATGTAACTGATAGAAAGTCACCAGAGAAATGTTTATAAATATACTGGTTAGTATTTCAAAATCAGACATTTATTTTCTTAGGGCAGGGCTCGAATTTAAGCTCGCATACTCGCTAAATGCGAGTCATTTTTGCTGATAGCGACCTGATAAAAAATCAACTTGCTAAAAATCGCGAGTCCCTTATTTACAAAACAAAATCTCAAAACAAACGCTAACGGGTACGCATGCAATAGTTACCGTGTCGCTAGCGCAATAAATAGTAATATTTGCCATCTGAGTGTGTATATATACATTTAAAGCTGAGGAACAAATCATTTAACTAACACAATGTCATTGAACCGATTGTCCAATCAAAATCGTCTAATTTGCATAAACAAAGAACCGATAGTCATATCAAATATTATGGCGCCCCATGTAAAATCATTAAATACGTATCCGATGTAAATGAGATTGAAGTCGAATTATTTGTTAACCCTTTCAATAGTATTAATGAGGTTGTGAATCTTTTCTTCGTTTAATGAGAAAATCGTCTTCAATAATTGAGAAATTGAAAACACATTAGAATATTTTTCGGGGCTTCATAATAAATGCTGTAGCATGGGGGTGTCATAATATTCGTAATTAACCAATCAAAAGACAATTCCTCAATTCAACAAAAAACCTATATAATTCTACTCATAAAGAGATTGTATGTTTGTCCGATACAAATGATTAACGTTGTTTTGGACACTTGCGACTGACTTCTTTACGAAATGCCTGAAACGGCGAACAAAATGTAGCTTCATTAATTATATTTCGGCGACTTAAGAACACAATGTTCGGATCTCAAACCCGATACAAATAATTTACGTTGTTTGCGACACTTACGACAGGCTTCTTTACAAATTGCCTGAAACCTTTACGGAATGGACGGCGAGTAAAAGGTAGCTTCATTAATTATATTTCGGCGACTTTAGAAAACAATGTTCGGATCGCAAACTAGGAAATACGTAAGTTGCCGAGTTCAATTAATTAAAGGAGAAACCGGAAAACAGCAAATAAATAATTAAAAGATGTCCACTTATTAATTGTTATTTATATTTCGGCGATTTATTTCACCATTGTTTAAGTTTATGTGTTCTATTCCAAACGATGAGATTACGACGCGTGATGATCGACAAACAAGAAATATCACTTCTCCCTTTATTAATGAAACGCTTATAGTATTATGTCTCAGATCGCGCGAATGATACTCTAGATTCCCGTTTCCAATTAAAAAATAATAGCTCATCAGTTTTTATAAATTACTTTTCTTCATTTGGTTTTACTCAAGGCCCAGTGTACAGTGCTGGAAAATATATATATATTTTTTCATATTTAACTTTTGAACATTAGCTTAAAGCTCATTTATTGATGCAATCTTCACCAGAACACCCTGAATTTGTATTATTTGGGGGTTGTTTCTGTGTGTTATTTGGCTTAGTCTTAAATGCATCATGTGAGAATAATATAATCCGACTGGTGGTGTATGCTTGGTGCTGAAATACTTCATATTTTGATGAGAATTAAAGTTGCTGGTGTTGCCCTTAGAGAATTATATGACCCAAAACCTGCTGTGACAAGACGGTGGTTGTCTGGACTAAGACAGAAAAGACCCCATACTCTGCCATATGGAGCCAGAAACTGAGACACAGTTTCTAGACTATGCTGTATACCCGACAGTCTCAACAGCTTCTTTTCACAGCATGTTTTGGACCATATTTACATTACATTGACCATAATAGTGTATTGCATTATTGTAGTTAGCATTGTGTTGCTTAAAATTAAAATTCTAACAAGTACTCAAAAATGCAAGTTGTTTTTTCATTTAGCAAGTAACAAAAAATAGCACTTGCTAAAAAATGCAAGTAAAAAATCTGGCTAAATTCGACCCCTGTAGGGGATAACTTTCTAAATCTAACACTCAGAGCAAAAGGGTAATATGCAGCCCCAGCCTGTTTTTCTTCTTTTTATTGCCATGGAAACCGAAATGATAAATGGTTAAAACAAGAGAGCCATGATGGCCCTGGATCGCTCTCCTGATTTTTTTGTTTAACTTTAGCCATATAAGCCCCGCCCCCTGGCGGCCATAGTTTCCGACCAATCAACTTGGCTTCACTTGGGTCACTTAAGGAACATTTCTACAAAATTATTTGAAAACTGGCCTGACACTTTCATTCAAGAAGATTTTCACTATAGCCATATAAGGCAAAATAGCCCCGCCCCCTGATGGCTATGTTTTTTCACCAATCAACATGGCTTGAAGGAATCTAATAGAGGGTCACCCTAGGAACATTTCTACAAAATTATTTGAAAACCGGCCTGACACTTTCAGACGAGAAGATTTTCACTATAGCCATATAAGACAAAACAGCCCCACCCACTGATGGCTATGTTTTTTCACCAATCAACATGGCTTGAAGGAATCTTATAGAGGGTCATCCAAGGAATATTTCTACAAAAATATTTGAAAATCGGCCTGACACTTTTGGAGGAGAAGATTGTTTAGGTTTTCACTATAGCCATATAAGGCAAAATAGCCCTGCCCACTGGTGGCCATGTTTTTCGACCAATCAACATGGCTTGAAGGAATCTGATAGAGGGTCATCCAAGGAACATTTGTACAAAATTATTTGAAAATCTGCCAACCAGTTTGGGAGAAGAAGAATTTTGAAGTTTTTTTCATTTTCAGAATTCTGCATGGATCCCAAAGATTTGAAGGAATTCTGGTGAGGTCATTGAGAGGATGCTTTCTGTGAAGTTTCATCCCAATTGACCCACAGGTTACTGAGGAGAAGAAGTTGACGCACAACGGACAAAAGGCGATCACTATAACTCACCTTGAGCAAAGCTCAGGTGAGCTAAAAAAGGGGGAGGGGTGTTTTGAGGATGTTGAGAGGATGCTTGCTGTAAATTTTCACACCAATTGGCTGGTTACAGTGGAAAAGATGTTTACAGACGGAGGACGCACTCTGGACAAAGGGCGATCACAATAACTCACTTCGTCCTCAGGTGAGCTAAAAATGATAGGGATCTTCTAATGAATAAGAACAAACATTCTAAATTTTAAACAAGAGGGCCATGATGGCCCTGGAATCGCTCACCTGATTTTTTTTTTCACTTTAGCTATATAAGCCCCGCCATCTGGCGGGCATAGTTTCCAACCAATCAACTTGGCTTTAAGGAATCTGATAGAGGGTCACCCTAGGAACATTTCTACAAAATTATTTGAAAATCGGCCTGACACTTTTGAAGGAGAAGATTTTTTAAGTTTTCACTATAGCAATAAAAGGCAAAATAGCCCCGCCCCCTGGCGGCCATGTTTTTTTACCAATCAACATGGCTTGAAGGAATCTGATAGAGGGTCACCCGAGGAACATTTCTACAAAATTATTTGAAAATCGGCCTGACACTTTCGGAGGAGAAGATTTATTAAGTTTGCACTATAGCCATATAAGGAAAAATAGCCCCGCCCCCCCCTGGCGGCCATGTTTTTCGACCAATCAACATGGCTTGAAGGAATCTGATAGAGGGTCATCCGAGGAACATTTCTACAAAATTATTTGAAAATCGGCCTGACACTTTCGGAGGAGAAGATTTTTTAAGAATTTTGAAGTTTTTTCATTTCGTTGCCATGGAAACCAGAATTATGCATGGATCCCGAAAATTTTAAGGAATTCTGGTGAGGACATTGAGAGGATGCTTTCTGTGAAGTTTCATCCCAGTTAACCCACCGGTTACAGAGGAGAAAATGTTGACGGACGGACAACGGACGCCGGACATAGGGCGATCACAATAACTCACCTTGAGCACTTCGTGCACAGGTGAGCTAAAAAATTCTAGATTGGCAAATTGCCAAGTCATATTTAAAGCTGCAAATAATATGCAAAAACCAAGAAAAATCAATATGTCGCTAAAATGGAAATGCACTTAGTGTGACTTTAGAAGGGATAAATAACATCACTCACAGTCTTCATAGTGGATGTAAAACAGTGGTTTTCCATTAACTTCTTTCTTTGCCAATATTTCTGCCCAGTCTGAAATTGAATACAACATAATCTATAACTCAAACAAACAGGAATATAGCCTTCTTATATCAATAACTAGTTCTGCTGTCAATATGAAATCCAGGACACACATGTATCATTATGCATTATTTGAGAAGGGTAAACAAACATTAATGAAGAGGTTAAAGTAATTGTGGAGTCACATTATCATCTTGAGATATATCTGCCATTTGCATATATATAGGCTTTTACGATGTGTTGGACTTTTTGTGTGGAATTTTACTGTGTTGCCAATCACCACAATCGTCAGGGTATTCTCTCTTTGGAGAGATCTACGCTGCCTGTTTACCGTATCATCAATTACAAAATATTTTACTTGATACCGTGACTGGCGTGAGGAACAAATGGGCGAGACGGAGTACTAGTCCTTATTATCTTGTACTGCTTCACAATATTCAACAATGAGGGCCTATGCTCTACTGGGATGGTTCTTTGGTAAATTTCAATCCAGAGCATGTATGTATGGTGAAGATCAGATAGTAAATGGAGGCTCTATTGTGTTCACAAGCTGTATTATAGCAATGTTGACAATTTCAAGGGCCATAATCCAGTCATGCAAGGACACATCTGACTGGCTGGTTTTCGAAAGGAACCGACCTCTCATCAATATTTAACTACTATCTAAGTTTGGTAAAGATCAGATAGTAAATGGAGCCTCTATTGTGTTCACAAGCTCTATTATAACAATTTTGGCAAATTCAAGGGCCATAATCCAGCCTTGCATGGGCGTATCTGGCTGGTTTGCAAAAAGAACCAAGCTCTCATCAATATTTAACTACTATCTAAGTTTGTTGAAGATCGAATAGTAAATAGAGGCTCTATTGTGTTCACAAGCTGTATTATAGCAATTTTGACAATTTCATGGGCCATAATCCAGTCTTGCATGGGCGGATCTGGCTGGTTAGCGAAAGGAACCGAGCTCTCATGAATATCTAACTACTGTATACAGTGTCCGACAAATCCATTGCCCGGAGCCCGCGGGCTACCACAATAATTGCTCGGGCTACTGTCATTTTTCAAATGAAAGCCCGGCGGGCTACTGTTTATTCCTGTGTCTGGTAGCCCGGCTTAATTACTTACACACATGTCGTGTATAAACAGTGTCTGTATGTTACATGCGAAAACCACTCGCTGTGACCATAAAAAAATCAATAACAGTAGGCGGAGTTACGCACCTGTCAGATCTAGTGGTTTCAGCCAACCGAATCACGTCAGTGATAGTCAATTAACGTGATATATATACCCAATACGGCGGTCCAATCATTATTGACCATTGTTCCCTGGAGCTATGTGTTAATCCATCAATGCTAGCGAATAAGCAATGAAATTAAAATATTCCCTTAAATATATTTTAATCCATATTTCTACTTTCGATATGCGATGTTTGCAAACTGGTGCAGACCGGTTCAGAAAGACGGAGAAGAACATTTTCGTCATGCAGAAGTTAATGAAATAAATTCGAATCAAATATTAGAATTCAATAAATGATTCCCCGAGAATAATAAATGCCCAATCACGGCTTTGTTTACCAAAATTAATTAGCATAACCGGCGGGAAAAAAATCATATGACTTAATAATTGCGATTTCATTGGATGAAATGAGAAATTGGGTCAATGACGTTCACGACCCGACGAACCCGATCGAGAGTGGACCCTGATGTTTACATTCACCGCTGTTTACCGATTTCTAATTCTCAGTAGGGAACCATGATTAACATTGCGCAATTTTCAAAATGGCGGCTATGTTGTGAATATACCGTAACACACGAAAAAAAATTAACGTGTTTCATACATGTGTTACGGTATTATTCGCGTCATTGTTTTTGACAATATTTCAATATTTTATGGTATTAATAACTACATTGAACCTGATAAATTTGATTTTTGGTTAATAAAATTGAATCTTATTTAATGTCTTTCACTCGTATCGTATGCCCTGTTTCGGTGACCTCCACTTTGAAGAGTTATATTGCATCATTTGATTTTTTGGTCTCAAGTTTAAACATTTATATGGATAAAATACATACATTTTATGCAGAATATTTAAAATAACCTAGTGAAAAATAATCTTGAAAAAATTAGTACCAATTTTCTCCTATCTGTAAACTGGGACCACTTAGTGGCCCAGCTGTCAAGCTCCACCAAAAAGTATCTTTTCCAATTTTTTTTTTTTTTTTAACTGAATGCTGCACTTCAGGTCTTTTGCAACACAGTCATGTTATTTGAATTGGTCACTACCCTTAAATCATGTACATGTTGTACTCTTATATTATCTATGTACAAAAGTAGAACAAAAAAAATAACCATAAAACACTCATTAGCATCCGCGATATTTCGGGCTACCAGCTTCCAAATCTGGTAGCCCAGTGGGCTACCAAACAATTCTGAAATTTGTCGGACACTGTGTATAAGTTTGATTGAGATACAATCAAAACTGAAGACTTTATCGCTTTCACAAGCTGTATCATAGCAATTTTGACAACTTCAAGGGCCATAATCCAGTCGTGCAAGGGCACATCTGGCTGGTTTTCGAAAGGAACCAAGCTCTCATCAATATTTAACTACTATCTAAGTTTGGTGAAGATCAGATAGTACTTTAAATGGAGCCTTTATTGTGTTCACATGCTCTATTATAGCAATTTTGACAATTTCAAGGGCCATAATCCAGTCTTGCATGGGCGGATCTGGCTGGTTTGCGAAAGGAACTGAGCTCTCTTGGATATCTTACTACTGTATAAGTTTGATTGAGATACAATCAAAACTGAAGACTCGCATTCACAAGCAATTGTTTACGGACGCACACCACGCCACGGCAAAAGCTCTTCTGGCCTTGGCCAGTAGAGCTAAAAATAGGTAATATTATTTACAGTGGGATCCTTATATTAAATATAAAGATGAACTATGTGCAGTTTGACACATCTACGGACCCAAACAGACACATAAGATGCGTCCGCAGAACTACCATACCAATCAGGAGACTGAACGATGGAGTTTCTTTTAGAGAGAGATATGTCTGCTGATATGTCAGGCAACTGAACCAAAGAATTTATCAACTTCAGTTATACAGGTTTAACAAATCAACAGTGTAGCCGGTGATTTTCCCCCGTCCATAGGTAATGTGTATGAACTTTGCTATGCCATGTATCCAAAATGTGTGTCCAGAGAGGATTTTTTGTTCATTTTTGTTGCAGTCATGATATTCCTATGTATTAATTAGATAAGTAAATGTTTAAACACAACAACTTATAGAGGAAATAATTTAAGATGATAATTACAACAAACTTGATAAAGTAATGAAAACATGTAATCTGATATGTGATAATTTGTGTGTAATTACACTCGTTGTCTTATTTTAAAATGAGTTAAAATAAAACTACAGTCAAACATGCGATCAGCAGCCACCCAAGAGACATGATAAAAGTGGCTGCTTAAGACAGGTGGCTGCTGATCACAAATTTTCATGACTCAGTCGGATTTGTTCAAGTTTTGTCAGTTCACATAATATTACATTAACTGTTAGGAATAGTCATTACATTACAATATTAAATTGTCTTTATAAACTTGTATTTAAACATTGTTATGAAGTTTTGTAGCTTTTTTCTATCAAATATTTCATTGTGCTACCTATCCTTTAGTTTAAACTGATGTTTACAACTAACTTGACTATCAAATATTTTTTTTACTTCACTTTGAAATTCGCCGAATATTAACGTATCTGGAAAAAATAGCGTCCGAATCTACGTCTACATCTTATACAAAATTTTACTCGATAATCTTTGGATTTAAAATGGAAATGGGAATATAAATTGACTTGGGGCTTTAAAGTGGACATTAACTTTAATTTTAACATATAACAGTCTAAAACGCTCAAAAATATATTTTTCATTGTAAACAGAAAAGAAACCAAAATCGCAACTTCTTGTTGATGAATCATGCAACTATCATTCGGAACACGTCGGCAGTTTTCGGTAACCTAAATCTAACATGTATCGGAACACGTCAGCAGTTTTCGGTACCCTAGATCTAACATGTAAACAGATTACGCATATGAAAAAACCCGATAATGTGATTGTCACAGTATGCTCTATTACCTGTATACATCTATTAAACACCGATAATTTAACACCTTGCGGATCCAACTTCCAAGTTGTGTGTTGATTGACCGTTGAACACAATAAGATTACAGTTAACCTCGACCAATTAGTGTGGCCGCTGGCCGCGTTTCAAAGGGGACCGCTGATCAAGGCTGTTTATACAGTATAATTGGTTGGGAGGGATATAAAGTGACCGATTAACGCCGGTGACCGCATATGACCGTTCACACAAGTTTGACTGTAATGAGGTTTTATTGACTAACCAGATCTATGCTAGCCTACATATTCAATTTTTTAGGGGACCGCTACCCAAAGGGAAAAGGATAGCTTGACTCGTCACAAATGAAATGTCGTTTTGTAAATTAAGGAATTATTTCATTGGAAGTACTTAATGAAGGGCAAGTTGATTATTTTTTGTACACATATTTCATAGATTTAAAATCTTGGACATATTTTAAATTTGAATACATGTATATGCTTTGATTTTTAGTTTATTTGCTTAATAATAATAGGATGGTAGGAGTAAGGACTCTTAAATGAGGCAATGATATTGCTGCAAGCAAGGGGCTAACTGCAGATAAAAAAGAATGATTTACTGATAATACAGATTACAAAAGTTAATAAATGTTTACCAAAAATAGGTACCACCTATGTCCTAGACTATGCTCATATAAATGTTAAAAAGAATTTCAATAACTTCCAGGAACTGTCCACTGACACCATGTTTTTTTAAAAAAAAAAAAAGGGAAAGATAACTTACGCCAACCGTCGCCATTTGTAAGTAGAACAGGAAGTCTACAGCCTTCATTAAGGTCAGTCTGAAACAGAGTAAGTATAGAAGTAAAATCTGAAGTAGTTAAAATGGGTCAAAACGCACTGTACTAGGAAAAGTTGTCATATTTTGATCAAATTTCTCAAAAATTACCTCACTATCCGCCATTATCGTCATGGTTAGATCGCACTGAATAACTTTCGTTTTGAAAAGTAGAAAACTGAATTAAAATCCCTACCTATAACAAACATCTATATTGCAAAAGTATCTCTAAAATAAACATTTATTTGCTAAATACATGAAAACATATTTAAAAATTGTGTATATTCACCTCTTTTGAATTGCAAGAATTAACTTCCGGTTTTATGCTGTTATGTGATGCAAGTTAAAGATAGGCAAATTTCAAAAGATAGAAGTAATGGCAACCAACGTAAAGCATGAACCTGTTGGAGACACCGATTTTGAAGCAAGGTTATATTTTTACTTTGTGTTAATCCATTATTTGAATTTAGGAATCCAAATTGTAATGTGTTTTCGCGGTATAGGTAGAGGGTTACAATACACCAAATAAATTCCTTATTTGTTTCCATGTTAATCGACGAGTTTAAGTCCTCAATTGTCACACTTTTTAAGCGATTCTCATGTAGAACACCATATATCATTGAAATGAGTAACCTCTAAGCACTGAAGCAGTGTCAGACAAATTTTAGAATTGTGTGAAGCTGGTAGACCGAATTATCGCGGTTTCCTAAGTGTTTTAACTGTTTTTTAGTGGGACTTTACTACTTCTGTATAAAGATAATATTAAGAGCACAACATGTACATGATTTAAGGGTAGTGACCAATTCAAATAACATTACTGCGTTGCAAAAGACCTGTAGTGCAGCATTCAATTAGAAAAAAAATAAATTTGGAAAAGAGATTGGATAAAATTGATACTAAGTTTTTCAAGATTATTTTTCACTAAGTTATTTGAAATATTCTGCATAAAATGTATGTATAAATTAATATCCATATTTACAAAAGACTCAAAAGCTATTGACAGAAATGTTTAAAATCGAGACCAACATAATCAAATGATGCAATAGAACTCTTCAAATTGAAGATAACCAAATAAAAAGGTTACCGATTTAGGTCCCTAAAGCCCTCATGGGCCTCTTGTTGTTATAATATGGCCCTTTATCTTCTTAAGAATTTTGGTTATGTTTTTCGTACCACCTCACTTTTTATATCACTTAGGCCAACGGCTCAAGATGATCTATTATGATCACTCTCTGTCCGTTGTCTTTAACGTTTAGCTTTAAACAACATCTCCTAAACCACAGGACTAATTCCAACCAAACGCCAAACTTCACTGGATTGATCCTTTGGTGTTACTCTTACAAAATTGTAAAGATTTAAATTCTATGAAGAACTTTGGTTGCTGTGGCATAAGAAAGAGGGGGAAAACTGCTTATCTTTAAAATTCTTCTCCTCTGAATCCACTTGTCAGATGCTAATATGATGTGACAGAAATTATATATTTATGAAAGTGCTTGTCTGACTTCCGAGATAAATGTGTAGAAATGTTCCTTAAGTGACACTGTACATAATTATTACAAGCAATTATATACAAATGTGGTGAATCATTTTATAACTGATTCAACTAAGGCAAATATTACTTACCTACTTAACAATAGAGAAAGCTTGCTACAACACATCTTTTCCTTAGAAAGTGCTTCCTACTAGTACACTGTACTTGCATAACATCATTATGAAATACATGACAAGAACATTTGAACGTACTTGCAATATATATTATATGCTACACTGTTTAAATATTGTCCAAACAAAAGTCTCCCCGGAAAAATCATAGTTTAGGAACAGATCCATGTCTAATTTCTAACATGTAATAAGCCGCTTACCTGAGTGTCATTTAATTTTGTTAATTTACATGTATTTATGCATTGTTCTTTAAAAGAAAAAATATCAATGGTTATTGCAGAAATAGTTATGCCTTTTCAGAATTCTACAACTTTGTCAAGATAATCCTGATGCAGGCATTAATGATGCAATTATACAGAATGATATGCCACAGTTTGAGGTCAAACAGAGGGTTACTGCAATCAACAGATTACTTTCAACAGTAAGTCATTTTAATCCTTATTGTACTATATGTGACTTTTCTTATCACACTATACTCAACTTAACCCGTTCACACATATAGACGCCTTCTGAGGCCTCTACAGCAGACGACTTTTGAAATCATTGTGATAAAAGAAGAAATTGCTCATTGTGAACAATTTCTCCTTTTGCCACAATGTTTTCAACTAGATTCAGTGATAATACTTTCATTTATAGAGAGCTTCCATATTTTTGCTTACATGTTTTCGAAGTCGTCTGCTGTAGATTTGTTGTATGTGGGAAAAGGTTAAAAAACTTTGGGAACAATGTTAACCAGTCTAATCTTGGTTCACATTGTTCATTTCTTATTCATTTATTTTTTTGAACATTTGGTGATGATACTAGTTGCAGAATAAAGGTTAACCCTTCTCCACATACAGACACTTTCTGATACCTCTGCAGCAGACAACTTTTGAAAACATTGTATATCGAAGGTGAAATTGTTTACAACTTGATTCAATAATAGTTGTTTCATTTATAGAGTTTCCATATTCTTGCCTTAATATTGTGAAAGTCGTATGCAGCAGTTCTGTTGTATGTAGGATAAGGTGAAAGAAAATTAATAAGTTGAGTGGAAAAGATTAGCAGAGGACTAGATAAGGTAGAGTAAATTGGGTTTTTCCCTTCAATATCTCTCGAAATGACTTAACGAAACCCTATATTGTGGGTACTTATAAGAATCGTCTCAATGAGACGATTCTTTTGAGTACCCACAACATCGGTTTTGAATGTCAAATAATGGATTCGAAATTTGAAATACTCATCTTATCTACAGCCCTGGATTAGTATTGACTTGTGGGAGAATTATGTTGGGGGGGGGGGGGGGGGGGGGTAGGAGGGGTAGAAAGTGTTTTTATCATGTTATAGGAACTAGAATTGAACCTGTTTGTGGTAGGGGTAAATACTTTAAAGATTTTCAATAATCTTGATGAATTGTTTCCTCTCTTTTTTGAAAACTGGAAAATTATTTGAAATTTTTAATTATTTCTAAGGCCTTGAAATGCTCTTAAATTTACTATATATGTGTGTGTTAAAAGGAAGTCAATAATACTGACAAAGATGGGACAATTTGATCTTGTTCTACAATGTTTGCTAATATTGTTATTAGTAGCATTTAGCAAGATAACTGCCATCATCTGAATGCTATTGAATGGTTGTATTAAGTGCAATTTCACTTTTGGGGAGTACATGTAAAAACCTTTCCTACATACTACAAGTCTGCTGCTGTTGAATATGAAAGTATGTAAACAAAAATCTAGACAAAATTTATACAAAGTATAATATTTGAATAAAGTTGAAAAGATTGTGGCAAAAAACAAACTTGCTCATTAGGTTTTCAATAGTCTGCATGTGGGAAAGCCAACTTCAAAGGGTTATATCCATAAGCGTGTGTGATGTACATAACTATTTAAATTTTGTAAAAATGTACCTGCCTTTCAATGAATGCCTTTGTTCACTTATAGAAGTTCAATATCTCAATGCCTCATTCACCTCTTTCGATTTCAGGGAAAGATTGATTTACTCAAGAGTAGTTCTGGTAAATTGATTTACAAGTTGAAGGATGGCTCAGCGGACCCAGTGAAGGGATCTGATCAGCAAGAAAAACTTGTTTATCAAATTATTAAAGAGGCTGGAAATAAAGGTATGATTTATACTTTGTTACCTTGTATGATATTGTCAGAGTAATCTGCTTTGAAACTTAAAAAAGAAAATATAATAATAAATATCTGAAAAGTTGATAATGTTATTCCGATACAATGTGGAAAAGACCAGGAAAGGGAGTAATTGTTCATTGCTGTTTCACATTCGTTGACAGGGAGAGGCAAAGAAATCATGATTCCTTCATCTGTTCATCTGTCTGTCCATCCTGTCCGTCTATCATGCTTTCACTTACTGACATATTGGCAAACCGCATATATTCCTTTAAACACTTTGTTAACAATATCTAAAGTTTATACATTTAGTTATGAAAGTCGTTTTTGGAACGGCTTCAAAAGATGTTTGTATTAGGAAAACCTTTAACCTTTCCCTCATAAAGACGCTTTCTTACGCCTCTGCAGCAGATAGCTTATTGAAAACATAGTGACAAAAGAAGAAATTGCTCAAAACAAGAAATTTCTCCTTTTGCCACAATGTTTTCCACTTTTAGTCATAGGTTATCCATTCAATTATAGAGATTTTCTATTTTTTTTGACAAAATATGTTCAAAGTCGTTTGCTTTTCATATGAGGGAAAGGGTTAATCAAGTTATAAGAGAGAATTGTCATCTTTTCTCAAAATCTTTGTTGTTTCCTTACTGGATCTTCAACCCAGTATTCTCTGTTTTTGTTGCAGATTAAAACTGTAACCATTACACAACTAAGATAGCTTGAATAGTTTGAAAGCATATATTCATTCATGTATTGCCATGGTGGTATTTCTGAAATATTGTTGATAACAAAATACTTTCTAACAACTAGTATCGCCCATCCGTAGGCAAAGGTGCAAATTAGCATTTCTGAACAGTGAGAGTTTGTTCACTATCTGCTGTGTCTTATCAGAATCTGTTGACAGAAGCTTCAAACAAGTTTATATATAAATGTAAACAGTGTAGATCTTGATAAGACTGTTCTGATGCACAGCCTGACCTAGATCTTCACTGTTCACAAAAAGCCAATTTGTAGCTTTTCCCATGGACAGGCTCATATATGAACATTGGAAATGTACACTTCTGTATTCACCCTACAATTGTACTACTGTTTTCATGTCTTTGTAGGAATATGGATTCGGGATATCCGATTTAAATGTAACCTCCTCCTGACACAAGTTAACAAGATACTGAAAAATTTAGAAAGCAAGAAACTCATAAAAGCTGTGAAATCAGTTGCTGTAAGTAACATTTTAGTGTCAGCAGCCTGTATTATAGGGAGGTAGTTAGGGATCGCTTCTTCAGTGTCAGTACATGTTATGTTTTGAGTTCAGTAACAGTTATTTGTTAACCCTTTCCCTCATATAGACGCTTTCTGATGCCTCTGCAGCAGACAGCTTTTTGAAAACATAGTGACAAAAGAAGAAATTGCTCAAAACGAGCATTTTCTCCTTTTGACACAATGTTTTCCACTTATAGTCATAGGTTATTTATTCAATTATAGAGATATTCATTTTTTGACAAAATATGTTCAAAGTCGTCTGCTGCAGAATTGCCGTATGAGGAAGGAGTTAAGTCAGCGTTTTAGCCATGTTCCAGGAACACCAATCTTTGTTGTTTAAGATAAGTGTAAATAAAGATATGTCTGCACATCCATGACATCGGACCCAATTGTGCAAGGCTCTCACGATGGTTTTCCTTGAGCTCGGCTCATTTTTTGTCATTTCTCAAATTGATATTATTAGATTGATGTTTGCAGGTTCTGTTTATGCAGATATTCAATCAACTCTTGCAAAAGGCAATGTCTGAAAAAGAGAAATGGAATCTGGTCAAATGGATGTTGAAATTTCGTTGAATAGAAAATGAATGCAATTCCACCTTTTCACAGCAGTTTCTTAAACAATATCTTCTTTTGGAGGATGAAATAGGTCTATATTGGGTAAAAAGCTCATTACATTTTGTAAATGGATGAAGTTGTGCCTGCCCTCTCTGCAGTATTGTGAATTTATACAACATGTTTAAGACAATTTTTAAGAGAAACAAGAACAATAATAAAATAATAATATCAATGTAACAACTTCATTTTGTGAGGCTACACATTTTGGTTGTCCAATCTTCCATGTGGGCCTCAGGGCTAGCAATACATAATATCAATGTTATACATATAAACATTCAAAATGAAAGCATATTGGTTACAAAACATTGAGTTATGCATATTTTTAGTGTAGTCTTTGTTGGCATTTTGTCATACAGGACTTCTTTTAAACTTTCTTGTTATAATTGGTTCCTTTGATAGGCCTCAAAAAAGAAGGTTTACATGCTATACAATTTGGAGCCAGACAGAACGGTGACTGGGGTGCTTGGTACAGTGACCAGGATTTTGAATCCGAATTTGTAGAGGTTCTTAATCAACAGTGCTACAAATTTCTCTTTCAAAAGGTAGGATTGATTTGTCAATAAGTTATTGATATAATGTTTAGTTTCGTTTTCCTTTGGTATGGCACAAATGTTTAAATTGCAATATTGTATCATACCCTTCAAGACTTGTCAGAATTTCCATTAAAATTGCAATCATGACTAAGACAAAAGAATGTGATTGCATTGTAGACTTTACTATTTTTAAAGATGCAACAGTGACACTTTAGGAAGATCTGATTGCAGATGTAACAGTGACACTTTAGGAAGATCTGATTCCATTGTAGACTTTACTATTTTTAAAGATGCAACAGTGACACTTTAGGAAGATCTGATTCCATTGTAGACTTTACTATTTTTAAAGATGCAACAGTGACACTTTAGGAAGATCTGATTGCATTGTAGACTTTACTATTTTTAAAGATGTAACAGTGACACTTTAGGAAGATCGGGTTGCATTGTAGACTTTACTATTTTTAAAGATGTAACAGTGACACTTTAGGAAGATCTAAGTGCATTGTAGACTTTACTATTTTTAAAGATGTAACAGTGACACTTTAGGAAGATCTGATTCCATTGTAGACTTTACTATTTACTCACTAAGTCAGACTGTAACTTCAATTATTTTATATTTGAGCCATGTCACACACAATTGGAACTTTGTAGGGTTTGTAATTATTACCAATCTAATCCTGATTCGACACTGGCTGATCTTTATTGATCAAAAGGTAGGTTTTTGTGTAACATGCCTTTATTTCAATCTCTTTTTGAGATGGTAAATTTCAGAAAGGTCTTAATCCTTCCCCACTTACAGACAGCTTTTGAAAACATTGTGACAGTGTCTTCTTTTGTCACAATGTTTGTAACTCTTTTTAGTGATTATAAATTTCATATACTGTATAGAGATTTTCAATATTTTGGCCTAGATGTTTTCAAAGTAATCTGCTGCAGATTTGTTGTATGTGGGAAACAGTTAAGCACTTGAATTTATTCTTCTGTTATTGTTTCAGGCAGAGCAGGCTCGTGAATCTAAAGAAGACCCAATAGCTCAAAGAAATGCTTCTTATTCATCGTCACAAGATGTGTGGAAATTTATTTCGGAACTTGGAATTAGCAAAGTAAAAATTTACAACAACGTTAAAAGCTTTGAGAAATATTCTCGTTTGCTTACCCAATATGTAACTAGGTCTTTTTAACACAATGGGCCTTATTCACAAAACTTTAGCCTATCTTTAGTAAGGTGTGTTTATTTAACCCTTTCCCACATAAAACAAAATTGCAGATGGCTTTGAAAGCATCTTTCTTTTATAGAAAATATAAACTAATGAAAATTATGGAATAGTGTTGAAAACACTGGCAAAAGGAGAAATCGCTCAAGTTAAGCAATTTCTCATTTCGCCACAATACTTCCAAAAGTCGTCTGCTGCAGAAACATAATAAAGTACATCTGGATCAAATCTTGGTCAATCTCTACACTGGGTCACATGGGGTAAAAAAAACCAGATCACTAGGACAAATTAAAAAAAAAACTGATGAACACTCTAGAAGCCCATTTTCATCAAAATAACGTATAAGTTCTTCAGAATATTGATCTCCATCGAATCCTAATCGGGTTAAAAACTGCTTCATGTTGGGCCCAAAATTAGGTCATTAGGTCAAATTTAAGAAAAACCTTGTGAACACATAAAGAGGCCACCTTCTTCATCCAATCTTTGTGAAAAATCATCAGAACATAAATTTTCATCAAAACCCAGTAAGGTTCGAAACAAGATCATGTGGGGTTAAAAAACTAGGTCACTAGGTCAAATTGCAGCAAAAACTTGTGAATTGGTATACCAAGGTAGGCAAAGCATTCTTTTACACTTTTATTTTGGATGGGGATCTCTATTCAATGGATTAACTTGTTGAGTTTGAAAGAATAACTGGCAGCTCTATCAGTAGTGATGCTGGCTGTCAATCCAAGAGTTCTGAGTTATAACCTCGGCTTAGCTGACATTCTTGCCAAGGTTTGACAAAAGTCCATGAAAAAAGCATCATTTGTCTTCCACCAATGGGCTATCAGTCTATATGTTGCTTGGAAAGACTGGTATGTTGAGTACGAGTCTGAGAAAGCCAGAAAACACATGGGAAGTCAAACTGGCAGCCTTGTTATAACTCGGAAAACGGCATTGAAGCCCAATCAATGAAATGTACACAGACATTCCCTGCTCTACTCTGATTTTCTTTCTTTGCTCTAACTTTCCTGTTATCCCAACACTTTAACCCCTTCGCACCTACAGACGCAAAATTAGTTGTGTGTCGGAAAGGGTATAACTTGTATCCTGCTGTATGCCAGCCTAACCCTTTCTCAAATAAAGCAAATCTGCAGCAGACCACTTAGTACAACATTTAGGAAACCGCTATGGTCGAGTGGTTAGCGTCGCGGATTTGAAACTGGGTGTCCCGGGTTCGATCCCCAGTCACGGCACTACGGTCATGGTGGAGTGCCCTTGGGCAAGGCACATTTTTAAGCCTAGTACTGGTTTGTTTACCCAGGGATCATGAATATGTGAACTGTCGCCATGATTTAACTGAAATAATGTTGAAAGCGGCGTAAAACCCCAACAAAACAAAAGTAATACATTTTGGATGATAATGCTCTTGAAGGAATTTGACAAAAGTTTTACTGTCCTTGTTAAGTCATAGGCATCTATTAAATTTTCTGCATATCTGGTTCTAGAAACTTTGCTTGTTGTCTTTGGATTTAATATAAATTATCTTAATATGTCAACTGACAAATTCTTTTAACAAATTTATCGGAAATTAAGAATGGATTTATAAAACTTGGATTCATTTTCAAATACATGTAACCGCTTGATAAATAATTACATATATGGCTCGATATATGCTTTTATACATGTATACAGGAAATCCGCTGTGGCCTCGAGGTTAACATCCTGGATTTGGAACTGATCGTCTCCGGTTCCATCCACAGTTGCAGCGCTGTGGTCATGGTCGAGTGCCCTTGGTCAAGGCACATTTCCTAGCCTAGAACTGGTTTGTTTACCCAGGGATCATGAATATGTGAACTGTTGCCAAGATATAACTGAAATAATGTTGCAAACCGCATAAAACCCAAACAAAACAAAACTCTCCATGTATAAAATAACAAGCAAATTCATGAAATTTATATCCCCCGCTTGCAGGAAATATTGTAGGAATAAAATCCGCCGAAAGTGACGATCGAACTTGGCCTAGCTGTTAAGGCATTTAACCTTGCTACAAAGTTTGAAAAAAAAACCAGTTCACATTTGTGGCAGTAATTGCACGGAAACAGCAACAAACGACATTTTTTGTTAAATAAGGGGCCATAACTCCACCAAATAAAGTCCGCCGAAAGTGACGATCGAACTTGGCCTAGCCCTTAAGGCATTTAACCTTGTTACCAAGTTTGAAAAAAAACCAGTTCACATTTGTGGCAGTTATTGCACGGAAACGGCAACAAACGACATTTTTTGTTAATTAAGGGGCCATAACTCCACCGAAAGTGACGATCGAACTTGGCCTAGCCCTTAAGGCATTTAACCTTGTTACCAAGTTTGAAAAATAAAGGTTCACATTTGTGGCAGTTATTGCACGGAAACAGCAACAAACGACATTTTTTGTTAAATAAGGGGCCATAACTACACCAAATAAAGTCTGCCGAAAGTGACGATCGAACTTGGTCTAGCCCTTAAGGCATTTAACCTTGTTACCAAGTTTGAAAAAAAAAGGTATACATTTGTGGCAGTTATTGCATGGAAACAGCAACAAACAACATTTTTTGTTAAATAAGGGGGCCATAACTCCACCGAAAGTGACGATCGAACTTGGCCTAGTCCTTAAGGCATTTAACCTTGTTATCAAGTTTGAAAAAAAAACGGTTAACATTTGTGGCAGTTATTGCACAGAAATGAATTGTGACAGACGGACAGACGGACAAACCCAAATTAATAACCCCCCTTTTTTCTTCGAAAAAGCGGGGGATAATAATGATTCATGATCTCTAAACGAGCGTGGGGATGAACGTGAATAAAAAATAAAATTACTCGAGGCGATCCAGGCCTTCTTGTATATATAAACTCTGTCTGCATGTGGGAAATTGTTAAAGTTCCCTTAAATCATACCCAATGTTAACATTTTTATATCATATATATTACCAGGTCCAGTTATCCGTAGAAGACATAGAAACAATTTTGGATACATTAATATACGACGGTAAAGTTGAACAATCAGTTGTGCCTGGTGCAGGTGATGGAGGCCAGGTTAAACTATACAGAGCTGTTAATTCTTTAATAGAGCCAACTGGATTAATGAGAATGCCATGTGGATCATGTCCGGTATGTTTACTTCTCGTAAAATGATTATGTTTTGTTATTTGTACATAATTCTGTTATTTATTTCTCCTTTTGCCACAATGTTTTCAGCTTTATTTAATAATTAAATTCTCATTAATGGAGATTTTTCACATTTTTGTCAATATGTTTGTAAAGTCGTCTGCTGAATACTTGATGTATGCGGGAAAGGGTTAAAATCTTTGACTCGTACCATTTGGGTTTAAAAATGATAGTGTTTAGACAGTAGAAAATCTTTTATATCTGTATTTAGATAGCCAACATTATAAATTTCAATAATTTCACAATTTGCCTGCAGTCATCAAAAGTCCCATTTAGTGAGTTGGTGTCTTGTTACCACTTACATATAGCATCCTTTTATACTTTCTCACATATATTGTGTTTGAAGTTACGGTTACAAGGGCGACAGACAGAGATCTGAATAGATAACATTGAGCCTTCGACTCTGGCTATCTAAAAATGGCTCAAATGAGCAATTAAGCCATTTGCGAACATATCTCTAAAGTTTTCTGCATGTTGGGAACGTTCAAGTAATCAGTAATTCATGTTTAAATCCTTTCCCACCTGCAGACACATTTTGATGCTCCTGTCATGGAGAAACTTTGAAATCAATGTTGCTAAAGGAGAAACTTTTCATAATGAACAGTCTCCTTTTGCCACAATGTTTTCACTTAGATTCAACAATTATACCTTAATTTATAAAGATAAAGCATGTTTTTGACTGAATGCTTTGAGTTTCAATGTTGTCTGCTGCAGACTTGTTGTATGTGGAAATAGAATAACCTTTTCCCATTCTGAAGCAGGCTTTTGAAAACAATTTGGCCTCAGCAGATTTCATCTGTATTCCATAGATGTTTTCAAAGTGGTCAGATGCAGATTTGTCCAATGTGGGAAAAGGTTGATAAAAAAAATCTCTATTCTGTTTTAGGTCTTTCATAATGAACAGCCTCCTTTTGCCACAATGTTCTCACATAGATTCAACAATTATAACGTAATTTATAGAGATAAAGCATGTTTTGGACTGAATGCTTTGAGTTTCAATGTTGTCTGCTGCAGACTTGTTGTGTGTGGAAAAGGAATAAGTTAACCTTTTCCCATTCTGACGCAGACGACTTTTGAATGATTTCATCTCTATTCCATAGATGTTTTCAAAGTGGTCAGATGCAGATTTGTTCAATGTGGGAAAAGGTTGATAAAAAAATCTCTTCTGTTTTAGGTCTTACATAAATGTTATGAGGGAGGTGCTGTTTCGCCAACAACTTGTGTTTATATGAAGGAATGGCTTCAACTAGTATGACAAACACAGAAAGAAATTGATGCTCTTGTATTATTTATATTTGTTATCTTTTTAAAAAATAAAGTTTTACATGTATCTTAATTTTTTTCATCCATTAGCTGTTTACCTTAATCCTTTTTCCGTATGCAGCAGACAGTTTTTGAAAACATTGTGACAAAAGCAGAACATTGATCATATTTCAACATTATTCAAAAATATACTTTATAGAGTTTGTAACTTTTGCCCAGTTGTTAATTTGTCTCCCGCATATTTGAGAAAGGGTTAATGGCATTTTGAGAGTTGTCCGCTTTCAAAGTTTTCTTTCTAAGAAAATTATCAAATTTAAAACAGTGATATTTGAAACAATGTTAGGAAAGTAGAAATAACTAGAAATATCACTGAAGATGATAAATACCCCCAAAACAGCACCTTGACTCAAAATATGGCTTCAAACCGACCAATAAAAGGGCCATAACTCTGTAAAATAACATGCAATTGTAAGACCTTTATGATATGCACATCTCCTCTTGGTATAGAAGCTTCATGTAAAATGTTATTGAATTCCACCCAGTGGTTTGTAAGAAATAAGCCGGACAAATTATAACCAACAACTTAATAAGTAAAAGGGCCATGATAACTCTGTAAAATAACATGCAATTGTAAGACCTTTAGGAAATGCACATCTCCTCTAGGTATAGAAGCTTCATGTAAAATTTTATTGAATTCCATCCATCGGTTTGTAAGAAATAGGCCGGACAAAGTATGACTTCGGACAAAATATGAGCAACAACTTAAGTAAAAGGGCCGTAAAGCTGGAAAATAACATGCAATTGTAAGACCTTTAGGATATGCACATCTCTTGGTATAGAAGCTTCATGTAAAATGTTATTGAATTCCACCCAGTGGTTTGTAAGAAATAGGCTGGACAAAATATGGCTTCCGACCGACTGACCGACAGACAGACATACCCCCTACCTATATTTTTGGGGGTATAACTATCAGTTTTCCACTATGTTAATAAGTCATCTGCTACAGAGATATCAGAAGTTGTCTGTATCGGGAAATTGTTCTCTCATAGAACAGACTGTTGATATCTTGGGAAGCATGATGAGCATTCTCTCTTTTCCATAAATAGGTTTATGATGAGAGCTATTTATCTTGGGTTGTGCGTTCACATCCTGGCGTTGGTCATTCATTCTTTCTGATGATTGACATGTCATTGTCAAAAACATCATTCATCTTCTAGCAACGGGCTCAAAGTTCTATATAAGGTAGCTAGTTGCCAGGAAACACATGCAAAAGTGAACCTGCTTCAATGATATGAGCGAAACATATTTGGAAAACGGAGTCGTACAAAATTAAAACCTAGTATTGTTCTCTTTCCAACTGAATTTGACAAGATGTACTGGAATCACTGTAACTTGGTCATATGAGCTGTGCCCAAGAAAAAGTGTAGGTGATATTTGTCTGAAAATTCATGCCACCGGTTTCAAAGCCTTGTTGATTCAGGCATGTCAATGTTAATATTAAACAACGGACACAGATTGATCACAATAGCTTAACTTGAAAACTTTGGGCGATGCATGTAGTTTCTCTCATCAGAGCTCAGGATTGCGGGGATAGCATTTGGACTGAGGTACTAGTTCAACCCTTTCCCACATGTAACACATTTGCATTGGAAGACTTTAAAAACATCCAAGCAAATAAAATTGAATATCTCAATAAATGACTGTCTAGTTGAATATACAAATCATTAGCAATTTCTTTTCGTCAGCTGCTAATGTATCTGCAAGGTGGTGAGGACGGATTAACCCTTTCCCTCATACGACAATTCTGCAGCAGACGACTTTGAACGTATTTTGTCAAAACAGAAAATCTCCATAATTGAATGGATAACCTATGACAAAAAGTGGAAAACATTGTGGCAAAAGGAGAAATTGCACCTAAAATGAGCAACAAGACTGGATCATGAAGTACAAAAACAACGAAAGGACATCAATTATTCAACATTTAATAGTGAAAGTATTTTCAACAAAAACAATCCTTTCATGGCATGTCATATATCATTAAAGTCATTATAAGAACTTTGGGTACTAACTTCAACCATTTATTTGAAACATTTGCAACATACAGAACATTGGAAATATCGTTATAGTAGTGTTGAAAATAATTAGGGAAAAGGAAATATTACACTTTGCTTTGATAATATTCTCCTTTTCCCACAATACTTTCAAAACCTTCTACTGCCAGGGGTTTAAAGTCTTCCTTCTCCGTCAAAAGGTTTAACCCTTTCACACATATACCATATCTGCAGTATATTTTATAACATCCAAGTATATAAGCTTTTTATAAATAAAATAATAATTTTTAAATCGAGTTGAAAACATTGTGGCAAAAAGTAGTCTGCTTCAATATCCTCATATAGACGTCCCTGCAGCAGACGGCCTTTTGAAAACATAGTGACAAAAGAAGAAATTGCTCAAAACGAGCAATTTCTCCTTTTTTTGCCACAATGTCTTCCACTTTTAGTCATAGTTTATCCATTCAATTAAAGAGATTTTTGATTTTTTGACAAAATATGTTCAAAGTCGTCTGCTGCAGAATTGTTTTTTGAGGGAAAGGGTTAAACATAAATAATTACGTTAATACCATTTACTTAGATTTTTGGTTTATTGCATGAAAATACTGCATTATCACTGAAGTACAATGTAATATATTTATAACTAAATCTTCCAATAAAACCTACACAATGACATGCATGAATTATAATACTACAAGTATAGAAATACCGAAGGTGTAACATATATATAGGCTACAACCAGTCATTTTATCTTTCCTGAAAATAAACACCTTTTGACTCGTCTGAAGCGGACAAATTAAGAAAACTTTGTGAAAAAGACTTAAGTGCTCTTGATGATTTTGACTTGTACCAAAATTGAAGTAGCTCCTTATTCTTTGAATTGAGATGCCCGCCAACTTGCTGTCTGATATTTGTCCTATGGGGGTTAGCATTGAATCCATTTAACCATGGTTCCGGTTATTATTTAAAAAACGGCTTGACACTTTCGTTGGAGAAGATTTTTTAAGTTTTCACTATAGCCATATAAGGCAAAATAGCCCCGAACCCTGGCGGCCATGTTTTTTCAACAAATCAACATGACTTGAAGAAATCTGATAGAGGGTCACCCGAGGAACATTTCTACAAAATTATTTGAAATCAGCCAACCAGTTTAGTAGAACAATTTTTTTTAAGTTTTTTTTTCGTTTCGTTGCCATGGAAACCAGAATTCTACATGGATCCTAAAAATTTGAAGGAATTCTGGTGAGGACATTGAGAGGATGCTTTCATCACAATTGACACACTGGTTACACAGAAGATATTGACAGACGACGCACACCGGACAAATGGCGATCACAATAACTCACATTGAGCACTTTGCGCTCAGGTGAGCTAAAAATTAACATCATGGAAATATTGAGCACAATTTTTTATTTATAATATTTATATTATGTCTCCATAATTACTTAAGTCTTCTGCTACAGTCGTTTTAAACATAGAAAAAAACAATGGAACCTGCATATATTTAATCTGACACTAGATTATCACAGAGCCAATTTTTCTAAACTTTGTAAAATATGTTTGACTAAAGTCTTTGTTTAGAAACATAAATTAATACAAATATACACCTGTTTATTTATCACATAATATAGAAATTGTACATCAATAAATTTGATATGATTCATCATGATATTCACAAATAGCAATTAAAAAAAAATCTAAAACAACACAGGCCAATGGATGCAATTGAAATTTATTAACCCCTTTGCTTACTTAACACATATATGTAATTTTAAGGATTTGACATCATCCAAACATGATTTTTTTTATTTTTGTCCCCTTACAACATAATTTTGAATATAGATCTGTGCTTAAATTTGATATTTGTTGCATGTGGGAAAGGGTTATATTTAAAGACATATAATCAATAAACAGTCCATAGTTATGACATAATACAAATTCATGTATCAATATTCATAATGTCAAAACTATTCTACTCATATTTATGAGGGTATATTCGGGGCTTGGCTTGAAACGGTTGTAACTAAAAACTTATTTTGAAAACCCTGGTTTAGGGGTAATTTTGCAAATTTAGGTTAGCAATGCCACTTAAATTTCCATTGTTTACCAAGAAAAAAGATATGCTTATAAAACCTTTATGGCGAGGTGATTAACCTTGGTAAAAGAAAATACCAATTTTAGTAACAACCGTTTCACGCCAAGCCTTCGATATATCTCTGCTTAAACATAAATAATTAAGTTAATACCATTTAATTAGATTTTTGGTTTATTGCATGAAAATACTGCATTATCACTGAATTACAATGTAATATATTTATAACTAAATCTTCTTATAAAACCTACACAATGATATACATGAATTATAATACTACTAGTATATAAATACCAAATGTCTAATATATATATATATAGGCTACAACCACAGTCATTTTATCTTTCCTGAAAATAAACACCTTTTGACTCATCGGAAGCCGACAACTTTAGACAACTTTTTGAAAAAGACTAAAGTGCTCTTGATGTTTTTGACTTGTACCAAGTTAGAAGTAGCTAATTCTTTGAATTGAGATGCCCGCCAAATTGCTTTCTGACATATACCTATGGTGGTTACAATTGAATCTATTTAACCGCGGTTACGGGGGACAATACCAAACCAATATCCCATCCACCTTCAGCAATGGGATAAAAATGGACTCTTGACATTAACCCTTTCCCACATACAGAAAATATGCAGCACATGACTTTGAAAGTATCTAAACAATAACATGGAAAATCTCCAAAAATGTAGAAATACTTATTGAATAGAATTGAAAACATTGTGTCAAAAGGAGAAATTGCTCCTCTTGAGCAATTTCTTCTTTTGTCACAAAGTTTTCAAGTCGTCTGCTGCTATTGTGTCAAAATGCGTCTGCAGGTGGGAAAGGCTGATATTCCTGACAAGGTTTTCTCTTTAACTACTTTCATTAAATCATTGGTGTTCTGTTCATCCATATTTTCATTTACTTTCTTCAATTGTATTCAGCTTGTTTCACTTTCTGCTTTGAAAGTTTAAGTAAACAAGAGGCCCATGAGGGCCTATGCTCTACTGGCATTGATCTGGCTTGTTTTAAAAGGAACCAATATGTCATCAATATTCAAATACCATCTAAGTTTGGTGAAGATCAGATAGTAAATGGAAGCTCTATTGTGTTCACAAGCTGTATTATAGCAATTTTGACAATTTCAAGGGCCATAATCCAGCCATGCATGGGTAGATCTGGCCGTTTTTTAACAAGAGGCCCATGAGGGCCTATGCTTCACTGGTATGGTTCTTTGGTCATTTTCAATCCAGAGCATGTATGTATGGTGAAGATCGGATAGTAAATGGAGGCTCTTTTGTGTTCACAAGCTGTATTATAGCAATTTTTACAATTTCATGGGCCATAATCCAGTCTTGCATGGGCGGATCTAGCTGGTTTTCAAAAGGAACCAAGCTCTCATCAATATTTAACTACTATCTAAGTTTGGTGAAGATCAGATAGTAAATGGAGCCTCTATTGTGTTCACATGCTCAATTATAGCAATTTGGACAATTTCAAGGGCCATAATCCAGTCTTGCATGGGCGGATCTGGCTAGTTTACGAAAGGAACCGAGCTCTCATGGATATCTCACTACTGTATAAGTTTGGTTGAGATACAATCAAAAGACTGTATCTTGTTAACAAGAAATTATTTACGGACGCACGCACACACGCACACACGACGGACGAATCGCCATGACATAAGCCCTTCTGGCCTTTGGCCGGCCAGTCGAGCTAAAAACATCATAGAAATATTGAGCACAATTTTGTTTAATAGTATTTATTGAAAACATTGTGGGACTATGAGAAATTCCTTGTTTTGAAAATGTCTCCAAAATTACTAAAGTCTTCTGCTACAGTCATTTTAAACTTTGTTAAATGTGTTCGACCAAGGTCTTTGATTAGAAACTTTAATTTATACAAATATACACCCGTTTATTCTATCACATAATAAAATGGATTTGTACATCAATAAATTTGATAAGATTCATCATGACGTTCACAAATAGCAATTAACAAATTACTACAAAATAATGTTATTTACCCTTTACAACCTAAATTTAAACAAAATCTAAAACAATACAGGCCAATGGATGCAATTGAAATTTATTAACCCCTTTCTTACTTTACACATGTAATTTTAAGGATTTGACATCATCCAAACATGATTCTTTTTTATTTTTTATTGTCCCATTACAAGATAATTTTGATTTTAGATCTATGCTTTTAATATAAAGGAAATTTTCTGAGAGAAAGAAATCATGATTCTTACTAAACATGAGATGTTGGTCAAACATTATGCATCTAAAGGTCACCGTGACCTTGACCTTTGAACAGATGACTTCAAAATCAATAGGGAACTTAGAATACTGTAGGTCAAAGCATTATCCAGTTATCAATCGAATAAGCTTTGGTCTACAGACAGACATGTGCAAAGCAATGTACCCCCTCTTCTTCGAAAAGGGGGCATAATTATTTGAATCCAGCTCCAACTGTGATTTATCAGCATCATGTTGATTTACCAACAAAAATATGTACTTGCACTATTAACAAAGCTAATAATCCAGCTCCTCAGGTATTTTTTTTCATTTTACTTTATGAAATAATTGTGAATAAAGTGACCTTGACCTATACATTATGACCTTGAAACTTGACAAGATATAGAGGATATTTTGTGAGTGTTTATTTATTATCACTTTTATTAAACGAGTTTACTAAGATGATATGCTAGTTATCGAATTTATTAAAAGTGATAATAAATAATAAACATAAATGAGATAAATCTTTTTATCACATAGAGGGTTTTATGAGGTGTATTTCGAAAAAATCTACATGAAATTTGCCAGATTGGGCGACAAAGTGACTAACGTTATAACGTCAAACCGTTGACGTGACGTCATTTTCATTTTTGGTTTCCGCATTGTAACAAAGACTTCAGCGTAAAACTGGAAATCAAACTAGGAGAGTCATATGATATTTATGTAATGTAATTTTAACACTCCCATTATTGCTATAAGTATGGGCAGCCAATTTCCCAAGTTGTATGGTTTTGTCTAAATTGTGCCCATAAATAATTTTGAATTTTGCCTCGAATTGGGAACAAGTATGCCAAGTTGGAATGTCCTCAGTGGTAGTGTTCTCTATATAATGCTAAAAATCAATAGACGACTTCAGTGACCTTCACCTTTGATTGTTTTGGGTTTCATGCCTCTTTCAGTAACTAAGGTCATATTGTGGTGGACAGTAAATATGATATTGGTCAACTTATATTAACATAGAGATAAAAATATATTAAGGTATGAAACCAATACCACCAAGCTCATAAGTTGCACTGAATCCATTAAGCCTTTGACCCTGAAAATTATTTGGGCACATCTTCTCATAATGGGGAATATGCATGCCAAGTTTGATTATTCTAGGTGGTATGGTTTTCTCTAAATCATGCACACAACATGTTGTACATGGACATGTTCATTCACACACGAAAGAGATAATATATCCCCTCTATTAACCCATTCACAAAGGCTTTTGAGGGCAATAAAGGTTGTATAAAAAAAAATAATCTACTAAAATGTTTATTTAATATTATCAAAAAAATAAAAATAAATATAATACTTAAAACTTATTAATATTTGGCGCTAACATTTAAATAACAAAATACGTTGGCATAACACAATCATGTGAGACAAAATTCCTGTTTTCCTTTTCAAAAAAGATCTTAAAACTAAGAAGCAGATGTCTTTTTCAATAAATATTGGTAAAGAAGAAATTTTTCATTCAGAAAAGGTTTGACACTTTTATAATATTTTATTACTTTAACCCTTTCCCTCATACTACAATTCTGCAGCAGACGACTTTGAACAGATTTTGTAAAAAAATAGAAAATCTCCATAATTGAATGGATAACCTATGACAAAAAGTGGAAAACATTGTGGCAAAAGGAGAAATTGCATGTTTTATACCTCTACCGTCAGGTTTACAATAAATCAAGATATAGTTTTAAAGAAAAAGACATTTTAAGAGACGTAAATATGCCTGCACTGTATGTCCATAAAATACATAGTTGTAGAATGAGATGTGACTTTAAACTTGATCGAATGAGAAATGTAAAGCAAAGTATATTGAATTATAAATATTAATGATGTTTTGAAAAAGAAATCGGTTTAGGAGTTGGAGGTAAACTGTGATGAGTACTTTTTGACCTCTAAGTGTGACCTTTGACATTTGAGGTGAACATGTGAGCCAAGTAACTTGGGAATCCTATGATGCATGGTTGAGATGTGAGCCGGATAAGGTACAGTCCTATCAAACTACTCATTTTGACCTTTAAGTATGACCTTGACATTTGAGGTACAGGCCTGGGTCTTGAGCATGACACGCCGCCTCATCATGGTGAAAGTTTTTGCCAAGTTTCTTGGAAATCCTATGATGCTTGGTGGAGAGGCGGACAAGGTAATCCTATCAAACAGTACTCATTTTGACCTGTGACCTTTGATAATTGAGGTACATGCCTGGGTCTTGTGCGCGACACGCCACCTCATCATGGTGAACGTTTGCGCCAAGTTTCTTTCAAATGATGCATGGTTAAGATGCGGGCCGGACAAGGTTAAGTGGGACTGAGACAGACGGATGGACGAACGGAATAGACCAAACCTATAGTCCCCCAAACCGGTCTTCCGACAGATAGGGGACTAATAAGCAAAGAAGAAAACAGATTGCCATCAAATTGTCCAGGAGGGCTCTACCCAAGACAGGAGCCATGAGCCATGAGAGCCATGAGAGGGGCATCGAGGACCCCTGGTGTAGAAGACCAGTCTAGGAATCTTCCACGAGGACCACAAGCAACCGCAAAAGATTGATGCAGAAATATTAAGAAATAGCGAAATTATTGCTGACTAAGTAAGTTATCATGACAAAATCTAAGTACAAAAAGGGGCATAACTTTGTCAAATGTGACCCTGTTGTCATAAATAAAATAATTTAAAAGATTGATGAAGAAATTTTGAGAAATGGCAAAGTAATACTGGTTAATTTTAGCAATTAAAAGTAATCACTCTAACTTTTGCGAAAACCCGTTCCTCTACTTAGGTGCCAATGGATATTCGGTAGTTTCTGTGATCCAATCATAACAGATTGTGTGGCTCCTTTAGATATCGGCAAACTCTGGCTCGACTTCACTCATGTGGAACCACCAGTATATATACCCATGCAAGTGTTTTGATACTTCCTTTTGAGAACGACAGTCGTGTACATCAGTCGAATTATTATTTTTAAGAAAACAACGAAGAATGGCGACCACGACACAGGGGTCAAAAAGGAAAACACAGAGTTTGTAGAGCCGGACTTGGGTAATATTATAGATTTTGAGGAATTTTTAAAGGCCTCTAAATATGTTGAGTAAGACCCATTTTCAACGCGCACTGAAGATATCACATCGCAATCGGGTTTGAACTCTGCCGCTTTTTCACAACACAAGTTCTTTTTGCGCAAACTGAGTCTGGATCAACACCACATGTGTTTTCATCCCCCGCCCCAGCGCCCACAACTCAGTCGGTCACATCGCCCACGGTGTTTAACTTACCTATGCGGCAAGGACCAGAACTAATGCGCTTGTCGAGTGAGGACTTGACCGCTAATGTCCCTAGTGCGATAAAAAACCAAATTGTTGGGGGCCAGTATTTAAACTTGTCCATACTCGTGAATGGAGCCGTGGAACTTTGGCTTACAGCACTGTCCTTGAGCTATCCTCCACCGGCTCTCTTGAGGGCAGGCCAAAATAGTGCAGGGATAAAGTCCCTAATATTGAGAGATGGACGGACGTGTTTTTGATATACACGTCCATTTATCTCTGGGCTCATCCAGAAAAGACAAGCCAACTGCTACACTACATAAAATTTTAGTCCGCGGCTCGCCAGTGGGGTTTTGCATGGAGGGAATATGACCAGCAGTTTAGGCTCTGTCAGGCATTGAACCCGGCATCATGGTCTAACTTAAACAGAGATTTGTGGTGGCGGTACATGCAAGCGAACCCACAAACCGACAGACCGAAAGTTAATATATGCCATTGGTTCAACGAGTCATCCTGCAAGTGGTTTAACTGCTGTTTTCGACAAGCGTGCACCATTTGTTACATACCACATCCTGCAGCTCAGTGCCATAGTAGGGGTTCGAAAAGTAAACCATCCCAACAACAGGCGCCGAATGTCTTTAATTTAAATCGCTTTCCCAAACCACGTGAACAAAATGGTAACAAACAATAAATCAGTGGAAAGGGAATGCGATTCACGGCTGGTAAAAATACCTATAAATGTAAATTGTTTAACAAAATTCCTCAGATCTTATGATAAAAAGGAAGCAGAATACCTGCTAAACGGATTCTAATTTGGATTCATCCTTCATTACGAAGGGAGGAATCCGCTCTGGTCGAGTGGTTAGCGTTGGGGATTTCGAAACCGGGTGTCCCGGGTTCGATCCCCAGTCGCGGCACTACGGTCATGGTGGAGTGCCCTTGGGCAAGGCACATTTTCTAGCCTAGTACTGGTTTGTTTACCCAGGGATCATAAATAATTAAATTTAATTGCCCGCTAAATGACCTTAGCTGTCGATGCGCCATAAAACAATATACATTCATTCATTGACCAAGAATAGCACGCATAAGTCAAATCGGCTTTATCAAACCCTAACTTAATAAGAGAGAAATTAAACAAAGAAATTGACACCGGTAGAATGGCGGACCCATTAAACAAGAGGGCCAAGATGGCCCTAAATCGATTACCTGAATGATAGTTAATTAGAAGCAAATATTTAACTGCAAATATCTGTGAAAATTTGATCAGGAGTTCAAATGAAACTGCAGGGAGTGGACACTCAGTTAAAGAAATAGTTTATCAGTAAAAGCCCTTTAATAAGAATGGAATTATAAAGTTTTGTCATTTTGCATCTTTCCTGATGCCACTTTGCTGCCCTGTTTGTCAACGAAATCAATATGGCTTGAACAGTTTTTGTAGAGAGTCACCCAAAGAACATTTCTGCCAAATTATCTTGGAATCTGACAAATGGATTATGGAGATGGAGGTTTTTAAAGTTTGGGTATTTTTCTCAATTTCTGATGCAGCAGTAAGTTGTACACAGAATGTAAGTCTTTGAACAATTTTGAAAGAGGACCATCAATGGAACATTCTTGTGAAGTAACGTTGAAATTGGTCGAGTGGAATGGTAGGAGTTGTTATTTGTCAAGTTCAATTTTCCCCTTTTGTGATGACGTGAGGTTGCTATGATTTTGTAACCAATCAATACGGCTTGAACAAATTAAGTAGAGGATCACTGAAGTAAGATTCCTATTCAATTTTCTTAATATCGGACAAGAACTTAAAACAAGAGCTGTCGGAGGACAGCGCGCTAGACTATATGCCGCTTATTCACATAAAGCACTATTTCATTATATTGCACTTAAGTACTATTAACCCTTTCCCTCATACGGCAATTCTGCAGCAGACGACTTTGAACGTATTTTGTCAAAACATAGAAAATCTCCATAATTGAATGGATAACCTATGACAAAAAGTGGAAAACATTGTGGCAAAATTTTCTAAGTAATTCAAGGGCCATTACTCCATATTTAGGATACAATGGAGTTATCTAACCTAATTGTACGATGGTCCTTAACAAATTTGATTTGAATTATGAAACTTTAACGTTGAGCTAAACGCAAATGTTAAAACTGACCGAGTCCAAAAATAGCAAAACCTTAAAAAAAGGTTTACCAAATGTTTGACATCATGCAAAACCCGTTTGATATGTTGAAGAATTATATTTGATAAATGAATTATCACAATTAGAAAGGAATGTCTCATTTCTCAAAATCAAACAAAAATCATGTTATTTATTCTTAAAAAGTCACACTCAGCATCTTCAACATACAATGTGAAGAAAGGTATTATATGTAATTATATTCCAAATATGAAAGCCCTAACACAAGTACTTATTGAGAAAAATTAAAAAATTAAATGAAAATGCCAACTTGCCCTAAAACTTTAACCACCCAAAATCATGTCTTTTGCCGCAAAAAGAAGGTCACACTCAGCATCTTCAGCATACAATATGAAGAAATGTATTGGATGTAATTATATTCCAAATATGAAAGCCCTAGCATAAGTAATTATTGAGAAAAAAAAAAAAAAAAAAAATTCCAACTTGCCCTAAAACTTTAACCACCGAAAATCAGGTTTTTTACCCCAAAAAGACGGTCACACTCAGCATCTTCAGCATTCAATGTGAAGAAAGGTATAATATGTAACTACATTCCAAGTATTAAAGCCGTAGCACAAATACTTATTGAGAAAAATTAAAAAATTAAATGAAAATGCCAACTTGCCCTAAAACTTTAACCACCCAAAATCACGTCTTTTACCCCAAAAAGAAGGTCACACTCAGAATCTTCAGCATACAATATAAAGACAGGTATTAGATGTAATTATATTCCAAATATAAAAGCCCTAGCATAAGTAATTATTGAGAAAAAAAAAAAAAAAAAAAAAATTCCAACTTGCCCTAAAACTTTAACCACCGAAAATCATGCTTTTTACCCCAAAAAGAAGGTCACACTCAGTACCGTTAACATTCAATGTGAAGAAAGGTATAAGATGTAACTATATTCCAAATATTAAAGCCCTAGCACAAATACTTATGAATGAAAATGCCAACTTGCCCTAAAACTTTAACCGGACGCCGACGGAGACGCCGAGGCGAGTAGTAAAGCTCTCATATTCTTCGAATAGTCGAGCTAAAAATGGAATTTCCAAATTTTGTCATTTTGCCCCTTTTCTGATGCCTCCTGAATGCCATGTTTTTCAACCAAACAGTATGCCTTGAACAATCTTTGTAGAGGGTCACCCAAGGAACATTTCTACTAAACTATATTGGAATCTGACATGCAGATTCAGAGGAGAAGATTTTTAAAGTTTAGACATTTTGCCCCCTTTCTGATGCCGCAGCAACCAAAGTTCTCAATGGAATTTAAATCTTTGAACAATTTTGAAAGAGGGCCACCAAAGGAACATTCCTGTGAAGTTTGAATAAAACGACAGACGGACGACGGACAAAAAGTGATCAGAATAGCTCACCTTGAGCCTTTGGCTCTAGGTGATCTAAAAAGGCCTATAACCTAAGAAAGCACGAGGCGATTTTCTGCTTATCCACCACTTATCATTCCCTGAGGGAGTCAATTAACGACGTAATAGCCCGAAACTTTCTTCAGTCCAATACACAAGCTTTGACGCTGCGGTAGACATGATTCAATCTCTAGGAAAAAACTCCAAACTATACAAAATGGATATTAAAAATGCCCTCCGCCTACTGCCTTTCCATCCCAACAATTTCGAACTCCTCCGTATCCGTTTTGAAAATCAATTATATTACGATAAAGCGCTTCCTTTCAGCGCATCTACTAGCTGCAAAACTTTCAAAAGGTTCTCCTCGTTTCTTGAATTCCAAGTTAAAGTGAGAACCTAATCCATTATTTAGACATTTCATAGGTGGCGCCGGAATGACACAAAAGAGAAGAACAACAATGAGAGATATGCAATCGCTCACTAAATTTCTGCTGCCGTGCAATTCCGGCAGGTAGATCTTTCTGTCGTCCCCTGATAAATCCAACATGCGGCTTGAGCAGGCCAGGTCACCATCTGCATGTAACAAAGAACATAAAGAAAGACTAGGAAACGTGGCTTTTCAAACACCATAATGGTATCTCTGTTTCAACGTCGGCTATTGGGTTTCAAACGCTGATGAACAATTATTTTCGGATAGTGCCGGGGGAGTAGGTCATGGAATGGGAATTTACATGCACCTATGACCACAATCCTGGCATTCTGAGGGGATAACCAGGGACATCACAACCCTAAATCTTTTTCCGATTTGGGTGGCCCTTTCTGTTTCGGGTAATGACTTCAAAAATAAAAATATCTCATTTAATTGCGATAACTTGGCTGTCGTATATATATCCTAAATTCCATGGCCTCTAAGTCGGACCGGATGATGTGCCTGGTTAGACCTCTGGTTTTGACCTGCCTTCATTTAAATATCATGCCTAGGGCTAGACATGTCCCAGGTGTGCTTAATTCCCTATGTGATGCGCTACCAAGAATTGATCCAAAATGGCACACCCTTAGAGAAGCCATTTTTTAACTTGATACCTCCCAGTTCTGGTCCACTGTTTAGCCACATCGATAGATCACCCCTTACTAGAAATCAATTTACGACTATTCTGTCGAAATGCATTACATATAGTTTGTCTTTTAAAACGCATCAGGTAGAGCAACTGACCTTGCCCTAGCCGGAGCGTCAGGGGAGAACATCATGAAGTAGGCAGGTGGAGGTCGGACGCTTATAAGGGTTATATACATTAACTAATACTGGTTCTATCAATTTCAGATATTTGGATAATTGGGGATTCGGGGATTCGATACCTCACTTGGCGGGAATTAGAGCGACAGCTACAGGAAAGGCAAACCTGAACCTCCCTGGCAATCCCCAGATTGCTTGGTGGTGCCCCCATCTCTTGTCCTGGAAGCACTTCCACCATGATGTAGAGGCCAACATCCTGCTTAGTAAGAAGCCGCGTATCATAATGATCCATCTGCAACGTTATTAAACATGGGAATGTAGCTATCTGCGGACAGCAGTACCTGGGGCAGTGGTCGTGTGGGTGGACATGCTTCAGTACCTCAGCTGGAATGCGTCTGTCTTGGCGGCCATAGAGCGGAAGAGAGTTCGAGTAAATAGATTCGGACGACATCAGATGCGACGTCATCCAAAAGCGATTCATTGCAGATGGATGTGACCGCGGCCACACCAGGATTTTTTAGGGTGGAGGGCGTTCATTTGTCAGACGTCGGTCTTGAAATGTATTTAGACGCAATTCGAGACATGCTTTTGAAATACTTTCTCAGCTGGAATGCGTCTGCCTTGGCAGCCATAGAGCGGAAGCGAGTTTGAGTAAATAGATTCGGGCGACATCAGATGCGACGTCATCCAAAAGCGATTCATTGCAGATGGATGTGACCGCGGCCACACCAGGATTTTTTAGGGTGGAGGGCGTTCATTTGTCAGACGTCGGTCTTGAAATGTATTTAGACGCAATTCGAGACATGCTTTTGAAATACTTTCTAAAAATAAATTAAAAATACGTTAATTTGATAACCATAATTATTTCTCTACTTGCTAGGAATCTTTTGAATTTTCACAAGCCAATGTAAAATTTACTGTGGCGTAAAAATTCTAATCCGGGTTTTTAAAGCAGCCCCAATTGCTAGCTCTTGCCGAGCTCTAGTTGCGAAGTTTAATTGAGCTCCAAGAGGAGCCAAGTATTTGAAGTGTGTTAAAAACCAATAAGGTTGTATTTCGGTGGCGAACCCGGCCGCCTCTCTTTAATACAGCAGTCTCTATGGCACATTTCCTACATACTGTAAATCTCCGTCCCTACCGTGATCTTATCGCCACTACTTTACTTTATTGCCTGTGTGTTTTCAAATAGTATGATATGCACTTCTGGTAAAAATTATATTTTCTGAAACTGATGTCCTCTTTCTTCTTACTTGAGTCATAAAATAATAAATTGGGTTATGTTTTTGTGAAAAAAATCGTAAGTACAAAAAGAGGCATATCTGTACAAATATTGTTGAGAGAGTAATGTGGCCTTCTGCAGTTGTCCATGTTGTCATTAGAAACACGTATGCCTAGTTTGAAGTAAATATGATTGATGGTATAGAAGATATTAGTATTAGGAAAGACAGAAGCTTAGCATTCATAACAATTGCTTGATTATTTAGATCAGTACCACAGGGAAATGCATGCTTGTGTTGATTCAAATAGTCAATTGTGGAATTCAGATACATTGAGCAAACATGCATAGGAACATATTTCTTTTCTTTTTTAATTATTCAATCCACTGTATTATTTCAAACTGAAAATTCATGGCCATTGCATTTTGTGTTCATTTCAGTTTTGAATGATGACAGAAATTATACAGAATTCCTAAACTGAAGGAGATGAGATAACTGCTAGGCACAACAAGGCCTATATCTTGAGGATTCTAAGAAGTGTGCCTCAACGACCCCTTCTCTTTCTTACCTATATCAACGATATGGTGTCTAATATTGGCTAAAAAATGTGTTTATTTGCCGACAACACCAGCCTAAACGTCATCCTCGAAGACCCAGCCTTGGCATCTGCTACGCTCAACACAGATCTCAAAACTATTCACTCTTGGTCCAAAGCATGGTTACCATTGTAACTTTGAACAGACAAAATCATTTCTTCATTCATGCAATATCTTATGTTACATAATGTTAGGTTTAATTTGAATAATATGTCAATCTGATTATTTACAGGTTTTTATTATAGAAGAAACAAAGCTGCAAGAAGTGGCCTTCACATGGGACACAAACTTGCTGTCCACAGAAAATTCTACAGACTTCAAGATGACGTAATTGATTTGGCGAAACTTTCAAAACTATTAATGCCTGGCCCTTGCATTTTGTGTTCATTTCAGTTTTGAATGATGACAGAAATTATACAGAATTCCAGAACTGAAGGAGATGAGATAACTGACAGCCACAAAAAGGCCTATATCGTGTGGAGATCAAAGACATGTGCCTCAGGGACCGCTTCTCTTTCTTACCTATATCAACGATATGGTGTCTAATATTGGCTAAAAAATGTGTTTATTTGCCGACGACACCAGCCTAAACGTCATCCTCGAAGACCCAGCCTTGGCATCTGCTACGCTCAACACAGATCTCAAAACTATTCGCTCTTGGTCCAAAGCAAATAATAAATTAGAAATAATACAAGAGCTGTCGGAGGACAGTGCGCTCGACTATTCCACCGTTTATTAGTTACTGAGATATGGACTCTAATGTAGTTGCATGCAAAACATTAACCAGAATTTCTTAAGGTTGATAATTGGGTGTAATGGTTGGGAAGGGTTTCAATGGAATGCATCAAGTAGTTACTAAGATAAGAACTCTTAATGTAGTTGCACGCACTTCAACCATAATTTTTAAGTCAAAAAAGGGCCATAATTTGCATTATATGCTCGATAAAGTTATCGTACTTAATTGTTTACATAGGTGTAGGAGTGACATAAGAAATGGAGTGTTGTAAAGGAAACGACACAAATCAGCATCTTTCAAATGACCATAGCTTTGTAGAGAAGGGGAAAGACATTGCTTCAGTGTTCTCCACTTGTGTTAAATACATGATAGGTCTTATCAACTATGTCAAAGCATGAACTGATGAACAGTTTTTATGTTGAACTCATTTTGCTTCTGGAGTGTTGAATTATCCATCAGGGGGAGTGCATCTGGTCTAAGAAAACTAGAATGGAGTGCTCCCCGGAGCATGTGTGTCACCTGCCGGGGCCTTGTCAGAAAATTTTAATTTTTGACAGAAAAGGGGAAATAAAAAATATTTGGATTATCCCCCTTTTGTGAACCAATCACACACATTGATATAAACATTTGTCAGAAGTTTCAATGTAATCCTTTGAGTAGAAAAAAAGTGACGAAAAATTGTGACGACAGACAGACTTCTTTCCTAAGCCTCAGAGTCAATTTTTGGTGAAGAAGGGAATAGATGGATTAACTCCAGAAAATTTGCGAGGAAAACTACTTTCCTCAGCCTCAGAGTCAATTTTTGTTGCATCCATTTCATTCTGACACTGCACACTGCAATAATCTTTTCTGAATGCATCATTTGGTGCCAAGCAATTTTCTTCGATCTGCCATATACTGTGTGTATATAATATTGCCGTGAAAACTAATTACATGTATACGAATTTTGAAATATCCAAATATCAGGCATATCCAGCTGTCATCATAGTGAAGGGAAAGGAATTAACCCAAACATATCATTAAGAAAGTCAACAAAGGCATGTGATAACAAAGCCCTTGTTCATACAGAAGTTGAAGTTGTGTCAGCTATGAAGATCATAACTAGGAGAAAGATTCAAAAAGAAGTCTTGTGATTACAACTTATCAACTGATTGGTGTAAAAAGACCCTGTAAATGTGGAATGTTTACTACAGCTTAATTCCAATCCAGTCATGAAGTCATGTGTATCTGGTCCAGGTGTAAGCATTGTAAAAATGGCTTACTTTCAGAAAGAAGGAATATTAAGACATTTAAATGAGACACTTTATGTTATGTCATTACCTCAGAACAAGTCACATTTCGCCCCAAACGGATCATTAGTTTTAGAATTGATATTTACAGTTGACGGTGGTGGACTCGATTTTCTATAGTTTTATTGAGGCATTTGTTATATTTTGAAAGAGTTTAAGTTATATCATATTCTGAAGGTGATTCAAAGAGGCACAGTGTCGAGTCATACGGGTGAAACACAATATAGGGAGCATATGCAATAACTGATTGTTATGTGAAGTTATTTTATATTTACTGTTGTCCTACATCAGTAAATAGACAGTGGTGGCAAAAACATGTAAGGAAAAACAGGAAAGACAAACTTGGTGAAAACATAAAGCTTTTAGTGAAAAGACACTATTTATATGCAGAAGTAGCAGAGTAGTAACTAACAAAAAGGAGATCATCAAAGTAAAAAACACAAGATGGAAAGAAAGAGGTCCTCCAGAAACATCTTATGACTATGACATTAGAAGATGCTTTCAAGAACTTCAAATCTGTGTACCCAAATGTTAAAACTGGTTTCACCATTTTCAAGAAACTAAAACCTGAAAATGTCAGAAAGATATCGGAGACAAATAGGAAATCATGCCTCTGTCAGATTTGCTGCAATTTTGCTCTTAAAGAATAGGCATTGAAAAAACATATCAAAACAATTGAAACCCCTGATAATAAGTAACAACTGTCTAAGATACCTCTCGAGAAGGAAGATTTCTTCTGCTACTGATTGTGAATTTGTAAACACACCCAAGGCACCATGTCTAGAGAGAACATGTCAGACGTGCAGTACCGAAACTTTGGAGGAATACTTTAAAGAACTAACCGATGAAAGTAAGGACAAAAATATCTCATGGCATCAATGGGGATCTATTGAAATAAACAAGGAGAACAAAGTAAAAAGGTGTGTTTCATGTATTCCGAAAGAGAACAATGTGAAAAGTTTCTTAACAGAATTGAAGAAAGACCTTGAAGTGTACCCTGGACATATCTTCAGAGCCGGATGGCAACAAAAGCAAATGACTAATTGTATAGATCACCTGAAGCATGGAGCAATAGCAATGGTAATGGACTTCAGTAAAAATGATGGATGTCTATTCCAAAGTGAGGTACAATCAGGATTTTTTGACAGAAATCAGGTGGCTATCCGTCCAATGATACTATATTATAAAGTTAAAGAAGAAGAGGGGACCAGAGAAACTTTAGTGAAGCATGCAATTGTTGGTATTTCTGAGGACAATAAGCATGATGATGATGCAATTTTAAAATTTGAAAAACAGGTATTAGATTTTGTTTCGAGGGATACTGGCATTCAAATTAAAGAAATACACCAGTGGACAGATGGATGTGCTGCCCAATACAAGGGGAAAAAGTATTTTGCAGATATCAGTCTTAGAAGTCAACCAAGTGTATGCCGAAACTTTTTCGAGACTAGTCATGGTAAAAACGTTTGTAACGGTCTAGGAGCCATAGTACTGATATACAGAAATTTGATTTTCTTACATCAAAATTTCATAATGTACTGTAAAATAAATACATCTCAGCACATATTTCCAAATAATTGAAAGGGTTTTTTATGTAGTTTTTTTTTTGTTGTTAGATAATAGATCAACTTATGTTTTGATCAATTATAGTGTCTAAAGGTAATAATTGAAATATTGAGAAGAGTTGAAAAATGGTATTTTTTATCAATATTTTTGCAAGAACAATATTGTAAGGATTATGAGATGTAATTAATATTTTTTGTTCGTCTTTTTTGTTTTATATCAGTTCAAATAATAGAAAATATTGAACTAAATGTAAAAATAATACGGATTATGGCCCTAGCTATAATCCCATTTATTTTGGGGCTGACAAACCTTTCTGGGTTGGAAGGGGGTTTCTTTTAAAATAAAATTACACGTTGGGAGATCACTTCCGCGTTAAATCATCTGCCGGCTGTGATCGAGTCTGGACTGAAAAACGCTTGCCTGTGTTATTGGGTTTTGTCAAGCGTCTAGTGAACCTGATCGGCTAGGTTAAACGGATGCTTCCCAGAATCTTAGCATATTCGGAACACTCGGCCTTTCTGAACTTGATTCCGAGAACGACAGTCGACATTTAATTTAGGAAAAAATTAAATCCAAGCCATCCGCAAAAAACTGCAAGAAATGCCGCGGGGAAAGAGACAACATCAGCCACAGTCTACAGTTGGAAGACCAACTGATAAACGTAGACGCCGGGATGACGAAGAAATCGAAGAGCCGGTTAGCGTCGCGTCTTTGGCTCCAAGCACCCACGAGGTTGCCGATGCTGCTGCGAGTTTCCAAAACGAAAGTGGTGAGTCAAATCGCTTTGTTGATTTTGAGAGCTTATTACAACAGTCTGGTGCTATTAACTCCCCAAGCATGCAGACTGCTATGATTGAAACTTTCGGTTCCGGGGAAAATATCTTAAGATTGGGAACAGACGACATCTCGGCACACGTGCCATCCCAACTATGCCAAAAAATTTGGTCGAACCAATTCGTTAATTTGGCCCACCTTCTGAAGGGTAATGTTGAGTTGGGTGATCTGTTCTCTTCCGGGACCTTGCATGTTGGGGAAACTGGTCAAATTGAAGTTAGGCAGAATGCGAGTCCAGAAAAAGTGCCCAATATCGAGAAATGGACGGATGCATTCCATATTTTCATGGCCATTTATCTGCGCAAATTCCCGGAAAAAAGTCAGGAATTGTTGCAGTACATCAGCCTAATTCGTGAGTCTGCAAATCGCTCCCACAATTTGGCCTGGAGGGTGTACGACGAGCAATTTAGGTTGCGTCAAACTCTAAATCTTCAGCCATGGGGACAAATTAACTCCGATTTGTGGTTACGCATAATGACGGGGGTGGCTAATGCTGTAGCTCCAGCAAGACCCGTTTCAACAGCCTCAAGCGGAACTTGTTTAGACTTTAACAACAGCTATTGCAGCTGGAACCCATGTAGATTTATTCATGCATGCTCTAACTGTGGCCTATCCAACCACAGTCGAAAGACCTGTTATAAATTGAAGCAAGGGGGTGGTACGCCATTTCGTGGGGGCAGGGGTAACAACTGGCGGGGACGGGGAGGCAGACCGGCAGGACGGGGCAACCAGTAGTACTTTCAGTGCTGCTGTAATTGAATCCTCTGTCCCATACCGGGAATCTGCATTGTTTTCATTGGCGAAGCGCCCAATCAATATTGATTCTTTAAGAGTAGAACTTAGTGGTTACAATTCATTAAAAGCTGCAAAATTATTCAATGGCTTTACCCAAGGTTTTCCTCTGCATTATACTGGGTCACACAAACCATACGATTCAAGAAATCTTAAATCAGCTAGGGAAAGACCAGATATAGTACGCCATAAAATACAAAACGAAATTGAGGCTGGCAGAGTCGCAGGCCCATTTAAAAAACGGCCACTGCCAACGCTGAGGGTATCCCCTCTAGGTCTCGTTCCCAAAAAAGAGCCAGGAGAATTTAGGCTCATACATCATTTATCGTACCCGCAGGGTGATTCCCTTAACGACTTTATTGACTCTATTCTTTGTTCGGTTCAGTATACAACCTTTGATGAAGCGGTCAACATGGTACAAGATCTTGGTCAAGGTTGTTTGCTAGGAAAATCTGACATAAAGTCGGCATTTAGGCTCTTGCCAGTCTCTGTTTTTGATTTCGATCAACTTGGTTTTATGTTCGACGGTAACTTTTATTTTGACAAGGCTATGCCATTTGGTTGCAGTATAGCCTGTAAGACCTGGGAACTATTTGCCACATTCCTTGAGCACTGCGTTGCTAGACAATCAAAAGTAGGCAATATTCTACATTACCTAGATGATTTTTTATTTGGGGGGAAAAAGGGAACCAACGAATGTGCTTGCATAATGTCTGTTTTCCATAATAAAATGGGTTTATTAGGCGTACCTATTGCTGGGGAAAAAACGGAGGGCCCCACAACAAAACTTTGTTTTCTTGGCCTAAACATTGACTCTGAAAAAATGATCATTCAAGTCCCAGGGGAAAAAATCAAGGAAATTACTGTGAAAATTGAGGACATACTCTCACGAGATAAATGTACATTGAGGCAAATGCAGTCCTTGATTGGATCGTTAAATTTTGCTTGTCGGGCTATTTTTCCTGGCCGTCCCTTCTGTCGCAGACTGATTGATTCAATATGTGGTTTGTCAAAGCCTCACCACCACCTGCGAATAACGTCTAGTATGAAAGATGACCTCAAGCTCTGGTTGGATTTCTTTAAGAATTTCAATGGTATTTCAGTTTTTCATGAAAGGTACTGGGTTTCTAATGAGGATTTGCAGTTATTCACAGACAGTGCAGGGGGTTCTCATCTGGGTTTTGGTGCCTATTTTGCAGGAAAGTGGGCTCATGCACATTGGCCACAGGCCTGGACAGAGCAGGGTCTCACTGACGACATAACATTCTTAGAATTTTTCCCAATTTTAGTATCACTCCACATATGGGGGGAGACACTGCGAAACAAAAGAATAGTCTTTCATTGTGATAATTCAGCAGTAGTCCACATTGTTAATAAATTGTCCTGTAAATCTCATAGAGTCATGCCCCTTCTAAGGGCATTTACCCTACTCTGTTTGAATTTAAATATTGCTTTTAGGGCAGTGCATGTATCTGGTTATTCAAATAAACTTGCAGACTCATTGAGTCGCTTTCAATTACAGAAATTTCGTATGCATCTTCATAATTTTGGACAGGAAAAAAGTAAGTCGCTTTCATCGTTAATCGGTTTGAGGGAAAATTATGACTTATCTTGATCGGTGTCCAAATAAATATTTGTACCGTTATAATTGTGAGTGGGTATACTTCTGTTTATCAGCTTCTTAACCGCAATACACCATCAATCGCCCTCGGATTGGGGCGGATTTGTATGGGCGGAAAGAAATCGCCTAGCTAGGAAAATGGCGCCGGGTTGATGCGTCAACATGTTCAACGTTTAGTAACACTGATTGGTAGGGTGGATAACGTTAGAATAATAACTTTCTAGCATGGCCGGGAGGTTTGAAATGCCGTTATAAAATTAATTCAGTTTTAGAGAAACAACTTCAAAAGCGGTTCCAGGTTTGACCACGAAAAGGAAGGCCACGGCTACAAATGCGTTTCCGGTCTTGGTCAATGTGCCAGCAACAGAGCCACAAGAGGTGCCAACAACGGAGCCTCGACCAGAGCCACAGGAGGCCGCGGTCACTCAAGTTCCGTCAATGTCAGCAGAGATGGGTGCCATGTTGCAGAATCCAGACATGGGCAATATGTTTAATCCAATAAGTGTCAAAAGCGTACACACCCAAATAGGATCACATGTCTCCCAGAATTTAAAGGAAAAAATTGTTTTGGAGCAATATGTTGACCTCGGTGCTCTTTTACAAAAGGGTGCCGGGGTGGAGCAGCAAACAACCAGGTTGTCAATCGACAATTTGGGGCAACTAATCGCGTCGCAGCCCTTTTCAAAGAAAATAACCTCTATTGAGGTATGGTCGAATGCATTTATAATTTTTTCAAGCATCTACTTGTCAGCCCACCCAGAAAGGGCTCAGGATCTGCTTAAGTACTTGGCAACTATTAGAGCTGCGGCCAAGAGGATCTGGGTTTAGGGTTTTTGACATATGATACCCAATTTCGAAAGAGGGCGTTGTTCACCACAAGAACTCTGCAGCACACAACAAGGCACTCGAGGCAAAGGTCACAGCCCAGAAAATCGCCTCCAACCAGCTAACTGCAATTGAGTCCTCTTTGCAAAAGATGGATGAATGCCGCATGAAGAAAATGGTATATCTGTTTAATACAGCCTACTATGTAGCTATACATGAACGACCCTTCAAAGACTTTACCAGTCTACTTAAGTTACAGAAGAAGAATACGCTTGATCTAGGTGAAACTTACTGTAATGACGTATCCTGTAAGACCTTTGTGAGTGAAATTGCCGGACATTACTTTGATGATCTGAAATCCAGACTGGAGAAATCACTACTTTAGTATTTTCACTGATGGTTCAACAGATCGTACAGAAAGTGAAAAAGAATGCATCATGATCAAGTACATTGACAATTTCTATCCGGTCACAAAGTTTTTCAAGCTGGAAGAGCCCGAAAGCACAAAGGCAAAGGGAATTTTGGGAGCTGTTGATAAAGCTTTTCAAGACTTTGGGATGGACAATTACCATGAAAAGTTGGTCAGGTACTGCTCAGATGGGGCTAGTGTCATGATGGGAGCTAAGAAAGGGGTTATAAAACTTCTGAAAGACAGGAAAAATGCACCTTGGGTTCTTGTGGTTTGGTGTTTAGCTCAAAGGCTTGAACTTGCAGTGAATGACTGCTTTAAGAGCACATACATGGATAATGTCATTGAGGTCCTTCGTCTCATTTATGAGTTTTACAAGGGCTCTGCAAAACGTAACAAGGAAGCCAGAGAGGTAGCTGACATTATGGAGGAGGAGTTTTTGAAGCCAGAAAAGGTGAATGGCACACGATGGATAGACCACAAGCTCCGAGCGCCATCAAAACTCCTGAGGAACTGGCTAGTGATAGTTGTTCATATGCAGAACTACGCTGAAGATGTGACCAACAGGGACAGTGACCGGGCAAAGGTAAAGGGAATATTAAACAGGCTGATGCAGTTCAAGTTAGTTTGGTATCTGCATTTTATAAAAGACCTCCTCAATGAACTGGCCAAAATCAGCTTGATTTTCCAACGAGAAGACATTTGCACATCCAGTGCAACAACGAAGCAGGCTGCAAACAGCACACTCAATCACCTACTGGATAATCCTGGCTCTAGTCTGTTAGATTTCGCTGACAACTCCTTCCAGTACCATGGACATACTTTGAGTAGCCCTGTTCAACAGGAAACACTCGCACAACAGAAGAGAAGAGTGGTGCAAGATATGATTGACTGTCTCCATTCTCGTTTCGAAAACATGTATGAAAATAGGCATTTCCTGGCCTGCCATGTCTTTGACCACAAGAATTGGCCAGATACCAATGCTGCATTAGCCCAGTATGGGCAAGATGATTTAAGGTTCGTATATGAAAGCTTCTGCCCTGTCCTCCAAAACGCTGAATGTGACCTGGATGCAGCTCAACAGGAATTCACTGAGCTGAAGCTTAATGTGTCTAGAAATGAACACTATAGAGGTATCCACCTGTTAGCTGTCTGGCAACATGTGAGTCAAGAGGATGATGGAAGAGGCGACTTCAGCAACATATTGAAGATAATTCATCTCACCAGTGTGTATCCTCTGTCCAATGCTTGCCGTGAGAGAACATTTTCTGCCATGAAAAGGATCAAAAGTGATTGGAGATGTAGACTTTCTACAAAGTCGATGGACGAACTTCTGCGCATCAAGCTCAGTGGTCCAACCTTTCGAGGCCAAACCAATCATTAACAGGTGGTGGTTGAGGGGCCAGAGAATGAAGAGGTCAACGATAGAGCCATACGGCCCAAGAAATTAAACAATCGGGATTACGGCTATGGCCATAATCCCATTTGTTTTGGGGCTGACAGATAGGTATGATCCGGCATGAATTAAATGCATGCCGGGGACTATTTGCTTAACTCATTTTATACCGTTTATGTCGTTGGTTGTTTACATCCGCATCTTGTTCTCTAGATGCTTGTTCTGTTCTCACTGAATGAGCGCCTTATCACCGAGATGAGGTTGGCATTTGGATTACTCAAACTTAATCAGTCACCGCAACTTTTCGGCCTTCTTCCGCTTTCTACCGAAGCAAGACCGTTAACGGAATTAAAAGATTTCCCACCCAACCCGACCCAATTTTTGATTATTTTGAACTACTGATCCTGCTCTAGATTTCTACTTACAGCTCCTGGGGAATAATGCCATTGGTATTTGAAATTAGCACCAAACAAAAGTCAATGATGTAGTGAATGTATATTGTTTTATGGCGCATCGACAGCCAAGGTCATTTAGCGCGCAATTAAATTTAATTATTCATGATTCCTGGGTAAACAAACCAGTACTAAGCTAGAAAATGTGCCTTGCCCAAGGGCACTCCACCATGACCGTAGTGCAGCGACTGGGGATCGAACCCGGGACTTCCGGTTTCAAAATCCCCGACGCTAACCACTCGACCACAGCGGATTCCTCAATGATGTAGTGAACGAGCTTGGTTAACAGCATCGAATAAGAGAAGACAGATCCATCACAGCCTTGGAAGTACCCTGAACCAGCTGTTTTTCAACGTGTGTGTGTGTAAGAAGTATTCAGAGTGAACTTTCAAATTGATTGACTACAGAAACTTTTATTGTATTGTGATATTTACTTATATATTTTTGTTTTTTTGTTTCTGTCGTTGGCGGTATTTGGTATTCTTGCGGCCAGTGAGTGGACGGCGTGGTGATCCAAGATTTTTGGGATATTTAAACTTAAAATTGTTTACTTTTCTTCGGCACTCCTCCATCCGACCTCGGTGCCTAGACTCTGCATTAAACATTTCCCCCCCCCCCCCCCCCCCCACATTTTTTTTTATTTGACATCGATTTCATAGGATTATCACATTCAACATGTGTATATTATTTACATGACATAATACTTTACTATTTAATTGCTAGGCTACTAAAAGTAGTTCATTTTCATATTACATGGTTATCAAAGAAAAACAGAATACACCACCAGCAGCAACATATTTCTTTTTTTGTAATGGTCAAGCAAAAAAAAGATCTAAACCAAAAACGTTTTCAGAATCTAGATACATATACAAGAGATCCATAATTGCCCTATATCGCTTACCTGATTTTTTTTTTTCACTTTAGCCATATAAGCCCCGCCCCGCCTCCTGGCGGCCATAGTTTCCGACAATGTGTCAATATTGCCAATGTAAAGGACATGTGACAAATAAATGAATCTTTATCGTGTTCACAAAATCAATTATAACAATTTTGCCAATTTTAAAGGGCCATAATTCAATCATGCACGACGGATCTGGTTTTCAAAAAGAACCGAGCTCTCATGTATATCTAGCTACTGTATAAGTTTGGTAAACATCAGATAATAAATGATGACTTTATCGTGTTCACAAGGTCAATTATAACAGTTTTGCCAATTTTAAAGGGCCATAATCCCATCATGGTTTTTGAAAGGAACCGAGCTCTCATGTATATCTAGCTACTGTAAAAGTTTGGTAAACATCGGATAATAAATGAAGTTATTATCGTGTTCACAAGGTCAATTATAGCAATTTTGCCAATTTTAAAGGTCCATAATCCTGTCATGCATGAATAGATCTGGCTGGTTTTCAAAAAGGAACCGAGTTTTTATGTATATCTAGCTACTGTATAAGTTTGGTAAACATCTGATAATAAATGAAGTTACTATCATGTTCACAAGATCAATTATAGCAATTTTGCCAATTTTAAAGGGTCATAATCCAGTCATGCTTGAACGGATCTGGCTGGTTTTTCAAAGGAACCGAGCTTTCATGTATATCTAGCTACTGTATAAGTTTGGTTAACATCAGATAATAAATTATGACTAACTTGTTCACAAGGTAAATTATAGCAATTTCGCCAATTAGTCTGAAAAGTATATCAGATAGGCTAAGGTAAAATTGTATCATTCTTACTATTGAATACTTTTAGAAGTTCAACATAGGCCAATAGGGTTACAGAATTAACCAAGAAAGCCCTTATTGCTATAGCAGTATAACCCCTAAAAAATACCTTTATTCCCTCTTCTTGGATACTCTTCACTACACAATCATAGAATCCTTTGTAGAGATTACCTTTCACATCTGCTTGAACACGACTTTTCACAACATCCAATGGCGCTATGAGAGTCCAACTCAATACGCCGGCTAATCCACCGGATATAAAATTGAGCAATTGACTGTTTACTGATGATAAATGTTTGTGGCCGTAAAATGATGCATATTCAAAGATGGCAAAGTAGGAAGCCGAGGCTGGGATATCACGACAGAACTGTGTAGTTAATCCTCTGTACATTCCCTTCACTCCCCGGTTCTTAACAATGTCCAGCACCCCTTGTTTTGGTCCCCTGTAATAGTCATGGTTGATGGCTGAAATGACCAACAAAAGATATAAAGAAATTACCATTGCAGCAGAAAATTTTGAAAACATTTGGTTAATTGTTTACCAGATTTGATAGTTTTATACTTGTTTGCTTTGAAAACATAAACACAATAACTCATTTCATCTTTTGACCAATCAACATGACGTGAAAGTAATCTCGTAGAGGATCACCCATAGAACATTTCTCCACAATTGTTTGCAAATACTTATGGAGGAGAAGAATTTTAAAATATAAGCCAATCAACACGGCTTGAAGGAATCTCATAGAGGGTCATCCAAGGAACATTTCAACAAAATTATTTGCAAATCAGCAAGATGTTTTCGGAGAAGAAGATTTTTAAAATTTCACTGTAGTCATACGAGCTTAACCCTTTCCCTCATAAGACAATCTCTAAAATTGAATGGATAACCTATAACTGAAAGTGGAAAACATTGTGGCAAAAGGAGAAATTGCTCGTTTTGAGCAATTTCTTCTTTTGTCACTGTTTTCAAAAAGCTGTGCTGCGGAGGCGTCAGAAAGCGTCTATATGAGGGAAAGGGTTAAACATTGTTGCTAAAGAAGGAATTGCTCATTATGAACATTTTCTCCTTTAGCATAGATTGATTGATGTTAAACGTCATTTTCAACAAATGTTCTGTCATATCACAGGTTGCCAGTTCACCTACTCCTGTGTTTTCTGGCTTTCTCCCACCAATAGTCCACACAACAGTTTTTGCATCAACAAGGGGGCAAGGGTTTATTATACATTCAATATAAGAGACTTTTTGGCTTGGACGTTTTAAAGTCTGTCAGCTTCATATTTGTTATGTGTGGGAAAATGTTTTATGTTTACCCATTCTTCCTGAAGTTTTATGCGGGATTTGCGCCTGCAATACTACTTTTATCACTTCGACCGGGACAGCAACAGACAGCTGGACCACCCCTCCTATACCTCCAGCAACACAAATGTGGACAAAATTGGGCTGCGATCCTTGTATGTTAGTGCTACCCAGCAGTTTCAGTGTGTTTGCATAGGTCCCAAAAAACACAGAGTTCACCAATCCGTATGTAAACAATGGCCAGGATAATCCACGGAAAAACCCCTGTGACTGGAGATATAAAACAATTGGCTAACCCTTTCTCTTGTATAGACGCTTTCTGACGCCTCTGCAGCAGACAGCTTTTTGAAAACATAGTGACAAAAAAAGAAATTGCTCAAAACGAGCAATTTCTCCTTTTGCCACAATGTTTTCCACTTTTAGTTCATTCAATTAGAGATTTTCTATTTTTTGACAAAATATGATCAAAGTCTGCTGCAGAATTGTCGTAAGAGGGAAAGGGTTAAACCTATACATATCCATTTCTTAGTGTTTGGTTTAAACTTACTTGTATGATAATCCCTTTCCTATATATAATTTTTGTCACATATGCAGCAGGCTACTTTTGAAAAACAAGAGGGCCATGATGGCCCTGGATCGCTCACCTTAATTATAAAATGTACTGCAATGCAAAACACATCAAGACAATTATTCTGAATGCAACCTCCACATTGTTAACAAGATTTTCCTTCATTTGGCCTAGTGATCTATATTTTTTTACATGATATGACCCATATTCCAACATGGACTAGATATCATCAAGACAACATTATGACAAAGTTTCAATTTGCTCAAAGTAAAAATGCAGCCTCCGGAGTTTGAACAATATTTTCCTTTATTGACCTAGTTTCTGATCCAATATGACCCATATTCAAACTTGAGCTAGATATAATTCAGACAAACATTCTGACCAAATTCCAAGCTGCTGAAGCAAAAAATGCGGCATCCAAAGTGTTGACAAGACTTTCCTTCAATTTGATCTAGTGACCTAGTTTTTTGACCCAGCATGACCCATATTCGAACTTGGCCTACATATTATCAAGAAAAACATTCTGATAAAGTTTCATCATGCTGAAATTAAAAATGCAGTATCCAGAGTGTTAACAAGATTACCTTCAATTTGGCCTAGTGACCTAGTTTTTAACCCGGCATGACCCATATCCGAACTGAGCTAGATATCATTTAGACAAACATACTGACCAAATTTCAATCTGCTGAAGCAAAAAATGCGGCATCCAAAGTGTAAACAAGATTTTCCTTCAATTTGACCTAGTGACCTAGTTTTTGACCCGGCATGACCCATATTCCAACTTGGCCTAGATATCATTCAGCTCAACATTCTGAACAAATTTCAAGCCGCTGAAGCAAAACATGCGACTTCTACAGCGTTAACAAGATTTTCCTTCAATTTGGCCTAGTGACCTAGTTTTTGACCCGGCATAACCCCATTTCGATGATGATGATGATTTATGACGTTGTTTACCCTCGCGCTCGGCAATAATGCCATTTGGCGAGCAGTTATCCTTTATTTCAATATTTAATTTGATTTCAATTAGCAGACAGACTATTTTTTTTGCAGATTATTCATATATTTATTGTGTTAACAAGATTTCCCTTCAATTTTGGCCTATTGACCTAGTTTCTGACCCAATATGACCCATATTCGAACTTGACCTAGATATTTTTAAGACAAACATTCTGACAAAATTTCAAACTGCTGAAGCAAAAATTGCGGCCTCTGGAGTGTTAACAAGATTTTCTTTCAATTTGACCTAGTGACCTACTTTTTGACCCGACGTGACCCATGTTCGAACTTGACCTACATTTCATCAAGACAAAAATTCTAATAAAGTTTCAACATGCTCAAGTTGAAAATGTGGCCTCAAGAGTGTTAACAAGATTTCCCTTCAATTCAACCTAGTGACCTCGTTTTTGACCTCATATGGCCCAGTTTCGAACTTGTCCAAGATTTTATTGAGATGAACGTTCTGATAAACTTTCATGAAGATTGGATGCAAAATGTAGCCCGTAGAGTGTTAACAAGCTCAAATGTTGACGACGGACGCCGGACAAAATGTGATCACAATACCTCACCTTGCACTTCGTGCATAGGTGAGCTAAAAATTGGCTAAAGGAAAAATTGCTCAAATTAGCAATTTCTCCTTTGTCAAATTCTTTTTTAACTCTTTTCAATAATCATTTTTTCATTCAGAGATAGTTTCTGTATTTTTTACTTGATAGGCGTCCAATAAGCCCAGTGGATACAGATAAGTCATTTGAATAAAAAGGTTTACAAACACACAGCAATTTCCCCCTTAACTATATTATTTTAAAAATAGTATTGATTGGTTTGAAGGCATTCACAAGTCGCGACGTGTCAATTCTGGGGGTGGATGGGGTAAGAGGTACACTTGCTCGACAGTGATTGGCTTATTTTTACCTATTTACTTTGCAACTGTGGATAAATGACAGTTAATAAAACCTGGTATATATTTACTGAAGAATAACTACAAGATTTCAAATGCATGTGTATGACAGATGTTTTGATTTCCAGCATATACCTTTAATTCCTGGATATAATTGGATGTCTCCATTGTTCAATTTACAGGAACACTTTTTGGGCATAAAAACGCCCCATACATCGGTTGACGTGAGCCCTGCAAACATTCTGACAAATGCTGCTGATACAAACAATGCGGTCTCTAAAAGTGTTAAAAAAAGATTTTTCTCAAATTTGGCTTAGTGACCTAGTTTTTGAATGTACATGACCTTTATCGGAATTTAGATTGATCATCTAGACAATTATTCAGAAAAGTTTCAACATGCTCAATTTAAAAATGCGGCTTCAAGAGTATAATCAAGATGTTCCATCAAATTGGGCTAGTGACCTAGTTTTTGACCCTATATTCAAACTTGACCTAGATATCCTAAAGACAAATGTTCTGAAATAGTATGCTTTCTCTTTACTAAGTAGACATACCCAGTAAGCCAAATTTTGTACATTTTCATGACTTTCAATTTAGTTTTTCATCATTTACTGCCAAAATAGTTTTGAATTACTTATAACATGTACTTACTTTGTTGTCACTATTAGCAATATATGCAGATCTTTCAACATTTCAAAATTCTGATCTCCATCAGTCTGAAGTTTAGCATTTTTAACAAGATTTATCTTTTTGGCCTAGTGACCATGTTTTTTTATCAGACATGACCTATATATATTCAAACTATATGACAAAAGTACAGGCAGACCTCATAAAATCTTTTGAAACCTGTCATTCGGAAATCTCATGTTCATCTATTTCCATCTTGGTTTAACCAACTATTGCATGAAATGTTGTCAGTCCTAAGGAATTTTTGTCAGTCAGGACTGAAGCAAAGATTGAACATGCTCAAGTTAAAAATGCAGCTTCCACAAGATTTTCCTTCCATATGACCTTGTGACCTAGTTTTTGACCTCCCATGACCCAGTTTGGAGCTTGGCCAATATTTGAAGGAGATGTATGTTCTGATCAACTTTCATGAAGATTGGATGCAAATTTTGCCTGTTGAGTGTTCACCAGGCAATTGTTGACAACGGACAACATGTGAGCTAAAAACCACCTCAGAAATCGGAGACCAATTCTCCAAGTTCATGTGAGCCTTGATTTTAAGCGGAAGGGAAACTCACACATGGTGGCTTCAGTACACCCAAAAAAGAAATCTCTGCTGTAATGGGAAAAGAACAAAATGCAATGCATAAATTTTCTGTTGGTACAAATAATTTCCATACATGCAAATTATCCAAGCACATCAGTGGCTGCAATCTTTTGTCATCTCTTTGTTAAAAGTGCAGACTGGCAATCTCCAGTCTACCGAGACAATGGCTTTATTTGTTTATTTCATGGTGAAACCGTGTCAACAGAGGGAATTAATTGACCCCTGTCTTGACCGGTAATGGTTCAAATTGGCCCATCAGTTTTGAGTTCCATCCTTAAAACTGCTCTTTTTCCCTTATCATAATGTGAATTAGACGGGATTTTTAATTTTCTCAACAGTTTTCAAATTAAGAGGGCTTAGAATTAATTTTCAAGATAATGTGCATTTTACCCTTTGCCATATGCAGATGTTTTTTAACACATCTAAAGCAGACGACTTTTGAAAACATAGTAGCAAAAGGACAAAATACTCACAATCAGTCATAATATTTTCAACTCTGTTCTATAATTATAATATTATTTTTATCCTAGATATATTCAAATTAGTCTGCTGAAGATTTGTCATAATGTGGGTACGGGTTAACAATCGAAAAATACATAGTTGATTGTTTTTCAATTATTGTTGAGTAGTATCACTTCAGCCAGTTCACCTACCAATTAGACTAACAGCCTGCTTTCCTACTGACTGGCTGAGCTACCATGGTTTGGTTCTTAACCCTTTCCCTCATACGACAATTCTGCAGCAGGCGACTTTGAACTTATTTTGTCAAAACATAGAAAATCTCCATACTTGAATGGATAACCTATGACAAAAAGTGAAAAACATTGTGGCAAAAGGAGAAATTGCACGTTTTGTGCAATTGCTTCTTTTATCACTATGTTTTCAAAAAGCCCTCTGCTGCAAAGGCGTCAGAAAGCGTTTATATGAGGGAAAGGGTTAACTATTTAAAGAGAAAATAATGGCACTTACGAGTCCCTGCTTGTGAACATTGACACAACACTCCAGTATGTTCTTGTACTGATTTTCAGCCTGTTGAACTTGCAGTTGACATTTTATGGTGTCCAGCGGATGTCCAAACAATACACCTGCCGAGCCTGGGTAGAAATATATTACAAAACTGATAAACATCAATCTATTTACCTGATACACATGTTTAACCCTTTCCCTCATACAACAATTCTGCAGCAGACAACTTTTAACATATTTTGTCAAAGAATAGAAAATCTCTATAATTGAATGGATAACCTACGACTAAAAGTGGATAACATTGTGGCAAAAGGAGAAATTGCTCGTTTTGAGCAATTTCTTCTTTTGTCACTATGTTTTCAAAAAGCTGTCTGCTGCAGAGGCGTCAGAAAGCGTCTATATGAGGGAAAGGGTTAACCCTTTTACATATATAACAAATCTACAGCAGAACAGTTTGAAAACATCTAAGCAAAAATATGCATTCTCTATAATGCCAAGTGTAATCATTGGAGAGTGTAAAAAATAATGTGATGGACAATTTCTCCATTTGTCATAACATTTTCAAATGTTGTCTACTGCAATTTTTTGTATTTGTATGTGGGAAAGGGATATTCATTTTATTTGAGAACCAATTATTATTCAACCGTTTACATAATATAAAATGCTCACAAGTCACACCTTTATAAAATAATTTACAATTAGAATTTTTAAATATACAACCATGTTAAAGTGTTATCTTATAACATTGATATATGGTAGAATATAAGAATAAGATCTGATACAATAGTCAACAGTTGTTACTTAGATAGTGGCTTGATTGTATAGTACTTACTATAAATCAAGTTGAATAAGTCTTGAATAGCATCTGCTGTTTGTGAGAAAAAGCCTTGCATGCAAAATTTTAGCCCAAATTTCTTACCCCAACAAGGGTCATAATTTATAATAAATTCAGTCAGTAGTTACCTAACCTGACTGCTTGATACCTTTAAAGCCTATATTGATGTTTTAAATCAATCCCTGATTTCTAAGTCCAAAAAGGGGTATTTATAATTGTGTCAAAATCTGATGTAGTTTTGGGACTTGTCCTGCAATGTCATTTGACGATGTCCAATAAGTGTGTGAAGTTTCAAAGCATCTGTGGTTTGTGAGTAAAAGCCTTGCTTAGAAAACTTCAACCAAAGTTGCAACGCCGACACACACAACTGTAATAGCTCGCCATATTCCTTGAATAGTCAAGCTAAAATGCAGTCTCCGGAGTGTTGAAAAGATTTTCCTTCAATTTGGCCATGTGAACTAGTTTTAGAGTCAATATGGCCAATATGCGACTTAATTAAGATATCATTAATACAAACATTCTGACAAAATTTCAAGCTGCTGAAGGAAAAAATGCGGCCTCTGTTTTTCCTTAAATTTAGCCTTGTGGCCTAGTTTTTTACTGTACATGACCGATATTCAACTTGGCCTACATATTATCAAGACAGACAATCTGATGAAGTTTCAAATTGTTCAAGTTAAAAATGCAGCCTCCAGAGTGATAACAAGATTTTCCTTTAAATTGACCTAGAGTTTTTGACCTATTATGACCCATATTTCAACTTGGCCTAGATATAATTTAGACAAACATTCTGAACAAATTTCAAGCTGCTGAGGAAAAAAGTGCAGTCTCCAGAATGTTAACAAGATTTTCCATCAATTTGGCCTAGTGACCTTGATTTTGACTGGACATAACCCATATTCAAACTTGGCCTACACATCATCAAGACAAACATTCTGACAAAGTTTCAATATTTTTAAGTTAAAAATGCAGCCTCCAAAGTGTTAACAATATTTTCCTTCAAGTTGGACTAGTTACCCAGTTCTTGACCCAATATGACCCATATTCGCACTTGACCTAGATTTCATTAAAACAAACTTTCTGACAAAATTTCAAGCTGATGAAACAAAACTTGCCGCCTCTATAGAGTGTTATGATGATTTTCCTACAATTTGGCCTAGAAACCTACTTTTTGATGTGACATGACTCATATTCGAACTGGGCCTATATATCATCAGGATTCACACTGGGCTTCGCAAATGGCGCCATTTGCGCAAGAAAATAATATTTTGCGTAAATTGATGGCGCCAACGTATTTACATAAACTTTTAGCACTACAACTTAAATTGCCGCTACAGCTTAATTCCAAAAGCGATAAAACTTAAAAAAATATTGTGATATTGGTTAAAAACAAAGAATAAATTTAGGGAATAAGGGTTTAATCACACACCAATGGCTGTTGGCAGACATAAAGGGTCCCTTCCAGTACTATACACAAGCTGTCATCAAACCACCATCTCTGCAGGCGATAGATAAGATTTGACTCTCGATCACGCCTTCAAGCCAATCAATACTATTTTTCAATTCAAGCAGCTTAGGGGAAAATAATTTCAATAAACAATGTCCCTATATTAATTTAACTGTTCAAAGATTGTGCTTTTGTTTACACGAATACGTAGGAAATTCTTTTTTAATTGCCGATTTTTTGTCATAAAGATCTATCAAATTCACAGTCAGCTGTCAAAAAAGACTTACCTATAAAACTAAATTTCTTTTTTAGAAGATAAACAAATAATGAAGACTGAAGGAGAAAATACATATTGTAATGGGTTTTCGTGCATACTCAATATCAGAAATTATTCCTGCTACCACAATGCATGTGGTTTGAGAACATAGATTCATTCCATATGGGAATCTAATGAATCATGGCCAAGCCAATCTTTTTGATAAATTTTATGCTGGATAGATAAATGACATGTGACTAGAGAAAATAGCTTAATAAATGAGGGTACCAGTATTTCCCAAAGTAAACATGATTTAGGTTTTTAAGAAAAAATGGTCTGGCTCCAGTTTTGCTCCAATGTCTTGAAAATGGCCCCAACTTTTTGAATTTGGCGCAAGTGTTGGCTCAAAGGAAAAATGAGCCAGGGAGAACCCTGATCATCAAGACAAACATTCTGATAAAGTCATAAGCTGCTGAAGCATTAACTGCTGCCTCTAGAGTGTTAACAAGATTTTCCTACAATTTGGCATAGTGACCTACTTTTTGACCAGACATGACCCATATTCAAATCATCAAGATAAATATTCTGATTAAAGTTTCAACGTGTTAAAGTTTGAAATGCGGCCTCCAGAGTGTTGACAAGATTTTCCTTCAATTTGACCTAATGACCTAGTTTTTTATCCCATATGGCCTAGTTTTATACTTGTCCAAAAAGTGATGGAGATAAATGTTCTGATAAACTTTCATGAAGAGTGGATACAAAATATAGTCTGTAGTGTTAACAAGGCAATTGTTGATGACAGACAAAATGTGATCACAATAGCTCACCTTGAGCACTTTGTGCAGAGGTGAACTAAAAATTGAGATGAGAAAACCAAAAAGAGGGCCAAGATGCACCTATCAATATTTTGCCCCAGGGGGGGAGCGGCAGGCAGACCCAGGGAATAAGACAAGTTTTTCTTTTTGGGGTCTAATTCCCCACCCTAGAGCCAATAATGTTGTCTAAATCCCCATAGTTGGAGATGCTTTGTGTACTGCGGGTATCGGGATGTAAACTTCGGCCAATGTCTATTTCCCGGGACCCGGAATCATTCTGCGTGTCAAATTTCCGCCCATCGGGAATCGTCTTCTGTCTAAAGTCTGATGTATGCCCGCCGCTCCCCCCCTGGGGCAAAATATTGATAGGTGCAAGATGAAATGGCCCTAAATCGATCACAAGAGTGATAGTACAGTAGCAAATTATGTAACTGCTAATATCAGGGACAATTTTAATAAGAGTAGGAATAAAACTGCAAGAGGTGGACACTGTAAATGAAACAGCTTATCAGTAGAAGACATTTTGAAAAAGGACCACCAAAGAAAACATTCCTGTAAAGTTTGGTCGATATTGGTCCAATTGGAAAAGAGATTGAAGCTAAAAGCTGATTTAAGACCATTTCTGGCATCCATCTTTTTCAATCAATAAATATGGCTTGAACAAATTTTGTAGACGGTCACAATAGCAGTGTGTGTATACCACGTGACTTTTGACGTCATATTTGCATGGTCAAACAGCAATAATTGCTATTGTTAAGAATGTAAAAACAATGGTAACTATTTTTTTTTCCACCCTTTTTAATTAGACATGGCGCAGTCTACGCCGCTTACAATGTCCTATCTCCGGGTTTTTGATTGGTGGTCTAGTTTTTTCAAACACTTCGACGAACCTGTTCTCAAAATCCAGTTTTGATAATGCTCCGGCTGTCGGCGATATTAATAAATTTTGAGAAAAGGTTCATCGTAGTGTTTGAAGAAACTAAACCACTAATCAAACTCCGTTGAAAAACCAGAGATAGGGCTCTGTAAGCGGCATAGACTGCGCCATGTTTCATTAAAAATGATGAAGAAATAAAAAAGTAACCTTTGTTTTTACTTCTAAACCAGTGTTCTGCCAAGACTTTATAAATGAGGGGACATTTGTCTCATCATCTCTGAAAATTAGGGGACATTTTTCAGACCTGATGGGATACTAAGATTGACAACAATAAAATATAAATCATCAACTATCGGCGTGCCGCAATAACGTGGTTGTTTTAAAGTTAGTGTTTTTTTGTGTAAGTGAATTGTTTTTTCTATGCTTTATACACAACAAACATTGCATATAATTTTCTTCTCGATCGAACATCAACCAACTGTAGTCTCGCAACCAATTGTTTTGGAACTTACGTTCGCTTTTGTTTTGTACTTCTTTCCCATCTGACGTCGAAGATTTAGCGTCCGGCTCCTCTACCTACTTATTTGAAGTTGAATCACTTATTTGTTTTGTTCCGAAAAACTTTAAAATACTTGTTGTTTTCATTTTTTTCTTTTGGGGCGAGGAAGTCGCCATTTTGAACTCTTTAGAAATGAAGATAGAAACCTTGTGTTGCCATGGGTTTACAAATACGCGCGAAATATGAATTAGCCAATAAACACAGCGGATACAAAGTTAGAGACATGCGCATTCCCGCACTCACCTATTTATGCAAGTGGTTCCCGGTTTTCACGCTATTTCATTCGAAATCACGGTAACCATCACTTTGGTAATTCGGCCCCGATAATTCTCGCACCAATTCTGCCGCGACAATTATCGCACCTACGCATTTTCTAATGGGACATTTTGAATTTTTTAGCGACAATGTCGCGGAATCGCGGCCTCGGCAAAACACTGCTAAACCGAAGTAAAATATTTCTGTCCACCGTAGCATTTGTGACGTAAAAGTCACATGGTATACACACACTGAATAGGAACATTTCTGCTTAATTATCAGAGTATTGTTCCTAGAAACATGTGTACCAAGTTTCATTTGAAAATGTTAAAAGGTTTTTTGAGTTATGAGGTAAGGTTAAAGTTTCTAAAAGACGCCAAGGGTATAACAATTTACCAACTTTTTTTCTTCGAAAAGCAGTCTAAAACAGAAACATAGCCTTAATTTTTTTTTATAATTATAGAATTTATACAAAACTTTGATGCATAAGAAGAAATTTATAAGCAATATCCCATTTTGCATCAATCATTTCAAAGGTTGTCTGCTGCAGATGTGTATAATTTGTCTGTATGTGGCAACGGGATTTATCATAAAATTATATATTTACCAGAGAGAGCTCCTGCCAGGTAATCCAGCATAACCTCATTGGTAGACATCGTGATAAAAGAATAGGGCTATCCAAAATGTAAACCATGCTGGAAATAAAAACACAAACAAAATAGGCCATACCAGACATATAAAAATGTGTATATGTCTCTGGCCATACCATCCAACATGTTACTAAAAAGGACATCACAATATTCAGGTCTGTACAGTCATGTATTTATATTAATTAATGATGTTTATAATAACGACTTTATTTTATGAGGCTACACATTTCGGTTGTCCTAATCTACCCTGCGGGCCTCAGAGCTAGCAATAGATTATATACACCATGTTATACATATAATAATAAAACAATCAAAATAAAAGCAAATTGGTAACAAAATAAAAGATTACTTAATTTCAAGAATTACCAGAAAACGTTAAATCTAATTTCTTAAAAGAATTTAATGAATTTGCAGTTCCAATTTGAAAAGGAATATCATTCCAAATTTTTGGTCCTGAATAGATTTTCTGAAGAATTCTAGTTTTGGTTTTGTTAATTGTATTTATTTATTTATTTGAGTTTTACGCCGCTTTCAACATTATTTCAGTTATATCACGGCGACAGTTCACTTATTCATGATCCCTGGGTTAACAAACCAGTACTAGGCTAGAAAATATGCCTTGCCAAGGGCACTCCACCATGACTGAGGTGCCGCGACTGGGGATCAAACCCGGGACACCCGGTTTCAAAATCCCCAACGCTAACCACTTTATTTTGGGAGTATTTGAATTTGTCTCTGAGATATTCAGGACATTGTTCATTTAATGAGAATTCCTTTTTTTATAGACTATTCTTGCTTGAAATTTCATCCAGGATAATTGTTTGAAAAGTTCTTCTGATGGTGCATCAAGTGGCTTATCAAGTATTACATGTGGAGCAAGTTTTTGAAATTTTAACATTTTATCAAGCAGATTTTGACTGCAGGAGCCCCATATTGTGCAACAATAATCAATGTGAGGAAGTAGCTGTAGACATTAAAGAAAAGTTTCCTTGAATGTATATTAAGAAACTTTTTAATTCTTAGAAGTAGGTATAGTAATGAATTACATTTCTTTAGCGTGTGCTCAACATGAGCATGTTAATTCATCAGTATCAAGTATAACTACTAGTTTTAACTTTTATTTTAGAGTAAATGGGGGTAGGAGTTTTTCTCAAACTTAAAATAATTATTGACTATTATGCCTTATATTTAACATATACAGTCAAGTAACCCTTAGCGGATCATAACCAATAGCGGATCTCTTTAATGTTCAAGACACGCTAACTTATTTATTAGACAATATTATTTTGTATAAATTGGCAGGTAAGTACTTTATGGTATTATTTAAATACACAATAAAAATTATGCTTGTCGGACTTCAAATTCATCCGTATCATCTGAACGCCTGATGCAAGTGTTTGCGTGACCCAGTTATTTCTACCTTGTTCTGAAGAGAATATGTGTTTTTCGCAACAGCTAGCGATCTTAATTATGTTAGTTATTTATTTTGACTTTTTATGAAAGACAAATACATACACCTATTGAAATGTAACCAATCATTCTCATTTGTCTTTGCATATTTACACTGAAGCGATAATAGAATAGCTAGGTAAGTTAGCATTAGCGAATCGCCACTTTGTTTCCATGACTGAGTCTGAGGGGTTTTCTTAAAGTTTCATTTTCGACAATTTAGCCATTCCCGAAAATGCTAGTGATTAAATCGGAAAATCTATCAATACAAATCTGCAGTTAGATAAAACATAACTTGTACAATAACAGCAGAAGTTTTGACAGCTAAAATGTTGCTTGAGATGGCCCCCCTGATATCAGAAAGTCATGTGATCCCCTATCAATTGATCCGTTAAATGCATCAATAACTTGAACTGGTAAACAATGGAGTGTACAGCTGTTTCTGCACTAAAACTGAAAAAGTGTTTGTCAATTTAAAGGAAAATTATTTTACTTGTGGACTACAAACAAACAAGTTTCCGAAACATTGACCGTTTCTTTTATGCACTACGTTGTTTCGTTACTGATCCGTTAATGGTAACCTGACTGTACTAAGAAAGCTAAATGTCATAATTGTTTAATAACTAAATTGGTAATTATTAATTACAATTAAAATCATATTCATGACTGTTGAATTGGTATACTTCAGTATACCTATGTGATTTAAAACAAATAGAAAATAAAAAAGAATGCAACAGATGCTTTTTGAAAGACTTCTGAAAACATTGTGGGCAAAGGACAGAAATGGTCAAAGTTTAAAAGAGACAATAAATTGTATGCTAAATAATAATGCAAGTGATGAAAATACATAAATTAAAATACTTAAGTTTCAATATGTATTGGAGTTGTTTGTTGCCTTTAACTCTTAATCAAATGCTGTCAATTTACACCTTCGAATGATAGACGAAATCTCCATGAAATCTCCAACACCCTTTTGAAGCACCTGTCATTTATGATCTATCTGTACTGGTAGACAACTTACCAATCAATCAGTACTTTTTTCTCCAACCGCATTACTACCAATTATGCTGACAGTCAATGACAACCAAAAGCATGGGTAAACCACCCATGATTTTATGTTACTTGGTAGTATACACATGTGTGTGCTGTATATAAATATTTCAAATGACGTGCCTTTTGATGTTATGGTCGCAGCGCCACCTGCAATAAATACAGAATTGCCCGGATATTGCCATAAACATATTTATTTTAGAAGGGACACCCACGCAATATATGTGTAAAATATTACCTATGTCAAGGAAAAAAAATCTCAATTTTGCCATAACAATGCACTTTCGTGATTGTGACATCGAATTTAAACGCAGACCTAGGCTGCCATAACTCTCTTACCTAGTTGTATTGGTCTGAAGTTTTGATTTTACCGTACATGGATTTCATGTGTTTTTCGCCAACTCCTGGCTTATACGCAAGCGCACAGAGTGCTCTTTCCGGTTCACGTGACTTTTAGCCAATCAAACGGCGGGGTCCCAGTGACAAGTTGTTGTTCAGCTGTAGACGATTTCATGGATTCTCCCGCAAGCTGGATGAACAAATTTGACACTTTGCCGTCTACGTAGAAGGCGAAGCGATAGATTTCTTATTTTATTGGACCATCTGTGAAAAATAACCAGGGGCTGACGGTGCCACAAAAAACACGATGGTAATATTTGTATTTTGTTATAAAATGTGATTTGAAGTTTGAGCGCCGATGAGTTTTCTGTTTATTTTTATTTTACTATAAGTGAAACGAATGAATTTTCGGGCCAAGGAACGGGCGAGCATGACACCAAATTTAATTGAAATTATAAAATTGCCACTTGTTTAATATGTTTTTTACGTTCAAGATCTGTTAAATGGTTTATACTGTGAGTCAGAGCTTTAAAATCGAGAAGAATAAAAGTGGGTGGGGAAATCGAAGATACTTTCTTTTTTTAATTATAAGCAGTCTTTATAATGAAACCGTATGATTTATTCAGATATATTTGTTTAGGAAGTTCATGTCATGTTCCTTTCTTTAAATTGTAAGTTTAAACATCTGAGTAGTATCAAACTCAAAGGTCCAAGGAAATATACAAAACTGGCATTTATCCTCAACAAAAAGTCTCAAATCTGAAGGAAGAAGATGTTGGGGTGATATATACAAGTTAAAGGTTAAAAAATCAGGGCACTCGCTGTCATTCACCATTTTTGTAAAATTTACATTTTTCTTTTCAAATTGCTTAAATGAATGGCGATAACTTTTTATAGGGTTAGAAATTAACGGGAAAACAAGTTTCACACTGTTACAAGCTGGTTTCTCTTTGGTTTCCGTCAATCAGGGCCTGCGCTGTCGTTCGCCACTTTCGCCAAATGCGAAGATTATTTTAAAGTGGCGAAGCTATTTCATGAGTGGCGAATATAAGTGGCGAAAGGGTTTATCATCAACATTTACCTGTTTTGGGTATCAGTTTACGACATACAGTGACTGGTTTCGTTAATCTAAGATAATGCTCTGCCATTTGATTCAATGTCGGGAACCAGTGACCACTTTACGACATTTTTACGACACCCGTTTTTATCATTTTGACAGCTTGTGTATTTCTCACTTGTTGCATTGTTGTGAAGTGTTAATTCAGCCTTTTAATCCGACTGACCAACAACTCTGAGCGATATTGATACATTAAAGGCCGTACATATGATAATTGGCAATTATAGATGCATTAAATATATCGGCACGCTTTTTGAAGCATGTTTAGACGATCAACGTATACCTTTCATGATTTTTAATGACAATGTAAGTTTGTCATTTTTGATTTGGAAAAATCTATTTAATTATGGACAAGTACACACAAATAGTGGACCCATTAATGAGATTGCATATAAATATTTCTTCTCTTGAAATTAAAGAAAAGTAGTGAACAAATGGCTAAAATATTTGTCAAAAGTGGCGAAAATGAATGGCTCCTTAAAATTAAAAGTGGCTCCTGAAATTTAAAAGTGGCGACCTTTATTTCAATGTGGCGAAAGAAAAATTCAACCCAGAGCAGGCCCTGGTCAATTTGTAAATCTTCAGCAAATTGATGTACCCTTTAAGGCCTTTTCCTAATCCGGGTTGCATAAAACTCTGTTAATACTTTTAAAGATATTGATGTGTATTTATTTAATTTAAGTGAGAAAACAGTTCAAGTGATGCTTTTATGATATTTTATGATTAATCTACAACTAAGATTAAGAACTAAATGTATGTATACAGGTACACGCAAAGAGAATATAACAGATGTTATAGGATTTAGCTTAATTGGCATCTTTTATCTGCAAAGACTACGTAACATATATTCCTATTTTACAGGCATCCATTTCTGAGCCCCCATTCTTGTCAATTGGGACGGATGTTAGTGCGAAATACAGAGGTGCTTTCTGTGAAGCAAAGGTGAAGAAGATTGTTAAGTCTGTCAAAGTTAAAGTAAGTATATTCAGTAACTGTTACTCTATGTAAATGGAATGAAATTCATATTTTTATCTTCAAGTGACAAAGTTCTGAAATAGAAATATATTTAACTTAATATAAGTTTTTAGCTCATCTGAGCATGAAATAGTCAAGATGACATAATGTGATCTCCTTATGTTCGCTGTTAGTTGTCAACAATTTGATTTGCCACTGTTTTCATCGAAGATTGTTCATCTTTACCTGGTCAAAAACTAGGTCTCTTGGCTGAATTGAAGAAAAACCTTGTCCGATTATTTGTGACAAAGTTCTGAAATAGAAATATATTTAACTTAATATAAGTTTTTAGCTCATCTGAGCATGAAATAGTCAAGATGACATAATGTGATCTCCTTATGTTCGCTGTTAGTTGTCAACAATTTGATTTGCCACTGTTTTCATCGAAGATTGTTCATCTTTACCTGGTCAAAAACTAGGTCTCTTGGCTGAATTGAAGAAAAACCTTGTCTGATTATTTGACTTGATGGTATCTAGGGTAAGTTCGATTATGGGTCATGTCTGTCAAAAGTTATATATCCCAGGCCAACGTTAAGTAAAATATTATTACCTTCTTGATTCTACATTTGTCAGAATGGTTGCTTGGTGACCTCTAGGATAAGTTCAAAATTTGGTTATGACTGGTCAAAATATAGTACATATTCTATCGGTCCCATTTTTGACTGGAACATCTTGAAACTAAATACATATATATACGTCATGCCAGGTCAAACACCTGGTCATTTCAGACTTGGCAATTTGAAGAAAAATCTTTTCAGAATGTTTCTCAGGCTAAGCAGGGGCCACTCTTTTATTTTCCATATTCGTCAAATTTATTTGGAATTATCGAAAATTTAGTTACGATAACTTTGGTCTCTGGGTTTGGTCACCACAACAAACTTTGGTGTTAAGTGTAAAACAATGTTTCACACTGTTACAAGCTGGTTTCTTTTGTAAATCCTTAGCAAATTGATGTGCCCTTGTCCTTTATTCCATGTTCCTGTCTGGCTTGTAGGTTTATGACACTTCAATGCAAATACAAAAGGTGTCTATACTTTTTGTTGGTGTGTAACTGATAATTGGAGTGGCATATCTGATTAACATTAACACATAGATTCGAGATCATAATTTAGGCCATATCCATCTTCATGTATCTCAAACAAACCAACAATAAAAATCGTTTAAAACAACCTGGTTCTCATGCATCACATGGCTTTTGTTTTTGATGCAGAAACCATGTTCGCCAATAGATTGTACCGGACTGAACATTTTGAGTTGAAATTGTTTACAGATTTAATAACATATTTCTGTCTTATTTTTCTTATGAAGTCAAACTTAAACCTTCACTTGACCAAATAGAAATCAAAACATATATCTATAAATATTATTTTTGATTAAAAAGTCATATTAAAAGAGCAGACAATGGAAACAAATTTTGTTGCATGTTGCGAAACATTTGGCTTTCAATGACGAATTGTTTGGCTCTTATGTTTAAAAAAATGACGAAAACCTTTCACAAGGCTACATTTATGAAAAATCTTGATACTAGAAGAAGTATGTTCGACATGTTTATCAAATTACTACTTCAAGAATAGTTTATGATCACCTTATCATGCAGAACCATGGTACTCGGGTGAGCATTACAGGGCAACCATGACCTTCTTGTTTGAGTTTCTATTCTTAAATGAGTTGTGGGACTTCAAGTTTGTTGATTTAATTGTTAAATACATTTACTATTTAACGTAGCACTTTTTATATTCTTAAAAGTTGATTACAATCATGTGTAGAATAGAAGCTGAATAGAAGTCAAAAAAATAAATTTTCTCAACACGATATAGTAACCATAATGCATCCATCTATTTTTAGGTATTTGTTAAGGATACGCAGTCTAACGTTAGTGTTACAGATGAAGATATAACAGGTCTATTAAAGGTAACTACATCTATAGCATTTAATCATAGCATTCTGAAATAAAAGTATGATATTAGGGCAAGAGTATTTAAAAAAAAAAAAATTACATGTGTTTTCAAGAATGTTGTAAGCTTGATGTCGACCTGCACACATGTTAACAAAACAATTTTACATTTAATAAAAAAAAAGTGAATATTTAATACTAATAATGTCTGGTAACTTAAGAGACACTTTCAATGCTAAATTCCTAAAATGGAATTGTCCGGCTTTGCGCTATTGGAAGTGTCAATAACCAAATCTAGGGATCCGTCATGGTGGAGTGGTTAGTGGTTTGAAACTGGGTGTCCCGTGTTCGATCCCCAGTTGCGGCAAGATGGTCATGGTGGAATGCCTTGGGCAAGGAACATTTTCTAGCCTAGTACTGGTTTGTTTACCCAGGGATCATAAATAAGTGAAAAATTAGTGCTTTAAAGTTACATGTTATTTCTTATACTCTATTCACTCTTTCAAACTGAAAATATCTGAAGGGGAAAAAACATTAACTCACACGTAGAGAAATTGCTTATAAATATTGGTTAATGTTTTTCCCTGGATATTTTCAAGAGATGCATGCTGCTGCTGTGTAAAGAAAGAAGTTTATATTTTTTGATTTCTTTTTATAGGTTGGAGCCACTGTTGAAATAAAGCTACCTGATACAGGCCGTCTTGCGGAAGGGGTTATCAAACAAATGATTGATTCAAGCATGTACACTGTTGGTAGGTGAAATATTTTCCCAGACATTTCTGAATTCTTATTAGTGCTCTGACCTGTTTGGTCTAGATGAAGTATTAACATTCATCTCTCAACTCATGATTCTTATGAGTTCTTGTGGATTTTGACTTTTAATGAATGTTTTCAGTATTATTGATTATGTTAATATAAAAAAGATTATAGTTTGAGGTAGCCTTAATGGCTCACTTGTTGTTGTTCAAGCTTTCAATGTCAACATCCTTCATTGAATCCTGTTGCCATTACTGTATATTAACTAAGTATTCACCATGATGTTGAAAAAAGACTTTACTTTGATGAACATTTGACATTTCAGTGTTTGATGATGCAGATGAGAGAACTTTAAGGAGAACGCAGCTGTGTTTGAAAGGGGATAAACATTTTACAGAAAGTGAGGTAAAGTGCTTAAGCTTGTTACTCTATGTTTATTATGATCTTTTCTTTTGATACTATGGTTAAAAAAGGCCTCTGCAGCAGAGTAATTGAAAACATTCATTCAATGATTTTGGTAAAAAGGAAAAATTCTCATAGTGAGCAATTTCTCCTTTTTCAACAATGTTTTCAACTTTATTTAATAATTGTTCTTTCATTTAGAGACAGAGACAGAGAGTTTCCATTTTTTCTATCAAATTGCTGCATATGTGATGTATATGGGAACGGATTAACAGCAAATGAATTGCATAATCTGAAAAGGTCACTTTCTTATGACATTGAAACATGAGAGTTTGTTAGACTTGTATGATACAAAATACTCATATTTGTAAAAGATATTATTTCATTATTCATTTTAATTCCACCTGTAGTAGATTGATTAATAAGCACAATTTTAAATTAAATTAACAAATAGTATGGAAATGAAACAATGCTCATACAAGTATGATAATATGGATGTATACAATGTTAGTTATAGAGATTAACTGTTTCTCTACCTGTACATGTGATATATGATGTAGCATCTTCAATATTGGTTTTGTGTCATCTGTCTGGAACATTGTCTCAAACTTGGTAAGATGGATTGGATTAAAACTATGGAATCGTTTACTACCATAGGGATATGCCACGTGAAATGTTTCACTAAGATTGCCGCAGGAACACTGGAGGTCATATTTTACAGCCAATCTTCATGAAAGTACTTTGGAACATTTATTTCCATGGAATATGGGTCAAGCTCTAAACTGGGTAACATGGGGTTAAAACTAGGTAACCAACTGAGTCAATTTATAGGTAAACATTGTGATCCCCTGAGAGGCCTCATTTTCATCAAGGTTGAAACTTGATCATGTTAGGTGAAAAATTATGTCATTAAATCAAACTTTAGAGGCTATCATTTTCGTTCAATTTTCATGAAAGTCCATCATAACTGTCATACGATCATGTCTGGTACATGTTTGGAACTGGATTAGGGGTCATCACTGAGGTCATACAGTAGAATTTGGAATAAAGCTTTGGAACACAAACACAAGTTGTGACATATACTTTTTTAGTAACTGGTACACAGGGCTGTACAAAAAAAAAATTCAGCCACTTGTCCAGGACAAGTGACTTTCAGAATGCCACTTGTCCTGCTAAGAATCTCACTTGTCCCACTTTTCTGCAAACCAAGTTTAACATGCGACAAATTTAAGAATTGTGTGGTAGTCCGGATCACGGTTTCTTGAGTGTTTTATTTGTTTTTTAGTGGGTTATTTTCTAGTTCTGTATAAAGATAACATTAAGAGCACACACTGTACATGATTTAAGGGTAGTGACCAATTCAAATAACATTATTGCAAAAGACCTGTAGTGCAGCATTCAGTTAAAAAAAATGAAATTTGGAAAAGAGATTATTTTTCACTAGCTAGGTTATTTGAAATATTCTGCATAAAATGTATGTATTTTATCCATATTTACAAAAGATTCAAAAGCTATTGACATAAATGTTAAACTTGAGACAACATAGTCAAATGATGCAATAGCACTTCAAATTGAAGATAACAAAATAATAAGGTCACCGATTTAGGTCCCTCACCGAAACAGGGCAGTGTTCGATACCAGGGTCAGTTTTACAAATAAAGACATTGATAAATTCAATTTTATTAACCAAAGGTCAAATTTATCAGGTTCAATGTAGTTATTAAATCAAAAAAATTTGTCAAAAAAAATGAAAGACAACAAAACGTTAAATTTGTTTCATGTGTTGCGGTCAATCTCATTAAAATCATCTCCTATTAACGCTACGCATTTACATTTAGTCAGATCGGTGTTTTATTCGCAGCATAGCCGCCATTTTGATGATTGCGCAATGTTAATCATGGTTCCCTACTTTGAGAATTAGAAATCGGTAAACAGCGTTGAATGTAAACATCGGGGTCGTCAGGTCGCGAATGTCATTCACCCAATGAAATCGCAACTATTAAGTCATATGATTTTTTTTCCCGCCATTTATGCTAATTATGTCTCCCCCTGTATACAGGGGAGATATATTGTTTTTGTCCTCGGCGTCTGTCTGTCTGTCTGTCTGTCCGTCTGTTCGAAATCGTGTCCGCTCCATATCTCCAAGACGGCTTGAAGGATTTTCATGAAACTTGGCTCACATGTTCACCTCATCAAGGCGACGTGCAGAACCCGCGTCTCGACAATATAGGGTCAAGGTCAAGGTCACGCTTGAAGGTCAAAGGTTTGAGGCTTTATTTCGTGTCCGCTCCATATCTCCCAGACGGCTTGAAGGATTTTCATGAAACTTGGGTCACATGTTCACCTCATCAAGGCGACGTGCAGAACCCGCGTCTCGACAATATAGGGTCAAGGTCACACTTGAAGGTCAAAGGTTTGAGGCTTTATTTCGTGTCCGCTCCATATCTCCGAGACGGCTTGAAGGATTTTCATGAAACTTGGGTCACATGTTCACTTCATCAAGGCGACGTGCAGAACTTGCGTCTCGACAATATAGGGTCAAGGTCAAGGTCACGCTTGAATGTCAAAGGTTTGAGGCTTTATTTCGTGTCCGCTCCATATCTCCCAGACGGCTTGAAGGATTTTCATGAAACTTGGGTCACATGTTTACCTCATCAAGGCGACGTGCAGAACCCGCGTCTCGACAATATAGGGTCAATGTCAAGGTCACGCTTGAAGGTCAAAGGTTTGAGGCTTTATTTCGTGTCCGCTCCATATCTCCCAGACGGCTTGAAGGATTTTCATGAAACTTGGGTCACATGTTCACCTCATCAAGGTGACGTGCAGAACTTGCGTCTCGACAATATAGGGTCAATGTCAAGGTCACGCTTGAAGGTCAAAGGTTTGAGGCTTTATTTTGTGTCCGCTCCATTTCTCCCAGACGGCTTGAAGGATTTTAATGAAACTTTGGTCACATGTTCACCTCATCAAGGCGACGTGCAGAACCCGTGTCTCGACAATATAGGGTCAAGGTCAAGGTCACGCTTGAAGGTCAAATGTTTGAGGCTTTATTTCGTGTCCGCTCCATATCTCCAAGACGGCTTGAAAGATTTTCATGAAACTTGGGTCACATGTTCACCATATCAAGGCGACGTGAATAACCCGCGTCTCGACCATACCGGGTCAAGGTCACGTTTGAAGGTCAAAGGTTTGAGGCTTTATTTTGTGTCAACTCCATATCTCCAAGACGGTTTGAAGTATTTTCATGAAACTTGGGTCAGATGTTCACCTCATCAAGGCGACGTGCAGAACCCGCGTCTCGACCATACTGGGTCAAGGTCACGCTTGAAGGTCAAAGGTTTGAGGCTTTATTTTGTGTCCACTCCATATCTCCTTAAAGGATTTTCATGATACGTGGGTCACATGTTCACCTCATCAAGGCAGATGACAGATATTTGAGGGGGAGACATATGTTTTTGTCAAAACAATTCTAGTTAATTTTGGTAAACAAAGCCGTGATTGGGCAATTATCATACTCGGGGGGGGGGGGGGGGGGAATCATTTATATATTTCATTCCAAACAATTTTCTTTGTGTCCCTGATATTACGAATATTATGTTGATCTTGAAGGTATTTCAAATTGATAAACGGCAAGATAATTTTTAGCAGTTGTCGTATTGTCTTTAATTTGGATCGAATTTATTTTATTAACTTCTGCATGGCGAAAATTTCTTACAAGTCTTTCTGAACCGGTTTGCACCAGTTTGCAAACATCGCATACCGAAAGTAGAAATATGGATCAAAATACATTTAAGGGAATATTTTAATGAGACCGATCCATAGGTAATTCCCTAGCTTTTATGAAATAACACAGCCCAAGGAACAATTGTCACTTATGATTGGACCGCCTTATTGGATATATATATACCACGTTAATCGACTATTACTGACGCGATTCGGTTGGCTGAAATCACTCGATATGACAGGTGGGTAACTCCGCCTACTGTTATTGATTTGTTATGGTCACGCGCGAGTGGTTTTTCCCATGTAACATACAGTCAAATTTATACACGACAGACATGTGTGTTAGTAATTAAGCCTGGCTACCAGACACAGTAATTTACATTCACTGTTACGTAAATGAGTTGATATAATGGGACGTGGATTTTTGGAAAATGCCACTTGTCCGGGACTGAGATGTTGCAATTAGCGACTTGCCCGATGCGATTTATGACTTGTCCCGGGCGTCGGGCTATGTGATTTGTACAGCCCTGGTACATACCAAGCTGTATTTCATGCTTTTTCCTTTGGCAGGGGATCTCAATACCACTTTTATAATTTATTGCATCAATTTCAGACTCTGGATAATTTGCCTCTATCCAATCCTGAACATTTTGGAACTCCAGTTATTGCTAAAGGAAAGAGAATGAGGACAAGTGCTGGTTTTGTGTACGTATTCTACCTTATTTGATTTTTAGCTCTACTGGCCAAAGGCCAGAAGGGCTTATGTCGTGGCGATGTGTCCGTCGTCCGTGCGTCCGTCCGTCCGTCTGTAAACAATTTCTTGTTAACACGATACAGTCTTCACTTTTGATTGTATCTCAACCAAACTTATACAGTAGTTAGATATCCATGAGAGCTCGGTTCCTTTCGAAAACCAGCCAGATCCGCCCATGCATGACTGGATTATGGCCCTTGAAATGGTCAAAATTGCTATAAAAGAGCTTGTTAACACGATGCAGTCTTCACTTTTAATTGCATCTCAACCAAACTTAAACAGTAGTTAGATATTCATGAGAGCTCGGTTCCTTTCGAAAACCAGCCAGATCCGCCCATGCATGACTGGATTATGGCCCTTGAAATGGTCAAAATTGCTATAAAAGAGCTTGTTAACACGATACAGTCTTCACGTTTGATTGTATCTCAACCAAACTTATACAGTAGCTAGATATCCATGGGAGCTCGGTTCCTTTCGAAAACCAGCCAGATCCGCCCATGCATGACTGGATTATGGCCCTTGAAATGGTCAAAATTGCTATAAAAGAGCTTGTTAACACGATACAGTCTTCACTTTTAATTGTATCTCAACCAAACTTATACAGTAGTTAGATATTCATGAGAGCTCGGTTCCTTTCGAAAACCAGCCAGATCCGCCCATGCAAGACTGGATTATGGCCCTTGAAATTGTCAAAATTGCTATAAAAGAGCTTGTTAACACGATACAGTCTTCACGTTTGATTGTATCTCAACCAAACTTATACAGTAGTTAGATATCCATGAGAGCTCGGTTCCTTTCGATAACCAGCCAGATCCGCCCATGCATGACTGGATTATGGCCCTTGAAATGGTGAAAATTGCTATAAAAGAACTTGTTAACACGATACAGTCTTCACTTTTGATTGTATCTCAACCAAACTTATACAGTAGTAAGATATCCATGAGAGCTCGGTTCCTTTCCTAAACCAGCCAGATCCGCCCATGCAAGACTGGATTATGGCCCTTGAAATTGTCCAAATTGCTATAATTGAGCATGTGAACACAATAGAGGCTCCATTTACTATCTGATCTTCACCAAACTTAGATAGTAGTTAAATATTGATGAGAGCTTGGTTCCTTTTGAAAACCAGCTAGATCTGCCCATGCAAGACTGGATTATGGCCCATGAAATTGTAAAAATTGCTATAATACAGCTTGTGAACACAAAAGAGCCTCCATTTACTATCCGATCTTCACCATACATACATGCTCTGGATTGAAAATGACCAAAGAACCATACCAGTAGAGCATAGGCCCTCATGGGCCTCTTGTTTATTAAAACAGGTCTTTTGCAAAACTGTAGACTGCTTTCTGCAGATATTACATGAAAATATTTAGGGAAAAGGAGAAAACGCTCATCATGAACAAAATCTTTTTATCATGTTTTATTATCTGTCCTTAAATTTTGATCATTATGTTATATAATTTCTGTTCATTTATGCAGACGTTTTATAGGTTTTATCTTTTCATTACTTTATATACTCCGGATGTTGAAATTATATTGCATATCTTGCTGGTGTCATTAGTTAAGCAAATTACTCTTTTTTAGACACAAATATGATAAAAGTTTAAAGGGTGCAATCTCTGCTTCAGGCATTTGAATGGAACATGGCAGATGCTGATTTGAGTCATTAGATAAGCTTGCTGACATAGTCCCATAAATCTTTGCCTTGCTATTTATAAAAAAAATATTTGAAAAATCATAACCCAGTAATGCATCCAAACTATCTCAATAAAGATGAAAACATTGTGACAAGTGAAACAATTGTTCATAATGAGCAATTTCTCCTTTTGCCACATATTTTAAAAAGTTGTATTCTTCAGTGGTGTCTGAATGCTGCTATATGTGGGAACGGGATTATATACTTTCACAGGGAACAAGACATTAGTGATGAGTCAACAGATGAAGAAGGCAGTCCTAGAAGGAAGATTTATAGGGGCAGTAACCAAGATCTGGTTGGAAAAATAATGTTTTATGACAGTGGAGAACGGAAAAAGTCCAGCACAATGGTACCTGTCCTTATTTGTCTACCAGATGCACATAATACTGAGCTCAGAACAAAGGATCACTTACTTGTGAAATCATTCAAGGATGGAAAATTGTAAGTGATGTTTCACTAAACAGCTTGAATTCAAATAGCCATGAAATATTTGAATATTAAGACATTATGAGCAATTTTTAGCTCACCTGAGCTCCTTGTGTTCAAGGTGAGTTGTTTTGATCGCCCTTTGTAAGGTGTGTGTTGTCCATCAACATCTTCATCTCTGTAACCAGTGGGTCAATTGGGATGAAATAACAGAGAAAGCATCTTGGCAATGTCGCTAAAGTGAAAAATCTTCTTCTCCGATAGTGTCAGGCCAATTTCAAAATAATTTTGTACAAATGCCCATTGGGTGACCCTCTTTGAAATTACTTCCAAGCCATGTAGATAAATGAAAGAGAAAGATTTTGTTGTGGTTGGCATGACAAATCATATTGCATTACTCCGGTAAGCAATCAAGGTCTACTATGGCCCTCTTGTTCATTTTCCTGCTACAAATTCAGGGCTGCTTTGTAATGTAAAAACTTTTCTCTTCTCCAAGATTAAACACTATAGTTTGTATGGTGTATAACACTGCTTTCAATAGTATTTCAGTCATATCCTGGCATTTGCTTGGTTAATTTTCATTGCTGCTGTTTAACTTGTCCTTGCATTAGTGCATCAATCATAATGCTATCCTGTCAACCATGGGAACTAAGTTATGAAACCACTACTTCCCTTTTGTATGTTATTGGTATGATCAAATTAGCCCCTGGTGTCTCGCTCTCAGGTACACTTTTATTTGAAATATAAGTGTAACAGCTTAAACTATGTGAATTATTGATGTGATTTGACTTAAATACTTTTGAAAATGGCATCATGATATCACAATCAGATTAACCATGAAAACAGCTGTATCTCTATCAAAATGAACTGAAATATTTTATTATTGTGCATCTATTAACATGGAATTCTGAAAAGCATAGTTTTTCTTCTTGTAAATTTCCAGTTCTGCTGTATCAAGAAGAGAATTGATATCATTTACAAGGGATATTGTTATAAAGAATGAAGATAAAGTGCTTAAACCAGGTATGTTAAGTTAAGCTTGAAAACACATTTTCAGGAGATATGTCTATTCTATTCCAAACAGCACAATACCATCTTTCAGCCTAACATCATCACAAAGAATAACAATTGTTTTATGACACAGAAGATGTTAATACATTTACTTCATCTTGAACAGCTCTTACAGTAAAGAGAGTTAACTGTTAAACCTTTGAATGCTGGAATCCATTTTGTGAAGCCTGTGCTCATCTGCAATGTATGACCAGGCTCTATATGGTTGGCTGCTCAACTCAACATTTTTACATTGTATCTTTATACTCCGAGAATTGTTTATGGACTCTTCTAAATGAAAAAGCTGGACATGTCCATTTTAAAGGTTACGGTAGAAACATAGCCTTTGTACACTCTGTAATAAACATTGACGACAGATTTGCCTAAATACAGAAACCAAGTTCAGAATTTGGCGACATCTTTTTTCTTTTAAAATGGATTTGTTTTATGTGAAATAAAGACATTTTCTTAAAACATAATCAATATTCTTTGTCCCAATCTCAAAATCACATTAAGATTACCTACATTAAAGGCTTATTAAGGCACCTACCAAATTTGATGTAAAAGGGTTACCTAAAAGATCCCTGTTTGACTAAGTCTAATATTTTTTAATTCTAGCTATGGAGAAAGCCCTGCTGTACAATGATAACAGTGAGTTACCTGTCCAGTGGAACAGAGAGGAGCTCATCGGATCTGAGGATGAAGATGACAAGGAAGATGAGGTATGAACCGTTTTACATAAAAAACATCCTTAAAATGCTAACAAACACCGAATACTCAGCCTTTGCATCTATACATTCTGATTTAACTCTCAAAACCTTAACAACACATGTACAGCTGAGCCACATTTATCCGGACATTTTAGTCATCCAACAAATTTCTTCTAAAGTAATTGGAAATTGACAGCATACTTTGAAGAAGAACATTTTAAAAGTTTTCATTATAGCCATATACAGCAAAACAGACCTACCGCATATGGCAATCACAATAACTCACATTGAGTATTTTGTGCTGAGGTAAGTTTATAAATAATGACACATGATAGCAATTTATGACAGAAACACATTTATTTTCACATCTATTAAGACAAATTGACATAATATTAAGCGATGACACACAACAAGATTTAAACAACTGTTTAAATCCAGGCTAATTGACAGTTGAAAAACTAATACCATTTGGACATCAAGACAATTGATACATATTTCATGTGTTAAGTGTCACTAGGTTTGTGATTTATTTTGTGCAGATCTGGAAAGCAGACTTCTGTATTAAAGGTCCTGGCTTGGCCAACTTTCTTTCCGACGTTTGACAAAAGTCATTGCGACATGCGTCATTCGTCTTCCACCAATGGGCTAAGTCTATGTGGAAAAGCAGCCAGTTGCTTGGGAAGATTGTTGTGTGGAGTACTGGTGTGAGAAAACCAGGAAACACATGAGTAGGTGAACTGGTTGCCGTGATATGACTGAGAAATTGTTAAAAACGGCGTTTAACCCCAATCAATAAATAAATTCTGTATTAAAGAACAGAAAAAAAGCTCTCAAAATCTGTTGCTTCAATTTCATGTTCGTTGTAAGAGTGGTTTGTCGGATACATAGACATCTGTTGCTACCAGGTTTGAATAAGGGGATACTTATATACTTCTACCTGAAATAAGACTGATGTACTCTTGTTTGTTTTGTCTAATGAATTATATGTGTATGGGTCAGAATTCACTAATTGGACTAAGATCAGGACATTCAATTTTAAGCTTGACTTTTGAAAAAAACGAGAGCTATTGTCATGACCCTGGCGTGACGTATGTAACATTGACAAATATCCACATCAATGTTACGTACAGTGGGTAGTTTCAATGTCGACTGCAGTCAACAAAATACAAAACCAGCCCTAAGCTGTTTATAGGATTGAGGAATTATACTTACCCAAACACTACCGTAGAGGCCTTTCCGCCCTGACAAATATGTGCAATAAAATCTTTACATCAAATATATGTAACAGTGACAGCAGATTATTGCTTAGAAAAAACAGTCAACAGTTACGTACAGTTCGCCAAATGGTGTACACATTGTTTGTTTAAATGTTTTAAAAACAAAATAAACAATTCATGTAGCGTTTTGTACAAGAAAAATAATTGGCGTGAATCTGTCCAGGGAAACAATTGTATATGGCTTCATTCAAATTGACGAGCGTATGTAACTTTCCAAAAAAATTTGAAATCAATACAAAGCATTCTGACTGAAACCCTCCATCACCCAAATATGCCGAAAATGAGTCTATGTTGATTAACACTGATTTACGGTAGACGTAAAAAAATAACAGCATCAAATAAAGCATGTCGTAAATGTTGTAAATCGATTTCGCTTTTGGTGTACGCAACACGAATTTTGACAAGAAATTTTGAAATATTATATCGGCCATTCCCATTTTTTTGGTTCTGACCTAAAACAAAAATACAGTTGGTGTTTTATTTCAGACTTTCGTGGGTACTCAGTAGAAATTAAAGAAGATATTTCAAGTGCTGCATTTTAAGCTTGGATCAAACATTATGTACGTAACGCTGTTTTGATTGGAAATAGTTACGTACGCAAGATTGTTTGGATCCCATTTTTTTCATGGGATATGCTTTCAATGGCAAGAAAATGTTTTTACAATAAGAAAGTTTATTCCATCGGGAAACGTATTATCTCTTTCATGGTACTAAAGACCTCAAATAAAGACGAAATGGATGCACGCAATGAAACTTGTAAAAAAAATGTCCAGTTTTTCCTCTGACATGGACTGACATTTAAACATCTTTAATCATCTTTAATCATTTTCAATATTATTATTTTTGTACTGTCGGAATTAAATACATATATTTTCGTCTAAATAAAGTATTGATATGGTCAAAATCTAACATCTTGGTTTTTAGCTCTACCTGCCAAAGGCCAGAAGGGCTTATGTCGTGGCGATTCGTCCGTCGTGCATGCGTCCGTCCGTAAACAATTTCTTGTTAACACGATACAGTTTTCACTTTTTCACAGATTGTATCTCAACCAAACTTAAACAGTAGTTAGATATCCATGAGAGCTCGGTTCCTTTCGAAAACCAGCCAGATCTGCCCATGCATATCTGGATTATGGCCCTTGAAATGGTCAAAATTGCTATAATAGAGCTTGTTAACACGATACAGTCTTTATTTTTTAGATCACCTAGAGCCAAAGGCTCAAGGTGAGCTATTCTGATCACTCTGTGTCCGTCGTCTGTCGTCCGTCGTTAACTTTTAGCTTTAAACATCATCTCCTCCTGAACCGCAAGAACAATTTCCACCAAACATCACAGGAATGTTCCTTTGGTGGTCCTCTTTCAAAATTGTTCAAAGATTTAAATTCCATTGAGAACTTTGGTTGCTGCGGCATCAGAAAGGGGACAAAATGTCCAAACTTTAAAAATCTTCTCCTCCGAATCTGCCTGTCAGATTCAAATATAATTTGGTAGAAATGTTCCTTGGGTGACCCTCTATAAAAATTGTTCAAGCCATACTGATTGGTCGAAAAACATGGCAGTCAGGCGGCATCAAAAAAGGGGCAAAATGACAATACTTTAATAAAGCATCCTTATAAAAGTGCTTGTCTGATTTAAAGATAGTTTTGTAGAAATGTTCTTTCATTGATCATCTACATACTTTGTCAAGCCATATTGATTTGTTGAAAGGCATAGCAACCAAGAAGCATCAGAAAAGGAGTAAAATTAAATGTGCTTCAAATGACACATGGTTATTAGATTGATGGTCTAAGGGAGGTAACACTTGGCAGAGAGTTATGCAAGGGTTGTCTTCAACAGGAAGTGGAAAATCGCAACATTTCTGGTCTCAAAAGTTGGAAATAAAAAATTGTTATTGAAAGTGAACAAGCAATTATGACATGATTTGTCCTTGTAACTATTGTTAAAGATATCATAATTGGTGAAGAGGTAAATATGAACTCAAATACTACAGTTAATGTATTGGGAGGTATCAAAATTGTGCAAAGACTTGCATTTTATGTAAAACTTTGGTTGCTGCAGCATCAGAACATGAGTAAAACGACCAAACTTTAAAATCCTTTTCCTCCATAATCTGCTTGTCAGACTCCAAGATAATTCAGTAGAAAGAATCCTTAAGTGACTCTCTAAAAAAAACTGTTCAAGCCATATTGATTTATATTAAAAACAGATCAAGAAAGGTGCAAAATGACAACAACTTTATAATTCAATTCTAATTGAAGTTCTTGTTAGATTTCAAGATATAAATGACCTTTACTTATAAGCTGTTTCTTGAGAAGTGTTCACTCCTTGAAGTTCTAATTGCACTCCTTGATCTTTTCCCCAGATATTTCTACTAATTTACTATCAATCAGGTGATCGATTTAGGGTCATCTTGGCCCTCTTGTTTATTGTATCTCAACCAAACTTATACAGTAGTTAGATATCCATAAGAGCTTGATTCTTTTCGAAAACAAGCCAGATCCGCCCCATGCATGACTGAATTATGGCCCTTGAAATTGTCAAAATTGCTATAATAGGGCTTGTTAACATGATACAGTCCTTATTTTTGATTGTATCTGAATCAAAGTTATACAGTAGTTAGATATCCATGAGAGTTTGGTTCATTTCTAAAAAACGGCCAGATCTACCCATGCATGGCTGGATTATGGCCCTTGAAATTGTCAAAATTGTTATAATACAGCTTGTGAACACAATAGAGCTTCCATTTACTATCTGATCTTCACCAAACTTAGATGGTATTTGAATATTGATGACATTGGTTCCTTTTGAAACAAGCCAGATCAATGCCAGTAGAGCATAGGCCCTCATGGGCCTCTTGTTTCATCATGGTTTAATGCAATTGACAGGAAAATTAAGCAACTTTCACAAAAGCAAATTTTGACCCATATATGTATCACTTTTGCTTCAGTCATCAGAAGAAGAAGAACAAAGTGAAGAAAAGGATCGTTTTGTTGCCCAACTCTACAAGTTTAGTGATGACAGGGGTAAGTTATATATTAGTGAGATAATAGTTTTATGTCTAAATGTCCCAACTAATTTTCATGCAGGTGAATATTATTAAAGAAAGTTCCATCCTCCTTGTGTATCATTCATTGTGACCCCCTGTTCTTAAACAAGTTTCTCTTTTGAACACAATTAAATCGATCAACAATTGATTTCATTATCCATAAATTACAGATGAGAAAAGAAGAAGGTGGCCAAAGTATTATTTCTCTTTTCCTTTTCAGGAACCCCAATCAACAAAGGTCCATGTATCGGTTCCAAAGACTTGGATCTGTTCAAGTTGTTTAAAGTAGTTCAAAACATTGGTGGATACAATAGGGTATGTGTTAAATTGTCATGAATGTTCAACTTCATCTAAAATACTTACATAAAATAGTACATTTTTAGTTCACCTGAGCACAAAATGATCAACATGTGTTATTATTAGGGATGGGACCGGTTACCGGAGTACTTGATTGGACGATCGAGTAACCGATTATAGTTTCGACATTTTTCTGTTTTTCATCGGATAAAAATAAATTAATTAAAAGTTAAAAATTAATTAATTAGTTGTCCTCTCTCTGATCCATTGTAATCCGTTTTAAATGGTGACTTGATTGGTATCACGAGTCAATGAAGTTCAAATGACAAACCGGAAGCAATTTAAATGTTATCTCCAGTCAATTTGCAACAATATGTCAAAATTTCACACCATTGTCGAAATTGTGTTTCCTTCAAATATCAAATGTCAAATAAAGAGGCCATCGCAAGCGCACTCGGTACTTATAAAAGACAATTAAAAGTAAGTGAACGATGGCCAGAATATTACGAGAGACACAACTTTTTGATGAATAAGTGAACACATTTTGATTTTTAGCTCCACTGGCTGAAAGCCAGTCGAGCTTATGTCATGGCGAATTGTCCGTCGTGCGTGCGTAAACTTTTTCCTTTAAACGACTTCTTCTCCCTAACCACTTGGCCAATTTGGTTGAAACTTCATGGGAAGCATCCTCTCAATGTCCTCTAATAAATTCCTTCAATTTTTTTTGATCCATTCGAAATTCTGGTTTCCATGGCAACCGAAAGAAAAAAATAGTGAGAACTTAAAAAATCTTCTTCTCCGAAAGTGTTCAGCTGATTTTCAAATAATTTTGTAGAAATGTTCCTTGGGTGACCCTTTATCAGATTCCTTCAAGAAATGTTGATTCGGCGAAAAACATGGCCGCCAGGGGGGGCGGGGCTATTTTGCCTTACATAGCTATAGTGAAAACTTAAAAAATCTTCTTCTCCGAAAGTGTTCAGCCGATTTTCAAATAATTTTGTAGAAATGTTCATTGGGTGACCCTCTATCAGATTCCTTAAAGCCATGTTGATTGGTCGAAAAACATGGCCGCCAGAGGGCGGGGCTATTTTGCCTTATATGACCATAGTGAAAACTTAAAAAATCTTCTTCTCCGAAAGTGTTCAGCCGATTTTCAAATAATTTTGTAGAAATGTTCATTGGGTGACCCTCTATCAGATTCCTTCAAGCCATGTTGATTGGTCGAAAAACATGGCAGCCAGAGGGCGGGGCTATTTTGCCTTATATGACCATAGTGAAAACTTAAAAAATCTTCTCCTCCGAAAGTGTTTGGCTGATATTCAAATAATTTTGTAGAAATGTTCCTAGGCTTTCCCTCTATCAGATTCCTTCAAGCCATGTTGATTGGTTGAAAAATATGGCTGCCAGGGGGTGGGGCTATTTTGCCTTATATGGCTATAGTGAAAACTTAAAATATCCTCTCCTCCGAAAGTGTCAGGCCGATTTTCAAATAATTTTGCAGAAACATTCCTTGCGTGACACTCTACAAGATTCCTTTAAGCCATGGTGGTTGGTAAAAAAATAGCCACCAGGGGGCAGGGCTGTTTGGAGATTTTATTTTTGCCTTATGGCCGTGGAGCGATACTGGCCCTCTTGGGCCTCTTGTTTGTTAGTACTCGATCTGAAGAGTATACAAGTACCCGAGTACTTATATCGATACTCGTTCCCGTCCCTAGTTATTATGATCACCCTGTGTATGGTGTCATCAACAATTTCTGAAAGTAACATTCGTAAAACCACTAGGTCCATTGTGCAAAACTTCACAGGAAAGTTCCTTTGGCGGTTTCTTTCCTCTGAAAATGCTGGTCTGATTCCAAGAAAATTTGGCAGAATTATTTCTTAAACATTACCATTAAAATTGCTGAAAAACATGGCCACCTAGTATTAAATTGTGGTAAAATCAGAAGACTTGAATATGTCTAATTTCGACATAATTTGGCAGAAATGTTCCTTTGATGACCCTCTACTAAAATTATTAAAATAAATTGATTGGTTAATAAACATGGCTGCTGGGTGATATCAGAAAAGGGGGTAAAAATAATGTAGATTCTGAACATGCTTCTTTGATTTCCATATAAATTGGCAGAAATGTTCCTTATAAGGCTCAACTGAAAACATTGAAGCCATTTAGATTTGTTGAAAAACATAACAGTGGTGGTTTCAGAAATCCAGTTACATGACAATTTTCAAATTTCTTGACTTAAAATAATTGTGCAGAACTGACCATCTAGAAAGTCTGTTCAAATTATTTTGATATGTTGAAAAAACATGACCCCGCCCCAGGGATTGGGATATCTTGCATTTATAATGCAGTTTCACTGTTGATTGGGAAAGCCTCAAGATGCTTTGATTAGAATGGTTGAATGTGCTGTAAAGGTTGATTTCATCTTAAAGAGCAGATTCTCAGATGAGTGATCAAGAGCATTATGGCCCTCTTGTTAAATGAAGAGTAAGAACCAAATAACACAATGGTCTATTGACTGCTCATTTTATCTTTACATGCATAGTTTACTCAAGAGTTACACCAAAAATTGTACTTGTGTTATTGTTTCAGGTGACAAACCAGATGAAATGGAGATTAGTTTACTCGAAGATGTTACTGCCTCAATCTAACACTGCCTCTACTCAAATAAAAAATGCCTATAAAAAGTAAGCTTCTACTTATTACTTAAACCCTTTCCTCATATAGACGCTTTCTGACGCCTCTTCAGCAGACGGCTTTTTGAAAACATAATGACAAAAGAAGAAATTGCTCAAAACGAGCAATTTCTCCTTTTGCCACAATATTTTCCACTTTTAGTCATAGGTTACCCATTCATTTATAGAGATTTTCTATTTTTTGACAAAATATATGTCCAAAGTCGTCTACTGCAGAATTGTTGTATGAGGGAAAGGGTTAACACAGTATGTTAGTTGAAATATATATCTAATTGAATAAATGATCAAAGTATCACTTGTTTAAATGGCTGTAATGAAACTTTTCAAAATATTTATCCCTGAAAGTATCTGGCTGATTTCAAAATATGTTTGTAGAAATGTTTCTTGGGTGACCCTCTTCCAGATTCCTTCAAGCTGTCTTGATTAGTCAAAAAACATGGCCACTTGCTATAGTGATTTATTTTTTGTCTAAAGGAAGTGGATTTGTTTCTGGCCCTTTTTTAATTTTCTTACAATAATACAAGTGTCCGAATTCAAGTGTCGACCAATGAAATAGTTTTTGGTACATGGGTTTGACTTTGGATACAAACCAGCAATTATTAATGGAGTTATTACCCCCTTTCAAATCATGAACTTACAAAGATTAAGGTGTCTGGACAATAAGTCAGGATATGTAAAGACCAGGCAGTATTGTAGAAGTATTAATTAGTTTTTGTTCTAAGTTGAGAAAAATATGTAGCACGCAATGCCCATAATTAGATCTTTACCTCCCAAATCAAGCTTGTTATTTTATTTTCTGAATATTTCAGGTACCTTCATGCATTTGAAGATTTCTATAGAAAACTTGGTAGCTCAATGGGGACTATTAGCAGACCTAGTCGAAGTAGACATGGTTCTGGTAGAAGTATAATGAACTTCAGAGACAAGGAGAAAACATCCGAAAAGGTAAAGGTAAACACAAAATCGCTTATTGTTCTCATCATTTAATATCCAAATCAATTGTTTCTTAACTCACTACCAGATATATACAATTTTAGGAAAAGGATGTGCAGGCATCTTTAAATACATTTTGAGAAAAGGAAAAATTTGCCAACAATGAATATGATTGATATTTCTGTTATATCCTGGTTAACAATTCGTGAAAAATATACCATTGAAAACAACGTAACATTATCTGCTCATAAAGATAAATTAATAATTTAATAGATATAGGTGTATGTTTCATTTTAAATGACTGGCATATATTAAGATTTATATTTTTTAATTGATTGAATGGTAAAATAAACTATTTAATACTTTTTGTTATGCAGACTGACTCAGACAGGGAGAAAACTGGAGATGAAAACAAATCTGAGTTTGATAGTGATGCTGAAAGTATTTCAAGACTTAGTAAGTAGATCTTCAAGTATTTGTATTGATAAGATTAACTTAGATAGATTATTTTTATTTTATAAGCTGACTTGGACTTTGTCCCAGGAGAGGTTATGTTTTCACCCAGTCATTTACAAATATTTACATTTTGAATTTCCCTTGCTCGGCGAACTCTGTTGTCTTAATACAAGTCTTTTATATTGCCCCCCTTATGAGACATTTGATACATTTTAGTGAAAGTAAGTACTAGTTCTTAACCATTTTTGGCAAACAAACATTTTCTGATATTTTTAAGTATATTACTTTTGGAAATAGTTTACACAATTTAGAAATTGCAAGAAGTAAACAATATTTCTATTTCTCACTGTGTCTTTAACTTATTATGAAATCTATATACTCCTAACCTTTCAGTAATAATTATTTTCTCTGATGTTTTCAAAGGAAAAGAGTCAACGGTTGTTTTTTTGAAAAGAACATGAGAAAACAAATAGTTTAAACCTTACCTTGTCACAAAGGAGTGCTCAGGGTGAACTTTTGTTATCAAAATATGTTCATCAATACTCATGATTAATTTTTTTCAAAAGATTTCATCAACATGGGCCAATTTATAACCAAACATCACAGGAATGTTCCCTTTGTGGTTCTCTTTCAACCTATTCAAAGCATCAGTCTCAAAGTAGAACCATGCTGCTACATCAGAAAGGGATGAATAATTCCTAAAACTGCTGGCCAGATTTCAGCTCAAACAATATTGATTTATTGATAAATATTGCAACCGGAGTAGTTTCCTTTTTATGCTCATAGTGAAAACTCTATTGAATATTGAATACAATTTCACAGAGACTAGATAAGAGGGAGTAAACAGGTCTTTCCCCCACAATTTTTCTCTTATTACTCTACCAAATCCTATGTTGTGGTACCCAAAAGAATCGTCTCACTGAGACCCACAACATATGGTTTGAATGTCAAATATGGATTTTAGAACATCAAAAATGTCCCTTATCTAGAGCTCTGATTTCATATAAATGTACCTTTTGTGATACTCACTCAAACTTGATCCATCCATTATCAATTGATTTAAAACATGGCCACCACCTGTACAGTGCTAGTTACCCTAATATTATTATACCCCCGATAAACGAAGTTTAGAGGGGGGGGTATATTGGAGTCAACCTGTGGTTGGTCCGTTGGTCCGTTGCGATTTTCCTTGTCCGGAGCGTAACTTTAAAACTAATTGTTAGAATTTAATAAAACTTCATAGGATGATACAACACATTGAGAGGAAGTGCGGTGTACAGGAACCATAACTCTATTTTTACCTAAATACAGAGTTATTGCCCTTAGTTACTTTTTCTTGTCCAGAGAATTACTTAATAACTAACAAAAGGAATCTAATAAAACTACATACAATGGTAGAGCATAATGAGAGGAAGTGCAGTATACAAGAACCATAACTCTAATTTACATAATTACAGAGTTATTGCCCTTTGTTACTTTTTCTTATTCGTAGAGTCTTGTCCGGAGCATAACTTTAAAACAAATTGTTGGAATTTAATAAAACTTCATAGGATGATACAACACATTGAGAGGAAGTGCGGTGTACAGGAACCATAACTCTATTTTATCTAAATACAGAGTTATTGCCCTTTGTTACTTTTTCTTGTCCGGAGAATTACTTAATAACTAACTGATGGAATATAATAAGACTGCATACAATGGTAGAGCATAATCAGAGGACGTGCAGTGTACAAGAACCATAACTCTAATTAACATAATTACAGAGTTATTGCCCTTTGTTACTTTTTCTTGTTCGTAGAGTCTTGTCCGGAGCATAACTTTAAAACTAATTGTTGGAATTTAATAAAACATCATAGGATGATACAACACATTGAGAGGAAGTGCGGTGTACAGGAACCATAACTCTATTTTACCTAAATACAGAGTTATTGCCCTTTGTTACTTTTTCTTGTCCGGAAAATTACTTAATAATTAACAGATGGAATCTAATAAAACTACATACAATGGTAGAGCATAATCAGAGGAAGTGCAGTGTACAAGAACGATATCTCTACTTTACATAATTACAGAGTTATTTCCCTTTGTTACTTTTTCTTGTTCGTAGAGTCTTGTCCGGAGCATAACTTTAAAACTAATTGTTGGAATTTAGTAAAACTTCATAGGATGATACAACACATTGAGAGGAAGTGCGGTGTACAGGAACCATAACTCTATTTTACCTAAATACAGAGTTATTGCCCTTTGTTACTTTTTCTTGTCCGGAGAATTACTTAATAACTAACAGATGGAATCTAATAAAACTACATACAATGTTAGAGCATAATCAGAGGAAGTGCAGTGTACAAAAACCATAACTCTACTTTACATAATTACAGAGTTATTGCCCTTTGTTACTTTTTCTTGTTCGTAGAGTCTTGTCCGGAGCATAACTTTAAAACTAATTCTTGAAATTTATTAAAACTTCATAGGATGATACAACACATTGAGAGGAAGTGCGGTGTACAGGAACCATAACTCTATTTTATCTAAATACAGAGTTATTGCCCTTTGTTACTTTTTCTTGTCCAGAGAATTACTTAATAACTAACCGGTGGAATCTAATAAAACTGCATACAATGGTAGAGCATAATGAGAGGAAGTGCAGTGTACAAGAAACATAACTCTTATTTACATAATTACAGAGTTATTGCCCTTTGTTATCAAAAAATGAACAAAACAAGAATAACCCGATCCATAACATTGTTCTTTTAAGGTGGGGTTTCTAAATATTTCACAACCTTTCCTATCAGGGCGGCGTTCGGGGGTATTAATCACATTCAGTGATAGTTCTAGTTTAAGTTTAATCTTATCTGATACCTTGATCCACATGGCCCTCTTATTTGATAATACTTTATTTGTTTGAGATGAATTAACTTCTAAGAAAAAAATAATCTCTGTAGGCACAGGAAGTACCCCGAAGAGAGCCAAGTCTGCAAGATATAAGTTAGATCTGAAGGACCCTAAGGAGTCTATAAAAGAGGACAAGAAAGAGGAAAAACCTGAGGTTAAGAAAGAGGATAAAGAATCTAAGAAAGCTGAGGACAGTGGGCGAAAGAGCAAGAAAGCAGCTGAGGATAAAAAAGACAAGAAGGCTGACAGTAAAGATGAGCCTGATAAAAAAGTCCCTAAAAAGAAAGAAGATGGAACTTCACCTGTCATTCAAAGAAAGAAGGATACTGAAGAGGAACTCAAAGATCTCCAGAAAAAGGTAGATTAACACTTTCCTTGTTTTGAGCAATTTCTCCTTTAAACACAATGTTTTCAAAAGCCGTCTGCTGCAGATGCATCAAAATGTGTCAAAAGGTTGGAAAGACAAAAATATGACAATTTTCTTTATATTGAAAGATCAATTATTGAATAAAACTGAAAATATTGTGGCAAAACAAGAAATTACTCATTATGAGGTTTATCTCCTTCAGCCACTATGTTTTCAAATGTCATTTGCTTCAGAGGTGTCAGAAAGCGTTTGTATGGGGGAGAGGGTTAAAAAAAACAAAAAACGTCTAAATGGACAGTTTAACATTTTCCCACATGCAGACAAATATTTACACATCTGTAGTAGATGAAAACACTCAACATGCAAAATTTGAATGTGTCTGCAGCAGAGGACTTTGGAAAGCATTGTGGCAAAAGAAGATATGTGCAGAATATGAATTGGATACAATGTTAAATTCATTGCAATTTCTATATTTATATAAGACACCATTCTCTTTACTTCATTGAAGTACATCTATGTCCAATTATATATAGCCTAGTACTGGTTTGTTTACCCAGTGAGTTTAAACTAAATACATTTGACATGCATTCTGACACAATTTCTTACAAGTAATTTTACTCAATAATTGTTTTTATTGTATACTTTGATATTTTTATGCCCCCGGAATCATAGATTCGGTGGGCATATAGTTTTTGGCCTGTCTGCACGTCTGTCTGTCTGTCTGTCTGCACAAAAAAAACTTTAACCTTGACCACTACTTTTGAACCATAACAGGTACGGCTACCATATTTCACATGTGTATTCCTTGTGATATGACCTTTCTGTCAGTACCAACATTTTTGACCTTGCGACCTTGACCTTTGACCTAGATGTTGCCATTCTCGAAAAAAAACTTTAACCTTGGCCATTACTTTTGAACCATAACAGGTATGGCTACCATATTTCACATGTGTATTCCTTGTGACATAACCTTTCTGTCAGTGCCAACATTTTTGACCTTGCGACCTTGACCTTTGACCTAGATGTTGCCATTCTCGAAAAAAACTTTAACCTTGGCCATTTCTTTTGAACCATAACAGGTACGGTTACCATATTTCACATGTGTATTCCTTGTGACATGACCTTTCTGTCAGTACCAACATTTTTGACCTTGCGACCTTGACCTTTGCCCTAGATGTTGCCATTCTCGAAAAAAACCTTTAACCTTGGCCATTACTTTTGAACCATAACAGGTACGGCTACCATATTTCACATGTGTATTCCTTGTGACATGGCCTTTCTGTCAGTACCAACATTTTTAACCTTGCGACCTTGACCTTTGACCTAGATGTTGCCATTCTCAAAAAAAACTTTAACCTTGACCACTACTTTTGAACCATAACAGCTTGTGACATGACCTTTCTGTCAGCACCAACAATTTTCACCTTGCGACCTTGACCTTTGACCTAGATGTTGCCATTCTCGAAAAAAACTTTAACCTTGACCACTACTTTTGAACCATAATAGGTACGGCTACCATATTTCACATGTGTATACCTTGTGACATGACCTTTCGGTCAATACCAAAATTGTTCACCTTTCGACCTTGACCTTTGACCTAGATGTTGCCATTCTAGATTTTTTTTTAACTTTGACCACTTCTTTTGAACCATAACAGGTATGCAGTGCTTTCATTAAGGGCCAATTCGAGGAATTTTTAAATTCCTGATCAAAATTTTAGGATAACTGGGACGTGTTGGTTACACATCTATTTAAACAAAAATAAATGTTTATTTTTTTTATTTTAATAACTATGACAAAGCAATGGGTCTACATCTATTTAAACCAAAAAAATAGTGTTTATTTATTTGATTTTAATAATGATGACAACCGGTAAAGCTTTGCTGGCAATGTCAACAAAATGTCCAGGCCGAATAGGTGGTGAGTGGTTCGCTAATTTCTCGCGAACAATTCAGCTGTTAATCGCGGGAAATGTCATTATCAAGATATGGCAGAGAAGCATAAAGTCGTCTTACTAATATCTATCAAATCTGCACTTTCAATGCCCTCAAATTCTGCTTCAGAATTGAAATTTCGAAAAATGTCGGCAAAAAATTATTTGACATCCGCCATTTTGGAATCTCGGAAAGTACCTCTTCAGAATAGATTGATGACGTATTTATTATTTCAATTCTGACCAATCAAATTCATTATTCGGGGAGGAATCCATTAGGAATGAGGCTGCATATTTTCCAAGTAGTTATGCATACAGAAAATATGAATAACTTCCAATTTATAGTTTCCGAAGTAATAATCGGTATAAATCATCAACACATAAAGAAAACGTCCTAATTTTATAGTTACCGAAGTGATAATCGGTATTTCTCGTCATCAAATATTTTTAAAAGATAAAGAAAACGTCCAACGTAATTAATTAACTAACGTTATTTGAAAGAAAGACCGTCGTCGGATTAGGCAAACTTTTAATCCAATCAGCGTAATCAAGTTAAACTACCCTACAAACAGAGAGGTCGTCAAGGTGATGTCTGGTACACACGATAAGAACTCGGGTAAGCGTGTACTCGTGCTTTGACAATTATCGTTTTTTACACGTTCACCTCTGCACTTTCACCCTTTATACTTTATTTAGGGTTATTCTGAAAACGTCCATGTGTAAATTTACGGACGTTTTCGGGAATTTCTGGACGTATAATAAACGTTCAGTGCTCAATTTTCGGACGTTTTGGGGGATTTTTCGGACGTATATTACGTCCACGTCCGCTTAATGAAAGCACTGGTATGGCTACCATATTTCACATGTGTATTCCTTGTGACATGACCTTTCTGTCAGTACCAACATTTTTGACCTGGCGACCTTGACCTTTGACCTAGATGTTGCCATTCGGGGGCATCAGTGTTTCACAAACACATCTTGTTCCTTCTATTTTCCATTTGGAAAAAGGATGCAGTATCCGTCAATATTGCCTGGTTGATATTGCACTCAGATCTTTTTCAAGTGCTGCTAAGGACGGAACTATTTTTCATACAGTATCTTACAGAGCGCTCCCATCCAAACTATGATGAGTTAAGAGACCAGCTAACAATGTTTGGTAAATCCCTTGTACATGACACGCTATGAAAAATCGGTACACAAAACCCAATTCAGTCTATTTATAGCATTATCCACATGTGTAAACTGTTAATACATACGCTGTTTCTGACAAAATATATGAAGTATTTCAATGACATCGGTATTTGTAGACTGTACACATTTTAGAATATATTCGCTATTTTCATAGTTGTTTTTGATAGTCATTGACGATCTATATATGTTTATCTCATTGAAACATGATGAACAAAATCAAGTGGGATTAAATGACTGCTAGGATGAATGTGCAACTTATTGTTTTAAATGTAGGTATTCTGATTATTTGTGTTTGCTTTACTGAACATACTGTGAGGTCAAAAAGGGCATTTAAATCGTAATAAAAAACACATATCCAGGCGTTAATACCAGAATAAGATAAAACAGGAGATCTTTATGAAATACACTGTTAGAAAAAGCATTACACATCATTTTGTCTATGATTCAATTTCGAGTCGAGAACAACAAGGAGTATTCTAAATTATATTTCCCTAGCAACCAACGGAAAGGAGACAGTCTAATTGCATGATAGGTCATTAATATTTATTTATCTAAACAATCCAAATTGAGTTTTAATTTTCTAAATAGTGAAGTGTTTCGAACAAACGAAATGGCAGATTTTAAATAGCCAATATCAAATTATACAATAAAAAGGTTATTGCATGATTATGGGAAACTATTGTTTGGACTCATTCCTTTGACAAAGGTCTGCCCTCGCAACCTCGGGCAACTCAGCCGAAGCAACTCGTCAAACACAATATTTCCCCATAGAGATGCAATAACCTATAATATTGTATTTATATTCAATATCTGCCTCCTGTATACAACCAGTAATCATGTGAAAAGTGTGATGCTAAAGGTATACCTAGTTCTCGCAGAATTTGAATGTTATAAAGTTCTTATATAAAAGTTATATTTTTTTCAAAATTACATGCTTATTGTTAACTTTTTCACACATACAACAAATCTGAGGCAGACAACTTCGAAATCATCTAGACAAAATAACAATGAAAGTTTAACTTTTGGATAGAGTTGGAAACATTGTTGCATTATAACAATGCTTTCAAAAAAATCTTCTGCTGCAATGGTATCAAAAAGCATTTGTATGTGAGAAAGGGTTAATGATTAAATAGGTTTATAAAAAACAAACCCAAAACTACAATATGGATGTTGATAACTGAATCAATTGACATTATAACTGTAACGTCTGTTATAGATAAGTCGAAGGCGTTCAGCAAGAATGGATGAGAAAATGGAAGAAGAGGAAGAGGATACTAAAAAAGAAGAACCGAAAAAGGAAGAAATAAAGGAACCAAAGCGCGAGAAAAAGGAGGAAAAGAAGGAGGAGTCCAAAGATAAAAAGAAAGAAGTGAAAGATGATAAGAAGAAAGAGGAGGAAAAAGTGGAGAAGAAACCAAGAAGGAGAGAAATTATTAAGAAGAATGATTCGTAAGTATTTCTATTCATGTATCACACTTGCATTTAAAAATGTACGAACTATCTTATCTACAGTAATGAAATATCAAATTAAATTTGTATTAGAGAAGAAAACAATTTCTGTATTTTCCACATCGCTTTTATATGCTGTAAGTTTCTTTCAGGAAAAAGGTTAACCCTTATTCTGTAATAAGCAACTATAGAGAACTTTTGACTTTTTGATTATTGATCAATATGCACATATGTGAGATCTAATCCCGGTCTATATATTGTTTTGTTTTTACTCAATTTATAATTACCCTTTCCAACTTGTAGAAGCATTCTAACACATCTGCAGCAAACGACTATTGAAAACATTGTGACAAAAGGCAATATTGCTCAAAATGAGCAATTTCGTCATTTGCCACAATGTTTTCAACCTTTTTCAGTTATTATACTTTCCATATTTTTGATTGATTGTTTTCAAAGTTGTCTGCTGCATATTTGTTGTATCTGGGAAAGAGTTAAACAAAATGTCTATGAACATGATACAAAACTAAATTGAAATAATCTTCTCCTTCTCATTTGCTAATATAACCAAATGGCCAACAGGACAGATCTTGATCAGACTATGCTATGGTGATTTGGGGCTTTGGTAAAGTTTTAAGACAGATTTTCACATGGCATGGCACAAAACATTTACATAAAATGATTAAATAGTGATATGAAATAAAAAATTATGTTACTTCAGTCAAACTTGCGATCAGCAGTCACCCAAGGGACATGATAAAACTGGCTGCTTAAGACAGGTGGCTGCTGATCACAAATATCATGACTTGGTCATATTTGTTCAAATTTTGTCAGTTCACATAATATTACATGTAACTGTTAGGGATAGTCATTACATTACAAATAGTAAATTGTCTTTATAAACTTGCATTTAAACATTGTTATGAAGATTTGTAGCTTTCGATCAAATATTTCATTGTGCTATCTATTCTTTAGTTTAAACCGACGTTTACAACTAATCTGACAATCAAATATTTTGTTACTTCACTTTGAAATTCGCCCAATAACATATCCAGAAAAAATAGCGTCCGAATCTACCAGGGCTTCGAACGACCGGTAAAAGTGCCGGTTTGGATCTGGAATTTGAATCCCTAGACCGATTGCAATCTTAAAACTTGTAAAAAAATCGGTCCGAGATTTTATAAAATTTATAAAATTTTGTTAATACCTACGCTATACATGTCACTGTGTAAACGAAAAACCAATAAAATCCTAGCAAGTACACACGCTCTTCGTTTCTAAAGCGTAGGATAACCGTCGAGCGGGTCACTTACCGTGACGTAATCAAGATAAGCCGCCGATAATCGGTCCAGGAGATGTGACAATCGGTTATATATTTACAATTTTAAAAAATTATTTCACCCGGACCGATTGGGATTTCAAAATTTCCGGAGCCCTGGAATCTACGTCTACATCTTGCACACAATTTTACTCGATAATCTTTAGATTTAAAATGTAATGGGAATACAAATTGACTTCAGTGGACATTAACTTTCAATTTAATATATAAATGTACTGTCTTTCGGTCTAAAACGCTCATAAATATCTTTTTCAATTTATTAATTTTGCCCGACATCGTAAACAGAAAAGAAACCAAAATTGATGAATCATGCGACTATCATTCGGCATATGTCGGCTGTTTTTCGTTACCCTAGATCTTACATGTAAACAGCTTATTTTTTTTTTATGAAAAAAAACAATAATGTGATCGTCACAGTATGATTTATTACCTGTATGTATTAAACACCGATAATTTAACACCTTGCGAATCAAAGTCATGTGTTGATTGACCATTGAACAAAATAAGATGACAGTTAATCTCGACCAATAAGTGTGGCCGCTGGCCGCGTTTCAAAGGGGACCGCTGATCAATGCAGTTTATAGAGTATAATTGGTTGGGAGGGATTTAAAGTGACCGTTTCACGCCTGTGACAGCTGATCGCATGTGACCGCTCACACAAGTTTGACTGTATTTTTAAATGTCAGAAGCTTCCAGTTATACCTTGTCCCTAATGTTTGATATTAAATTTAAAGGCATGTTGATACATGTACTCCTATCGATTAGCTGTAGTTCTATGCAAGACCCTTCAAATTGAAAACATTAATGCAAAAGAAAAGAGGATTAGTAGGATTTATAGAAAAGGAGATTTCTTATTAAAAACACCGCCTTGGTGATGTAGTGGTAAAGCATTCGCCTCGGATGTGGGAGGTCGCGGGTTCGATCCAAGGTCTGGTCATAACAAAGACTAATCAAAGCGCTGAAGGCACTGAATTTGTTTGGGTACATAAAACTGTTCAAACATTTGCATTTGCATAGATGTGTGATTTATAAACTGCATTGTTTATAAATATTACAACTTCGGGTAAAAGAATAAATGACGCATCCGTTAAAATTAAATGCCATTTTAGTTGTCTATAAAAAATAAATCATGAGACATACATGTGAATATTATATTTAATTTCCAAGTTTCAAAAGACATGTAAAAACAAGATGTGTTTGTGAAACACTGATGCCCCCGATTGGTAACATCTAGGTCAAAGGTCAAGGTCGCCAGGTGAAAAATGTTGGTACTGATAGAAAGGTCATGTCACAAGGAATACACATGTGAAATATGGTAGCCGTACCTGTTATGGTTCAAAAGAAGTGGTCAAGGTTATTTTTTTTTTCGAGAATGGCAATATCTAGGTCAAAAGTCAAGGTCGCAAGGTGAACAATTTTGGTACTGACAGAAAGGTCATGTCACAAGGTATACACATGTGAAATATGTTAGCCGTACCTGTTATGGTTCAAAAGAAGTGGTCAAGGTTAAAGTATTTTTTCGAGAATGGCAACATCTAGGTCAAAGGTCAAGGTAAAAAATGTTGGTACTGACAGAAAGTTCATGTCACAAGGTATACACATGCGAAATATGGTAGCCGTACCTGTTATGGTTCAAAAGTAGTGGTCAAGGTCTAAAGTTTTTATCGAGAATGGCAACATTTAGGTCAAAGGTCAAGGTGAAAAAAAATTGTACTGACAGAAAGGTCATGTCACAAGGTATACACAAGTGAAATATGGTAGCCTTACCTGTTATGGTTCAAAAGTAGTGGTGAAGGTTAAAGTTTTTTTTTTAGAATGGCAACATCTATGTCAAAGGTCAAGGTCGCAAGGTCAAAAATGTTGGTACTGACAGAAAGGTCATGTCACAAGGAATACACATGTGAAATATGGTAGCCGTACCTGTTATGGTTCAAAAGTAATGGCCAAGGTTAAAGTCTTTTTTCGAGAATGGCAACAACAAGATCAAAGGTCAAATTCGCAAGGTCAAAGATGTTGGTACTGACAGAAAAGTCATGTCACAAGGAATACTCATGTGAATTATGGTAGCCTTACCTGTTATGGTTCAAAAGTAATGGCCAAGGTTAAAGTTTTTTTAGAGAATGGCAACATCTAGGTCAAAGGTCAAGGTCGCAAGGTCAAAAATGTTGGTACTGACAGAAAGGTCATGTCACAAGAAATACACATGTGAAATATGGTAGCCGTACCTGTTATGGTTCAAAAGTAGTGGTCAAGGTTAAAGTTTTTTTCGTGCAGACAGACAGACAGACGTGCAGACAGACGTGCAGACAGACGTGCAGACAGACCAAAAAACTAGATGCCCACCGAATCGGTGATTCCGGGGGCATAAAAATGGATAACCATTATGGCCCCGACTCACTCATTTAAGTATTTACCAATTTGTGTTACAAAAAAAATCACAATTGACCAAGGGTTTTCTAAAATCTTACTCAAAAGCTTCCTGCTTAACAAGAGATTTTACAAGTTTTCACTATAGCCATATAAGGCCAAATAGCCCTGCCCCCTGGTGGCCATGTTTTTCGACCAATCAACATGGCTTGGAGGAATCTGATAGATGGTCTCCCAATGAACATTTCTACAAAAAGAATTGAAAATTGGCCAAACACTTTCGGAGGAGAAGATTTTTCAAGTTTTTACTATAGCCATATTAGGCAAAAAAGCCCCGCCCGCTGGCGGCCAATGTTTTTCGACCAATCAACTTGGCTGGAAGGAATCTGATAGAGGGTCACCCTAGGAACATTTCTACAACATTATTTGAAAATCGGCTTGACACTTTTGGAGGAGAAGATTTTTTTGAGTTTACACTATAGCCATATAAGGCAAAAAATCCCCGCTCCCTGGCGGCCAAGGAACACTTCTTTAAAATAATTTGAAAATCTGCCAATCAGTTTGGTAGAAGAAAAGGAGATCACAATAACTAACTTTCAGCACTTCGTGCTCAGGTGAGCTAAAAAAAAAGAAACATCTATCCAAATGAAAGAGTAATTGAAATCATGTAGAAAATATTGTGGAAAAAGGCAGTACTAATATTTATATGAGCACTTTAAAAGTAACATGCTTCAGACTTCAGAGGCTTTTAAATTCATTTGCATTATAAAAGGATTAAATGCTCCAGAGAAAACCAAGAAAAATACCTTTGCCGTCCGCATTTTACTCTACAGTATACACCTAAGCTGGCCGCTGTTTCCTTTAAAGGGTGTTTAAGCTTACCAAATTAATTAAGGATGCGTGACCATTCACTGTTAATTACCATTGTGTACGAGTGTCATTCCAAACAAATTATAAATGTAACCCCTTTTCCCAATAAACCTATCATATACATTTATGTATTTGTAACTTGCCGGGATGTGTCGATACCGTCATGGTACAATGTGATATATGCACAGTTGGTTTCACAAATCTTGTGTTAAGGCACCGGTGGATATGTTGACAACAGATGCGGAACTTTAATTGTAACTTTTGTTAATTATTTGGCTATTATAAGGATAAGATATGTGATTAAATTGGCAACATTTAAGTTTTTTACTTATAACAGCCTTCAAATACAAATTTGGTTTATACGACGGTAAAGAAAGGTTATGGGAATTAAGAAATTGTTTAAATAAGCAAATTCTCCTTTTCCCACAATGTTTTCAATATATGTTGCTTTTTACTGTTTTATTATTGTTGTATATATATATAATTACTAGAAACAGTGTTGTATATATATATATACTTATTGTTTATTTGTTATTTAAATTGTTCTGCCCCTTCCAAGTACCCTACAGAATAGAATGTTGCATGGATCATTTGCCTCGTAGTATGGCACATGGAAAAACTATTGAAAGTTACAAAGTAGAAAATGAAGATGCCAAACAATAACTAGAACCCATGACCCTTCAATCGATTGTAAAGGAGAGGATATAATTGAAGCAAAACCTATGGCTAGTTACTAGCAACATATTCTATTCTTGCAATGTTTTCAAATTTCGTCCGCTGCAGATGCGTCAAAAGACATTTACTTGTCGGAAAATCAATCCATCAATTCTCGTTATTGATATATATAGATATGATATAAAGAGGAAAGTCGTTAACATACTTTACAAAGAGATTCCATTTCAGCATGATCTCGATTTTTGGGTTAATCTATATCACTGATAAAAGCAATCAAACACATTATATATTTAAAAAGAAAACCCCGGATATGATCATATGTTAACAAATTATACACATTTGCCCATCTTTAATTAAACATTTTTTACAACAAATCATAGCGTCCGCAGATTTGCTCTATATTCTATAGCGTCCGCATTTTCCCTCTATATTGCATTTGTCCGCATTTTCCCTCTATAATGTATTTGTCCGCAGATCGCGTCCGCACTTTAGACCCTCCCCCCATACCGTCGTATTTATAAATAGAATTCGACGATCACGATTTCTCTGCAAATGTGTTACTCTCATTTTAAATGCATTTTATGACGCACATATTTGCTTTTTAATTCTTTATACTATATTTATATGGCCGACAAGGCACAAAGAAAATATTTTCAATTCTGTTTTTATCTACATTTTCAATGCGTGATTGAAAATTCAAATACCGTATCTGGAGCTTAAATCGGAAATAGTTTTCCCTGTAGCAGTTCACTCATTGAGATTTATAAATCTCTACGCGTTCATGTTTTAAAATACAATGTTTCATTTTATTTCCAAATTCTCTTTGAATATAAGAACCACATAAGAAAACAAAGACGATATAAATATATCATTATTTCAAATATCGTGATACATTTGAAATGTAAGAGCAAGTATTGAGTACTACTTTCACGCGTATGAAATTCATGGACTTTTCCATAAGACGAACGGCTTCAGAATTGCAGTAACTAAATTTGTTTGTTCCAAACAAATAAAAATGGTAGTAGTGGCTGCCCTCCTTGGTGCTCAAGGTTACAGAGTTATCGTTACGACTAAATGGCTGGTGTCAGGATAAATGGACCAGTAGTACTAATAACTTAACAAGGAAACGCCGTGATATAACTGATTTTTTTTTTTATAGCTGCGTTTTACACCAAACAATCAATTCTTATTATAAGCCTACAATGTTTTTCCCAAGTTTTCAACTGCAGATGAAACTTAATTTGTTTATCTTAGGAAAGTAGTTAAATTGGTTTGGTTTGTCAAGCTCAAACTACTAAGGCAGAGAAATCGGACAAATGTGTCTTAAGGGTTGATTGCATTGTCTTTTTAACCCTTTACCTCACACAACATTTTTGCAGCAGACATATTTTGTCAAAAAAAATAGAAAATCTTGATAACTGAATTTGATAACCTATGACTAAAAGTGGAAAACATTGTGGCAAATGGAGAAATGGCTCGTTTTGGGCAATTTCTTCTTTTGTCACTATGTTTTCAAAAAGCTGTCGTCTGCAGAGGTGTCAGAAAGCTTCTATATGAGGGAAAGTGTTAACCTCCCTTTCCCACCAGTGCATTTGCAGAAAAAACTGTATACAATTATTTTACTTTGTGATTTATTGAGAATTTTCCAATTTTTACCAAAATGATTAAAAGTCTTCTGCAGATCTGTTAGATGTTGGAAAGATTTAAACTTTTCCCACATATAATAAATCTGCAGCAGACAACTTTGAAAATATAAAATCCAAAATATAGGAAATCTCTATAAAGTATGATAGTATGATTATTGATTAGAGTTGACATCAGTGTGGCAAATGGAGACATTTTGCAAAAGTTGTCTGCTGCAGAGATTACAGAAAGGGTTAAATAAAGTAGAATCGAATCAACACTTGTGTGGATAACCAGTGTAGATATTCTGTAATTATTTATATTTCCAGAGATGACAGTGATACTGATACACCAACATCTACAAATTCAAGTGATTATCCTGCAGGCACAAAGTTGAGGGTCAAATATGGTAGAGGTCGAAATGCTAGAGAATACGAGGCCAAGGTATTAACCCTTTCCCACATACAGCAACTCGATTACAAATGACTTTAAAACACCTTTAATAGCAATTTTTCGCAAAATCTTAATAAATGAAGGTATTATTATTGAATGGAGTTGAAAACAATGGCAAAAGGAGAAACTCGGAGCAATTTCTTTCTTTTGTCACAATATTTTCAAAAGCGGTCCAGTGCAATGACGTCAAATTGCGCCTTCAAGTGGGAGAGGGTTTGAGGAAAAATAAAACTGAGTTCCTTAAATGTTATTCCCGGGAAACAATTCCATGCATACATTTCCTATTGTAAAATATACTATGAAATGTGTCAACACATGACGGGGCATCTGTGAAACCATCTGAACTAAGCAAAATAATGAAAAATATTCTCAGGCTTACAAGTTAATACTGATCACCTTGTACCTTTTGACCAACACTGCTCAAGCAGGGATCATCTCTAAGTTGAAAGCTTGTTTAATATTTTAAAAAATTCATGAGTAACATTTGTCTTAAATTATGTATATTGAAGTAGATTTACCTCACCAGTTAATTATTTTGTATATATACTCTTGTGATTTCTTAATTAATAACATTAAAGCACTACAAAAGCAAAGTCACCTTGGCAATAATCATCTTTAAATTAAAGATTGTATTATTTGAAATTTGTTATTGACATATACTTTTTTTCAAATATCAGATAATAGAGGTAGGCACAGACCCAGGACCAAGGCAATACTTAGTACATTATCAGGGTTGGAACAATAGGCATGATGAATGGATTAAACTTGACAGGGTTGTTAAAGTCCTTGAGAGACCTGATGGAAGCGGTAGCAAGAGAAATCAACAGAAACTGTCCCCTAAGACTACGCCAACATCTACGCCTACACCTACACCTACACCTACACCTATACCTACACCTACACCTACACTTACACCTAAGGTTAGTTTACAGTAGATAAGGGTCCATATTCATCAACCATTTTTGGCTTACCTGAATACCAAGTGCTCAAGGTGAGTTATTATACCCCCTTCGAAGAAGAGGGTGTATATAGGAGTCACTGTTTCGGGCTGTATGTCAGTCGGTCAGTTGGAAGCCATATTTTGTCCGGCCTATTTCTTACAAACCACTTGGTGGAATTCAATAAAATTTTACATGAAGCTTCTATACCAAGAGGAGATGTGCATATCCTAAAGGGGTTACAATTGCATGTTATTTTACAGAGTTATGGCCCTTTTACTTATTAAGTTATGGTGTATAGGTCAAGGTGCTGTTTAGGGGGTATTTATCATCTTCAGTGATAGTTCTAGTTGTGATTGCCTTTTGTCTGGCGTGCGTTGCCGAATACATCTTCTCCTCAGTAACCAGTGGGTCAATTCGGATGAAACTTCACAGAAAGCATCCTCTCAATGACCTCACCAGAATTCAAATTTTTGGGATCCATGCAGAATTCTGGATTCCATGGCAACGAAACGGGCAAATAATTAACAGCGTTAAACATCAATCAATCAATCTTAAGTTGAAAAATAATCTAAATTTTGTTCCTTTGTGAATATAGAATAAGAAAGGCATTTAGCTTAATTTGTAAATACAGGCTCTAGAATAGTATTAATTTGTTACCTGGTCTAAATATTATTGTTATTCTTGTTTTAAATAAACTTAGGGACACAATTTCTAATTGGCTTATCAGGAGGGTGTTATTTTAAAATTTAAAATATTATTGTAAATAAGCTTGTATTTAGAATGGCCGAGGAGTATGTGCTCACAGCATTTTCACATTTTCTGTTGTGAAATTCTGAAATAGAAATAAAAGCATGGTGTGCAATTATTGTGAAGTAATGTTTTGGAGAAACTCTTTATAAACTCTTTTAATCAAATCAATTGTCTAGAAAATGTGGTGATTATCAGATGAAGAATGAAAATGCAATACTGAAACTAATGAATTTAAAGACTATTTTTTAATTGAAATAATTAGATGAAAGAAAATGAACAATATGGTCAAACGAATGTAGTCTAAAAGTCAAGCATTTAAATATATTCAATGATGTAATTTTTTGCGTGAAAACGAGTAAGAAATAAGGTTTTATGAGGAAAAAGTTTTTATATTCCAATGTTCAATTTGCAGAGTATAATGAAAAAGAAGACAATAATTGAGAAACAGCCGTCCTCACCCTCCAGTGTGAAATCTGATTCTAGTACAAACCAGGGGTCAGGGAAGCCTGGAAAATCTACCAAACAACTAACACCTGCGCCATCGCCGAGTAATGGTAGCACGAGTACTGGTCCCTGGAGCAAGGGTAGACCAACCAGATCGAACAGCATTGATTCCAAAATATCGGACGGATTACCTGGTAAGTTTATTAAAACAAAGTTGGATTAAAAGCTAACCTCAAAAAAAGAAAAAAGAGTTGATTACATGAAGTGTTATTATTCTTTTCGTCTGCGTCGTCACAAAGCTTTAACCTTACTTAATAACTCGGAGACGGTTCAACAGTTCAAATAAAACACATGTTCATAGAAACAATACGCATGTCTATACCAAGTCACATAACTCTGAAAAAATCAGAAATTCTGCATATATATCGGGGCTCGCGCTGTCGTTCGCCACTTGAGCCATTGGCGACAAAAGTGGATCAATCTGTGGCTCTTAAAAAAGAAATCGGTATGAAAAATCAAGATCGTAAAATCGACATATTTCATCTAAGTGGTCTACTTCGAGTTGAAAAATCAATAATTGCCTACATAACTGACTGGATCACCTCGGTACACGCTACACCGGTAACATAACTGAACCCAATTCTTCATGCATATTGTGTTTGTGTATAATGTCAAACTGTTGACATAAACAGAGTAATTAAGGAAAGTGGCAATTTAAACAAAAAGCTTTAACGCCGATGAAGTGACCTATTTATAAAAAGCCAATCGTACCATGGTGTCAAGAAGTTGCGATTTCAGCACGGTGTCATGACATTGCGATTTTGGTTCATGAATGTCGTTTTTAAAAAAGAGTTGAATGAGCTTTTTTCGACCGCTTAACAGTAAGGTTAGATGTTGGAATACAAGTTTATGTCCACTTCAAAAGCTTCTATCCATTTAATAGTCCGATTAACATTAAAAATCAAAATATCTTCAGATCAAAATAGCGTAATAAGTAGACGTATATTTGGACATGATTTTCCGGATACATTGTTTAGCAATTTTACTTACGTTTGTCGTTTTCACACTTTAAATAAAAAATATTTAGTCTTGTCAATTTGGTTTTCACAACAAAAAAGAAAACATAATGAAATAACTTCTAGCAAACATGCTACACTTGTAGGAATCAATACATGTAGAGTTAGGATCTAAAAAATAAAGAATTTTGCTTGGCAGAATGAGGAAGCCAGACTGCAGTGAAATCATATGTTGCAAATGAAGGGCTAAACATTGTTACACATTTATAAGTATTTGCCACATAAAGATGCATTTATCTGTAGAAGACCTCCTTTTGAAAACACAGTTTGAAATGGAGAAATATACTTTTGTCTACTTTGATAATCTTAAGTTGCACATTCACTGTCTATTTTCTCCATGTTTTAATCAAAGAATTTGTCTATTGTGGGTTCCTTCAATATGGAGATAATAAAAAAGGCAAAAAATGTCTCAATGATGGCTCAAACTTTTGTAAATTGGGTCAAGCAATTGCTCAAACTTTTGTAAATTGGGTCAAGCAATTGCTCAAACTTTTTTTAAGCCAGGGCCGGCCCTGATATATGTATTCCTTTTGTATGTACATGTATAATGTATTTATTATGATGGTGAACTATTTGTGTTCAAGTCAATGAATAAAGTTTCTGTTCTGTTAAAACCATGACCATTTTGTAGAAAGAAATCTTTTATTATTATTGGCATTCATAGATTTTATCAATTGATTGTCTGCTTTAAAAAATAAATCTGATAGGGATTTTGCTATGTACGATTAAAGTGTTTTATTCCTGTCGTAATTTTCTTTCCTCTTTTCTTTTAGCAAAAAAAAGAGTGCCAATAGCCCAAAGCATAAATGAATCTGGGATTGGTAAGCAGAAATATGATTTCATAAATCTTCTGTTGTTTACTGTCACATCTGTAACAGCATATTGTCATAGTTACACAAAAACACAACTATAGGACAACACAATCAGATAAGATCCAGATTGCCATACAGTCTGATCAGATCTTCCCTGTTGGTGTTCTAGTAATACAAACTGAGCCGTTCTGTGAGAAAACCAACACTATGGACTCGCAGTCTGCGCAGGCTAATCCAAGCCGACACATTCCGTCTCGGGGGCATAGAGGTATAGAGTAATGATTCCTGAAACAGAAAATCCACAAAAGGCATAAAGTGTCTGTCTGGGTTAGCCTGCGGGGTATGCTTAGGATGATCAGGGTCGAACCTTTACACAGAGTCCACAATGTTGGTTTTCTCGTTATTCAGCTCAAATATCAATACAACTTGTTCATAATTGTCATTCACTTGGCGTACCTTTAGAGGTCAGATATTTTTAACCTTTCTCCACATATGACAAATCTGCAGGATATGACTGAAAGTATCTACGGAAAGATATGGAAAATCTCCATCAATCATAAAATGGAAGTAGAACTATTGAAAAAAGGAGAAAGGGATCATTATGAGCCATTTCTCCTTTAGCCACAACAAAATTTGTCTGCTGCAGAGTGTTCAAAACTCTTTCACCAGCATATCACACTTCTTTCTGACCATTTTAATCAACTTCTCTCTCACCAACGTGTCATTCTTCTCTCTCACCACACTGTCACACTTCTCTGCAACCAATTTTTTCACATTTTTTCCAACATTGTATCTTACCTAGCTGCCACTTTTTTCTCTCTCTCTCGTCTCATCATGCCATCACATGTCTGCCTTAGAGGTGTCAGAAATTGTCTGTAGGTTGAAAAGGGTAAAGGCTGTATTGAAATCTATTAGACAATGTGTAAATACGGTGTAGACAATGAGTAATATTCTTGTTGAATATGAATAATTAACAGCAAAGGCCCTCTGAAAGATTGTTTAGAAACAAAATGGTTTTCTATTGGATATGAGAATGTTGAAATAGAGATGAAATCATTGCGACAAAACGGACAATATGTCCATTATGAGCCTCAATGGCATTAATAAAGGGACTGAATGACAACTCTTTCTAATTCCACTCTTGTTAAAGTTCTTGTCTAATTTCAAGATGTTTGTTCAGAAATGTTCCTTTAGTGATCCTCTTTCAAATTGTTCAAAGATTTGACTTATAATAAATATCCTTTACTGGAAAGCTGTTTCATTTGCAGTATCCTCTCCTTGGAGTTTTATTCCTACTCTTGATCAAATTTTCCCTAATATAAGCAGTTACACATTTGCTACTATACTGTCTATCACTCAGGTGATCTATTTAGGACCATATTGGCCCTCTTGTTATACCCCCCGGCAAACAAAGTTTGGGGGGGTATATAGGAATCACCCTGTCTGTCCGTCCGTCTGTCTGTCTGTCTGTCTGTCTGTCTGTCCGTATGTCCACATTTCTTGTAAGCACTACTCCTCCTAAACGGCTCAATGGATTTGGTTCAAACTTTACATGAAGGTTACACATCATATGTAGATATGCATGAAGGAAGATCATACGCCTCGGATTCTTCCAAGGGCAGATAATTCAACTTAGAGGTTACCTGCGAGGGACTCCTGTGCACATACCTCCACATTTCTTGTAAGCACTACTCCTCCTAAACGGCTCAATGGATTTGGCTCAAACTTTACATGAAGGTTACACATCATATGTAGATATGCATAAAGGAAGATCATATGCCTCGGATTCTTCCAAGGGCAGATAATTCAACTTAGAGGTTACCTGCGAGGGACTCCTGTGCACATACCTCCACATTTCTTGTAAGCACTACTCCTCCTAAACGTCTCAATGGATTTGGTTCAAACTTTACATGAAGGTTACTCATCATATGTAGATATGCATGAAGGAAGATCATACGCCTCGGATTCTTCCAAGGGCAGATAATTTAACTTAGACGTTACCTGCGAGGGACTCCTGTGCACATACCTCCACATTTCTTGTAAGCACTACTCCTCCTAAACGGCTCAATGGATTTGGTTCAAACTTTACATGAAGGTTACACATCATATGTAGATATGCATGAAGGAAGATCATACGCCTCGGATTCTTCCAAGGGCAGATAATTTAACTTAGAGGTTACCTGCGAGGGACTCCTGTGCACATACCTCCACATCTCTTGTAAGCACTACTCCTCCTAAATGGCTCAATGGATTTGGGTCAAACTTTACATGAAGGTTACACATCATATGTAGATATGCATAAAGGAAGATCATATGCCTCGGATTCTTCCAAGGGCAGATAATTCAACTTAGAGGTTACCTGCGAGGGACTCCTGTGCACATACCTCCACATTTCTTGTAAGCACTACTCCTCCTAAACGTCTCAATGGATTTGGTTCAAACTTTACATGAAGGTTACTCATCATATGTAGATATGCATGAAGGAAGATCATACGCCTCGGATTCTTCCAAGGGCAGATAATTTAACTTAGACGTTACCTGCGAGGGACTCCTGTGCACATACCTCCACATTTCTTGTAAGCACTACTCCTCCTAAACGGCTCAATGGATTTGGTTCAAACTTTACATGAAGGTTACACATCATATGTAGATATGCATGAAGGAAGATCATACGCCTCGGATTCTTCCAAGGGCAGATAATTCAACTTAGAGGTTACCTGCGAGGGACTCCTGTGCACATACCTCCACATCTCTTGTAAGCACTACTCCTCCTAAATGGCTCAATGGATTTGGGTCAAACTTTACATGAAGGTTACACATCATATGTAGATATGCATGAAGGAAGATCATATGTATCGGATTCTTCCAAGGGCAGATAATTCAACTTAGAGGTTACCTGCGAGGGACTCCTGTGCACATACCTCCACATTTCTTGTAAGCACTACTCCTCCTAAACGGCTCAATGGATTTGGTTCAAACTTTACATGAAGGTTACACATCATATGTAGATATGCATGAAGGAAGATCATACGCCTCGGATTCTTCCAAGGGCAGATAATTCAACTTAGAGGTTACCTGCGAGGGACTCCTGTGCACATACCTCCAAATTTCTTGTAAGCACTACTGAGTCAAACTGTATATGAAGGCTACACATTATATGTAGATATGCATGAAGGAAGATTTTTCTCCTCAGATTCTTCCAAGGGAAGATAAGCAAAGTAGAAACTTTACCAATGTATCCGATGCTTTGGGAGGGGAGCGGGGGGTATTCTTTAGTGAGCTTTGCTCACAGTATTTCTAGTTTAAACAGTGTACAACCAGATCAGTAGGCTGAAGCGAAGGCTGATCTGATTCTACATTAATCACATATTACTTACATAAGCTTATGAGCGAGATTCTGAAAAGGGGAAGTAGATGAACTGACCAACACTTTTCAGAAATAACAACTTTCACCTTTTCCCATTCAACGCTTGTCAACATATAGATGCTTTCTGATGCCTCTGCAGTAGACGACTTTTGAAATCATTGAGGCAAAGGAGAAATTGCCCATAATGAGCAATTTTTCCATTTGCCACAATGATTTCAACTCTATTCAATAATCAAATATCATTTATAGAGATTTTCTATATTTTGGATGTGATAATTTTAAAGTCATCTGCTGCATATTTCTTGTATGTGGGAAAGGTTTAAGCCTTAACCATTAAGGGCTCATTTTATGTTATGCTATACTTTCCTTGCAGGTTCTGATACAGATAACAGTGACAAGTCTGATGATGAATCTGAAGGAGACAAGAAACCTGAGATAGAGGAAAAGGAAGAGCTCCCTATACCATCATCCAGTATGCCATCTATTGTGTCAAAGAAACCTGAGGAAGAGGAGGAGGAGGATATGGAGGTGGACACTGATCTAGATAGAAGTCCACCAAAGCTGAGTAAGGTAACTGACCTTACTAAAGAGAAGAATGATGTAGAGGAGATAGTGGAAGAAATTCCAGAAAAAGTTGAGATTAAAGAAGAAGAGCCTGTGGCTCCAGTGTTGAATGTTGAACATGAGAAAAACAGTGAACCAATTCTACAGAAAATGGAGGCACAATTAAATGCTTCTAATGCAGTGAAATCGCCTGTATGTGTTGGTGAAGAGAAAGACTTAAAGAAAAAGGAAGTTGATCGGAGAATTAAGAAAATTGTTAAAGATAAGCCTGAAAGAGAAAGTTCTCCTAAAAGAACAGAAAAAGTTAATCGAGAGGAGAAGCCCCAGGCTAAGGAATTGCCAGACACTGAAACTAAACCAACAGACGAGGTAACAGAAGATAAAGAAGAAGAGAAAACTCCTGAAAGAAAAAAACAAGTTGTTACTTTACCACATGTAAAACAGAGTACTGAGGAGCCATCTGAAGTAATACAGGATGACTCATCTGTAGTGGGCAAAATAGCTTCAGAGGAAATTGGTAAAACTATAATTCCAGGTCTAATTGCAGAGGAGAAAGAATCTGCCAAGTCTGATTCTGAAGTTGAAAGGAGAGGAAGAAAAAAGAAACCGGTTAACAGAGAGGAGCCCCAGAGAGATGTGAAGAAAGCTAAAGTTGCATCAGTTGAAAAAAAAATCATTGATGCTCCTAATCTCATTGAGAAAAAAGTTGTTCCATCTGAACGGAAACCATTTGTAACATTGGCAGAGAAGAAACAAGGATTCTCTCCCATGGTTCGAAAGGTTCCTGTTATAGCATCAGATAAGGGTTCTGAACCAGATAGTGCTCTTGATAATGTGCCTATTGAAGAACCAGAGAAAGTGAAAATTGAAACCAAAGAGGATGTAAAGAAAGTAAACGAAATGGTTGTTGTACATAAAGAATCTCCAGTAAAAAATGAGATTGTTCTTGGCAAGAAAACAGAAATAAGTTGTCGCGAAGAGGAGGGTGCTGTCAAGATTGAGGAAGAGGAAGAGAAAGATTACAGAGATGACAGCATAAATGATTCTCAAACTATGAAGAAAAAAGTTAGAAAGAAAACGAAAAGGAAAATAGAAATGGAGGGCACTGCCAATGTTACCAAAAAGACTGTAAAAACCAGGGCAATAAGTGCAAAAGTTAAAGAATCTATCAGAAAAATCAGAGATATTCACAAATTATCTGAAGAAGAAAGTGCTATTAAAGACCCAACAATTGACATAGACTTAAGGTGTGAGGAGTCAATTCGGTCACGCTCTGCAAGTCCAGAGCCTCGTAACACGAGCTCTACTATAACAAGTCAAGAATCCCAGGGTTTTGAATTTTTTGTACAGACTGTTACTTCTCACATTCACGAAAGTCAACAAGGTACAAGTGGCCTCAGTTTACGAGATGACAAATCAAAATCTGTTAAAAGTAATGTGTTTGAAAATACTCCCCCAACCACACCAGAGCATGACTCTGATGGGGCAGCTCAGTTACATAGTGATCAAATCAAAGTGAGTGAGAATATTAGCAATAAAGAAATCAGTTCAAAGCCAGACACTAGTCATAATGAAGGGAATGAATCTCCAAGAGGCAATGCCAGTCCATCATCAAATGGAAGTGGTAGCAGTAGTGGTGTGATAGCAGGTTCTGAAGGGAGTGTTGATGTGCAGGTTCACAGCAACAAGAGACGACGAGAATCAGAGGAGAACACACCTACTAAACGCAGAAAACGTGCCAGTCGTGGAAAATCTGCTGCAAATAGAGCCAGGCAAATTGGTGAGTATGATGTTGCTTGCTTATCACAATAAGGGAGGTCTATGTATTTATACCCAAAAAAAACAAATAAGTTTTTGGGAGGGGGGTATACAGAAGCCATATTTTGTCCGGCCTATTTCTGACAAACCACTGGGTGGAATTCAATAAAAAATTTACATGAAGCTTCTATACCAAGAGGATATGTGCATACCCTAAAGGTCTTACAATTGCATGTTATTTTACAGAGTTATGGCACTTTTACTTATTAAGTTGTTGGGCATCGGAAGCCATATTTTGTCCGGCCTATTTCTTACAAACCACAGGGTGGAATTCAATAAAATTTTACATGAAGCTTCTATACCAAGAGGAGATTTGCATATATCATAAAGGTCTTACAATTGCATGTTATTTTACAGAGTTATGGCCCTTTTGTTGGTCGGTCGGAAGCCATATTTTGAGTCAAGGTGCTGTTTTGGGGGTATTTATCATCTTCAGTGATAGTTCTAGTTAGATTTTAGTTCAGTCTAATATTGAAAGATGCCTTTTTAACTGAAATATGATTTAATTATGTTCTTCTCAAATAGGTTATTGGAATAAGTTGAATAACGCTTACTGTTCCTTTGTTTTTAAAGTTTTTATAATTACCTGACCTGAAAATATTTCATAAATATTCATTCCTTTTTGAGTATGAGATGAGGGGGAGTTAAAGTTCAGCAGAAAAAGAACTAATGTGAAATAGAATGTGATGTATAATATAAATTGCTGTTTGTTTCCAGTTGAAAGTGACACCGATGAGGCCTCCAATTTGTCCTCCAAATGCCGCAGTCCAAATTACACCTCCGACAGCTATCCTCCGCCATCTAAGCCATTACAGAATACTAGTCGATCACCTAGACCACTTAAATACAATTTCAACCTCGGTAAGTGATTGCAAATCAGATACAGAATGTTGCATCCCCTTTTCCCATCGATAACAAATCGACAGCAGGCGACTTGGATAATATCTAGGCATAACTATGAAAAATCTCTATAAAAAAACATTTTATTATTTATATAGAGTTAATAACATTGTGGTATTAGGAGAAATTGCTGATTATGAACATTTTGACATAAGAAATGTTATCATTGTTCAAGAAAGTTTCGAATTGTGAACACTTGTTTAAGAGGATAAAGAGTATACTAATGAAAAATTAACCTTCACCTCGCACTCATTGGAATATATCTTGATGTCATCAAATAAATACCTGCTGTGTCTATCGAGTCCGTGTGTTATTTGATAGCAGTTTCAGCAATTTATTTAGTAATTGTTGAAAAAACAACAGCTGAGTAAGCAAGATAAGGAAATATTTCAGTGTCACCTGACTAAGTGACATGGCAATGTATCTTGCAGATCAAATAAAAAATATGGGAAAATTGCTATTCATATAAATTAAATAATAGAATTGAGTTAAAAATATCGTGACAAAAAGAGAAATTGATTATTATATTATGTGTAATTATCCTTTTTTCACAATACTTTCAAACTGCGACTGAAAGTTGGCAAGGATTTCAAGTAAACTCCTGATCAGATACAAACTGGACATTTCTGATACTTTTTTTTTTCTTCAAAATTATCTTGGAAAATCAGTGATTGCTCAAAACAGAATTAACCCTTTCCCTCATGTAGACGCTTTCTGACGCCTCTGCAGCAGACGTCTTTTTGAAAACATAGTGACAAAAGAAGAAATTGCACAAAACGTGCAATTTCTCCTTTTGCCACATTGTTTTCCACTTTTTGTCGTAGGTTATCCATTACATTATGGAGATTTTCTATTTTTTGACAAAATACGTTCAAAGTCGTCTGATGAAGAATTGTCGTATGAGGGAAAGGGTTAAACATTAATTTGTCCAGATATTATTTTTTTTCCTCTGATGTTATCAAAGCTGAGGAATACAAAAAAATCATACCTGGTACAGTGTTAAAGATTCTAAAGTTTTTTTTCTTTACAGAAGAGGGTAACTATTTGGAAGGGAATGACAGAATATCCTTCCTGATCGACAAAATTCAGGAAATACGCAAAATATATGTGAACTTGAAGTCTGAAGTGGCTAGCATTGACAGAAGAAGAAAAAAACTCAGAAGGAGAGATAAAGAAAGTAAGTGTACCAGTAATTCTGAAGCTGCTATATAACGGTCAGCTTAACCTATATTGAACCAATCTGCAGCAGAAGGTTTTGAAAACATATGAGGAAAAAGTACGGAAAATCTCAATAGATGAAAGTTAAATTTCAAAATACATCTGAAAACATTGTAGTTAAAGGACAAATTGCTCATAATGATTGATAAACCCTCAATGTTTTCAATAGTCATATGCTGCAGATCCGTTAAAATGCATCTGTATATGGGAGAGGGTGAACCCTTTACCACATATGACAAATCTGCAGCAGACTACTTTGAAAATGTCTACTCAAAAATTTTGAAAATCTCTATAATTGAAGGTTTAATTACTGAAAAAGGTTGAAAATGTTGTGGCATAAGGAGAAATTGCTTGTTTTGAGTAATTTCTCCTTTTGTCAAAACATTTTCAAAAGTCGGCTGCAAATGCATTTGAAGTCTTGCGTATATTTGAATGTGTTTCAGTGTGTTTTTAATGATACTGTATAACTAAATATTGCCGAAATGGGAAATGTTCATGAAATGAAGCCGATTAAGCCTTTCTGACGTATTCTGATGCCTCTGCAGCAGACCATTTTAAGAAAAGAGATTTTTCATATTTTTCAATAGATAATTTCAAATCATCTGCTGCAGATATGGTACATGTGAGTGAGGGTAAATGTGTTTTTAATAATTCTATATAACCCAATATTGTTCTAAGTAGAAATGAAGCTGATTAATACTAAAGGCTTTTATAATTAGGAGAAGATAAGTGACCATATTTTTTATCAGATGTTTTCAAAGTCGTCTGCCCGAATTGTTGTAGATGGTAAAGGGTTGGATAAGGGTTTCAGAATATAAAATATGCCTTTTATCTAGAGCATGAATCTGAAAGTATTAAACGTTCTCAGTGCTCAGAAATGAACTCAATGCTCCAAGTAAGGCTTTGCTTCTGACCAATCAGATACTTGAGCACAAATTCTGAACATAGTTTTGGAGCCTGTACTGTTGAGGATATATGTATCTGTCATTGTATGTGAATTTGTATACGGGTAACCTTTTCATTTAAGGAGGAATCCGCTGTGGTCGAGTGGTTAGCGTCGGGGATTTCGAAACCGGGTGTCCCGGGTTCGATCCCCAGTCGCGGCACTACGGTCATGGTGGAGTGCCCTTGGGCAAGGCACATTTTCTAGCCTAGTACTGGTTTGTTTACCCAGGGATCATGAATAATTAAATTTAATTGCGCGCTAAATGACCTTAGCTGTCGATGCGCCATAAAACAATATACATTCATTCATTCATTCACGTAAGGAGTATTCATTTTGTCCATTATGTTTTGTAGGTGCCAGTTCCTCAGGGGTGGAAGTTGAATGTTCGTGATCTCCAAAGAACCTTGTGTTTTTCCTGTGCTCTTATTGTTAGAATGTAACAATATTGGTTGAATGTTGTGGATGACAATTGAAATGATTTTGGAAAAGGATAAGGGTGCTCATAACAAACAAATTCTTCTTTCCTTTTAAATATTTTCTTCTTTGATGAATTATAGAACATGTATAAATTAATTTAGCATAAATCACCTCAACATGTTGATAATTTCTGGTTTACATTTGAATCGATTTATTTAAAGACCATTGAATTATATTTAGAGAATTTTCTAACTATTCTGATTACAAATTCTGTCTTTTTTAAAGAGTCAAAAATTACCATTAAAGGTAAAGTGTCTAATTATATTTTGCAATACAACAATACATTCCTAACTGCTGCATGGTGGGATTGGCACAGAAAAAGATTGTTGTGTAAATATGGAGCAGAAGAACGAAAATGACGATTTTACGCTCGGATCCTTGTGCTTGTCACAATGTTGTGATTTGATGAGCGGAAATCGAGGCAGCTATTTTTTATATTTTATGTGCTGAGCATGACAAGAGGGTGGTAGTATTGCCCTTTTATTCTAATTCGTATTAACTGTTTACCCAATATAATATTTTTAAGAGTCATGTGCTTTGAAAACTAGGAAAGAAGTGTTGTGCAAATGAACTGAAAAACGATGACAAATTAGCAATTTATAACTTTATATCAAACTTTTATGACTACATAATATTATGTCGAAAAAATGTTGTTGCATCAACTTGCATGAAGTTATAAACATATTTATTGTCTTTATGGTGTGCTAAAACGGTCTTTTAACATTAGGTAGTTTATACTTGTATATCAGTATTGAAGTCTTTTCCTGATATATGGCCATTTCAGCATCTTTGAAAACATGAGAAAACGTTGTGATATAATTAAAATATGACATGAAATGATTATCCTTAATCCATTGTCATTTACAGTTATCGTTATCAGGGAAAGAGTAATAGTGTTACATTCTAAAGGTATTCTTAGACAATATAAATAAGAGGAACCAAGTGAACATTTCATGAACTGTTTGCCATAAAGAAGGAGTCTGCAGTAGACGACTTAATAATTGTTTTGGGGAAATAAAGTGATAAAAGAGGACATTTGTCATTCTACCATATTGTTTTCAAACGTTGTCTACATTTGGGAAAGGGTTAAAAACACTTAATATTTATCAGCCTAAGTAATACTTTTGATGAACACTGTGTTATGAAATACTTCTATAAACATGTAATAAGAATGATTGCAGAATGAACTACATCCTCCTGAATGTATCATTTTAACCCTTCCCCACTTGCAGACGCATCGGAAACTTTTGGAATCATTGTGATATAAAAAGTAAGAAATTGCTTATAATGAGCAAACTCCCTTTTCCACAATGATTTCAACTTCATTCAATAATTATACTTTCATTTAAAGAGATTTTTCATATATTTGCACAGGCAATGAAGTCGTCTGCTGCTGATTTGCTGTATGTGGGAGAAAGTTAAATTGACATTGTCTATGATTGTTAGATTATTTCGTATAGCATATGATTTGAATGAAGTATTATTTATTGCTCAGTTGTGTATGTATTATGTAATAATAGATAATGATTTTTGAACATTGACAGGTCTATTTAAAAGTCATGAAGTAATGGCATCTTTTATTTGAATTACATTTTGGAAATGGTAAAAGTAAATATATGATGTTGCTTAAACTGTTTTGCAAAAAGAAATACTGAGAGATTGAATGTCATGAGAATGGTTTACGTTGAAGAATTATAGAAAGTTGCATGTCAGATACATACAGTATCAAGAACATTGAAATTTAATACAATTGTCTGGATAAGTAATAAACTTTTCTTGAATTTTATTTCTAAATGGTAACCCATTAAAGTTAGAAGGCAGACACTGACAGCTTTGTATGTGGTAAACCCATGCCTTTTATTTGGACCCGTTTTGTTTTTATGAAGCATTTCCAATTTGCCAGAACATACATTTTCATAGATATTTAAGCGCCTTGGGCATATTCATTACAATTCAGACTAAAATGGGTGATCTTTTATGAAGCTGCAATATTTGCAGCTGATATCAAAAATCACTTCCATACATTTTTCTCTTGGTGGAATTAAAGAATATCTTGATATTTTAGATATTGTTGTTATTCTCTTTTCTTTATCCCAAAATGAGTCGTCCGTTGTGTATCATCCTTTCCCGAGTGCAGACTTATCTTCTTCAGACGATTTGAAAACATTGTGGCTATAGAAGAATTTGCTAACAATGAGTAATTTCTTTTTTTGCCAACTTTTCAACTTGATTCAATAATTTTTCTTTCATTAATAGCGATTGTTCTTTGTTTTGCATAGATGTTTTCAAAGCCATCTGCTGCAGATTGAATGTGGTAAAGGATTAAAAACATACATGTTTGCATTTGATGGCATAATATTATAGCCTTGTTGAACATTAAAAGATGCTTTATCACTAATTCAACAGCATGAAATGAAGATACAAATCTTTAACTCGCCAAAGCAGGAAGTGCAGGATGAGATATTGTGATCACCGCCCGTCGTTGTCTGTCCGTCTATTTACATTTTCCTACAAACGACTTCTCCTCCTAAACCAATAAACCAAATTCAAAATAAGGTGGTCCTCTTTCAAAGTTGTTCATAGAATTGTATGGCTGCTGCGGATTCAGAAAAGGGGGGAAAATACCAAAAACTTTAAAATCTTTTTGTTCAAAAGTACAGGCCCAATTTGTAAAATGTTTAGCACAAAGGTTCCTGGACCCTCTATCAAGTTTGATCAAATTATTTGGATCCATTGAAAAACATGGTTGGCAGAGCTTGTTTTCCTCATATGTGTATAGTGCAAACTTAAAAAATCTTTTTGTCCAAAGGTACAGGCCTGATTCTACCAATTATTCTTATCTGTTGAAAAAATGGCCGGGGCTTGTTTTCCTTATGTTATTATATAGTTAAAATCTTCTCGTCCAAAAGTACTGGCCTGATTTGAAAATAATTTGGCACAAACGTTCCTTGGGTTACCCTCTATACTACCAAAATTGTTGAAATCATAACGATCCTTTGAAGGACATGACCACCTGGTAGCGTTGCTCTTTTTCCTTGTATACATTTAGTAAGAACATTGTAAACTGTGATATCTATTTAATCAGGTGAGTGATTTAGGACCACTATAGTCCTCTTGTTTGTTGAAAGTAGGCCATGAGTAAAGGTTCTTTAGAGATTGTATATGCACTTGGCATTTAATATTTTCAAGTAAGACCCATTCTTTTGCTTTTCATTCATGATGGTTTCATGTGAAACCATTTTCTTAACAAGGCTGTACATTATAAAACTTACAGTATTAAGTACATTACCCTACGTGCCAATTCTTTCTGTGCTCAAAATCGGGCATTGTGATCACCATGATCATTGTTGAGAATTTCGTTAAATAATATGTATACTACTAGATCAATTGAATCCAAGCTTGACCGAACGCTCCCAGATAATCCTCTACCAAACGGATTGCTTTGGCAATCAAAAGAAATGGTGAAAGCTTCACATGAAACTACTTGCCAGATTTTGAAATATTGTCCTATTAATGATCCTTGGATGACTACGAAATAGCTAAAACCAATTTGAATGTTCTTTGGGCGAGGGTCGACCAAGATTGTTAGCTCACCTAAGCACGAAGTGCAAGGTGAGCTTTTGTGATCACTCACCGTCCGGCGTCGTCGTCGTCAGCGTCTGTTAACAATTTCCTACAAATGACTTCTCCTACTAAACAAATGGACAGATTTCAAAATAACTTCACAGGAATGGTCCTTAGGTAGTCCTCTTTCAAAGTTGTTCAAAGAAATTAATTCCAAGTAGAACTTTGGTTGCTGCGGCATCAGAAAAGGGGAAAATTGCCAAATCTTAAAAAATCTTCTTGTCCAAAAGTACTGGCCCGATTTGAAAATTATTTTGCACAAATGTTCCTTGGGGTACCCTCTACCAAGATTGTTCAAATATTTCCGATCCGTTAAAAAACATGGCCGCCAGGGGGCGGAGCTTATTTTTCTTATATGTGCATTGTTAAAAGTTTAAAAATCTTCTTGTCCAAAAGTACTGGCCCGATTTGAAAATTATTTTGCACAAATGTTCCTTGGGACACTCTTTACCAAGATTGTTCAAATATTTCCAATCCGTTGAAAAACATGGCCGCCAGGGGGCGGAGCCTGTTTTCCTTATATGTGCATTGTTTAAACTTTGAAAAATCTTCTTGTCCAAAAGTACTGGACCGATTTGAAAATAATTTTGCACAAATGTTCCATGGTGCACCCTTTACCAAGATTGTTCAAATATTTTTGATCCGTTGAAAAACATGGCCGCCAGGAGGCGGAGCTTGTTTTCCTTATATGTGCATTGTTAAAACTTTAAAAATCTTCTTGTCCAAAAGTACTGGCCTGATTTAAAAATTATTTTGCACAAATGTTCCTTGGGGCACCCTTTACGAAGATTGTTCAAATATTTCCAATCCGTTGAAAAACATGGCCGCCAGGGGGTGGAGCTTGTTTTCCTTATATGTGCATTGTTAAAAAATCTTCTTGTCCAAAAGTATTGGCCTAAAAAGTGTAAAAACTTTGAAAACTATTGAAGTTCTATTAAATCAGGTGAGCAATATAGGGCCATCATGGCCCTCTTGTTCAAATTATGCTGATCCATTGAAAAACACAGCCAGCAGGATGCCATGCTTGTTTTCCGGCCTGATTTGAAAATAATTTGCAAATTTTTCACTTCATTTTTTTGTGAAAGACCGCAGATGTTACATATTTTTGTTATTCTGTATGTAGCATCACTTTTGCAAAAACTTTGAAAATGGTAGTAATGGCTTTCCCTCCAAAGCACTAAGAATTTTGGGTGGTAAGCGTTATAATCGTTTGACTGGTGTCAGGATAAATGGACCAATAGTACTAGCAACTTATCAAGGAAACAACGTGATATAACTGAAAAAATGTTAGGATCCATACAAACAATATTTATTATTGTTGAAATTATGTCCTAGGGGCACATGTTTTACAGATATGAAGTACATTGTACATGTTTATAGTTAGTGTAACTTAGGGGCACATGTTTTACAGATATGAAATACATTGTACATGTTTATAGTTAGTGTAACTTAAGGTCAAACCTAGGTCAGGCCATCACTGATATTTTGACAGAAGTATGTGACTTATATCATATTTCTATGAATTTAGGTGGGTGATATAGGAACACAATGGTCCTCTTGTAATCTTTGGCTGGTTCCTTATAGCCTTTCTTGTAGAACTCAAAAGATTCGTCCCATTGAGATATTCTACAGTCAAAATCTTGATATGGTTCACATTCTAAAGTTTGTTAACCTTTTCTATCTTGCAGAAGACTTTTGAAAACATTGTGACAAAAGGATAAATTTCTCATAAGAAGCAATTCTCCTTTTGCCAAAATGTTTTCAACTCTATTTAATGAGTATACTTTCATATATGGATAGTTTCCAAACTTTTGCCAAAATTATCAAAGTCGTCTACTGCAGATTTTGTGTATGTGGAAAATGTTTTCCCTCATACAGATGCTTTCTGACGCCTGCAGCAGACTGCTTTTTTGAAAACATAGTGAAAAATGAAGAAATTTCTCCGTTTGCCACAATGTTTTACGCTTTTAAACAGGTTATCCATTCAATTAAAGAGATTTTCTATTTTTTTGACAAAATATATTTAGTCGTCTGCTGCAGAATTGCTGTATGAGGGACAGGTTTAAGTCCTGCTTGAAAACCTGCATTTGAGCACATCTGCAGGAGAGATCTTTCAAAAAAAATCCTATATGAGAAACATTCAGTGCTTTGCTTTGAAACACATCGGAGGAAAAAAATATAACATCCGTAATTTTGAAACGGCTGTCTTTAAAATTTGATTGACAATCAAGCAAGCTCCTCCATAAGAAGCTATGCTGCCATGTGACAGTTCTTGTACAAAAATTGCTGTATATAATACTTAAGAAAACATGATCATTTTAGATAATACTTTATCAATAAATTATGATACATGTATATTTTTCTTAATCATGATGTATATTTACCTTTTAATTTGATTAACCATGTTTAAATGAAGTTGAAACCTGGTTATTGAATGACAATATTGTTCAGATAAGCATGAAGATTTAGGTTGGATTCTAAAGAACTGGTTCCCCTCAACTTTACTTTTATTCCAATCAAATTCCATAGACAAGTAGCCAACATAGAAAGCCAATATAGCATTGTACTTTTAGTACGTCACTGATATTGGGGAAACTTTCAATTTCCTCTAAAAACAATTGATATAAATTAATGATTTTGTTACAAAATTTCATAGATATATTTCGCACTAAGACTTGGCTTAGGATTTCATTTCGGGTCAGGCGTCACTGATTTAAAAGATAAATGTTCTTGAGGTAAGTGTCTTCAAGGACAAGTAGTTAAACTCTTCCCCACATGCAGACACATTTGCATTTGATGACTTGAAAACATTGTGACAAGAAGTGAAATTGCTCACAGTGGGAAATTTGTCCTTTAACTACAATTTTTAACACAAAATTAATTGTTTGACAAGATGTTTTGAAAGTAGTCCGCTGCAGATATGCTGATGTGTGAATGGGTTATGTTAACCTTCGATTTAGCATGTGTTCTACTCGTCCTTTGATGTTATCAAAAAGGACTACCAGTACTCTAAAACTACCATAAAAGGTAACTGGTTAGGATAGCTGTAATATTTACAAATCTGAATTTGCGGCAATTTTTCTAGTTTTAAGCCTTACCCACTTGCATGTGTTTTTACAGCAGACAACTGTTGACAACAATATGGCAAAAGTAGAAATCTTATAATGAGCAATTTCTTCTTTTGCCAAGACTATTATCAAAGTTGTCTGCTATATATTTGTTGTATTTGGGAAAGGGGGGTTAAATTGCAATTTTGTGAATAAGATTGTTACATGGATCTTTTCCTAGTTATTTATGTTATTTATGTTATTTATTACTGTCTCTCTTTTGAATCTCTATTTTGTATCACAGAACCCAGATACTTCAAAATACTTCCCATGTACAACAAATCTTAAGCAGATGATTTTAAAACATCAAGGTAAAAACAGGAAATCTTATATAAAGAAAGAATAATTTTGTTATAAAGTTGAAAATATTGTGGCAAAATGGGAAATTGCTCATTATTTTGTCACAATGTTTATCAAAGGGCATCAGAAATACACCAGTTCTTTATGACAATCTACAAAATATTTTTGTTTTCATTTTATAATATACCCCGTTCCCACATGGAGACAGTTTATGATGCACCTTCAGGACACTCCTTTTGAAATGGAGATATTGCTGACAAGGGACATTTTTTCGTTTGCCCAATTTTTGTCAACTCTATTCAATTATTAATATTCCATTTTTTAGCCTAGATGTTTACAAACTTATCTGCTGCAGATTTATCAAATATGGGGAAGGGTTTAACTGTTTCCGGCCAGGAAACAGTTAAACCCTTCCCCATATTTGATAAATCTACCTTAAATATTTAGTGTGAAAAAAATGATTAATAATTTACTGGGATTGTGTCAACTTGCCTATATTTATTTTGGTGTCATTTACTGTTACAAATTGTATGAACTCTGATTTTTTTATACGCAATAAAATATTACATAGAAATAGAAGAAGTGAATTTTGTTGCACTGTATTCCCAAAATGTATGTACATTATAGACATATCCTTCGCACATACAGACCCATTTTGTCACGTCTGCATCAGGCTTTTAATCATTATGAACAATTTCTCTTTCTGCCACAATGTTTTCAAAAGTCTGCTGCAAATGCCTCAAAATGCGTCACCAAGTGGGAAAGGATTTAATTTGTCTGCCTAGAGATCCTCTTATGACAAAACTGATATGGAAAATTTAAAAGAATTAAAATATAGATTCAGGTCCAATACATTTTTGAAAACGGGAGAAACTAGAACTATCACTGAAGATGATAAATACCCACTAAACAGCACCTTGACCTACACCATAACTCTGTAAAATATCATGCAATGTAACCCCTTTAATATATGCACATCTCCTCTTGGTATAGAAGCTTCATGTAAAATTTATTGAATTCCACCGAGTGGTTTGTAAGAAATAGGCCAGACAAAATATGGCTTCCGACCGCCACAGTGACTCCTATATACCCCCTCTTCGAAGGGGTATAATTATTCATTTTCCAAAATATTTTTAATAGCAATCTTCTGCATAACTTTTTCCTTGATATAGAAATATTTTCTGTCTAAACCAATTGAGCATTTTTAGCTCACCTATGCACGAAGTGCAAGGTGAGCTATTGGGATCACATTTTGTCCGGCGTCCGTCCGTCGTGCGTCGTCAACATTTGAGCTTGTTAACACTCTACAGGCTACATTTTGCATCCAATCTTCATGAAAGTTTATCAGAACGTTCATCTCCATAAAATCTTGGACAAGTTCGAAACTGGGCCATATGAGGTCAAAAACAAGGTCACTAGGTCAAATTGAAGCGAAATCTTGTTAACACTCTAGAGGCCACATTTTCAACTTGAGCATGTTTAAACTTTATCAGAATGTTTGTCTTAATGATATGTAGGTCAAGTTCGAACATGGGTCACGTCGGGTCAAGAAGTAGGTCACTAGGCCAAATTGAAGGAAAATCTTGTTAACACTCCCGAGGCCGCAATTTTTGCTTAAGCAGTTTGAAATTTTGTCAGAATGTTTGTCTTAAAAATATCTAGGTCAAGTTTGAATATAGGTTATGCCGGGTCAAAAACTAGGTCACTAGATCAAATTGAAGGAAAATCTTGTTAACACTTTGGATGCCGCATTTTTTGCTTCAGCAACTTGAAATTTGGTCAGAATGTTTGTCTTAAAGATATCTAGGTCAAGTTCAAATATGGGTCATATTGGGTCAGAAACTAGGTCACTAGGCCAAATTGAGGGAAAATCTTGTTAACTCTGTAGAAGCTGCATATTTTGCTTCAGCAACTTGAAATTTGTTCAGAATGTTGAGCTGAATGATATCTAGGCCAAGTTCGAATATGGGTCATGCCGGGTCAAAAACTAGATCACTAGGCCAAATTGAAGGAAAATCTTGTTAACACTTTGGATGCCTCATTTTTTGCTTCAGTAGCTTGAAATTTTGTCAGAATGTTTGTCTTAAAGATATCTAGGTCAAGTTTAAATATGGGCCATATTGGATTAGAAACTAGGTCACAAGGCCAAATTAAGGGAAAATCTTGTTAACTCTGTAGAAGCCGCATGTTTTGCTTCAGCAGCTTGAAATTTGTTCAGAATGTTGAGCTGAATGATATTTAGGCCAAGTTTGAATATGAGTCATGCCGGGTCAAAAACTAGGTCACTAGATCAAATTGAAGGAAAATCTTGTGAACACTTTGGATGCCACATTTTTTGCTTCAGCAGCTTGAAATTTGGTCAGAATGTTTGTCTGAATTATATCTAGGTCAAGTTCGAATATGGGTCATATTGGATCAGAAACTAGGTCAATAAAGGAAAATATTGTTCAAACTCCGGAGGCCGCATTTTTACTTTGAGCAAGTTGAAACTTTGTCAGTATGTTGTCTTAATGATATCTAGTCCATGTAGGAATATGGGTCATATCAGGTAAAAAAATATAGATCACTAGGCAAAATGAAGGAAAATATTGTTAACACTGTGGAGGATGCATTCAGAATAATTGTCTTGATGTGTTTTGCATTGCAGTACATTGTATAATTAAGGTGAGCGATCCAGGGCCATCATGGCCCTCTTGTTAATAAATTTTGTAAAACGTATTTTGACACAATATGACAGACATTCAAACTTGGCATAGATATCATCAAGACAATTATTCTGACAATGTTTCAACATGCTGAAGTTAAAATTGCAGTCCCAGCTTTCGCGGGTCATAGTGGAGTACCCTTGGGCAAAGAACACTTCTTAGCCTTGTACTGGTTGCTCAACCAATGATCATAACAAGTGTACGGTTACTGTGATATAACTGAAATACTGTTGAAAATGGCATTAACCCCAACTTTAACATATGAGACAACTTGAGAGAGAGCTTGAACTTTCACATTTATTGATAATTGACTAAATCAAGGCTTCAGTTCCTAATTGCAAAAGATATTTAACCTTTCACCTCATAGAATTTATATACTTTTCCAAAAGAACACACCTGGAGAAAAAAGAAGGGCAGTTCAAAACTTTCCCTCTTGCAGACAACTTTTGACTTATTGTTTTTAATACTGTGCTTATGTTTGCGTAGATGTTTTTCAAAAATATTTGTTTAAGATTTTTTGAAAGGGGAAAAGGGTTAAGCTTTTCCAACCTGCAGACCATTTTGACACAATAGCAGCAAACGACTCTTGAAAACATTGTGGCCTAAGGTGAAGTTGCTCAGCAATTTCTCCTCTGGCCACAATGTTTTCAACTTTATTTAGCAATTAAGCTACCCTTTACAGATATTTTTCAGGTTTTTGTCACAACATAGTCATCTGCTGCAGATTTGTTGTATGTGGGAAGGGTTAACCCTTTCCCTCATACGACAATTCTGCAGCAGACGTCTTTGAACGTATTTTTTCAAACTATAGAAAATCTCCATAATTGAATGGATAACCTATGACAAAAAGTGGAAAACATTGTGGCAAAAGGAGAAATTGCACGTTTTGTGCAATTTCTTCTTTTGTCAATTTGTTTTCAAAAAGCCGTCTGCTGCAGAGGCGTCAGAAAGCGTCTATATGAGGGAAAGGGTTAAGGGGACATACAACATTGTGGAAAAATAGAGAAATGTTTTTGAAAGACATCTGCTTCAGATACATCTAAAGGCATTATTCCACTGGGGAAAAGTTTAATTCTCTTTTCATATTACCAAAGTTTCACTCCACATTTAACACTACATGTTCCATTGTTTCTGTGAGTTCTGTGAGTTCTGTTTCTGTCTCATCTTTATCTCTGGATAAGATTTTAAGTCTTTCTATAACTACATTGGCTACTTCATTCAGGTCAGGCTACAACAAAAAGTAATATGAGTCAGAGTCATGAACTGTTTTCTGCTGCTGTAATAGCCTGTATACTAGTAATTACGAACATATTTTGAAAACATTGTGACAAAAGAAAATTATGCACATAATATATTTCCATATATTTGTCTAGATATTTTCACTCGTCTGCTGAAGATTTGTTGTATGAAAGGGTTAACTCAGAAAAGATGGTGATACAACTAAAATGTTGCTTAGATAACACCAATCAAATAAAACAAGACATGAAATATTTAACCCTTTCCCACATACAGACGCATTTTGACGCAACGGCATCAGATGACGACTTTTGATAGTTATATTTTCACAAAATGGAAACACTCAACCAGGGATGCACTGATATTTTGACGCAATGGAAACTTTCAATATCTGACCCACATAGTATCCTTCACCATTTACCCGATATATTTCAATTGCCTGGTTTGAGACATGTGAAGAAAAAAATATAATGCCTGATCCATTAGAATCGCCCTGGCAAGGCAGACGACATGAAAGTTTTCTGATACAAAACGACTTCAAGTGGCCTGTAATGTGTAAAAGGATAATGTTATATATATTCAAAATGCCTAGTTGTCTTGAATTTCATTAAACACTGATAATGGTCTACACTGTTTGTCAGTATCAAACAGAGCTCATGATAACAGGCCATTATATTTCATGCTCTTAACGTTTCACTCATATGACAAATCTGCAGCAGACGACTTCGAAACATCTAGTCTTAAATATGTATGTATCTTAAACCCTTTCCCTCATATAGATGCTTTTTGATGCCTCTGCAGCAGACGGCTTTTTGAAAACATAGCGACAAAAGAAGAAATTGCTCAGAACGAGCAATTTCTCCTTTTGCCACAATTATTTTTGACAAAATATGTTCAAAGTCGTCTGCTGCAGAATTGTCGTATGAGGGAAAGGGTTAAATGAAAGAATATTTATTTGAAAGAGTTGAAAACATAGTATCAAAAGGAAAAATAAAATACTATGTTGTGGTCATGTATGTTTTTTAGACCTTAGAAAAAGAAAGTTACCTGCAGGATGTGAATTCCTTTCAGAGTAACAATGACCAAATCCTCCATACCGTCTCCCATAATGTCTAAATGATTGATTCCTACCACAGGTAATGGAAACCCTCGCTGCCATAACAACTCAAAACTATCCTCTCTTAAAGGTTCCTTCATTGGCGATGTTTGTACTAGAAACGTATTTGAAGCTGATTGTGTGGACACAATGGTATCTCGTGATGACGATAACGGCATATAATCAATGTCCGAGTTGTAAGATGATGATAAATTTTCCTCAGATTTTACTCTCCGTGATGCATTGTTTTCATTTAACGAACTCGCAGAGAAATCTGTTTCCCCCGATCTGTGTCTATGTTTAGAAGTAGATGCATCAACTTGGCTCTCCAATTCCTGCATATTAGGAGCTTTCATTATCCTCGGACATGTGATTTCTGTGTGAAGTTTGTAAGCCAAGACCTCCTGTTTTTGACACAAAAATAAATTTGTTGGAATATTTACTAAATAACACACAATTCAGATTGATTAAACCCTTTACCTGAAGCAATTGGCTCGCTTAAGCGCATTATTAGATAACATCTTTTAGTCAAGATTAAAACATTTGGCAGAATTCAATGGCATATCAAATTCAGCATGGCCTTTTTCCGAATGTCATTTCATTGGTGATTTTCAGGCCCGCAGCCAACGCTCTGATTGGATATAATTCGAATTTTGTTGATGCATTCGTAAAAGTGTTATGGTTATTCATCATCTCATATTGTTAAGACATTTCTTATAAATGATTGGCGTATATAAAATAAATTGTTTATCTAAGTAGTCCGCAGCGACGAAGGCTTTGTTGTCAAGGAACTGTCTTCAGTCCAACTCGAAATGTTGTGTATGTCAGTGTACAACAGTATAAAGCCACAAAGGCTTAGGATTATAGTCCAGTGTCTGAATAAAACGTAATTCCACTTGGAAAGACAAAATTTTGACAACTGAATTAAGTGCATTCAAGTTTATTTATGAAACAAGTGACCGGAAAAATAAGAATGTTCCTTTGTTGCTAGGAGAGAAGTTGACACAGGTGAATAACTTAGCACAGATAAGTTATCATAAACTAATTTGTTCCTTGGTATGACTAATATTGATCTCAAGTCATAGCTTATTTCCCCTTTTAGTAGAAATATTTCAAAATATGTAGCAGAGTATACCCAGAATACAGAATCAAGTACGGTAAACAACTGGCTGCTTTCGCGATACATTCAAACCGAATCGGTAACTAGAACTTTGCCTTGACATTTCACCCGCAAGATCTACAATCTTGCCGAGTAAGTGTCAGTTATTGCGTTTCTTCTTTAATGCTGATTGCATTTTTGTCCAAAAAAAAATATTGTTCAGTTACGAACATGCATTAATATATAAGAATTAAAGATGTTTTGAATTCAGTCGCGCAAGTTCCCGGCCATGGAATATTAAAAGTGAAAAACTATACAGTCACAAGAGGGCCATGATAGTCCTGGATCACTCACCTGAGTTATGCCAAACATATAGTCAATCACAATAACTTATTTTGGAGTCAGGTAAGCTTATACATGACCATATTCGCACTTGGTCTAGGTATCATCAAGACAATCCTTCGGACACTCTTGCTTTGAGTACCCACAACATAGGTTTTGGAGGTCAAATAAGGATTTAAAAGCAAGAAAAACGCTCCTTATCTAGAGCTCTGAGCTTGTCCAAGATTTGATGGAGATGTATGTTCTGATAAACTTTCATGAAGATTGGATGCAAAATGTAGCATAAAGAATGTTAACAAGGCAATTGTTTAAAATGCATGACACCCTGACAACAGACAAAAGAAAATCACAATATCTAACCTTGAGCACTTCATGCTTTGGTGAGCTTAACCCTTTCACACCTGCAGACGCATTTTGACGCAATAGCAGCAGACGACTTGTGAAAAGATTGTGACCAAAGGTGAAATTGTTCATGATGAGCAATTTCTCCTTTAGCCACAATCTTTTCAACTTTATTTAACAATTAAGGTATCTTTTATGGAGATTTTTCAGGTTTTTGTCACAATGTTTCCAAAGTCGCCTGCTGCAGAATTGCTGTATCTGGGAAAGGGTTAACCCTTTCCCTCATACAACAATTCTGCAGCAGACGACTTTGAACGTATTTTGTCAAAACATAGAAAATTGCCATAATTGAATGGATAACCTATGACTAAAAGTGGAAAACATTGTGGCAAAAGGAGAAATTGCACGTTTTGTGCAATTTCTTCTTTTGTCACTATGTTTTTAAAAAGCTGTCTGCTGCAGAGGCGTCAGAAAGCTACTATATGAGGGTAAGGGTTAAAAAAAGTCTTGTCTCATATCATTTGTGGCATTGCATTGATAAAATTGCAAAAGTTTTAACAAATCTGGCTACACTTCTAGCTTTTATTATTATAAGGTTTGCAAATCTATGTTTGCTTCAGAGGTAGCTTTTTTATTTGGGGTTTCATGAAATTTCAACAAAATTTCGGTTATATCACAGCATATTAAACCATATTTATAATCACCTGCCCATATGTTCCAATTAAAATCTCATTTTCTCCATCAAAATCTATATCTAGAATGGTTCCAGTCAAAACTGCATCAAATTTATTACTGTCTGGTAGAAATAGGGCCTCTTTCAAACCTGTCTGTAAAACATTTCTAGAATAGAAGAAAAAGTACATATTTTCATACATGAAGTATGAGGTAATTAGCATTTTACCAAGTAAACCAGAGCAGACCACTTTGAAATCTCTGGAGATAAATATGAAAAATCATGACAAATAAAATTGTAATTCTAGATACAGTAGAAAACAATTATGTGAAATGAGGTTATTGCTTGTTTTTAAATAATTTTAAATGGTCATCAAAAGCATTTATCTAGACAAAAGAGTTTTCACCCTTGATTTTTTTTAATTTGTTAAGTTTAATAATTAGACATTAATGTTACTTGTCAAGAGATTGACCAATCATTTTGAGGAGCCAGCCTGTAAGGCAAGGTTATACTTATGGACCACCTGGGGTGTCATCATTTAACCCTTTCCCACAAATAGACGTTTTCTGATGTGTCTGCAGCATATTGTGGCAAAAGGACAATATAGCTCATGTTATGCAATTTACCTTTTTGCCACAATGTTTTAAACTTTTTTCAATAAAGATACATTCACTTAAAGAGAGTTTCAATTATTTTCCTTAATATTTTTAAAGTCATCTGTTGCATAATTGTTGTACTTGGGAAAGGGTCTTTTGAAAAAATTGTTGCAAAAGGCGAAATTGCTTATTGCCACAATTTGTTCAATTATTTCCTTTATTATACTTTCATTCCATAGTTTTGCCTATATGTTTGCCCAATGTCCCATGTAGAAAAAGGTTAAGAAATTCATTCCTATAATTACAGGGCATTTTTAAGGATGTAGAGTACAAATGGTGTACTTGCTTCCTGGCTGGGTCATACCAAATACTTTAAAAATGGAAGTAATGGCGTTCCCTTCTTGGCAGTTAGGATTGTGGGGTTAGCATAATGATGGACTCCCTGGTGTGATGATAAATGGACCAGCTGTACAGGTTACTTACCTAATAAACGCTGTGATATTACTAAAAAAACGTTGAAGGTGATGTAAAACATGCTACAAACAAACAAAACAGAGGGTGTAACCATGTATTACCTGTAAACTGTGGCTGGGATTAAAGCGCTGAGTACCAATAAATTCAACTCTGGATCAACTGTTTCATCATCTATCACTGGCTCTGTCAATTAATTAACACAATATATAGCCCATTTCCATATTAAGTAGAGCACTAGACAATTTTGTTATCATCTAGGTAAATATATGTATAAATGACAGTAAAATTATTGAATATTGTGGAAAATATTGTGGAAAGGGGAGTCATTGCTCACAATGAAAGATTTCTGCTGCAGATGCATTAACATGCTTCTGTATGTGGTAAAGGGTAAGCCATGTAAGTTTCCAAAGAAATTGAAACTATGATTAAATTATATACTTGTTAACCTTTTCCCTCATGCAGGCAATTTCCAGTGCATCTGCAGCAGATTGCTTTTTTTAACCTTGCTTTCTTATTTTTCTTTTGCCACAATTGTTCAACTCTATTCAATAACTAAACTTTCATATAAAGAAATGTTATTTTTTTTTTATTTGTTGTATGATGGAAAGAAATGTTTTGACAGTGGAGAAACTGTCATCAAATCATGAATGGTCGTGTTTGTGTGACGAGAATGATGGAAATTCTTCATTTTAGGTCAAACGGAAGGAATTAATTTTCCATAGGCGACCATTATAGCATTATGGGTTATGGTTCATTACTAGCAAATGAATTAACACGTATACCTATATCAAACTTAAGTTCATTCTTAAAACTACCAAAAAAGCAAAACAAACCCACATGTTCACCGTTTTTTGACAGAGCTAGGAGGTCAAATCAAAGGTGACCCTTATCCCGCACTGAATTTTATTTTCAATTTCAGAAAATACAGCATGCTCTAAAAATGGCTATTAAAGTGTCAACATAGCTAAAAGCAAACACTATTTTGGTTATAAATCAGTCAGAGGTTATTCAACTTTATGCAAATCACTTTCAACTTTCAACAAACTCATTATTGTCCAATGGGAGCCAACCTCAGTCTTATATATTCATCTGAAATTCCCTGGACAAAATTGTCTGCCCGGCAAGCCGATCCGATTTACTTCCCTTTGACCATATATGAAAACATTATCAAAACACCTCACCCCAAAATGCCTGCCTGGTGCCTGGCAAAAAGGATAGGGCTCTGGAAGTAAGTAAGTAAACTTTAGGACAATGGAATCTTATAAAGTAAGAAATTACCACCCCTTCAATAGGGTATGTGAAAATATCACCTTATTCAGATTAATTATATGAATCATTTAGTTTTCCACAAATGACACATCTGCAGCAGACTTTGAAAATATCTAGGTAAAATATGGAAGATCTGTAAATGAAGGTAAATTCATTGAAAAGATTGTAGGAGGAATTGCTCTGAAGAGTTGAAAACATTGTGGCAAAAGGATAAATTGCTCATCTTGAGCAATTTCTTCTTTTGCCACAATGTTTGCAAAAATCTTCTGCTGCAGATGCATCTAAATGCTTGTACAAGTGGGAAAGTGTTAAGTCATGCAGGGAGGGTAAATAAAATATACAATACACAATAAACTATTTTACACTGATACTTACCACTACTATCAAGTAGAAAAGAAGGTATGTTAACTTTATTATGCAATGAGAACACTTTTACATAGGTAATAGGGCTGTCATGATCGACTGTGTACTGGGAAATTATTTCTGAAACAGTGAATATCATACAATAATACATGGAGATACTGAAACGACAATTTAACCCTTTCCCACATACAGGGGCTTTCTAATGCAACATAATGACTAATTTCCCTTTTGCCACAATGTTTTCAACTCATTTCAATAATGATACTATCATCCACAGAGTTATATCCTTTTTCTGTCTAAATGTTTTCAAAGTCGTGTGCTGCATTATTGTTGTATGTGGAGTTTGACCTTTGGTATGAGTATTGGCTGAACTAGAGGAACCATTAAACAGTTGTAAGTTACTTCTCAATCAATGTTAACCCTTTCCAACCTTTTCCCACAATGTTTTCAACCATTCTCAGTAATTATATCTTCATTTATAGAGATTTTCCATACATTTTACTAAATGTCTTCAAAGTCTTTTGCTGCAGATTTGTTGTATTTGTGAAAGGGTTAAATAAATAAGCTAGAAACACAAGACAGTTCATCTTTTTCATGCGACGCCAATATGCATGTTGCAAACACTTATGTTCTTGACAAGGGCTCAAAGTATGATGGAAAGACAGAATCTCATTCTCTTGTACCTGCTCACATGTTACATATTATGATATATGTTAGTAAAGCTGAACCTGTGCTAAAGACCAACTTGGAACAACAATTCCCTGTCTTAAGCAACCACACTTACTCATTGTCTAAATAAATTACCCTGCATTTAAAGACCACCTGTGAACAAAGACCATATTTTTGTGTTCCCATTTGTTCATTTTGTCACTTTTGTAGAATAAATAAAAGATTGCACTTGAAACTTGACAGCACAGGAAGATGCTATACGACCATTAATATTGGCAGGGAGCAAACAAAATCATGACATGATATTCAGTTAAAAATAACAATTTACAGAACGCAAAAAAACAACATGGATCTCTTACCTAAAACTGTAACATCAACAATAGAAACAGTTAGTGAACCATTCTGGTGTCCACAGGCAGTTACACGTCTTGTGTTTTTATTGTAGTAATAAACGTCTAACCATAGTACTCTGAAACATAAGTACATATACACTTTGATTAACTTTAACTAACAAAACCCTTTCCCACATATGGAAGCATTTTAACTTGGTTCAAAAACATGCTTAACTTTTGTCCACATACTAACGCATTGTGACACATCTGAAGCAGATGACATTTGAAAACATTGTTGCTAAAAGATAATTTGCTATATTAATGATTTATTTCTCATTTTGCGACAAATGTTTTCGACTGTATTAATAAGCATGCTTTTATTCATATATGTTGTTTTTTTCCACATATCTTTCATCTTTCACCAATGGGCTTACAGACTATATGGAAAAGCAGCCAGTTGCTTGGAAATATTTTTTGGTGTAGAACTGTTGCGAGAAAGTCTGGAAACACATGGGTAGGTGAACAGGCTGCCATGTTATGACTAAAACATTGTTGAAAACGGTGTAAAACCCAAATCAATCTATCATATTTCTACCTAGATATTTTCATGGTTTCCAAAGAGTGAAATAAATACATACACACTAGAAACATCTGTTAGTTCTGGAAAATAATCCTTGCATTCATATTCTTTGAAACTGTGTTGATAGTTAATCTAGAAAATAGAAAAAGTTTAGCCTTTACCACCTGCAGACGTATGTTGATACACCTGATGACTTTTGCAAACATTTTGGCATAATCAGAAAATGCTTATTTCTCCTTTTGCCACAATGTTTTCAACACTATTAAATAATGATAACTACATTTATCCATATGTTTGCCTAGATGTTTTCAAAGTTGTATGCTGCAGATTTGTTGCATGTGGGAAAGGGTTAATTAGCCCTAACCCAGGAAACTGTCTCTTATAAAAATTCATAACTATTTTAGTCTTATTTACTGTCAGAGTCATAAGATGTTTATTAGTTAATTTGTTTGTATTGTTGGAAATATGAAATATTAATTACTGCCTTTTGCACCAGCTGACATTTGATTACAATGTAGTAAATGGACAATTTGCTCAATATGAGTAACTTCCCCTTGTCTCTCAACGTTTTTAATGTTTAGTAAATAAACTTTTCTAACATATGTTTTCAAAGCAGATGACTGAAAATATATCTGGAAAATAGTAAATGTTTTAGAAATGAAATATCTCATGAAACAGAAAACTAAACCCTTGATTAACCCATTCCCACAAATAGACACTTTCTGACACCACTTCAGCAGAGGACTTATGAAAACACTCTGACAAAAGCAAAAATTACTCAATACAAGCAATTTCTTCTTTTGTCACAATGTTTTCAACTTTTTTCAGTAATTATACATTTATAGACTTTCTCTGTTTTTTTGTGCCTAGATGTTTTCAAAGTCGTCTGCTGCATATTTGTTGTATGTGGGAAGGGTTAAGACAGGTATACTGTGTTATTTTAGAATATCTGTTCCCATACAGAATAAATAATAACAAAATGACTAACCTCTCTATATAGATGGACTTTATTGTCACTACCAGATAGTAAAAACACTGTCTCAGCAATTCCTGTGCTTATCAGTCTATAAGGATAACAATACAGTTAGGGTTAACCCTTTACCTCATACGACAATTCTGCGGCAGACGGCTTTGAACGTATTTTGTCAAAACATAGAAAATCTCCATAATTGAATGGATAACCTATGACTAAAAGTGGAAAACATTGTGGCAAAAGGAAAACATTGCACTTTTTGTGCAATTTCTTCTTTTGTCACTATGCTTTCAAAAAGCCTTCTGCTGCAGAGGCATCCGAAAGCGTTTAAACCAATTCCCACATACAAAAAATCTACAGATGACTGACAACAATATTGAAAATCTCTATCAATGAAAGCATATTTATTTAACAAAATTGAAAAAATTGTGACAAAAGAATAATTTCTTCTTTGCCACAATGTTTTCAGAAGTAATTTGCTACAGATTCTCCATGTGAGAAAGGGTTAAAACTTAATTAATTATACCGACTTACTTTTTCAAATAGTGTTTTCAATTTCGCCTGATGATTTGTTTTGGAATACAATTCACTACTCAAAAGGAACATTAACATACTGTGAAATAGAATTGTTATCAATTTTTTTACAGATGTCATGACCGACATGAGTATATATATTTTTTAAATTGTGCAAACAAGATAAAATACCTATTAACCTGATAGTACAATTTCTATCCTGAATCATGAAAGTCACTCTTCTACATACTATTGCTTATAATTATCCCTTTTACTGATGATATACAAAACTAAAACTTGCCTAAAAAAATTCAACTCTGTAAATAAAAATATACTGTTGTATATAATTAACCCTTTCCCACATACAACAATTCTGCAGCCAACAACTTTGTAAACATCTAGGGAAAACTATAGAAAATTGCTATAAATGAAGGTAGAATTACTAAAAAAAAGTTGAAAACATTGTGGCAAAATGAGAACTTGTGTCTGCTGCAGAGGTTTCAGAAAGCATCTATATGTGGGAAAGGTATTAATTTGAAAGACGGGGAAATGTATCACGAAACCTTTCCCACATGATAACACATTCTAAGCTCATAATGAGTAATTTCTCCGTTTGTCACATTTGAATAATTATAGTTTCATTTCACCCTTTCCCTCATACGACAATTTTGCAGCAGACGACTTTGAACATATTTTGTCAAAACATAGAAAATCTCCATAATTGAATGGATAACCTATGACTAAAAGTGGAAAACATTGTGGCAAAAGGAGAAATTGCACGTTTCAGAAAGCATCTTTATGTGGGAAAGGTATTTAGTTGAATGACATAGAAATGTATCACGAAGCCTTTCCCTCATGATAACACATTCTAAAGCAACTGTACCAGACAACTTTTAAAAACATTATGGAAATAAAGGAAAAAGTGCTCATAATAAGTAATTTCTCCGTTTGCCACATTTTTTCTACTCTATTGAATAATTATAGTTCCATTAAAAGAGATTTTCCATATTTTTGTCTGGATGTTGTTGCTAAGGGGAAAGGGATAGAATAAACTGTCAGGCAAAAGGATAATGTTGGCAATATTTACTCTGTATGTGTTAGGTGGTAGGGGATGAACTGTAACTCCATGCTTTGACAACCCTCTGAAATAAACAAAATAGTCGTGTTGAAATAAATTTATAGGGAAAAATCATGAGCAACTGTCTAATTTGGAGTCACACCTGAGAAAAAACCTGTACATTTATCTTTTCCCCCTGAAGATGCATTTTGATGCATTTTGATGCATTTTGATGCATTTGCACCAGATGACCTTTGATAATATTGGTGCAAACAGAAATTGGTTAACTTTTGTTACAATGTTTTTATTAAACTCTATTTAATAGTTATACTTTCATTTATAGAAAGGGTTAACCCTTTCCCTCACATAGACGCTTTCTGATGATGGCTTTTTGAAAACATGGCGACAAAAGAAGAAATTGCTCAAAACAAGCAATTTCTCCTTTTGTCATCATGTTTTCAACATTATTCGATTATGTACTTTCATTTAAAGAGAGTTTCCAATTTTTTTTTAATATGTTTTAAAAGTCGTCTGCTTCAGAGATGTCGTACGTGGGAAAGGGTTAAGCAAGATGCATACCAGCCTGTGGGTATGCCCTGTCTGTCATCCTAAAATTCAAGCACCTGTATATATAACAAATTTACTTACGAGCCACATTTTCCAGGTTGAACTCTTCACCTTTCTGGGAGGCGGAATAAATGTGTAAAAACTGTTTGCTTTCATTCTCCTCCATCTAGGAAATATAAAAGATAAAACGTTTTTCATATATAAAAACTCTTTAAAACCTTAAGGCAAAAAACATGGTAAATCCCTATAATTGAAAGTATAATCCATACATGTCATAATTTTCTGACTTTTTTGGAGACACAACAAACCTCCATGCTTGTTACCGGTAGTCGGTAACACAGCAATAGGACATTAAATCAATTATCGGATGATTGGCGATGACCACACCGACACAAGTACCAATTAACCGATTAGTGTCAACATGTACTGCATGGAGCGTGTGGAGACCAGCGTCCCGTACAGACCCCTACTTGGTTTGGTAAAATTATGGGTCTGAATTTTATTTTTTCCGTTTGTAATGATTTCCGGGACAAACGTGCATCCTTCGGGGACTCCGTGACAGAGATGCGATTTCCTGGACAATCAAGGACGTCCGGGACAATATCACATGTATGTATAATCATTGAATTGAAAACATTTAGTTAAAAGTAGGGATGGGAAGGAATATTTGACGAATATTCGAAAAACGGACGAATATTCGAATACTGTTTACGAATAAGAATATTCGTTTTCAGTTTAAGATTTGTTTTAAGAAATAAAAATAAGATGACCAAAAATTATTAGTAAAATTCTGCCAGAGGTCGCGAGTTGGAGCTAATCATGATTAAGGGTGAAGTGATAAAGAGTGTGTATGTGTCGTTTGTTGTGTTTTTACAGCGTATGTCAAACCTTTAGTATCACTTATAAAATCGATAATTGTCACACGTACGTTTACCCAAGTTCTTATCGTATGTAACCAGACATCACCTTGACGACCGGTTTATTCAATATTTTTTAATCAACACACATGTATAAAGTGTATAAACGGTGACAGTCTGCATATAATTACGAAAGTGAAAGTCAAGTTCCGTAAAGTCCTCCCAGCTTAACCAAAACACAGTTGATGTTTACAACATAGACAGCCATTGCAACAATTGAATAAATCATCTCAAAAGTATGCAGCTTTCCTCTTTACCTCTTTAAAATCGAACACACTGAATCGTCCGCCATTTCTTCTAACACGCGGTTAAATTGACTAGACAACATCGATATAAAACAAGAGGACCATGATGGTCCTATATAGCTCACCTGATTTAATCAAACTTAAAAAGTTTTCATTGTTCTTTGTCTATACATATATACGGAAAACAAGCAACACCCCCTGGTGGCCATCTTTATCATCCTATCAAAATAATTTGAAGTCTTAGTAGAGGGGCACCATGCATGGCAAATGGACAAGAATATTTTTAAAGTGTTTACCTTAACAAGTCTATGTAAAACAAGTGATCCCAAGGGTGGAGCCATGTTTGACACCAGGGCTATAATAATTTGACCAATCTTGGTAGAAGTCCACTCGATGAAGTTAGATTTCAAATATTAAACTTTTAGACAAGATCTTGGTAGAGGTCCACTAGATCATGCTACATACCCAATATCAAAGGCCTGGGCCCTCAACTTTTAGACAAGAAGATTTTTTTAAGTTTTTCCCCTATACAAGTCTATGTGAAACAAGTGACCCCCAGGGGAGGGGTCATTTTTAACCCCATGGCTATAATTTGAACAATCTTGGTAGATGTCCACTAGATGATGCTACATACCAAATATCAAAGGCCTGGGCCCTCTACTTTTAGACAAGAAGATTTTTTAAGTTTTTCCCCTATATGAGTATATATATGTAAAACAAGTGACCACCAGGATGGGGTCATTTTTTACCCCAGGGCTATAATTTGAACAATCTTGGTAGAGGTCCACTAGACAATGCTACATACCAATTATCAAAGGCCTGGGCCCTCTACTTCCAGATTATTATTTTTTTTAAATTTTTCTCTATATGAGTCTATGTAAAACAATAGACCCCCATGGGAGGGGTCATTTTTTGACCCCAGGGCTATCATTTGAACAATCTTGGTAGAGGTCCACTAGATGATGCTACATACCAAATATAAAGCCTGGGGCCTCTACTCTTAGACAAGAAGATTTTTAAAGGTTTTTCCCTATATGAGTCTATGAACAAGCTCCGCCCCCTCGCCGCCATGTTTTTCAACGGATCGGAAATATTTGAACAATCTTGTCAAAGGGTGCCCCAAGGAACATTTGTGCAAATTAATTTTCAAATCGGGCCAGTACTTTTGGACAAGAAGATTTTTAAAGTTTTAACAATGCACATATAAGGAAAACAAGCTCCGCCCTCTGGCGGCCATGTTTTTCAACGGATCGGAAATATTTGAACAATCTTGGTAAAGGGTGCCCCAAGGAACATTTGTGCGAAATAATTTTCAAATCGGGCCGGTACTTTTGGACAAGAAGGTTTTTAAAATTTTAACAATGCACATATAAGGAAAACAAGCTCCGCCCTCTGGCGGCCATGTTTTTCAACGGATTGGAAATATTTGAACAATCATGGTAAAGGGTGCACCAAGGAACATTTGTTCAAAATATTTTTTAAATCGGGCCAGTACTTTTGGACAAGAAGATTTTTAAAGTTTTAACAATGCACATATAAGGGAAATAAGCTCCGCCCCCTGGCGGCCATGTTTTTCAACGGATCGGAAATATTTGAACAATCTTGGTAGAAGGGACCCCAAGGAACATTTGTGCAAAATAATTTTCAAATCGGGCCAGTACTTTTGGACAAGAAGATTTTTTAAGTTTTGGTTAATTTCCCCTTTTTTGTTGCCGTGGCAGCCAAAGTTTTGAACAAGTTTGAAAGAGATCCACCCAAGAAACATTCCTGTAAAATTATTTTGAATTTGGTTAATTGGTTTAGGAGGAGAAGTCGTTTGTAGGAAAATGTGAACGGACAGACGACGACGGCGACGTAGGACAATGTGAGCGATCACAAAAGCTCACCTTGCACTTTGTGCATAGGTGAGCTAAAAAAGAAATATCACCCAACTCCCTATGCCTCTTATATGAAGAAGATATATAATCATTTCGTTAATTTGTTTATTCTGTTTACTATTAAATTCGGTAAACAAGCGACACCTGAATGAATATACGGCTCAGAAATTGTTGCGATTCGGTTTATCGTTTCGAGGGGATTTTTTTTTCTTGATTTACATCAACTTGAAATTCAAATATATCTGTTGAGAAAAAGCGAGTATAAGTACAGTTGAAAACATGCAATATAACGTAAACAATAGCTTATATACTTATACTCGGACGATCGCCATTATTTGAAAAAGGAAATGGGAAAGTGCAAGTATTCGGATAAATCTGAAATCGGATAACGATTTTTTATTCGAAAAACGAATATTCGAATATCATTTTCAGTATTCGTTCCCATCCCTAGTTAAAAGGGAAATTACACCCATTATGACCAATGTCTCATTTTAACACAATGTTTTCATATTTCGTCAAATTCAAACGAGTCAGTATGTTGGAAATGGTTAGAACATAATGACTTGATCTTAAGGTAAAATATAAAATACAAAAAACCTTGTTTAGTTTGTTACATAAGGATTTTAAACCCTTTCATCAATTTTTCAGTTATAATACAGCAGTACACATCAATTCTTTTGCTGAATGTTTTCAACTCTATATATAACAGTTAAACCTTTATTAGTGGAGATTTTTCATGTTTTTGCCAATATGTTTTTAAAGTCGCCTGCTGCAGATTTATTGTATGGGGGGGGGGGGGAAGGGGGGGGAAGGGTAAACCCTTCCTCTTCCAACTTGCAGACGCATTTTGATGCATCTACAGTAGACACATTTTGAAATAGTGAGGCACAAGTAGAAATCTTTTCTTTTGCCACAATGTTTTCATCTCTAATCAATTATTATACTTTCATTTCTTGAGACTTTGCAGGTCTTTGTCACAATGTTTTCAAAGTCATCTGTTGCAGATTGACTAGGAGAGGTAAGGGTCAAAACTTCCCCAAGCATAGTAAATTTGCTTATTCTTATTTTCACTGACATGTTCTGACCCCTTTGCAGCAGACAAATTTTGAAAACAATGTAACGAAAATTGCTCATAATTAGCAATTATCCCTTTTGCTACAATGTTTTCAACTCTATTCAACATATAATTATACTTTCATCTGTAAAGATTTTCTTTATTTTTTAAAATTTGTCTGCTATTGATTTTATGTATATAGGAAAGGGTTAAACATGCAAAATACAGACTTACTTACCTTAAAAAAAGTAATTCCAATGGTTAGGCCTTGACCATGACAGCATTTGTGTAAGGCATCCACTGAAACAATTTCTGCTTCACCTGTGTAATAATCAAATAGTTAACCCCTACCCATGTTTGACAAATCTACAGCAAACAATATTTGTGATGTCATGATGTAAATTGACATTGCCCAGCTTGCATTTGAATTGAATATGTTTTAATTATCTTCACATATGATATTAATGGGTTATGTGTATTAGAATTAATGTATGTATATCACAATAAAATTTCATTTAAATTTGATGCGTTTAAATGAGGGTTTTCATAAAGAGGCGTCAGGTGGCGAAATTGACTGCCTCAAACAAATTTATGGTCTGCTTAAATCTGTCTAGATTAGAGGATTTGTTTTGAACAAATGAACAGAAACTAAATTGAAGACAGTTAAAACTGTGATGATCCAGTGTTAAGCACTTTGTCTAAACACTTTGCATCTTACTTTCTCAATTTAGCCTTGTACTCAATTTCCTAATGAAAATCCCAGACTCTTCTGAGAAATAGAATCATTCTGCATAATTATAGAGCATCCCTCGCATCAGGAAAATCATCATCTTTACTGCCTATTTTACAATGCTAGAACAGTTCCCCATAATGGTTTTAGTTACCTGTAAAAAAACCTTTCAAGCCACATGTATTTTATGATGTCACTGCAGCAGACACCATTGAAAATAAGGAAAAAGATAAATTTGATAAAAATAAATTTAACCAATTCTCTCATAAAAACAGATTTCGATGACTCTGCAGCCGATAAATTTTGAAACATGTGGCAAAAGGAAAAATTACTCATCATGAGCAATTTCTCCTTTTGCCACAATGTTTTCGACTCTTCAATTCAAACACATTGGAACAATATTACCTGGAATGTATGTAAATTGAACTTCTTTTGTTGATGGAGTCAGCTTGTCAAATATTCTCTGATAGTCAATCAAAAAGAAGTTTCCAACCAGAGACGCCACTAATAACTTATTTGTTCCATTTACCGGGTCCAGAATTTTTGTACAGCCATAAATATTTGTTTGAGAAGGTAATCTGTAAAAATGGGCATCAGTCCACTTCCATGTTCGTTGTTCCATTCTAAAAGGGATCCCTTTAAACAAATAGTAGTTTTGAATTTCTGTCTTCCTGTTTGCCTCAAGTAGGACCTGAACTGAAACAGAGCATTATTTGAAATAGAAATTGCAATTCAATTTACAGAAAAGACCCTCCAAAATATGCAACGACATTTACTGTGCAATCATGACTTCAGGCTTTAACAATTACAACAATTGTCAAATTTGTCCTAGGTGTACCCAACTTTTTTGTCACCCAGGGGATATGAAAACATGTACCAGGTCCTTCACAGTGTGAAGCCAATGTGGGTCACTTATACAGGCACAAACTGTGATATTTGTAACTTAACTCTACTAACATGGCTTCATCAGCAGGGCTGTAGAAGTGGTATTTATACTTAAACCCTATTCCTGTTACATTTCTGACTTTTTCTCTTGACTTTGACCAATCACACAACTGCTTTAAGCCTTACAGGCACAACATCAGAGCAGAGCCTTATATGTTACATCACTGGGTACCACTGGTCTCTGGGGATGATGGTGATGACAACTCATATCCCACCTCTGTGCTACCATTTTGTAACTTGTACCGGGTTTTTCACAGAGTTAAGCCACCATGGATCACCCATACAGTCACTACTGCAATGTATGCTGCTAGACTTTGATAAAAACCTAATCACTACTGATGTCCCTATAAAAGCCAGCTTGTACCTATACCCTATCGCCTTTACACCTCTTCTGTCGCCATAATATGAATTAAATCATTGAAAGCCTTGTTAAACTCCAATTAACCCTTTCCCACCTTCAACAATTTTGAAGCTGATGACTTCGTAAACATCTAGGCAAAAACATTGAATTTTTTAACAAATGATGGAGTGACAAACTTTAATTGCCGGTATATATGTTACATTCAATCTGTGAAATTGCACCAGCCAATCTGTGTAACATTGGCATTGAAATTTCAGCCATTTCATGAAAAGCCTGAAATATTTAGCTATTTCATGAAATGACTGAGTGAATTGGTCATTTCGCGAAAAAGGCTATTTTTTTTAGCCATTTCATGAAATGGCTGATTTCACAGATTGACTGTTACATATATACTTGGTATTCCACTCTAAATTTACCTCCCTTTTTCAAGATCTGCCATTTGTTCTCTTAATAATTCATACAGACAGGTATGTTGATTATGGGTATCATTGTTAATGTTTGTGAAGGATCGGTAATACTCGGGAATCCGCTAGGTGGCGTAGCGGATAAGCAGTATATATACCGAGTTCTCTGTAATTTGAGTCAGTCTGGGCCAAGTCTCTGACCAGGTAACTTATGGACTTTAATCTTGGCCTTTTGTGTGTAAGGTATTGCATTGAGATGGGGAGACAGTTTGTCAAGCTTCACTGTGTTGTTCGGAGCGTAGTTATTTTGATTTAGTCGTATGATGATAAGGAGCAGCTGGGACTTTATATATGCAAGGCGCTGTGAAGTCTTTCTGGATAGCTTTCGGGCATCGCATGATTGCTGGGGTGAAATAGATAGTGGCCAGTGAGCAGCTGTTGCTTATTGAGGCATAGTTTTAATTAAGTCAGATCATACAGGGAATAGGACGGAGCCCTTATTCACTGTATATATATATATCACTATGCTGCGTCAATATTAGTTTTTGTATAATTGAAACCAATTCCTGTTTGTCTTATATCATTCTTCTTTGATTCTGATGATGTTCTAAATCTTTTATCTTATCACTTGTCCTAATCATGAGGCAAGGGAGCAATGAGGAAATATTTATAATTGTTAATTTTATTTATTGATGTGTATATTATTAACCACTTGGTACTTAAATCATTACAATGGTATAAATATTGCATACAATATATATTCAGTATGAGCAAATTCTCCTTCGGCCATAATATTTTCATAAGTTGTCTTCTGCAGATCCGTCCAAATGCAACAATTTCAATAATTACTTCTCCCAATGTATTGATGATGGAAGTACTTTATCTCTATCTCAGTGCACATCAGGTCATTATGCACAAATCTTTGCTGTCAGAAACTAACATCTTTCAATGGTATCAGGCGGATTCGGCCCAAAACTTTTTCGGCCTGGTCTTTTTCGGCCTAGTCATATTCGGCCTACTTTTTTTTATAAAAGATATAGTTGTTCACACATTATAGCTGTTAGAATAATTAGGAGCTTGCAGAGACTCTGTTGATGACAATGATGTGATGGTTACTTCAGATTATATAACAAAAAATACGATTTTCGCAGTTTTGTGTGATGACCCCCGAAAATGATTACTTCTTGGTTAAGGCAAAAACGAGCAGTGCAGTGTTAGATAAAGACGAGACGGACAAGTGGGGAGCACGTTACACCTGCATGCAGTGGTACCAGCGTCATTAGAGGAAGTTATTTCCAACAACAGGACAGGGAAGGTAAATATATATTCTATTTAACATTCAATACATCTTTACTTCGAACAGATTCAATTGAACTATTAACTATATATGATTAATACAGGAAAAAAAAATATAATAAAGATTACTAAAAAGGTATTGAAATATGTTTATAATCTTCTTTTTACACATTTTCAGGTCGGCACCACCAAATCAATTCAAAGGCAGTGGGAACTGGCCTGGGCTTTTACAGGATTGTGTCACTCCTCCGAAGAGAAGCTGAATTGTTGAGGTTGGCTGTTGAAAGTGGAGACCTGGACCGCGGTACAACGAAACGCACGTCCCAGTTGGACCGATCCATTGAGACATGCTGGGACCAGTACATGGAGGGTACAATGAGAACTTCAGATTTTCTAACCACTATCGGCGGTATTTACGGAGTGAGAATGTAAAAAATGCATAGTTATTAATGTCAATATGTTATGTTTTGTTAAATAAATCTGAATAAATAATATTTTTTTTTAAATATGGTTTTTCATTTTTCTCCCTATCTAAAATAAACATTTCTTGAGAACTCTGTGTCGGTTTGAGAATAATATCGTTAATAACAACATAATAAAGTCCTTACTCGCATTCATAATGTTTTCAGAGTTAAGATTCACATTAGCATTTTTATGATATCATTACTAGCCTACCGAAAAAATACCGCCACATTGGTAAATACAATTCTGAGATAATAATAAATAATAATTTTAATTATTTCCCCAATCATAATCAATATGATTAAGAATACTATTGCGAGTCTAAACTTCGAAAAAATATATGTATAAAAAGAAATAGGCCGAATATGTTTTGGGCCGAAAAAGACCAGGCCGAATATGTTTTGGGACGAAAAAGACCAGGCCGAATATGTTTTGGGCCGAAACAGTTTTGGGCCGAATACACCCGGATTCCTTTCAATCACTAAAATTAACTGTTTCCTAGTAGAGAATATACGAACAGAAAGTATAGATCTTCACGTAATGACATTGTGACAAAGAGTATAAAGTCAAGGGATTTTGTTCTCACCTGTCAATATGACTGCTCTGTTGATACAGTGAACACTCAAGACCTCATATGAGAAGGTTTGAGAGTAAACTGCTGATCTTCAGTTCGTCCAATAACCTTAATTATGATTTTCAAACTCTTAATTATAATAGACTTGAACATTAACACAGTGCTTATTTAAAAACTTTGTTTTGGGGTAGCTTAAAACTAAACTTAAGAAGGAATTGAAATTGGGAAAAAATACGTACATCGGACAACGTCACATGTTTCATTTAAGCTTATACACATCACACCTGCATTAACAGATTTCCTCATATTGAAATGTGTGCATGGTCAAAAATATGTTAAAACTTTAGCTCGCAAGAAAGTACATCATTCATTCCGTTTATTGATAGTTTAAAAGAGAAATTACATCTCAACATTAGAGAAGGTAGGTTATTGATTATCTGAATTAAAAAAACTTGTTGACACCAATTATATTTGATAATATCATGGGATTTCGCGACATACGTCGCATGTCATTTCTTCTCTTCATTTTTCGGTATTGAATGATTATCGTTCAGTCGGGAGTGCTTATCTTAAATTTGCGATGGAGTTATATGTGTGAGTACTGGTGCGAGGAAACTTATGAGTTTGTAAACGAATTGCCTTGTAATATGACTGAAAAACAATGCTGTTGAAAATGGCATTTAACTCCAATTAATCAATCTTACCACAAACATCTGAAAGTATATCAGTGGAGAATGCATTGTTTTCCGGGTATAAAATGGTGAATGGACAATGCCACTTGTGGTAGTTGTCCAGTTTCAGAGTTCAACGATTGAATGAAAAGAGAGAAGAGAGTTTGTTCAGACAACAAAGTTACCAACTCTGCGAAGAACAATCCTTAACATGGAAGATTTGTTAAAAAATCAGCAAAGTTCTGAGGAATTGACAATTGTAAATACGCACAAGAAGACTTGCATATAGGGTGAAAGAGTCCCTGTTGGAATAAAATCATAATGCCAAATTCTTAAAACTTTTGCCAGATTTTTGCCAGCTATCGTAATTCATTTCCACTATCTAATAAGAGCTGTATCCAGACAACTCCACCCAGATTAAAACAACATGATCTCTGTTTGTGTCATACCAATGACTTTAAAAATGGTAGTAATGTCGTATTACAACTGACTTGCTGGTTACTTAACATGTAGGAAATGCTGTGAAATAACTGATTTTTTTCTTTGAAAACGGCGTAAATCACCATGCAAATCAAATTACACTTAGTTACTTACAAAATCAACTTTCAGTATAAATACAACACAATTAATATAAACTACTAAAATATGATATTGTTCATTCATCGGAAAGAAAATTGTAAAAGCATATTATAATAATTTGGGGGTAAGTTGTCCTTTATAAATTAATCGAAACAATAGGAGCCAGGAAAACCAGAGTCCTCCACATTTTTGTTTATAATTGACTTAATTTCCAAACAAACATACTTTGTTTACTGTTTTGGATTATCCAGTTAGCTTCTCATTAATCACAGTAGTTTTAGCATACATACATTTTAAGTCTAGGTGGACAATCTATAAAGTTATCTGGAATTCTACTGACCCATTTTTTCTAACTGATAATTTTAAGTTTTTGTTTTGATTAGATGGGACCACATTCACCTGGTCTTCTAATTATTGTGTACAAGTCAGTTAAACTGTTACGCTTCTGTTATCATGTCTTGCATGCTTTTATTCACTTATTGTAATGTAAATTTACACCTAGGCTGTCAAACACAGATGCATATGGATAGGTGCGTATATGATAGCTGTTTTAGTTTTGCTTGCATTACATCTGATATAAGCTTCACAGATATTTTATTGTGTCCAGTTTCAAGATGTTACAATTTTCTTTTTGAATTGCAGACTCCTAGTTTTTGAATCATCACAGTTTTATATGTTTTTAATTTAGTTTCTGTCAATTTGTTCACAACAATTCCTTTAATCTAGACAGATTTAAGCAGACCAGAAATTTGTTTGAGTCAGTTAATTTGGCCGCCTACCGCCTCGTACTCAATTGCCTAATGTAAACACCAGACTCTTCTGAGGAACAGAATCTTTCTGCATCATTAATTTATAGAGCATCCCTCGAATTAGGTAAAGATATAATTGAAAATCCTCATCTTTACGGTACTGCCTAGCTTACAATGCTGAAACTGTTCCCTTTTTGGTTTTAGTTACCTGTAATAATTGTCACTGCAGAAGACATTGAAAATAAGGAAAAAGATAAATTTGATAAAAATAAATTTAACCAATTCTCTCATAAAAACGGATTTTGATGACTCTGCAGCCGATAAATTTTGAAACATGTGGCAAAAGGAAAAAATACTCATCATGAGTTATTTCTCCTTTTGCCACAATGTTTTTGACTCTTCAATTCAAACACATTGGATCCATATTACCTGGAATGTATGTAAATTGAACTTCTTTTGTTGATGGAGTCAGCTTGTCAAATATTCTCCGATAGTCAATCAAAAAGAAGTTTCCAACCAGAGATGCCACTAATAACTTATTTGTTCCATTCACCGGGTCCAGATTTTTTTTACAGCCATAATTATTTGTTTGAGAAGGTAATCTGTAAAAATTGACATAAGAGGGATTCCTTTAAACAAATAGTAGTTGAATTTCTGTCTGCCTGTTTGCCTCAAGTAGGACCTGAACTGAAACGGAGCTTTATTTGAAATAGGAATTGCAATTCAATTTACAGAAAAGACCCTCCAAAATATGCAACGACAGTTACTGTGCAATCATGAATTTGGGCTTTAACAGTTACAACAATTGTCAAATTTGTCCTAGGTGTACCCAACTTGTTTGTCACCCAGGGATTATGAAAACATGTACCAGGTCCTTCACAGTGTGAAGCCAATGTGGGTCACTTATACCGGCACAAACTGTGATATTTGTAACTTAACTCTACTAACATTGCTTCATCAGCAGGGCTGTAGAAGTGGTATCTATACTTAAACCCCATTCCTGTTACATTTCTGACTTTTTCTCTTGACTTTGACCAGTCACACAACTGCTAGTCCAGGTTTCTGTACTTGGAATGCAATTTTGTATTTAAACATTGAAATAATGTGACTTCACAACTGCTTACAAGCATACCATAGCAGAGCCTTATATGTTACATCACTGGGTACCACTGGTCTCCGGGGATGATGGTGATGACAACTCATATCCCACCTCTGTGCTACCATTTTGTAACTTGTACCGGGGTTTTCACAGTTAGGCCACCATGGATCACCCATCCAGGCACTACTGCAATGTATGCTGCTAGACTTTGATAAAAACCTAACAACTCAACTGATGGCCGTATAAAAGCCACCATAATATGAATTAGATCATTGAAAGCCTTGTTAAACTCCAATTAACCCTTTCCCACCTTCAACAATTTTGAAGCTGATGACCTCGAAAACATCTAGGCAAAAACATTGAATTTTTTAACAAATGATGGAGTGACAAACTTTAATTGCCGGTATATATACATGGTATTCCACTTTAAAGTTACCTACCCTTTTCAAGATCTGCCATTTGTTCTCTTACAAATTCATACAGATTGGTATGTTGATTATGGGTATCATTGTTACTGTTTGTGAAGGATTGATAATACTCGGGAATCTGCTAGTTGGCGTAGCCGATAAGCAGTATATATACTGAGTTCTCTGTAGTTGGAGTCAGTCTGGGCCAAGTCTCTGACGAGGTAAGTTGAGATAACTCATAGACTTTAATATTGGCCTTTTGGGTGTAAAGTATTGCATTGATATGGGAAGACAGTTTGTCAAGCTTCACTGTGTTGTTTGGAGCATATTTTTTTTTATTTAGTCGTATGATGTTAGGGAGCAGCTGGGACTTATATGTAAGGCGCTGTGAAGTCTTGCTTCTGGGTAGCTTTCGGGCTTCGCATGATTGCTTGGGTGAAATAGATAGTGGCTAGTGAGCAGCTGTTGCTTATTGAGGCATAGTCTCAATGAAGTCAGATCATACAGGCATAGGACGGAGCCCTTATTCACTGTATATATATATATCGCTATGCTGCGTCAATATTAGTTTTTGTATAATTGAAACCAATTCCTGTTTGTCTTATATCATTCTTCTAATTCTGATGATGTTCTAAATCTTTTATCTTATCATTTGTCCTAATCATGAGGCAAGGGAGCAATGAGGAAATATTTATAATTGTTAATTTTATTTATTGATGTGTATATTATTAACCACTTGGTACTTAAATCATTACAATGGTATAAATATTGCATACAATATATATTCATTATGAGCAAATTATCCTTAGGCCTGCCATACTATTTTCATAAGTTGTCTGCTGCAGATCCGTCCAAATGCAACAATTTCAATAATTATTTCTCCCAATTTGTTGATGATGGAAGTTCTTTATCTCTATCTCAGTGCACACCAGGTCATTATGCACAAACCTTTGCTGTCAGAAACTAACATCTTTCAATCACTAAAATTAACCGTTTCCTAGTAGAGAATATACAAACAGAAATTATAGATCTTCACGTAATGACATTGTGACAAAGAGTTTAAAGTCGAGGGATTTTGTTTTCACCTGTCAATATGACTGCTCTGTTGATACTTTAAACACTGAAGACCTCATATGAGAAGGTTTGAGAGTAAACTGCTGATCTTCAGTTCGTTCCAATAACCTTTTATGTGATTTTTCAAACTCTTAATTATGTCTCCCCCTGTATACAGGGGAGATATATTGTTTTTGTCCTTGGGGTCTGTCTGTCCGAAATCGTGTCCGCTCCATATCTCCAAGACGGCTTGAAGGAATTTTCATGAAACTTGGGTCACATGTTCACCTCATCAAGGCGATGTGCAGAACCCATGTCTCGACTGTCCGTCTGTCTGTCCCAAATCGTGTCCGCTCCATATCTCCAAGATGGCTTGAAGGATTTTCATGAAACTTGGGTCAAATGTTCACCTTATCAAGGCGATGTGCAGAACCCATGTCTCGTCTGTCTGTCCGTCTGTCTGTCCAAAATCGTGTCCGCTCCATATTTTCATGAAACTTGGGTCACATGTTCACCTCATCAAGGCGATGTGCAGAACCCATTGTCTGCTTTTTAGGTTGGAATGTTTTGCGAGATTTTGACATATTTGAGGGGGAGACATCTGTTTTTTGCAAAAACAATTCTAGTTATAATAGACTTGAACATAAACACAGTGCTTATATAAAAACTTTATTTTGGGGTAGCTTAAAACTAAACTAAAGATGGAATTGAAATTGGGAAAAAATACGTACATCGGACAAACATCACAGGTTTCATTTAAGCTTATACACATCACACCTGCATTAACAGATTTCCTCATATTGAAATGTGTGCATGGTCAAAAATATGTTAAATCTTTAGCTCGCAAGAAAGTACATCATTCATTCCGTTTATTGATAGTTTAAAAGAGAAATTACATCTAAACATTTGAGAAGATAGGTTATTGATTATCTGAATTAAAAAAACTTGTTGACACCAGTTATATTTGATAATATCATGGGATTTCGCGACATACGAAAATGGCATTTAACTCCAATTAATCAATCTTACCACAAACAACTGAAAGTATATCAGTGGAGAATGCATTGTTTTCCGGGTATAAAATGGTGAATGGGCAATGCCACTTGTGGTAGTTGACCAGTTTCAAAGTTTGTTCAGACGACGAGTTACTAACTCTGCGAAGAACAATCCCTAACATGGAGGATTTGTTAAATAATCAGAAAAGTTCTGAGGAATTAACAATTGTAAATATGCACATAAAGACTTGGATATAGGGTGACATGGTCTCTGTTGGAATAAAATCATAATGCCAAATTCTTAAAAGTTTCGCCAACTATAGTAATCCATTTCTACTATCTAATAAGAGCTGTATCCAGACTACTCCACCCAGATTAAAACAACGTGATCTCTGTCTGTGTCATACCTATGACTTTAAGAATGGTAGAAATGTCTTTCCTTCATTGAAGATCAGGATTTTTTTAAACGGGGTAAATCACCATGCAAATCAAATTACACTTAGTTACTTACAAAGTCAACTTTCAGTATAAATACAACACAATTAATGTAAACTACTAAAATATGATATTGTTAATTCATCGGAAAGAAAATTGTAAAAGCATATTATAATAATTTGGGGTAAGTTGTCCTTTATAAATTAATCGAAACAATAGGAGCCAGGAAAACCAGGGTCCTCCACATTTTTGTTTTAAAATTGACTTGATTTCCAAACAAACATACTTTGTTTTCTGTTTTGGATTATCCAGTTGGCTTCTCATTAATCACAGTAGTTTTAGCATACATACATTTTAAGTCTAGGTGGACAATCTATAAAGTTATCTTGAATTCTACTGACCCATTTCCTTTACTGATAATTTTGTGTTTTTGTTCGATTAGATGGAACCACATTCACCTGGTCTTCTAATTAGTGTGTACAAGTCAGTTAAACTGTTACGCTTCTGTTATCATGTCTTGCATGCTTTTATTGACTTAATGTAATGTTAATTTACACCTAGGCTGTCAAACAAAGATGCATATGGATAGGTGCGTATATGATAGCTGTTTTAGTTTTGCTTGCATAACATCTAATATAAGCTTCACAGATATTTTATTGTGTCCAGTTTCGAGATGTTACAATTTTCTTTTTTGAATTGCAGACTCCTAGTTTTTGGTAAACAGAAGATATTAGTTGTTGCATCAACCATGAAAAAAGTATCAGCATTTTCCTATTTCAAATCAAAAAAGGTAAATGGTTTAGATTTATAATATTGTATCACATAAATTTCACCTTGATTGATTAATTAAGGGTTTAACGTTTTCCACACTTATTAGCTAACCTAAGCATGTGGTGCGAGGTGAGCTTTTATGATAACTCACCGTCCTTCGTCAGCGTCGTCTGTTAACAATTTCCTACAAATGACTTCCCCTACTAAACCAATGGACTGGTTTCAAAATAACTTCACAAGAATGTTCCTTGGTTGGTCTTCTTTTGAAGTTCAAAGAATTTAATTCCATGACGAACTTTGGTTGCTGCAGAATCAGAAAAGGGGAAAATTGCCAAAACTTTAAAAATCTTCTTGTCCAAAAGTACCAGCCCAATCTAAAGATAATTTGGCACAAATGTTCCGCTGAAAAACATGACGAGTATTCCACACAGCAGTCTAGCTGTCTTTCCAAGTTGTCACAATGTTATCAACTCTTTTTTAAATTGTAATAATTATGCTGTCATTTATAAAGATTTTTCATTTTGTTGATCTTTATACACTGGAACGCGGGTAAATCAAGGATACAACGCGATATCCAGAAGAACGCGATGGTGACTTGGCTCCCGTTGCAATCTTGAAAAAAGAGCCTATTTTCCTATTTAATTTGAAAATTTAACCCCCCTAAAAATACAACTTGAAAAAAAAAATCAAAAAAATAATTCTGTAAAACATGGTAGTCGTTGCAAAACTGGAAAATAATACATTATAGATGAATAATGCACAAACCTAATTTTATAAATCAAAAAAAATCAAAAGACAAAATAACAACTTAATACACATAGTCCAAATTCAAGTAAAATTATTGCTCCTAAATAATTTTCAATAATTTGCGAAAAATAAAGGTAACTTAATTTGTTTCACCCTTACCCATTCGCAAACGCATTTTGACGTATCTGCAGCAGACTTTTTTGATAGTGTTGTGACAAAAATACAATTGCATTTGTCCAGACACTTGATATATTTATTAATTCATTGTGTAATCTTTTTAACATATATGTGTAGCAGATGACTAAAAATATTGTAGTAAATGGAAACATAAAATGTTTTTTTTTTAAACAAAGGTTTTAGATTTTGTCCTGCATCTTGTCCCAACCCAATATACTTTGCCTTTCATTAGATGTTTTCAAATTGATAGAATGTTAAAGTTGACACGTGAGGTAACATATTTTATACTTGATACAGGGTGATACACCAAAACTTGAGAAAGGGAACTCATCAAGAGCATCTATAAGGAAGGCCTCTAGCACACCAGTTATAAGTGAAGCAGAAGAGAAGAAATCAAACAGTCTTCTGGTATGACTTAACCCTTTCCCACTTGCTCATAATATATATATCATTTATAGAAATTTTCCGTATTTTTAACCAGATGTTTTCAAAGTCATTTGCTGCAGATCACTGATGATTGGTATGTGATCTTATGTGATCCTTTCTCTAAAACAGATCTTTTTGACTTGACAAGGTGAGACAGGGATCACTTGTCTGTTATGGAGTAACTTACTGACGAACTTTGAGGCAGATCATGTGTTACTTTCAACATTCTTGTTTGAAATTATTGACCGGAAAGGAAAAACTGCTCTCATTTAGTATTTTCTGCTTTTACCTTACTGTTTTCAATGGTACCCAAAAAGTCAATTTATGATGCTTCTGATGTTAATATTATACATGTATTGTTTTCTCAGAGATTTTCAAATTATAAAAATTTCATAATAGGCAATAAATGATACCATGTTAACATATGACCAATCACAGGTTAATCAACCGTATGAGATTTTTATGATCATTCATATCAGATAACATTCTTGCGCAGTCTTGAGCCTTTTTTTGGGAATTGCCAGATTCATTGATAATCAAGGAAGTCATAGACTCATTAGATTCTAAAGGAAAATAATTTCTTCTGAAACTCTGCTTGTTTAATCCTTTTCCATTCACAAAAAAATCTGCAGCAAATATTGAGAAGGCTTATTATCAATATGCAATATATGCAATGTGGTTGATTAGCTTTTATTTCAGAATTTTGGTCAATTTTGTGTAGCATAGCTCAACATTTGTAATTACAGAAAACTTTGAAAGGTGGCAGTTTTAGGAAGACGATAAAGGGAAACAAACATCGCCCAGCTGTGGTAACTAATGGCAACTGGAACAGTCCATTTGTTGCAGGGGATTCTGGAGAGGTCAAATTAACAAGTTTGAAAGATAACACTGTTGTAACACCATCTAGATCTAAAAGTAAAAAAGGTAACTTTGAAAACATTTAACAAATTGTACAAACTGCTCTTATTAGCAATTCGCCAGTGGAGTGGTTAGCATAGGGGAATTGGAGCCTGGCATCCTGGGTTCGATTCACAGATGTGGTGGTCATAGTGGAGAGCAAAGCAGATTTTCAAGCCTAGTACTGGTTTGTTTACCCAGAGATCATGAATAAGCTAACTGTCACTGTGATATAAAAATGTCTCTCTAACTCACATTATTTCACACTATCTAGAAAATGAATTGGTATTTGGCACAGACTTTATGGCTGAGCTCTAGATAAGGGGTGTATTTCATCTTCTTAACCCTTTCCCTCATATAGACGCTTTCTGACGCCTCTGCAGCAGACGGCTTTTTGAAAACATAGTGGAAAAAGAAGAAATTGCACAAAACGTGCAATTTCTCCTTTTGCCACAATGTTTTCCACTTTTAGTCATAGGTTATCCATTCAATTATAGAGATTTTCTATTCTTTGACAAAATATGTTCAAAGTCGTCTGCTGCAGAATTGTCGTATGAGGGAAAGGGTTAAATCTTTATATTTTTCCTTCCAGAGCCTTAAGTTGGAAATTTTCTAAGAAGATTCTTGAGAGAAGCCACAGCATAGGGTTTGATTGAGTGATAATGAAAACACATTGGAGAAACAACATATTTTCTTTCCTTATCTAGAGTGCTTCCAGAAGATATAAATATTTTTTCCTTGTAACAATGAGAAATAGTATAATTTAAGAGATATTTTTACTTTTACTAAAATATTTTGTGTCCCATCTTATTTTATCTTGTTTCATTACAACTGATACCTAACAAATATTTTATTTCAGACAAAATTTCCTCCGCTGAAGCAAAGAAAACAACACCCAAATTAAAGAAACATTTACCCCCTCTATCTAAAACTGAAAAGCAGGTAACTCCAAAGAACGGAACTAAAAGACCAATGGACAGTTCACCAGTCAACAAATCACAGAATAAAAGAAAGAGGTTAACTTCTCCGGGGAAATCATCACCACGAAATATGGAGACACCAAAAGTTTTACCTGTACAGCCTGTATGTCCACAACAAAAGGTAAATATTCAAATTTCAATGGCATTACAGCTAAAGGTAAATATTCAATGGTACATGTATTATAGCTAAAGACAAATAATCAATGGTATTACAGCTAAAGGTAATTATTCAATGGCATTACAGCTAAAGGTAAATATTCAATGGCATTACAGCTACAGGTAAATATGCAATGGCATTACAGCTAAAGGTAAATATTCAATGGCATTACAGCTAAAGGTAAATATGCAATGGCATTACAGCTAACGGTAATTATTTAATGGCATTACAGCTAAAGGCAAATAATCAATGGTATTACAGCTAAAGGCAAATAATCAATGGTATTACATCTAGCTAAAGGCAAATAATCAATGGTATTACAGCTAAAGGTAATTATTCAATGGCATTACAGCTAAAGGCAAATAATCAATGGTATTACAGCTAAAGGTAATTATTCAATGGCCTTGCGGCTAAAGGTAATTATATAACGGCATTGTAGCTAAAGGTAATTATATAAAAAACTTTTAAAGGTAAATAAATTATTACAGCTAAAGGTAAATATTCAATGGCATTACAGCTAAAGGTAAATATGCAAAGGCATTACAGCTAAAGGTTAATATTCAATGGCATCACAGCTAAAGGTGAACATTCAATAGCATTACAACTAACAGTAAATATTGAGATTGGGGGAAAATAGCGCGTTTAGAGGGAAAATTGGGGAAAAAATTGAAAATAAAGTGCAATCATGTTTAAAAATTTAATTATCATGTAATACATTTATTAACTTTGATTAAGTGGTTAAATAAAATAAAAACATCAACAACGGAGGTAAGTCCAAAAATATAATCTCACTTACTTCATAGTTATAAAATAATCAGATACCTGTCAAATATTAGTAAGCTACTAACAAGTCTACAGCACTGCGTAGTAGACTAGTAGTTACCCGATATGTTTATGGCTATATAAAAAAGTAAGTAAGATTTCTTTTTCAAGGCCACATGATTGGTCTTGATTTACTGTTTTAGGGGTTTTATTTGTGGACAGAACAAAGTCAAAAAGAGTTTTTTGGAGCTCATGCTTCTTGAGCTTTTTTGCATAGTATTTGCCCTTGTGGCTCATATTATTTTAATACACTAAATTGCTGCCCGGTATCCGTTGTACGAAAAAAAAAAATCATTTCAAAATTTAACTGGAAATGAACTGTCGGACTGGTATTGTGATGAATTCCTATTACAGAATCAAGCAAATGACCAGGATAATAGTTTGAGATCGGAACACAGTCTGAGAGAAAACTGGCCTGAAGTAGTCTAAAATCAAAACAAAAATTATTGGCGAACTTTTAATTCAAATTATTTTTTAGGGGGGGGGATGGGGAAAAATACACCTTTTATCAATTGGGAAGTAGTCGAAGATCGGCCTCTGTTTATTAAGTTAAAAAACAACTGTACAAATGGCATTACTGTTTAAGGTTAAAATTCAATGGCATTACGTCTAAAGGCAAATATTCAATGGCATTACAGCTAAATATATTCAATGGCATTACAGCTAAATATAGACAACTCTTGATGCATCTCTGTCAGATATCGTTTAAAAAAAAGTTTGAAAAGAGAAACTGCCCATTGTGTGCAATAATTCACTATCACACAAGGATAATAAGTTTCAAATTTGCCATGCATAAGGCCTGTTGTTTGCAATCTGAGAATAAAATTAAATATCAGACTAATCATAATTATATCCTGGCATTTAAGTCTTTAATCAGAAAAATGGTGTTGAAAAAGTAAATGAAATTAACTTATCCAGGCACTATAAATGCTTTTCCTTTTTTATCAAATCTGAGTTATAATATCTGGATTATTTGAAGTTTGGAATTTAACATTTTTGAGTAATTTCTTAACCCTTTCCCTCATACAGAAGACATTGGACACCTCTGAAACAGACAGCTTTTGAACATATTGTGACTTTTGTGTAGATGTCTTTAAAGTTGTCTGCTGCAGATTGGTTATATGTGGGAAATACCCCAAAATATTCTCAAAAGTGTATAATGCCATCTGTATCAGTGAAATGGTTACAGGGCTTGATCTTTTAGACGAGGAGACCGGGGCTTGATCTTTTAGACAATAGACCGGTACTTTATGACAAGTTTCTCACACTAATGTTCTTATATAGGCGAAGACATCAAAGCAGGTCTGGCAAGGTGTCACAATGCAACACATGTACGATTCACAGGAAGAAGCTGCTAAATTATTTGAATGTATGATACATCCTGTACCAGTGGACAGATTCTTCAAGTAAGACAACTGCTCAATTTTCCCACTTAAATACACATTTTGACGTATCAGCAGCAAACGACCTTTGAAAATTGTGACAAGGGGAGAAATTGCTCATTATTGTATGTTTATCATTTATTACGCTTTCCTTGTATTTATAAAGATTTTTGATATTTTGTCTAGTTATTTTCATAGTTGTCTGCTGCAGATTTGTTTTAGAATATTTTTTTATATGGCCCCTTGAATTTCTCATACATATGTATATTGTCGACATTTCTTGTGAACACTATTTCTCAGCAACCCTTGGTCAGAATTCAATATAACTTCACATGAATGATTGATACCAAGCCTAGTTGTGCATATTGTCGGCGTGTTGCAATGAAATAATTTTTAAATGTGTTATGGCCCCTTGAATTTCTCATACATATGTATATTGTCAACATTTCTTGTGAACACTATTTCTCAGCAACCCTTGGTCAGAATTCAATATCACTTCACAAGAATGATTGATACCAGACCTAGTTGTGCATATTGTCGGCGTGTTGCACTGGAATTATTTTTAAAAGAGTTATGGCCCCTTGAATTTCTCATACATATGTATATTGTCAGGCACCAGCTGGGGGTCTTCATCACCTTCAGTGATATTTCTAATTGTCAAGAGAGCTTGGATGGGTTTCTGTTTCACTAACCTAGGTCAAGGTCACAATGACTACTATACATCTGTACAAGATGACACTGCAAAGGGATTTGTATTGTCTGCAATTCTCTTGTTTTTTTCTGTATCTGTGAGAGAGTCTGTTTAGAAGCCCTAGTTTAATTCTTGAGTTTAGGATATAATGTAAAAAGTTCTGCAATCAAATAAATGTTGTTTATTTTGCTACAGGGAGTTGTGGGAAAAGAAGCCCTTGTTGGTAAAAAGACATGATGAGAATTATAACGATGGATGGTTTAGCACCGAGGAGTTTGATAGGATTCTAAAAGATGTAAATAGCAGTGTTATTTTAGTCTTGTCACACAAAATATAATTACCTGAAGAGATTGTATGGTGATTAGGAACAAATATGAATAATTGTTAACAAAACCTTTTTCAATAGGATTTCAAGATGTTTCTCCCACTAGATTTCAAAGATTAACCCTTTCCCATATATAGATGCCTCTGCAGCAGACGACTTTTGAAAACCTTGTGACAAAAGGAGAAATTGCTCAAAACAATCAATGTCTCCTTATTGCCACAATGTTTTCAACTCTTTTCAATAATAATACTATCAATTATAGAAATATTCCCTTTTTTGTCGTGATGATTTCAAAGTAGTCTGCTGCAAAAAAATTGTATGAGGAAAAGGGTTAAAGCAACTGATCAAGCTACAGAGCTACAGGCTGATCCTGGTTATCATGTTTTCACAATGGCCAGAAGATTGATTTTTGTGTGACATGGGCAATATGATATTTTAAATATGAAAATGTACTATTTTGGAGTATGGTACCAAAAATGTTGATTTTTAGCTCCACTGGCTGAAAGCCAGTCGAGCTTATGTCATGGCGAATTGTCCGCTGTGCGTGCGTACGTGCATGCGTGTGTGCGTTAACTTTTTGCTTCAAACGACTTCTCCTCCCTAACCACTTGGCGAATTGGGATGAAACTTCATATGAAGCATAGCCTCAATTTCCTCTCCTAAATTCCTACAATTTTTTTGGAGCCATGCAAAATTCTAGTTTCCATGGCAACCGAAAGAAAAAAATAGTGAAAACTTAAAATATCTTGTCCTCCGAAAGTGTCTGGCAGATTTTCAAATAATTTTGTAGAAATGTTCCTTGGATGACACTATCAGATTCTTTCAAGCCATGTCGATTGGTCGAAAAACATGGCCGCCAAAGGGCGGTGCTATTTTGCCTTATATGGCTATGGTGAAAACTTAAAAAATCTTCTCCTCCAAAAGTCTTTGGCCAATTTTAAAATAATTTTGTAGAAATGTTCCTTGGGAGACCCTCTATCAGATTCCTTCAAGCCATGTTGATTGGTCGAAAAACATGGCTGCCAGAGGGCGGGGCTATTTTGCCTTATATGGCTAAAGTGAAAACTTAAAAAATCTTCTCCTGAAAGTGTCTGGCCGATTTTCAAATAATTTTGTAGAAATGTTCCTAGGGTGACCCTCTATCAGATTCCTTCAAGCCATGTTCATTGGTCTGTCGAAAACTATGGCCCCAAGGGGGCGGGGCTATTTTGCCTTATATGGCTATAGTGAAATCTTAAAAAATCCTTTCCTCCGAAAGTTTTGGGCTGATTTTCAAATGATTTTGTAGAAATGTTCCTAGGATGACCCTCTATCAGATTGCTTCAAGCCATGTTGATTGGTCAAAAACATGGCCATCAGAGGGCGGGGCTGTTTGGAGATTTAATTTTTGCCTTATGGCCATGGAGCCTGCCCTCTTGTTCCTTTCTTGAAATAAATTTTATTTGTTCTTTCTAAACATATTCTTATACTATTTCTGAACATCTGGAGGCAGGAAAAAAAATATTTTGTGCTATGTAAACAAGAGAGAAAGGCATGTAAAATTGTAAGCAGAATTTTGATGCAGTATTGAAACTTTGTGGGAAAAGGAGTAATTGCATGTTTCAAGTAGTTTCAACTTTACGTCTTTTTGAATTGCTTATGCATTTTTATGTTGATACATTACATGCTGCATTAGATGTTAAGTGAGACATACAGTTCAGGTTTTCATGGCATTATAAATACATTTAATATGTTAGATAAACTCCAAGGTTAACCTGTTCCCACTTGCAGCTGCAGTTAACCACATTTGCTACAGAAGACTTTTGAAAACATTGTGGCAAAAGGAGTAATTGCTCATAAAGTTTTGCAATAATTAAACTTTTATTTTGACAAATTTCCCCTATGTTTTGCCTATTTGTTTTAAAAGTCATATACTGCAGGTTTGTTGTATGTGGGAAACGGACCATAATTTTGTTTGTAAATATTTGCAGGATCATGTTGAATTTGGTGTCAATTTGGATGTCACTTCATATAAAAATGGCAAACGAGAAACTCTCAACCCCGTGGGCAGAGCTTACAGACCTGTAGTGTGGGACTTTTATCAGGTTAGTGTTCACATCAGGATTGTTCTCTGAACACAAGACTCTTCATTGATGCAGATTATTGTTTATGCCTTTTGTAGCATACAAGTTTTGAATATATAGTTAGAAAAGAGAAGATAACACTATTGTGTTTGAAATGTTGATATCAACGAAACAGTGTGTACCTCCTGCTCTGCTTTAGCCTGTTGTATGTTTTCTTTATTAGTCCCCTACCGGCTTGCCGAAGGGGACTATTAGGTTTGCACTCCGTCCGTCCATCTGTCAGTCAGTCAGTCAGTCCGGCAAATCAGTTTTCCGCACTTTTTTTCTACATGCTTTGAGGTATTGAGCTGAAATTTTGTATATGCCTTTGTAATCATGTGTCACAGATCAAGTTCGCGTTTCCTGGGATTTCGTCAATTTTTTAATGAGTTATGCCCCTTTTTGGACTTAGAATATTCGTTTTCCGCACTTTTTTTCTACATGCTTTGAGGTATTGAGCTGAAATTTTGTATATGCCTTTGTAATCATGTGTCACAGATCAAGTTCGCGTTTCCTGGGATTTCGTCAATTTTTTAATGAGTTATGCCCCTTTTTGGACTTAGAATATTCGTTTTCCGCACTTTTTTTCTACATGCTTTGAGGTATTGAGCTGAAATTTTGTATATGCCTTTGTAATCATGTGTCACAGATCAAGTTCGCGTTTCCTGGGATTTCGTCAATTTTTTAATGAGTTATGCCCCTTTTTGGACTTAGAATATTCGTTTTCCGCACTTTTTTTCTACATGCTTTGAGGTATTGAGCTGAAATTTTGTATATGCCTTTGTAATCATGTGTCACAGATCAATTTCGCGTTTCCTGGGATTTCGTCAATTTTTTAATGAGTTATGCCCCTTTTTGGACTTAGTGCAAACCAGTAGGGGACTATGGTATTGCTTGCAATCCAGTTACTTGTTCATATTTAGTATATAACAATACTGCTGTTTCTATCTTCATTTGTCTTTGAACCCATTATACCTATAGTCTTAAAAGGCTGGTAAAAAAACCCTTCATTTTGACCTTCTGTCATGTTTCTAAAATTGTGTCTTTTTGAAGTGCAAGAAGATCTAATACTGTTGATTGTCCATTCTGTTGACTCTATATATTATGTCGATACTTACTGCTTTGGATAGACTCTGGACTTCTTTTTCCCATCAGGCAACCTTTGAAAATATTGTGGTAAATGATAAAATTGCTCATATTTATTCCTACTTTCCCTGATTCAGAGGCTTTCTGTTGCGTCTGCAGCAGAAGAGTTTTGAAAAGACTTGCAAAACGAGAAATTGCTAATTATGAGTATGTCATGGCTAATTGTCTGTCGTGCGTGCGTTAACTTTTTCCTTTAAACGACTTCTTCTCCCTAACCACTTGGCCAATTTGGTTGAAACTTCATAGGAAGCATCCTCTCAATGTCCTCTCTTAAATTCCTTCAATTTTTTTTTATCCATCCATTATTCTGGTTTCCATGGCAATCAAAAGAAAAAAATAATGAAAACTTAAAAAATCTTCTTTTCCGAAAGTGTTGGGCCGATTTTCAAATAATTTTGTAGAAATGTTCCTTGGGTGACCTTTTATTAGATTCCTTCAAGAAATGTTGATTGGTTGAAAAACATGGCCGCTAGGGGGGCTATTTTCCCTTTATATAGCTATAGTGAAAACTTAAAAAATCTTCTTCAAAAAAAGTGTTCAGCCAATTTTCAAATAATTTTGTAGAAATCTTCATTGGGTGACCCTCTATCAGATTCCTTCAAGCCATGTTGATTGGTCAAAAAACATGGCCGCCAGAGGGCGGGCTATTTTGCCTTATATGACCATAGTGAAAACTTAAAAAATCTTCTCCTCTGAAAGTGTCTAGCAGATTTTCAAATAATTTTGTATAAATGTTCCTTGGGTGACCCTCTATCTGATTCCTTCAAGCCATGTTAATTGGTAAACAAAACCATGGCCGCCAGAGGGCGGGGCTATTTTGCCTTATATGGCTAAAGAGAAAACTTAAAAAATCTTCTCCTCCGAAAGTGTCAGGCCGATTTTCAAATAATTTTGTAGAAATGTTCCTTGGGTGACCCTTTATTAGATTCCTTCAAGAAATGTTGATTGGTTGAAAAACAAGGCTGCCAGGGGGCGGGGCTATTTTGCCTTATACAGCTATAGTGATAACTTAAAAAATCTTCTTCTCCGAAAGTGTTTTGCCGATTTTCAAACAATTTTGTAGAAATGTTCATTGGGTGACCCTCTATCAGATTCCTTCAAGCCATGTTGATTGGTTGAAAAATATGGCCATCAGGGTTGGGGCTATTTTGCCTTATATGACTATAGTGAAAACTTTAAATATCCTCTCCTCCGAAAGTGTCGGGCCGATTTTCAAATAAATTTGCAGAAACATTCCTTGGTTGACACTTTACAAGACTCCTTTAAGCCATAGGGGTTGGTAAAAAACACGGCCACCATGGGGCAGGGCTGTTTGGAGATTTGATTTTTGGCCGTGGAGCGATACTGGCCTCTTGTTTCTTTTGCCCAATGTTTTCAACTCTTACCTATAATTTAATTTTCCTTACAGTTTTTTGTTGTATGTGGAAAAGGGTGAATGTCAGAAGATCAGACCTAATGCTTTCCTTACAACACTGAGATTCTAGGATGAAGCCAATACTACCATATTAAATGTTGGTATTACCTGATGGGAAATGACAGATAAATGACAGAACTATTTCTCATGACATGTACAATTTAAACCCTTTCCCACATACAGCAAATCAGGAGCAGACGACTTTGAAAATGTCTGCTAAAAAGTATGGAAAATATCTATAGGTTTAATTACTGAAAAATCATTGTCGGAAAAGGAGAAATTGCTTGTTTTGAACAATTTCTCCTTTTGTAATAATGTTTTCTAAAGTCGTCTGCTGCAGATGTGTCAAAAATGCGTCTATAAGTGGAAAAGGGTTAAGCCTCTTATTGACCTGTTTGTATATAAATTTAACAAACCTTTGTATTTTCAGACTGGCTGCTCTATCAGATTGTTGAACCCTCAGAGCTATTCGAAGGGTGTGTGGAAGATGTTGTCCGGGATACAGGAATATTTCGGATGTTGTGCTGGAGCCAATGTGTAAGTATGGTCACTTCATTATACCCCCAAAAAACAAAGTTTTGGGGGGGTATATAGGAGTCACTGTGTCGGTCGGTCGGTCGGAAGCCATATTTTGTCCGGACCATATCTTAACAATGCAACATAGGATTTGAACGAAACTTCATAGGATGATACAACACATTGAGAGGAAGTGCGGTGTACAGGAACCATAACTCTATTTTATCTAAATACAAAGTTATTGCCCTTTGTTACTTTTTCTTATTTGTAGAGTCTTGTCCGGAGCATAACTTTAAAACTAATTGTTGGAATTTAATAAAATTTCATAGGATGATACAACACATTGAGAGGAAGTGCAGTGTATAGGAACCATAACTCTATTTAATCTAAATACAGAGTTATTGCCCTTTGTTACTCTTTCTTGTCCGTAGAATTACTTAATAACTAATAGATGGAATATAATAAAACTACATATAATGGTAGAGCATAATCAGAGGAAGTGCAGTGTACAAGAAACATAACTCTACTTTACATAATTACAGAGTTATTGCCCTTTGTTACTTTTCCTTGTCCGGAGAATTACTTAATAACTAACAGATGGAATCTAATAAAACTGCATACAATGGTAGAGCATAATCAGAGGAAGTGCAGTGTACAAGAACCATAACTCTAATTTACATAATTACAGAGTTATTGCCCTTTGTTACTTTTTCTTATTCGTAGTCTTGTCCAGAGCATAACTTTAAAACTGATTCTTGGAATTTATTAAAACTTCATAGGATGATACCACACATTGAGAGGAAGTGCAGTGTACAGGAACCATAACTCTATTTAATCTAAATACCGAGTTATTGCCCTTTGTTACTTTTTCTTGTCCGGAGAATTACTTAATAACTAACAGATGGAATCTAATAAAACTGCATACAATGGTAGAGCATAATCAGAGGAAGTGCAGTGTACAAGAACCATAACTCTAATTTACATAATTACAGAGTTATTGCCCTTTGTTACTTTTTCTTATTCGTAGAGTCTTGTCCAGAGCATAACTTTAAAACAAATTGTTGGAATTTAATAAAACTTCATAGGATGATACAACACATTGAGAGGAAGTGCGGTGTACAGTTACCATAACTCTTATTTTATCTAAATACAGAGTTATTGCCCTTTGTTACTCTTTCTTGTCCGTAGAATTACTTAATAACTAATAGATGGAATATAATAAAACTACATATAATGGTAGAGCATAATCAGAGGAAGTGCAGTGTACAAGAAACATAACTCTACTTTACATAATTACAGAGTTATTGCCCTTTGTTACTTTTTCTTATTCGTAGAGTCTTGTCCGGAGCATAACTTTAAAACTAATTGTTGGAATTTAATAAAACTTCATAGGATGATACAACACATTGAGAGGAAGTGCAGTGTACAGGAACCATAACTATATTTAATCTAAATACAAAGTTATTGCCCTTTGTTACTTTTTCTTGTCCGGAGAATTACTTAATAACTAATAGATGGAATCTAATAAAACTGCATACAATGGTAGAGCATAATCAGAGGAAGTGCAGTGTACAAGAACCATAACTCTAATTTACATAATTACAAAGTTATTGCCCTTTGTTACTTTTTCTTATTCATAGTCTTGTCCAGAGCATAACTTTAAAACAAATTGTTGGAATTTAATAAAACTTCATAGGATGATACAACACATTGAGAGGAAGTGCGGTGTACAGTTACCATAACTCTATTTTATCTAAATACAGAGTTATTGCCCTTTGTTACTCTTTCTTGTCCGTAGAATTACTTAATAACTAATAGATGGAATATAATAAAACTACATATAATGGTAGAGCATAATCAGAGGAAGTGCAGTGCACAAGAAACATAACTCTACTTTACATAATTACATAGTTATTGCCCTTTGTTACTTTTTCTTATTCGTAGAGTCTTGTCCGGAGCATAACTTTAAAACTAATTGTTGGAATTTAATAAAACTTCATAGGATGATACAACACATTGAGAGGAAGTGCAGTGTACAGGAACCATAACTCTTTTTTATCTAAATACAGAGTTATTGCCCTTTGTTACTTTTTCTTGTCCGGAAAATTACTTAATAACTAACAGATGGAATCTAATAAAACTGCATACAATGGTAGATCATAATCAGAGGAAGTTCAGTGTACAAGAACCATAACTCTAATTTACATAATTACAGAGTTATTGCCCTTTGTTACTTTTTCTTGTTTTACAGAGTTATGGCCCTTTTACTTATTAAGTTGTTGGTCATATTTTGTCCGAAGCCATATTTTGTCCGGCCTATTTCTTACAAACCACTGGGTGGAATTCAATAACATTTTACATGAAGCTTCTATACCAAGAGGAGATGTGCATATCATAAAGATTTTACAATTGCATGTTACTTAACAGAGTTATGGCCCTTTTGTTGGTCAGTCGGAAGCCATATTTTGAGTCAAGGTGCTGTTTTGGGGGTATTTATCACCTTCAGTGATATTTCTAGTTCCTCTTAAACCCCCAATCTGTCTTTTAGCGAAACCATTTTCCAGACAAAGTTGGCATGTGAAGCCATTACATCAGACGACTTTTAGTTATCCCTATCCCACATATAGGGGGCTTTCTAATGCATCTGCAGCAGATGGCTTATAAAATCATTTTGGCAAAAGGAGAAATTGCTCATTATGAGCAATTTCTCCATTTACCACAATGATTTCAACTCTATTCAATAGTTATTCATTCATTTAAAGTGTTTCCATAATTTTGCCTATATGTTGTCAGTCGTCTGCTGCTGATCTTTGTTTAATTCCTAATTTTGACCTTGGCAGGGACCGATAGGGATGGATCTCTTCTTTGTCATCTGTCTATCTATCACTGTGACATATTGGCAGGCGTTGCATGCATTTCTTTTAACACTTTTGTTTTGTCAAAATGTGATTGACAGTATCACATTCCCTTGGTATTGTAGATATTCATTTTAGCAGATATGTAGACAACTGATAGGGGGGAAGTTCTGTTCAGGAACCATAACTGTGACTTAACTATTTCAGTTATTTCCCATTATGGTTTGGGAATTTTCTTAACCCTTTCCCTCATACGTCAATTCTGCAGCAGACGACTTAAAACATATTTTGTCAAATAAAGGAAAATCTCTATAATTGAATGGATAACCTACGACTAAAAGCGGAAAACATTGTGGCAAAAGGAGAAATTGCTCGTTTTGAGCAATTTCTTCTTTTGTCACTATGTTTTCAAAAAGCTGTCTGCTGCAGAGGCGTCAGAAAGCGTCTATATGAGGGAAAGGGTTAATTTTGTTAAAACATCGGAACATTCTCTTCACTCCTGTTTTATCCAACCAACCTTTGTAGAGAGACATAGGGATGATCACTTCTCCAGTACTGGTCTTGTCTTTCTGTTAGTCCATCTGTCAATAATGCTTGCGTCTTCTGACCTATATTGGAAGGTGACACATATGTTCCCTCGAACACTCTTTTTAAAAAGTCAATTTGATCGTTATTTTATGTAAGAAAATCATCAAACCCAATATTTCTATCTTTTGTTGTAGGTATTTGACTCCACCAGGTACCCAAGGGTTTGCACCTCACTATGATGACATAGAAGCTTTTATCTTACAACTGGAGGGCAAAAAACATTGGAGACTTTATAACCCCAGGTAACTTTAAATCTGTTACAAGGGATGCATTACAGACTTTAATGTAACGCCAATGTTTTAAGTATTTCAAGGCAACAAGGGTTGTACAACACCTTGTTGCGACAGTGATCACCTTCATATTGCTATCAAGCAACTGCAAAGTTTGTGGATAAGGTAGTTACATTGGTGTGTAAGACCATTGACAGCAGTATTTAAGTTATATTTAACCCTTTCCCTCATATAGACGCTTTTTGACGCCTCTGCAGTCTGGTTTATATATATTATATATATCCTGGTTTGGTCAGGTCTTCTATGTTTGCCATCTAGTCTTTAAGGTATCCTAAAAGCAGTTTGAGAATGATTATGATTATATAAAAATTGTAAATGGATAATGTTTAACCCTTTCCCTCATATAGCCGCTTTCTGACGCCTCTGCAGCAGACGGCTTTTTGAAAACATAGTGACAAAAGAAGAAACTGCTCAAAACGAGTAATTTCTCCTTTTGCCACAATGTTTTCCACTTTTAATTATAGGTTATCCATTCAATTATAGAGATTTTCCATGTTTTGACAAAACATGTTCAAAGTCGTCTGCTGCAGAATTGTCGTATGAGGGAAAGGGTTAAATCCCCATTAAGTTTAGAACATGAAGGTGACAATTCTATTACTTTGCTTATATATCCTTAAGTTGAGCCATTATATTTCAGTCGTTAATTAATAGTGATTATCGATCCAGGGATAGGAACCCTGGCTCAATTATTTATTTATTTATTATGACTGGCTATTGTCTCCCACCAATTAGCTGACTGTAGTATGTTTTCTTGGAAGAATGTTGTTTTGAATACTGATGCAACACAAATGCATGTTTATGTAAACTGGCTGCTGTGATATAACTCAAATACTTTTGAAAAGGGTTTTAAGCTTTAAAATAATTAAAATATCCTTAACCCTTTCCCTCATAAGACAATTCTGCAGCAGACGACTTTGAACATATTTTGGCAGAAAATAGAAAATCTCTATAATTGAATGGATAACCTATAACTTAAAGTGGAAAACATTGTGTCAAAAGGAGAAATTGCTCGTGGCTTATCCCTTGTATCGTCCTTGTAAATTGTACTGTCACATGATGAATAAATAAAAAGGTCAGCTTACTGAGAAATATATTGTTAACTGAACTTGTATGTATTTGCATGTGGCAGGTCAATTTAATTAGACAATAATAGTATTCACACATCTGTGACAGCCCAGTAGGGATTCTCTTGCACCATTATTCAAAACTTTTGGGATGACAAGAGTCTGACTTAAACCAAAAACCTTCTATACTAGAGAAAGATGCTGCAACCATTCTTTTAAAATGTGTTGCAGGAAAGTACATTTGAAATCTTAGTCACAAACAGTTTGACTGGTGTGTTTTAAGCCTTTCTCGAAATCAACAAATCCTCAGCAGATGACTTCGAAGATTTGAACTATTTAACGCTTTCCCTCATATAGACGCTTTCTGACACCTTTGCAGCAGACGGCTTTTTGAAAACATAGTGACAAAAGAAGAAATTGCACAAAACGTGCAATTTCTCCTTTTGCCACAATGTTTTCCACTTTTTGTCATAGGTTATCCGTTCAATTATGGAGATTTTCTATGTTTTGACAAAATATGTTCAAAGTCGTCTGCTGCAGAATTGTCGTATGAGGGAAAGGGATAAATGAAAAATCAATTATTGAATAATGTTGTAAACATTGTGGAAAAAGCAATGTCTTCTTTTGCCATAATTTTTCAAACGTTGTCTGCTGCAGAAAGCATCTAGATGTAGGAAAGGGTTAAAATGATTTAATCATGTTGTGTCTTATTACTCACGGAATCTGTTTTGGCCGAGTTATTAGTGTCTGGCATCTTGGGTTTGATCCACAATCGCAACGGTCATGTTCGAGTGTCCTTTTGCAAGATGCATTTTCCAGCCTAAAACTGGTTGGTTTACCCAGGTATCATGAATAAGTGAACTGTCACCATGATATAACTGAAATAATGTTGAAAACAGCATTAACCTCCAATAAAACAAACAAAATCTTACTTCTCAATTAATTATTTTGTTTAATATACAATATGAAAATTTGTTCATTTTACAGGAATGAGAATGAAACTCTTCCAAGGTTCTCAAGTGGTAAGTTTGAATTATTTTTGTGAATTTATGACAGTCAATGTAGATGCATTGATACTCAGATTTACTCCCATTTGTCCTGAACTTGAGTTCAAAGGTGACTGGTGAATAGGAGACAAAGAGTTTGATCCCAGGCCAAGACATATTTAAATATGGAGGTAGTCGTCTTCATCCTTGGGAGTGATGATTTTGAAGATTGTATTACAGCTCGGACTGATGCATCAGTGTCGGAATAAACTTACAGTTAGTACTGGTCATATACCACCCAGTAAACACTGTTTACAGGTAGTACTGGTCATCTACCCAGTAAACACAGTTCACAGGTAGTACTGGTCATATACCGGTACCCAGTAAACACTGTTTACAGGTAGTACTGGTCATCTACCCAGTAAACACAGTTCACAGGTAGTACTGGTCATATACCGGTACCCAGTTAACACTGTTTACAGGTAGTACTGGTCATCTACCCAGTAAACACTGTTCACAGGTAGTACTGGTCATATACTGGTACCCAGTTAACACTGTTTACAGGTAGTAATGCTCATCTACCCAGTAAACACAGTTCACAGGTAGTACTGGTCATAAACCGGTACCCAGTTAACACTGTGATATGATTTAAATACTGTTAAAAGTAGAATAAAACATCTGCGTGCATAGAGATGAACACATCGTGACATGTATTCTTCAATAATCTTGGTCATGTTTTGAGATGCAGCTTTCAGTTTTGCATGTTTGCCTTCCATTTTTGGCAATATGTTTTAACCCTTTCCCATGTGACGACACTTTGTGACGCTGAAATATTATGGCAAAAGGAGAAATTGCTCCTATTTCTCACAATATTTTCAACTCTTTTAAGTACTATTCTTTCCTTTAGAGAGACTATTCTTATTGCAATATGTTTTTAAAAATGTTTGCTGCAGATTTGTTGTATGTGGAATACACATATCAGATTTATTAATTATTTTTTTCTAACAAATGTAAAACTTGAATCATTAACTTTATTTGCCAAAAAAACAGAAAAAAGCATCTGAAAATAAAATACTATCTTGGAAAATGGAAGTAACAATATAATTTACTGGTTTAAAGTAATTGGTTTTTTTTGCTGGATCAAATTGAAGCCAAGTGAAAAAAGGATCAGACACAAGAGTCATCTGCTGCAGTCTTTGAAAATTGCTAATGAGGTAGAAAGGGTAAAATCAAAGTTAAATGTCCCACATTAATAACTGTAAACTCCATCAGTATTAAAGAGCAGTATACTTTCTTTTCTTGTAACAGGTAATTTTACAGATGGTGATATTGGTTCACCCATACTAGATGTAACTTTACAAGCTGGAGATCTCCTGTATTTTCCAAAGGGAACAATTCACCAGGTAATATTCCTGAAGTTTATTTTTATTTAGGACAACTTTAAAAGTCTGATGCTAAAGGTATTTGTATTAAAAGGTAGCTGGGTCATGTGAACTACTTTAATACTTTCCCACATACAGACCTTGTCTGAAGATTCAGTGGGGATCACCTGTTAAACATAGACATTTCTAAATATTCCAGTTTTAAACCAGAAGGCCTATTGCTTAGATTTTTGGAATGTAGCACTGTCTAGTGGTCCTCTTTCAAGATTGTTTAAATTATGCACTATTATGTCAAAATTGGCCCTGCCCCTGTGGTCACCTGTTTTATAAAGAGAGTTATAGGAAAAACTTAGATTCTTTTTATCTAAAACAGGCCTATCAGTTTCCTCATGTCATATTAAATTGACAGACAACATTTGTTGGGTTACTTCCCCTTGTGGTAAGTGGAGCTATTGGGCATCTTGTATTAGCTTACCCGACAGCATTACAAATCATAATATTGCATAACTCAGGTCAGCGATCCAGGACCATCATGGCCTTCTTGTTTTGATGTTTTCAAACCCTTTAAAACATGAAAACAAAAATATGGAAAATCTTCCCTCATACGACAATTCTGCAGCAGACGACTTTGAACATATTCTATCAAAAAATAGAAAATTTCTTTAATTGAATGGATAACCTATGACATAAAGTGGAAAACATTGTTTCAAAAGGAGAAATTGCTTTTTTTGAGCAATTTCTTCTTTTGTCACTATGTTTTCAAAAAGCTGTCTGCAGCAGAAAGCGTCTATATGAGGGAAAGGGTTAAAGCATAATTTTGAGCCTTCAAGTGAGAAACCTTTCTCTGTGATGTGACTAATTATTTGTACTTTCAGGCAAACTGTTTAGAGGATACACACTCTCTACATATTACTTTTTCCTGTTATCAGAAAAACTCTTGGGGTGATTTACTTGAAACTGTGAGTATTATTTCTGTGCATGTTGTTCTTGTTGTTAGAAAAAAATTACTTGTCAGTATTAACACTTTCCAACATGCAGATACATTTGTATGCATCTTAATTGGATGAATTGTGATTTCTGTGAGTGCTTCTAAAACAAATGTATATGAAGGTTTATTAAATACTGTTTAACCCTTTCCTTCATGCAGCAGACGAGGAATCCGCTGTGGTCGAGTGGTTAGCGTCGGGGATTTCGAAACCGGGTGTCCCGGGTTCGATCCCCAGTTGCGGCACTACGGTCATGGTGGAGTGCCCTTGGGCAAGGCACATTTTCTAGCCTAGTACTGGTTTGTTTACCCAGGGATCATGAATAATTAAATTTAATTGCGCGCTAAATGACCTTAGCTGTCGATGCGCCATAAAACAATATACATTCATTCATGCAGCAGACGACTTTGAAATGATCTTAATTAAATTATGAAAAATCTTTATTAATGAAAGTATAGTTAAGGTGGTAATGAATAGAGTTGAAAATATTGTGGCAAAAGGAGAAATTACTCACTATAAGCAATTTCTTCTTTCGTCACAATCTTTTCAAAAGTTGTCTGCTGCAAAGGTGTCAGAAAGTGTCTGTATAAAGGAAAGGGTTAATACTTGATATTTATTATCCCCCGCTTTTTCGAAGAAAAAAAGGGGGGTTATTAATTTCGGTTTGTCCGTCCGTCTGTCTGTCCGTCTGTCCGTCCGTCACACTTCGTTTCCGTGCAATAACTGCCGCAAATGTGAACCGTTTCTTTTCAAACTTGGTAACAAGGTTAAATGCCTTAACGGCTAGGCCAAGTTCGAATATCACTTTCGGCGGACTTTATTTGGTGGAGTTATGGCCCCTTATTTAACAAAATATGTTGTTTCTTGCCGTTTCCATGCAATAACTGCCACAAATGTGAACCTTTTTTTTTCAAACTTGGTAACAACGTTAAATGCCTTAAGGGCTAGGCCAAGTTCGAATATCACTTTCGGCGGACTTTATTTGGTGGAGTTATGGCCCCTTATTTAACAAAATATGTTGTTTCTTGCCGTTTCCGTGCAATAACTGCCACAAATGTGAACCTTTTTTTTTCAAACTTGGTAACAACGTTAAATGCCTTAAGGGCTAGGCCAAGTTCGATCGTCACTTTCGGCGGACTTTATTTGGTGGAGTTATGGCCCCTTATTTAACAAAAAATGTCGTTTCTTGCTGTTTCCGTGCAATAACTGCCACAAATGTGAACCTTTTTTTTTCAAACTTGGTAACAACGTTAAATGCCTTAAGGGCTAGGCCAAGTTCGAATATCACTTTCGGTGGAGTTATGGCCCCTTATTTAACAAAAAATGTCGTTTCTTGCTGTTTCCGTGCAATAACTGCCACAAATGTGAACCTTTTTTTTTCAAACTTGGTAACAAGGTTAAATGCCTTAAGGGCTAGGCCAACTTCGATCGTCACTTTCGGCAGACTTTATTTGGTGGAGTTATGGCCCCTTATTTAACAAAATATGTCGTTTCTTGCTGTTTCCGTGCAATAACTGCCACAGATGTGAACCTTTTTTTTTCAAACTTGGTAACAAGGTTAAATGCCTTAAGGGCTAGGCCAACTTCGATCGTCACTTTCGGCAGACTTTATTTGGTGGAGTTATGGCCCCTTATTTAACAAAATATGTCGTTTCTTGCTGTTTCCGTGCAATAACTGCCACAGATGTGAACCTTTTTTTTTCAAACTTGGTAACAAGGTTAAATGCCTTAAGGGCTAGGCCAACTTCGATCGTCACTTTCGGCAGACTTTATTTGGTGGAGTTATGGCCCCTTATTTAACAAAAAATGTCGTTTCTTGCCGTTTCCGTGCAATAACTGCCACAAATGTGAACCTTTTTTTATACAACCGTTTTATTATGGTATGGTCATGTCCCTTCCTCCCTCCGTCCGTCCCTCCCTCCGTCCGTCCGTTCGGGTTTTCCGCACTTTTTTCCTACAATATTTCCTCCAAGCGGGGGATAGAAATTTCATGAATTTGCTTGTTTAAAAGGTATTCCGACAGTAAATCTGAAACATAGTGATCTTATTATTATTAACTTTTGTTTTGCCTGCCTTGGTTTACACAACATCCATCCTTCCACCTAATCTTCTCCATGTCGTATCTTTTATTCCATTTCACGTAGCCCTTTCCCTCATATAAATGCTTCCTGATGCCTCTGCAGCAGACGGCTTTTTGAAAATATGGTGATAAAAGAAGAAATTGTTCAAAACAAGCAATTTCTTGATTTGTCACCATGTTTTCAACTCTGTTCAATTCTTGTACCTTCATTTAATGGAAGTCAAATGTTTTGGGGGTAGTTTTCAATGTCATCTGCTGCAGATTTGTTGTATGTGGGAAAGGGTTAAAGCTACCAAACTAGGTATACACATGCATCTCTGCTAGACAGTGTGTTACATTGACCTTGATTTCTGACCCCGTTTAAAAAAAAATTGTCTCAATGAAAGCAAGTTATTAGATTGTTCTTTCCTGGAAGCTGAATCATAACCTAAAAAGTGTTGTTATTTCTTTACAGTTAATTCCAAGAGCATTACAGATAGCTTGTGAGGAAGATGTGGAATTTAGACAAGGTCTGCCCATGAACTATCTTAATTATATGGGTCTTGTCAACTCAGATATTGTAAGTAAATATCTAATTTCAATATCCTTACTAACTAACTCACAAATAGCTATACAAATCAGAGAGCTATCGTTATACAAGTCTAGCCATCAAATGGCGGAAAATCCTCTTCTTATTTAACCCTTTCCCTCATACGACAATTCTGCAGCAGACGACTTTAAACGTATTTTGTCAAAACATAGAAAATCTCCATAATTGAATGGATAACCTATGACAAAAAGTGGAAAACATTGTGGCAAAAGGAGAAATTGCACGTTTTGTGCAATTTCTTCTTTTGTCACTATGTTTTCAAAAAGCCGTCTGCTGCAGAGGCGTCAGAAAGCATCTATATGAGGGAAAGAGTTAAACGTGTTTTTTATGATTCCTTATTCAATTTATAACAATTATCTCTGAATATTAATTTTTCACTACAAATAAAAAGTGTTCCATTGAAAATCAGCTGTTTTATGGATGTGAGTTTTGTAATCTTTGATTCAATACATAATTGGATGCTCTATTAATAATGGTATAAACAAATTGTCCAATTCTTTTAACTATTTACCTGATATGCTATTTATGTCTCCACCCCCCCCCCCCCCCCCCCCCCCCCCTCCGGAGGAGACATATTGCTTTTGCCTGCGCCGTCTGTCTGTCTGTACGTCCACATTTCTTGTCCGGCCTTTATCTCACAACCCCTTGGCCACATTTCTATACAACTTCACAGGAGTCATCGGTACAATGTCTTGTTGCGCATATTACGAGGGCGTTTAATTTGACCTACTTTTGGATGAGTTATTGCCCTTTTTAGCTCACCTGTGCACGAAGTGCTCAGGGTGAGTTATTGTGATCGCCCTATGTCCGTAGTCCGTCGTCAGTCGTCCGTCGTCCGTCAACATTTTCTCCTCTGTAACCGGTGGGTCAACTGGGATGAAACTTCACAGAAAGCATCCTCGCAATGTCCTCACCAGAATTCCTTAAAATTTTTGGGATCCATGCAGAATTCTGGTTTCCATGGCAACGAAATGAAAAAAACTTCAAAATTCTTAAAAATCTTCTCCTCCCAAAGTGTCAGGCCGATTTTCAAATTATTTTGTAGAAATGATCCTTGGGTGACCCTCTATCAGATTCCTTCAAGCCATGTTGATTGGTCAAAAAACATGGCCCCCAGGGGGGGGGGGGGGCTATTTTGCCAATATGGCTATAGTGCAAACTTAAAAAATCTTCTCCTCCAAAAGTGTCAGGCCGATTTTCAAATAATTTTGTAGAAATGTTCCTTGGGTGACCCTCTATCAGATTCCTTCAAGCCATGTTGATTGGTCAAAAAACATGGCCGCCAGGGGTCGGGGCTATTTTGCCTTTTATGGTTATAGTGAAAACTTAAAAAATCTTCTCCTCCAAAAGTGTCAGGCCGATTTTCAAATAATTTTGAAGAAATGTTCCTTGGATGACCCTCTATCAGATTCCTTTAAGCCATGTTGATTGGTCAAAAATCATGGCCGCCAGGGGGGGCGGGGCTATTTTGCCTTATATAGCTATAGTGCAAACTTAAAAAATCTTCTCCTCCAAAAGTGTGTGGCCGATTTTCAAATAATTTTGTAGAAATGTTCCTTGGGTGACCCTCTATCAGATTCCTTCAAGCCATGTTGATTGGTCGAAAACTATGGCCGCCAGGGGTCGGGGCTATTTTGCCTTTTATGGTTATAGTGAAAACTTAAAAAATCTTCTCCTCCAAAAGTGTCAGGCCGATTTTCAAATAATTTTGTAGAAATGTTCCTTGGATGACCCTCTATCAGATTCCTTTAAGCCATGTTGATTGGTCGAAAATCATGGCCGCCAGGGGGGGGCGGGGCTATTTTGCCTTATATAGCTATAGTGCAAACTTAAAAAATCTTCTCCTCCAAAAGTGTGTGGCCGATTTTCAAATAATTTTGTAGAAATGTTCCTTGGATGACCCTCTATCAGATTCCTTCAAGCCATGTTGATTGGTCAAAAAACATGGCCGCCAGAGGGCGGGGCTATTTTGCCTTTTATGGTTATAGTGAAAACTTAAAAAATCTTCTCCTCCAAAAGTGTCAGGCCGATTTTCAAATAATTTTGTATAAATGTTCCTTGGATGACCCTCTATCAGATTCCTTTAAGCCATGTTGATTGGTCGAAAATCATGGCCGCCAGGGGGGGCGGGGCTATTTTGCCTTATATAGCTATAGTGCAAACTTAAAAAATCTTCTCCTCCAAAAGTGTGTGGCCGATTTTCAAATAATTTTGTAGAAATGTTGCTTGGATGACCCTCTATCAGATTCCTTCAAGCCATGTTGATTGGTCAAAAAACATGGCCGCCAGAGGGCGGGGCTATTTTGCCTTTTATGGTTATATTGAAAACTTAAAAAATCTTCTCCTCCAAAAGTGTCAGGCCGATTTTCAAATAATTTTGTAGAAATGTTCCTAGGGTGACCCTCTATCAGATTCCTTCAAGTCAAGTCGATTGGTCGGAAACTATGCCCGCCAGATGGCGGGGCTTATATAGCTAAAGTGAAAACAAAAATCAGGTGAGCGATTCCAGGGCCATCATGGCCCTCTTGTTTTAAATTGCCATTTCATTCTTGTCCGGCCTTCATCTCACAAACCCTTGGCCACATTTCTATGAAACTTCACAGGAGTCATCGGTACAACGTCTAGTTGCGCATATTACGAGGGCGTTTAATTTGACCTAATTTTGGTTGAGTTATTGCCCTTTTTAGCTCACCTGTGCACAAAGTGCTCAGGGTGAGTTATTGTGATGGCCTTTTGTCCGTCGTCCGTCAACTTTTTCTCCTCAGTAACCAGTGGGTCAATTGGGATGAAACTTCACAGGAAGCAACCCACATTGACCTCACCAGAATTCCTTAAAATTTTCGGGATCCATGCATAATTCTGGTTTCCATGGCAACGAAATGAAAAAAACTTTAAAAATCTTCTTCTCCAGAACTGGTTGGCAGATTTTCAAATAATTTTGTAGAAATGTTCCTTGGATGACCCTCTATCAGATTCCTTCAAGCCATATTGATTGGTCGAAAAACATGGCCGCCAGGGGGCGGGGCTATTTTGCCTTAAATGGCTATAGTGAAAACTTAAAAAATCTTCTCCTCCGAAAGTGTCAGACCGATTTTCAAATAACTTTTGTAGAAAGGTTCCTTGGGTGACCCTCTGTCAGATTTCTTCAAGCCATGTTGATTGGTCAAAAAACATGGCCGCCGCGGGGGGGCTATTTTGCCTTATATAGCTATAGTGCAAACTTGAAAAATCTTCTCCTCCGAAAGTGTCAGGCCGATTTTCAAATAATTTTGTAGAAATGTTCCTTGGGTGATCCTCTATCAGATTCCTTCAAGCCATGTTGATTGGCCAAAAAACATGGCCGCCAGGGGGGCGGGGCTTTTTTGTCTTATATGGCTATAGTGAAAACTTAAAAAAATTCTCCTCCAAAAGTGTTAGGCCGATTTTCAAATAATTTTGTAGAAATGTTCCTTGGATGACCCTCTATCAGATCCCTTTAAGCCATGTTGATTGGTCGAAAATCATGGCCGCCAGGGGGGGGGCGGGGCTATTTTGCCTTATATAGCTATAGTGCAAACTTAAAAAATCTTCTCCTCCAAAAGTGTCAGGCCAATTTTCAAATAATTTTGTAGAAATGTTCCTTGGATGACCCTCTATCAGATTCCTTCAAGCCATGTTGATTGGTCAAAAAACATGGCCGCTAGGGGGCGGGGCTATTTTGCCTTTTATTGCTATAGTGAAAACTTAAAAAATCTTCTCCTCCAAAAGTGTCAGGCCGATTTTTAAATAATTTTGTAGAAATGTTCCTAGGATGACCCTCTATCAGATTTCTTCAAGCCAAGTTGATTGGTTGGAAACTATGCTCGCCAGATGGCGGGGCTTATATAGCTAAAGTGAAAAAAAAATCAGGTGAGCGATTCCAGGGCCATCATAGCCCTCTTGTTTTAAAATTGCCATTTCATTCTTGTCCGGCCTTCATCTCACAACCCCTTTGCCACATTTCTATGAAACTTCACAGGAGTCATCGGTACAACGTCTAGTTGCGCATATTACGAGGGCGTTTAATTTGACCTAATTTTGGTTGAGTTATTGCCCTTTTTAGCTCACCTGAGCTTTGCTCAAGGTGAGTTATTGTGATCACCTTTTGTCCGGCGTCCGTCGTGCATCGTGCGTCGTCCGTCGTGCGTCAACTTCTTCTCCTCAGTAACTAGCGGGTCAATTGGGATGAAACTTCACAGAAAGCATCCTCTCAATGACCTCACCAGATTTCCTTCAAATTTTTGGGATCCATGCATAATTCTGGTTTCCATGGCAACGAAATAAAAAAAAACTTAAAAATTCTTCTTCTCCCAAACTGGTTGGCAGATTTGCAAATAATTTTTTAGAAATGTTCCTTAGATGATCCTCTATCAGATTCCTTCAAGCCGTATTGATCGGTCGAAAAACATGGCTGCCAGGGGGGGGGGGGCTATTTTTCCTTATATGGCTATAGTGAAAACTTAAAAAATCTTCTCCTCCGAAAGTGTAAGACCGATTTTCAAATAATTTTGTAGAAATGTACCTTGGGTGACCCTCTATCAGATTCCTTCAAGCCATGCTGATTGGTCGAAAAACATGGCCGCCAGGGGTGGCGGGCTATTTTGCCTTATATGGCCAAAGTGAAAACTTAAAAAATCTTCAACATCTTCTCCTCAGTAACCAGTAGGTCAATTGGGATGAAACTTCACAGAAAGCATCCTCTCAATGACCTCACCAGAATTCCTTAAAACTTTTGGGATCCATGCAGAATTCTGGTTTCCATGGCAACGAAACGAAAAAAACTTCAAAATTCTTCATCTCCCAAACTGCTTGGCAGATTTTCAAATAATTTTGTAGAAATGTTCCTTGGATGACCCTCCACCAGATTCCTTCAAGCCATGTTGATTGGTCGAAAAACACGGCCGCCAGGGGGGCGGGGCTATTTTGCCTTATATGGCTATAGTGCAAACTTAAAAAATCTTCTCCTCCAAAAGTATCCGGCCGATTTTCAAATAATCTTGTAGAAATGTTCCTAGGGTGACCCTCTATCAGATTCCTTCAAGCCAAGTTGATTGGTCGGAAACTATGGCTGCCAGGGGGCGGGGCTTATATAGCTAAAGTGAAAAAAATTAAAAAATCAGGTGAGCGATTCAAGGGCCATCATGGCCCTCTTGTTTTAAAATTGCCATTTCATTCTTGTCCGGCCTTCATCTCACAACCCCTTTGCCACATTTCTATGAAACTTCACAGGAGTCATCGGTACAATGTCTTGTTGCGCATATTACGAGGGCGTTTAATTTGACCTACTTTTGGATGAGTTATTGCCCTTTTTAGCTCACCTGTGCACGAAGTGCTCAAGGTGAGTTATTGTGATCGCCCTATGTCCGGCGTCCGTCGTCCGTCAACATTTTCTCCTCTGTAACCGGTGGGTCAACTGGGATGAAACTTCACAGAAAGCATCCTCTCAATGTCCTCAGCAGAATTCCTTAAAATTTTCGGGATCCATGCAGAATTCTGGTTTCCATGGCAACGAAATGAAAAAACTTCAAAATTCTTAAAAAATCTTCTCCTCCGAAAGTGTCAGGCCGATTTTCAAATAATTTTGTAGAAATGTTCCTCGGGTGACTTTCTATCAGATTCCTTCAAGCCATGTTGATTGGTCGAAAAACATGGCCGCCAGGGGGGGCGGGGCTATTTTTCCTTATATGGCTATAGTGCAAACTTAAAAAATCTTCTTCTCCAAAAGTGTCAGGCCGATTTTCAAATAAATTTGTAGAAATGTTCCTTGGGCGACCCTCTATCAGATTCCTTCAAGTCTTGTTGATTGGTCAAAAACATGGCCGCCAGGGGGCGGGGCTATTTTGCCTTTTATGGTTATAGTGCAAACTTAAAAAATCTTCAACATCTTCTCCTCAGTAACCGGTGGGTCAATTGGGATGAAACTTCACAGAAAGCATCCTCTCAATGACCTCACCAGAATTCCTTCAAATTTTTGGAATCCATGCAGAATTCTGGTTTCCATGGCAACGAAACGAAAAAAACTTCAAAATTCTACTTCTCCCTAACTGGTTGGCAGATTTTGAACTTATTTTGTAGAAATGTTCCTTGGGTGACTCTCTATCAGATTCCTTGAAGCCATGTTGATTGGTCGAAAAACATGGCCGCCAGGGGGGCGGGGCTTTTTTGCCTTATATGGCTATAGTGAAAACTTAAAAAATCTTCTCCTCCAAAAGTGTCAGGCCGATTTTCAAATAATTTTGTAGAAATATTCCTTGGATGACCCGCTATCAGATTCCTTTAAGCCATGTTGATTGGTCGAAAATAATGGCCGCCAGGGGGGGCGGGGCTTTTTTGCCTTATATAGCTATAGTGCAAACTTAAAAAATCTTCTCCTCCAAAAGTGTCGGGCCGATTTTCAAATAATTTTGTAGAAATGTTCCTTGGATGACCCTCTATCAGATTCCTTCAAGCCATGTTGATTGGTCAAAAAACATGGCCGCCAGGGGGCGGGGCTATTTTGCCTTTTATTGCTATAGTGAAAACTTAAAAAATCTTCTCCTTCAAAAGTGTCAGGCCGATTTTCAAATAATTTTGTAGAAATGTTCCTAGGGTGACCCTCTATCAGATTCCTTAAAGCCAAGTTGATTGGTTGGAAACTATGCCCGCCAGATGGCGGGGCTTATATAGCTAAAGTGAAAAAAAAAATCAGGTGAGCGATTCCAGGGCCATCATGGCCCTCTTGTTTAAAATAAATCACTAACTGACAAAATACAGTCAGCCAGACAAATACCCCTTGGGGGAGACATACGTTTTTCCCAAAAACAACCTCTAGTTTAAGATGTGTTTGATTTTAAAACATCAGATGAAACAAAATTATATCTTAAAATTTACAGATAAGTTATGACATATAGTTGAAAACATTTTCCGAAAAGTAAAAATTGCTCAAAACGATTTGCAGTCTGTAACACAAATTTCAGGAAAGCCCAAATCGGAACACATTTATACAGAAGGTGTCATCGCTTATGACCAAAATTGTGCAGGACTACATGCCAATTGATGCTGCCTGTGATCAGATGGGGAAAAAATTCATGCATGACAGTTTACCACCAGTTTTGAATGAAGGTATCTAGGAGGGCAGTTGTACATTTAGCTTAATTATAGGAATTTTATATGGGAATGTTTTGATATGAGACGGAAATGACAAAGTCATGGGAAAGAAAGAACTTGCTTAAACAATTTCTGTTTCTTTATGAATGTTTTCAAAATGTCCTTTCAAATGTCATTTGCAGTTCGTTCACAAATTTTCACCTTTATATAAGCAGTAGCATATTTATTTCTATACTATAACTCAGCTGATCAATTTAGGGCCATCTTGACCCTCTTGTTAAAGGGGAGAAAGCCTCGATGTTGTAGTGGGAGAGCGTCCGCCTTGGGTGCGGGAAGTCGCAGGTTCAATTCCTGGCGGGGACATACCAAAGACTATATAAATGGTAGAAATGGCTTCCCGCCTTGGCGATCAGGGTTGGTTTCAGGGTTAGCATTAGGACTGACTGGCATGTGGCAGAATAAATAGACCAGTAGTACTGGTAACTTCCCCAGGACAGGCCGTGATATAACTGAAAAATTAATGAATGCGGCGTAAAACACCAAACAATCAATCAACTGTTTCAGGGGAGTGAGGCATCTGTATCTATGGACAAATTTGGGTTCCCTGCTTTGACAGGGTGTTGAATAAGGAGCACCTTTTCACTGTCAGTCTGTTTATCTATCAAGCTAACAATTTGTGCATTCCTTTAAACACTCATATCTTCCCTAGAAGCATATTTTGTCATCCTGGTACAAACTTGGAATTTGGTTTGTGTATCAATCATAAAGGAGAATATTTCAATATTTTAGAAGAAAAATCATGCAGTGTACATGGGCATGGTGAACACTGGGACCCAGCTTTGAAGACAATAAAGGGGACAACTGAAATAGAGCCGGACGCCATGGTCAAACTTATCAGAAAAGGTGCAATAAGGTAAAAATAATTCATAATATTATTCGAAGGTCTATTTTGGTTGCACATTGATTATCAAGTGAGTTGTTTAACCTTTTCCCACTTGCAGGCATATTTTGAAGCATCTACAGCAGACAACCTTTGTAAACATTGTGACAAAAGGAGAAATGTCTCATATCATGTAATTTTATTGTGTTTGGGAAAGAGTTTCAAGAAAAGGATCGTAACAGTAATTTTACAAGACATTTTGAGTTGTCTGTCTAAAAAACATTGTAAGTCATCTGTAGCTCGTCTGTGTTTCGAGGAAGAAAAAAACGGGATATTGTGATACTCTTTGTTTCTTCGTCTGCATGTCTATACCAAGTCACATGACTGGCTTTATTAATTATTCAGTAATGCCACTTTTTCACTTAAGAAAAAAGCAGACGAGCGTTGGCGTCCCTTGTGGCATTCTTGTTTTCATCTGTGTGTCACACTTTCATTTGTAAACATGTACAGATTTATTGGCAAACGAGGCACATGTCCTTTCGCAAACTCTTTCCATGTCATGATTTCTTGATTATTTGCTCTTTTATCCCTTATAAGGACATTGTGCAACTTTTAGATTCTTCAAGTTGAAATTATCTGATCTCCATTAACTAGAAATTTTAAGATCGAATAAGAAACTGTGTATGTGGGAAAGGGTTTAAGTTCTACTACACAATATCCAAAGATTGGAAAGGGTTCAAGTCTTTTACACATTTTATATAATTTCAGGTTAGTTACAGAGAATGATGAAGTGAGAGTTTACCATAACTTAGAAAACAGTCGTGTCTACCATGAAAAAGATCCAAAGTTTATTGACATAACACCTGAGGTAAAGTATGCTTACTCTTTAAGATAATTATCTTGTATACATATTTCACCATTATCAGTGGACCCTTTCTGACCAGTGTCCGACAAATCCATTGCCCGGAGCCCGCGGGCTACCACAATAATTGCCCGGGCTACTGTCATTTTCAAATGAAAGCCCGGCGGGCTACTGTTTATTCCCGTGTCTGGTAGCCCGGCTTAATTACTTACACACATGTCGTGTATAAACAGTGACTGTATGTTACATGCGAAAACCACTCGCTGTGACCAAAATTAATTAGCATAACCGGCGGGAAAAAAATCATATGACTTAATAATTGCGATTTCATTGGAAGAAATGAGAAATTGGGTCAATGACGTTAACGACCCGACGACCCCGATCAAGAGTGGACCCCGATGTTTACATTCAACGCTGTTTACCGATTTCAAATTCTCAGTAGGGAACCATGATTAACATTGCGCAATTATCAAAATGGCGGCTATGTTGTGAATAATAGCGTAACACATGAAACAAATTTAACGAGTTACATGTGTTACGGTATTATTCGCGTCATTGTTTTTGACAATATTTTATGATTTAACCCTTTCCCTCATACAACAATTATGCAGCAGACGACTTTGAACATATTTTGTCAAAAAATCAAAAATATAATGGATAACCTATGACTAAGTGGAAAACATTGTGGTAAAAGGAGATATTGCTTGTTTTGATCAATTTCTTCTGTTGTCACTATGTTTTCAGAAAGCTGTCTGCTGCAGAGACGTCAGAGAGCGTCTATATGAGGGAAAGGGTTAATAACTTCATTGAACCTGATAAATTTGACTTTTGGTTAATAAAATTGAATCTTATTTAATATGGCGTTCTTTGTAAAACTGACACTCGTATCGTATGCCCTGTTTCGGTGAGGGACCTAAATCGGTGACCTCCAATTTAAAGAGTTTATACTACATCATTTGATTTTTTGGTCTCAAGTTTAAACATTTCTGTCACTAGCTTTTAAATCTTTTGTAAATATGGATAAAATACATACATTTTATGCAGAATATTTCAAATAACCTAGTGAAAAGTAATCTTGAAAATCTTTAGTACCAATTTTCTCCTATCTATTTTTGTTAACGGAATGCTGCACTTCAGGTCTTTTGCAACACAGTCATGTTATTTGAAATGGTCATTACCCTTAAATCATGTACATGGTGTGCTCTTAATATTATGTTTGTACAGAAGTAGAAAACAAAAATAATCATAAAACACTCATTGGCATCCGCGATATTTCGGGCTACCAGCTTCCAAATCTGGTAGCCCAGTGGGCTACCAAACAATTCTGAAATTTGTCGGACACTGCTGACATACATCAAATCTGCAGCAGACAACTTTCAACACACCAGGAATAAACATGAAAATTCTTTATAAATGAAAGTATAATTATTGTACAGAGTTGAAAACATTGAGGCAAAATTAGAAATTGCTCATGATGAGAAATTTTATTTTCCATGTATATGGGTCAAAATGCATCTACAAAGGGGAAAGCGTTAAACCAAAGATCATGGTGGAGTGCCCCTTGCTAGCCTAGTACTGGTTTCTGTACCCAGGGATCATGAATTAATGTTCTCTGGCCTTGATATAACTGAAATGATGTTGAAAAACAGTCAAACCCCAACAAAACAAATCTGAAAATATTGTAAATAGTTTGGTTATGTGATTAGAGATATATTATGCAGAAAACATGTTTACTTCTTATCTAGACCTCATGTGTAGGTCAGATTTGAATTATTCATTGCACAAAATGTTTGTTACAGGGTACTTTGTGGATTCAAAAATCATATCCTAGTTGCACTCTAACATTAGTGATAAGATATTTAGTAACATTCCTTGGCTAGGCCCAATACTTTTATAGACATGCACACAGCATAACACCCTTTAATTGAATGACTCACAGAAAAGACTGAATCTAAATGCATCACAACACAATTGGAGGATGAAAAGGAAACACTCATTGGGAGCAATAATATGTATTGCAATTTGGTGCAGAAAGGTCAAGATGTGGTCATGTTGGTCTTTCCTGTTGAACGAATAATGAATATACTTGTCTATTTTACATGCATTACCAGTATTTATAGAACCAATGTTTTATTTGTAGATGGCGCCAGCAGTTGAGCATCTTGTCAATCATTATCCAGAGTATGTATCAGTGGACAGTTTACCATCATCAACTATTGAAGAGAATGTAGAAATAGCCTCCATCTTGTATGACAAAGGTTTGTTGGTGACGGGAGAACCACTCGATGCCATGTATGAAGATGATGAAAGCCCAACAGAGAAACGCTGAAGAAAAGAGTTGAAATATTTTATCCCTTTCCCACTTGTAGATGCATTTTGTTGCATCTGCAGCAGATGACTTGTGATAACATTATAGCAAAAGGAGAAATTACTCAGTCGGCAATTCTTCTTTTTGCCACAATGTTTCAAACTGATCTCAATGGCTTTATCTTCATTTATAGAGATTTTCTACATCTTTGCCTGAATGTTTTCAAAGGCGCCAGCTGCAGATTTGTTATATGTGGGAAAGAGATAACAGAAAATCCAGAAAACAACATGGTTTAACCCGTTACACCTCCTTAGGTATTTCAAGTCAGAATTGTCATCTGGAGAAATGAAGAGCAAGTGGAAAAACTGTAAATGAGAGTGTCATGTTATAAAATTGAAATATCTTTCAACAATGCTGTGTTGAATTCAATAAAGCTCACAGCACCTTTATTTCTGACAGATGGATGTAATGTGCATTCCCTCTATACATTTACCCATCACTGCCATGTGACTTATGGTGATGGGTGAGTGATCACTCTATATGTATCTCTATGCAAAGTGACCGTGTCACATAGTTAAAATGTGACAGTTCAGTGTAGATGAGGAATATATGATTCAAAATATGTGGAAAAGTGGGTGATTGTTTAAAAATAAAGTGGCAAGGCTAATGTTTTATTGTTAAATGTCTTATATCCACTTTTATGACAGAATCCAAGATTCTGGGACATTAAGTGTTTGTACTGTCTGATATTTTCAAAGTCGCCTGCAGCAAATTTGTCATATTTAGGAAAGGGTTAAGCATGTTGAATGTTTGTCTGGTATCCTTGTTGGTTATGCCAAACATCTACTTGTGACATTGACCTTTCACCTACTTTGGTAATTTTAAAATTGGCATTAACTTTTTACCTGTCAGTAATAATGCATTCTTATTAAGCATGTGTATTTCGTTTTGACAAGCCTTTCTAGTTATACGAATATTTTTCATATTCTGGCCTTGACATTGACCTTTGACTAACTGCAGGAAATACCGGTACTTGTTGTCACCCGGATAAGTTGAGTGATATTGTCATTTAAATTTTAGAATGATTTAATATCATATAGTTGTAGTTGCAGATACATGCAATTGATATATAATTTATCTTGATTGGTTTTAAAGTGTTATTGTTACTAAACCTATTACACACTCAGAATCTTAACATTGTACATGTTTAATTTGTTTAACCCTTACCCACATGTGGATTCATTTTGATGTATCCAATCTTTGTGTAAGTAGTATCTCATTGACTGCTTTATCGGACAATTATCTCCTGCCCCATTGTGTTCATTATTTTAAAAGGACAAATTTAAATTGTGCTTTACCTTATCATTTTTCAAGCAATGATTGGGTTTTTTTAGACTGAAGGCATCTTGGGATCTATAACGGTGGAAGTGTTTAACCCTTTCTCTCCTATGGACGCATTTTGACGATTATTGCAAACATTGTGGCAAAAGGAGAAATGAGCAGTTTCCTCTTTTTGTCACAATATTTTCAGTAATTACACTTTCATTAACAGATATTTTTTAATATTTTCAAAGTTGTCTGTAGTATTTTTGTTTGTATGTTGGAAAGGGTTAATAGTATAATACTATGTCAAGAGTTTGATAAACATTTAAATCATCTAAGTCACTCAGTAACATTCAATCATACAGAAGAGTTCTCTAACAATTTCTCCTTTTCATACATTGTTTCAAACATTGTTTCTAATTTTTTATACAAAATATACTTCCAATTTCAAAAATGTTGCCATATTTTAAATGCTGACAAATCAGAATAATGTTTTACTGATGTGTCAATGACCTATCTATGTTGATATTATGATCAAAACTGAGTTCTCCACATACAACAATTTTGCAGCAGACGACTTTGAAAACATTTAGACAAAAATATGAAAATTCTCTTTAAATGATTATGTAACTATTGAATACAGTTGAAAACATTGTGGCAAAAGGAGGAATTTGCTTGTTTTGAGCAATTCTCCTTTGATCACGCTGTTTTCAAAAAGATGTCTGCTGCAGAGGTGTTGAAAAGCGACTATATGTGGGAAAGGGTTAAAGGATTGGAGAATGATTTTGTTAAAATAATATCACATTTAATGAAAGGATCTGAACTCAATGGGATATATAGTACATTCATATCTGTCTCAACATTATTTGTATTATATAAAGATATTGCATGTGAATAAAAGTTACAATTAATATTATACTGAGTTTTGTGTTTTATCTTCTTTACCGATATTAATTAACCCTTTCCCACATACAATAGATCTGCAACAGAAGACTTTTGAAAAACATCTTGGAAAAAGTATGGTCACCTTCTATAAATAACAAAATAATTAGTAAATAAAGTTGGAAAACATTGTGGAAAATGGGGAAATTGCTCATAAATTTTTCCATTTGTACAATGTTTTAAAAAATCGTCCGCGTCAGAAAGCCTCTATATGTGGGAAATGGTTCAAGTTATCTTTGATTAGCCCTTTCTCACGTACACCAAACATACAGCAGACGGATTTCAAAACATAGGCAAATATCTATAAATGAAAGTTTAATTATTGAATAGAGTTTAAAACATTGAGGCAAAATAAGAAAATGCTCTTTTCATTTTGTGCAACACACATGTTATGTAACACTCAGGTCCTTCTAAACAAAGACCTCTTTACAGGTCAGTTACAACTCATGTCATACCATGTAGTAGACACACTAAGATGCTTGGTAAGGGATAGCATTATGATTGATTAACTTTGGTTCGGACAACTTGTCTATAGTAATGGGAATAGCCCAGACAATATCACAATTGAGATTGTGTTAAAAGCTTCGTTGATATGTATTAAAGCATGGAATTAATATATTTATTAATTATATAGTGTCCACTTAGTGCTATGGTAACTCAATATATGGTCAGTAGACAGTTGTCATAGTGATGCGCTCTGGAGATGTCGGATTAAATATACCTCATTGGTCTTTGTCAAGCAAATGTAAACAAAAATGCTTACAACAAATTGGGGGTAAGATCAAATTCAAAATATGAACAAGAGGACCAGTATCGCTCCACTGCATTAGGCAACAAGGAACATTTCTACAAAATTATTTTAAAATCTTTGAAATACTATCGGAGAAGAAGACTTTTAAAGTTTTAACTTTAGCAATATAAGGCAAAACAGCCCCCTGGTCGCTTGAAGGAATCTGAATGGGAGTCGCCCAAGAAACATTTATACAAAATTATTTGGAAATCGGACGGATACTTTTGGAGGAGAAGATTTGTTTAAGTTGCACTATAGCATTTTAAGGCAAAACAGCCTCGCCCTCTGGTGTCCATGTTTTTCGACTAATCAAAATGGCTTGAAGGAATTGGATAAAGGATCACATTAGGAACAATTTTCTATAAAAAAAGATTGAAATCGGACAGATACTTTTGGAGGAGAAGATTTGTTAAAGTTATTGCTATAGCCATATAAGGCAAACATGGGTTTTTTTACCAATCAACATGGCTTGATGGAATCTGATAGAGGGTCACCCAAGGAACAATTTTAACAATTTATTTGAAAATCGGTCATCCTGTTTGAGGGGAGATTTTTTTCTTTTTGTTGCCATGGACACCATAATTCTGCATGGATCAAACAAATTTGAAGAAATCATGGTGAGGACATTGAGAGGATGCTTTCTGTGAAGTCTCATCACAATTGACCCACTGGTTACAGAGGAGAAGATGTTGATGCACGCCGGACAAAGGGCGATCACAATAACATCTAGGTAAAGTTATGGAAATTCTCTATAAATGAAGGTGTTATTAAAGAGGATAGTTGAAAACATTGTGGCAGAAGGAGAAATTACTCATCATAACCAAGATTATTACTTAAGTAATCGAGCATCATGTATACCATATGTGTACATGAAGGAATAACAGTGGGGATGTTTAACTCGGTCCTTTTTGGATCAGGTCCTTTTAACCCGTTACAGGGTCACCCAAGGAACATTTCTACAACATTATTTGGAGATTGATTGGCCTGATACTTTTGGAGTAGAAGATTTTTAATTCACTATAGCCATATGCATGAGCAAAACAGCCCCGCCCCCTGGTGAACATGTTTTTAACCAATCAACATTGCTTGAAAAAAATCACCAAAGGAAGATTTCTACACAATTATTTGAAAATCTAGGAATTTCAGATGTGGACGAAATTCCTTAACACATCATGCACAGTATATTTTTCAATCATGACAATGTTATGACAAAAATAAATAAAATAGTCATAATACACTCACCCTTTAAATTATAGGTCTATACTTTACAATCATCTTCAAACAGATGAAATTGTTTGTATTTTTGTTTTTAAATTAAGTTCCTTATCATGGCAAAGTTAAAAAAATATATATATATTATATTTTATAATCATTTGCAAACACAAAATCATTTGCAAACACAACTGGAAAAAAGATAAAATGTTATGTACTTTTCCCAAAATGTTTCGGTATAGCTAGATAGCGAAAACGGGAGACACTCAAAATCCCCATGGTTCAAAAATGGCATAGTACTACAAATCCCCATGGTTAAAATGTTAGGGTACTCAAAATCCCAATGGCTAAAATGTTAGGGTATTCAAAATCCCCATAATAACATATACAAAATGCAAATTGCCTCAACAGGGTAAAGCGGTTAAATAGCATGTATGTATAAATATATATATATATATATATATAAGTATGGATCCTACATTAAGGGGAAATGCCATTTTTCTATAACTTAAGGCGAACTTATTTCTAAGAACTATTTTTGAAAAATTATTCAGGTTATTTAGAAAATCAATTTACTACAGACCTTTTCACCTTATAAACTATCTCCGTGGCCTTCTAATTTCACCCTAAACCCCATTTTAAGACAGTTTTTTCCTTAAGTGCTTCCCCTTAAGTAAAGACGAATAAACGATTCCCCTTATGTCGCTAAAATTTCCCTCAAGTCGGTTTCTAACTATAAAACCAGCATAATGACGAAAATATTAAATTACATATCTTCTTATATTTAATGAATATTTCTTAGATAAGTTTATTGTACGATTTTCTGTACAGAAGAAAAACAGCATCTACCGTTTCTGCAATTATCTCTTAATTAAAGTGAATTATGTATCAAATGAGTATGTTTGACCTTACTTTCCTACGCTACTCTTTTTAGGTCTATGGGATGGCATTGTTCCTGGCGTCCACCCGTTTGTAAACTGTTTTTTAGCTCACCTGAGCTTTGCTCAAGGTGAGTTATTGTGATCGCCTTTTGTCCGGCGTCCGTCGTGCGTCGTGCGTCGTGCGTCGTGCGGTGTGCGTCGTGCGTCAACTTCTTCTCCTCAGTAACCAGTGGGTCAATTGGGATGAAACTTCACAGAAAGCATCCTCTCAATGACCTCACCAGATTTCCTTCAAATTTTTGGGATCCATGCAGAATTCTGGTTTCCATGGCAACGAAATGAAAAAAACTTCAAAATTCTTCTTCTCCCAGACTGGTTGGCAGATTTTCAAATAATTTTGTAGAAATGTTCCTTGGATGACCCTCTATGAGATTCCTTCAAGCCATGTTGATTGGTCGAAAAACATGGCCGCCAGGGGAGGCGGGGCTATTTTGCCTTATATGGCTATAGTGAAAACTTAAAAAATCTTCTCCTCCGAAAGTGTCAGGCCTATTTTCAAATAATTTTGTGGAAATGTTCCTTGGATGACCCTCTATCAGATTCCTTCGAGCCATGTTGATTGGTCGAAAAACATGGCCGCCAGGGGGGCGGGGCTATTTTGCCTTATATGGCTATAGTGAAAACTTAAAAAATCTTCTCCTCCGAAAGTGTCTGACCGATTTTCAAATAATTTTGTAGAAATGTTCCTTAAGTGACCCACTATCAGATTACTTGAAGCCATGTTGATTTGTCGAAAAATATGGCCGCCAGTGGGCAGGGCTATTTTGCCTTATATGGCTATAGTGAAATCTTAAAAAATCTTCTCCTCCGAAATTGTCAGACCGATTTTCAAATAATTTTGTAGAAATGTTCCTTGGATGACCCTCTATCAGATTCCTTCAATCCAAGTTGATTGGTCGAAAAACATGGCCGCCAGGGGGGGCGGGGCTATTTTGCCTTATATGGCTATAGTGAAAACTTAAAAAATCTTCTTCTCCGAAAGTGTCCGGCCGATTTTCAAATAATTTTGTAGAAATGTTCTTTTGATGACCCACTTTCAGATTCCTTCAAGCCATGTTGATTGGTCAAAAAACATGGCCGCCAGTGGGCAGGGCTATTTTGCATTATATGGCTATAGTGAAAGCTTAAAAAATCTTCTCCTCCAAAAGTGTCTGGCTGATTTTCAAAAGAAATTGTAGAAATGTTCCTAGGGTGGCCCTCTATCGGATTCCTTCAAGCCAAGTTGATTGGTCGGAAACTATGGCTGCCAGGGGGCGGGGCTTATATGGCTAAAGTGAAAAATAAATAAAATTAGGTGAGCGATTCCAGGGCCATCATGGCCCTCTTGTTTGGTAACACGACACAGTTCACAGTTTTCAAACTTGCACATATTGTTCATATTGATGAGAGCTCGGGTACTATTGACGCCATTGATGACCAGATGTGATCCAGACCAACTAGCAGACACCAGTGATGACCAGACCGACTACCAGACGATATTGATGCCCAGATCAACTACAATGACCAGATGAGATCAAGACCAACTAGCAGACGCCATTGATGACCAGGTGTGATCTAGATCAACAAGCATACGCTAGTGAGGACCAGACCTACAACCAGACGCCAGTGATGACCAATCCAACTAGCAGACGACATTGATGACAAAATGTGATCCAGACCAACTACCAAACGACATTGATGACCAGACCAACTACTAGATGACAATAATGACCAGACTAACTACCAGACGCCATTGATGACCATAATGTGATCAAGACAAACGAGCAGACGACATTGATGACCAGCTGTGATTCAGACCAACTAGCACACGCCAATGAGGATCAAACCTACTACCAGATGCCAGTGATGACCAGATGTGATCCAGACCAAGTAGCAGTGTTGTTATTTGTGTTACAAAGTATTGTATATAATAATGCAGTTAATTGTTCAGGTAGTCGTTCATTTCCAGCTTATAAAGAACAACTTAGTCACTTTTATTATATTCGGTATATTTTCGCCTAAATTGCTAGTTTTGTGGTTTCAAGTTATGATTATTATTCCGTTACATTCAGCGCTGGCATTTGCCAAATGATCTATACTTTCAAACGGAAGCATTGTTCAGATTAGACAGGAGCAACTCTATGACATGTTAAGTTATATAGCATATTCCCATAAGTGGGTTATGTGTGCAAGATGCTGTGTATAAAGGTATGATAACATTTCATCACATTTAAACATTGATTTATTTCCATAACTCAGAAGTACGTACTGCAACCAACAGTAGCTATTACTTGTCAATAGCAATAGTGTTATTATTAAAAGCTGCCATTAGTTAGAAAATGTACGGCTTTTGTGTTACAATGTATTATATATAATAATTCAGTTAATATTGTATTCGCCTTAAATGTGCAAACTACCGTGTATAATAGTATGATAACATTTCGTGACATTGAAATATTGATTACCTATGTCACGTTGTCATATTTATTTCCACAACACAGAAGCACGTACAACCAGCAACAGCAGCTACCACTTTGTCAATAGTAATAGTGTTATTGTTAAAAGTTGGTTTCGGTTAGTCAATGTACGGCATTTGTGTTACAATATATTATATATTATAATGCAGTTCATTGTTCCAGTAGTCGTTCATTTCCAGATTATAAAGAATCTATACTTTTACTACATAAGACAGTAGCCACTCCTTGACATTTTAATTCATACCGTATGGTATATCGCCTTAAGTGTGCAAAATACCGTCTAAAAAGGTATGATAATATTTCGTGACGTAGTGTTCTTGTTAAATGTTTGCTTCCGTTAGCCAAAGTACGGCCCTTGTGTTACAATATATTGTATATATATAATAATGCCGTTAATTGTTCAGGTAGTCAATCATTTTCCGATTATAAAGATCCCCTTAATCACTCCTTGTCATTTTAACTTATACAGCATTGCCGGTTCGCCTAAAATAAGCAGAATATATGTATACAGTTATGGTAACTTTGTGACATTTAAGTTCATTCCTTTCCTTTCCTGTCTGAGTCAGTTGTCACGGAAGCAAGCAAATCGGGCAACCGTGTTCATAACTTCGCAATAATATTATTATTGTTAAAATTTGCGTTTCGTAAGCAGACGTTATATTTGTGATCTATGATGTGTTGTATATAATAAATAAGATAATGCTTTTTCTAGAAAGTTATTCATTTTCAGATTAAAAAGAATATTTTATATTTAACGACAACCAATGTTTATTATTAATATCATTTTTATTATATTCGGTACATTTTCGCCTTAAGTGTTAGTTTTAAGGTTTCAATGTATGACTATTATTCCGTTACGTTAAGTCAACGCTGGCATTTGCCAACGTAGTTATACTTTCGAACGGAAGCAATCTTTAGCTTAGACAGCAGCCACTCTTTGACTTTTTAAATTGTACAGAATGTTCGCATAAGTGGGTTATGTGTGCAAGATACCGTGTATAAAGGTATGTTAACATTTCATCACATTTAAACGTTGATTTATTTCCATAGCACAGAAGTACGTACAGCAACCAACAGTAGCTATTACTTGTCAATAGCAATAGTGTTTTTATTAACAACTGCCTTTAGTTAGAAAATGTACGTCTTCTGTGTTACAATGTATTGTATATAATAATTCAGTTAATGTTGTATTCGCCTTAAGTGTGCAAACTACCGTGTACAACGGTATGATAACATTTCGTCACATTGAAATATTGATTACATTTGTCATATTTCTTTCCACACCACAGAAGCACGTACATCCAGCAACAGTAGCTATAATATTGTCAAAATTGAATCACTACTGCCATATAATGCAAAATAGCATAGCCTAGCGACCATGTTTCCGACTTAATAACATGGCTTGGGGGAATAATTAGTTTAAGAAAGCACCTCTGCAAAAGTATTTAAAAATGAAGAATTTTCAAGTGTTCACTATAGCCATATACAACTCATAACGTGATGCTAAGGACGGAATAGTAACATACAGTAACGTTACAAAGCGCTCTCATCCGACATTTGATTATGTAGAGACCTCTTCTTCTACTTTGTTACTGTCTAGGGCTTAGTGCATCGCAGGCAATTGAGGCCATCAAAATGGTAAAAACAACCAATTAGGCATATTTACAAATAAAAATGAAATAAAAAACATCTGTGTTAGTTTAGGCTGTGTATGACTGCAGACGGGACTTAAATCAGTCTACATACGTGATCTGCGCAAGGTCCGGAGGAAGGGGGTTCCAGTCTCTGACAGTTCTAGGAAAAGACTGTGCTTGTACTGTTCATGGTACAGTGTTTGGTACATATTTTATAGATGACACGTAGTGAAAAATCGATAGACATACAAAAAAAACAATTTGGTCTATTTAAAATGTGTTTGATGCCCCGCTTATTACTTGTGATTTGTTAATTGTATATTATTATTTATTTATATATACATATGTATATGTGTATTTATGTCTATATGTAGGGGATGGATAAATGGAATGGTACGCAGGACAGGGTAGACGAGAGAGACAACCGACATTGTATATTTGACATTGAAGTTTATATGAAGATTTGCAAGGGGTCTTTGAACGCGATTTGATTTACACTAAAGTTAATTAGTACTCGTGTGAGACCAGTATGGCAAAATATGCGAATGGGCCCTGGTATTTTTCTTGAATATAGTGATCTAAGCCAAACCGATGGTATGGTCGGATAGAGGAGAGTTTCTTCTACCATCAAATGCCAAAATAACCTAGGATCGGGCTACTATAAAACGTTTGCGATGTGGAACACAAGTTGAATACACACATTTGCGATCCATTTGGGTATCACACTGGTGTACTTTCTCCTAAATTAATGTTTATATATATATTTTAGTTGAATGTCTTTAGGGCCATGCAGATGATACTGGCAGGTTATACATTCTTTTTTAATGATGTTTTATGCTACTTTCCAAAACACCACAGTTTGGCGTGTTTCTTCTCAAGGATGTTTCGTGTCACTTTCCACAATGTTTCCGTCATATCACTGTGTGAGAACAGAACATAACAGACTATAAGTTTTATTCATATATGGTTCAACTTGAAAATATTTACATTATACATGGGCATACGAAACATATCAGACGATGACAATTTGTTTAATGCTAATCCTCTGTCTGGGTTTCTGTGATAAAGAACAGAACAGAACAGAACAGAACCTTTCATTAATATAACATACCAATACATAGGGCATACACAAACTATATACCAGACGATGTTAATATTAATGTTAGATGTAATATTCAAAGGTCGATTTGATTACGTTGTTGTTTTTCTTAGGCCGTTTTCAACAGCATTTATGTCCAAACACCCTCACAGTTCACATACTCATGCGTCCTGGGTGAATCAACACATCTACGCGATAGGACTAAACACAGTCTGGTATAAGGAATCATTGCTAATCATGTTTTCAAAGGTCGTTTTGACTGCACTTTGCGGAGTTTTAGGCCGTTTTGAACAGCATTTATGTCCAATCAACCCCACAGTTCACATACTCATGCGTCCTGGGCGAATCAAGCCAACTATGCAATAGGACTGAAAACAGTGTGGTAAGAGGAGACATTGCCCATCGTGCTTTCAATGGTCGTTTTGATTGCGTTGTTGGGTTTACAACAGCATTTATGTTAAATACCCCCTCACTCCTCACACACACATGCTTCCTGGGTGAATCAACACATCTACGCGATACTACTGAAAACAGTGTGGTATAAGGAGTCATTGCTCATCATGTTTTCGAAGGTCGCTTTGAGTGGACTGTACGGAGTTTTAGGCCGTTTTCCACATCATTCAAGTCATACCACCCCGTCAGTTCACACACTCGTGATCCCTGGGTGAATCAACCCTGCTATGCAATAGACCTGAACACATTGTGGCAAGAGAAGCAATTGCCCGCCAAGCTTTAACGTGTCGTCTTGTTTGCACATACTCATGTTTTTGAGTGATTCTACCCAGCTAGGCAATAGGACTGAAAACAGTGTGGTAAGAGGAGCCATTGTTCATCATGTTTTCAAAGGTCGTTTTGATTGCGTTGTTGGGTGTTTTACGCCGTTTTCAACATCATATATGTCAAATCGCACGCACTGTTCATACACTCATGCGTCCTGGGTGATTCAACCCAGCTATGCGTTAGGACTGAAAACAGTGTGGAAAGAAGAGCCATTGCTAATCATGATTTCAAAGGTCGTTTTGTTTGTATTGTTGGGTGCTTTACGCCGTTTTCAATATCATATATGTCAAATCACACACACTCCTGGGTGATTCAACCCACATACTCAATAGTACTGAACACACTGTGACAAAGGGAGCAATTGCCCGTCCTGCTTTCAGAGGTCGTTTTGTTGGTATTGTTGGGTGTTTTAGGCCGTTTTCCACATCATTCAAGTCATACCACCCCGTCAGTTCACACACTCGTGATCCCTGGGTGAATCAACCCTGCTATGCAATAGACCTGAACACATTGTGGCAAGAGAAGCAATTGCCCGCCATGCTTTAAAATGTCGTTTTGTTTGCATTGTATGGGTTTTGATCTTGGAAGCGAGTTGTTGCACGACTAAATAACTGTGGAAAGTGGCATAAAATAGCTGCATGTGGGAAAGGGTGAGTATGTGTTCACTGGTCTTCGCACCTCTGCAGGTCAAATCCCTTTCGGCGGTACAGTGAACGATTTTCCCATAACCCCGTTCCCACATGCATACACTCCCTATAAATGAACTATCGAAAACATTGTGATAAAAACAGCCATTGCTCATCATGTTTTCAACGGTGGCTTTGCTTGCATTGTTGGGGTTTTAGGCCGTTTTTCAACAGCGTGTATGCCCGATCGCCATCCCAGTGCACATACTCGTGTTTTTGTGTGATTCTACCCAGCTAGGCAATCGGACTGAAAACAGTGTGGTAAGAATCAACCCATCTACGCGATAGGACTGAAAACAGTGTGGTATAAGGAGCCATTGTTCATCATGTTTTCAAAGGTCAATGTGATTGCATTGTTGGGGTTTATAGGCCGTTTTCAACAGCATTTATGTCCAATCACTCTCACAGTTCACAAACTCATGGGACCTGGGAGAATCAACCTAGCTATGCGTTAGGACTGAAAACAGTGTGGAAAGAGGAGCCATTGCTAATCATGATTTCAAAGGTCGTTTTGTTTGTATTTTTGGATTGTTTACGCCGGTTTCAACATCATATATGTCAAATCACCCGCACTGTTCACAAACTAATGCGTCCTGGGTGATTCAATCCAGCTACTCAATAGTACTGAACACACTATGACAAAGGGAGCAATTGCCCGCCCTGCTTTCAGAGGTCGTTTTGTTGGTATTGTTGGGTGTTTTAGGCCGTTTTCCACATCATTCAAGTCATACCACCCCGTCAGTTCACACACTCGTGATCCCTGGGTGAATCAACCCTGCTATGCAATAGACCTGAACACATTGTGGCAAGAGAAGCAATTGCCCGCCAAGCTTTAACGTGTCGTCTTGTTTGCACATACTCATGTTTTTGAGTGATTCTACCCAGCTAGGCAATAGGACTGAAAACAGTGTGGTAAGAGGAGCCATTGTTCATCATGTTTTCAAAGGTCGTTTTGATTGCGTTGTTGGGTGTTTTACGCCGTTTTCAACATCATATATGTCAAATCGCACGCACTGTTCATACACTCATGCGTCCTGGGTGATTCAACCCAGCTATGCGTTAGGACTGAAAACAGTGTGGAAAGAAGAGCCATTGCTAATCATGATTTCAAAGGTCGTTTTGTTTGTATTGTTGGGTGCTTTACGCCGTTTTCAATATCATATATGTCAAATCACACACACTCCTGGGTGATTCAACCCACATACTCAATAGTACTGAACACACTGTGACAAAGGGAGCAATTGCCCGTCCTGCTTTCAGAGGTCGTTTTGTTGGTATTGTTGGGTGTTTTAGGCCGTTTTCCACATCATTCAAGTCATACCACCCCGTCAGTTCACACACTCGTGATCCCTGGGTGAATCAACCCTGCTATGCAATAGACCTGAACACATTGTGGCAAGAGAAGCAATTGCCCGCCATGCTTTAAAATGTCGTTTTGTTTGCATTGTATGGGTTTTGATCTTGGAAGCGAGTTGTTGCACGACTAAATAACTGTGGAAAGTGGCATAAAATAGCTGCATGTGGGAAAGGGTGAGTATGTGTTCACTGGTCTTCGCACCTCTGCAGGTCAAATCCCTTTCGGCGGTACAGTGAACGATTTTCCCATAACCCCGTTCCCACATGCATACACTCCCTATAAATGAACTATCGAAAACATTGTGATAAAAACAGCCATTGCTCATCATGTTTTCAACGGTGGCTTTGCTTGCATTGTTGGGGTTTTAGGCCGTTTTTCAACAGCGTGTATGCCCGATCGCCATCCCAGTGCACATACTCGTGTTTTTGTGTGATTCTACCCAGCTAGGCAATCGGACTGAAAACAGTGTGGTAAGAATCAACCCATCTACGCGATAGGACTGAAAACAGTGTGGTATAAGGAGCCATTGTTCATCATGTTTTCAAAGGTCAATGTGATTGCATTGTTGGGGTTTATAGGCCGTTTTCAACAGCATTTATGTCCAATCACTCTCACAGTTCACAAACTCATGGGACCTGGGAGAATCAACCTAGCTATGCGTTAGGACTGAAAACAGTGTGGAAAGAGGAGCCATTGCTAATCATGATTTCAAAGGTCGTTTTGTTTGTATTTTTGGATTGTTTACGCCGGTTTCAACATCATATATGTCAAATCACCCGCACTGTTCACAAACTAATGCGTCCTGGGTGATTCAATCCAGCTACTCAATAGTACTGAACACACTATGACAAAGGGAGCAATTGCCCGCCCTGCTTTCAGAGGTCGTTTTGTTGGTATTGTTGGGTGTTTTAGGCCGTTTTCCACATCATTCAAGTCATACCACCCCGTCAGTTCACACACTCGTGATCCCTGGGTGAATCAACCCTGCTATGCAATAGACCTGAACACATTGTGGCAAGAGAAGCAATTGCCCGCCAAGCTTTAACGTGTCGTCTTGTTTGCACATACTCATGTTTTTGAGTGATTCTACCCAGCTAGGCAATAGGACTGAAAACAGTGTGGTAAGAGGAGCCATTGTTCATCATGTTTTCAAAGGTCGTTTTGATTGCGTTGTTGGGTGTTTTACGCCGTTTTCAACATCATATATGTCAAATCGCACGCACTGTTCATACACTCATGCGTCCTGGGTGATTCAACCCAGCTATGCGTTAGGACTGAAAACAGTGTGGAAAGAAGAGCCATTGCTAATCATGATTTCAAAGGTCGTTTTGTTTGTATTGTTGGGTGCTTTACGCCGTTTTCAATATCATATATGTCAAATCACACACACTCCTGGGTGATTCAACCCACATACTCAATAGTACTGAACACACTGTGACAAAGGGAGCAATTGCCCGTCCTGCTTTCAGAGGTCGTTTTGTTGGTATTGTTGGGTGTTTTAGGCCGTTTTCCACATCATTCAAGTCATACCACCCCGTCAGTTCACACACTCGTGATCCCTGGGTGAATCAACCCTGCTATGCAATAGACCTGAACACATTGTGGCAAGAGAAGCAATTGCCCGCCATGCTTTAAAATGTCGTTTTGTTTGCATTGTATGGGTTTTGATCTTGGAAGCGAGTTGTTGCACGACTAAATAACTGTGGAAAGTGGCATAAAATAGCTGCATGTGGGAAAGGGTGAGTATGTGTTCACTGGTCTTCGCACCTCTGCAGGTCAAATCCCTTTCGGCGGTACAGTGAACGATTTTCCCATAACCCCGTTCCCACATGCATACACTCCCTATAAATGAACTATCGAAAACATTGTGATAAAAACAGCCATTGCTCATCATGTTTTCAACGGTGGCTTTGCTTGCATTGTTGGGGTTTTAGGCCGTTTTTCAACAGCGTGTATGCCCGATCGCCATCCCAGTGCACATACTCGTGTTTTTGTGTGATTCTACCCAGCTAGGCAATCGGACTGAAAACAGTGTGGTAAGAATCAACCCATCTACGCGATAGGACTGAAAACAGTGTGGTATAAGGAGCCATTGTTCATCATGTTTTCAAAGGTCAATGTGATTGCATTGTTGGGGTTTATAGGCCGTTTTCAACAGCATTTATGTCCAATCACTCTCACAGTTCACAAACTCATGGGACCTGGGAGAATCAACCTAGCTATGCGTTAGGACTGAAAACAGTGTGGAAAGAGGAGCCATTGCTAATCATGATTTCAAAGGTCGTTTTGTTTGTATTTTTGGATTGTTTACGCCGGTTTCAACATCATATATGTCAAATCACCCGCACTGTTCACAAACTAATGCGTCCTGGGTGATTCAATCCAGCTACTCAATAGTACTGAACACACTATGACAAAGGGAGCAATTGCCCGCCCTGCTTTCAGAGGTCGTTTTGTTGGTATTGTTGGGTGTTTTAGGCCGTTTTCCACATCATTCAAGTCATACCACCCCGTCAGTTCACACACTCGTGATCCCTGGGTGAATCAACCCTGCTATGCAATAGACCTGAACACATTGTGGCAAGAGAAGCAATTGCCCGCCAAGCTTTAACGTGTCGTCTTGTTTGCACATACTCATGTTTTTGAGTGATTCTACCCAGCTAGGCAATAGGACTGAAAACAGTGTGGTAAGAGGAGCCATTGTTCATCATGTTTTCAAAGGTCGTTTTGATTGCGTTGTTGGGTGTTTTACGCCGTTTTCAACATCATATATGTCAAATCGCACGCACTGTTCATACACTCATGCGTCCTGGGTGATTCAACCCAGCTATGCGTTAGGACTGAAAACAGTGTGGAAAGAAGAGCCATTGCTAATCATGATTTCAAAGGTCGTTTTGTTTGTATTGTTGGGTGCTTTACGCCGTTTTCAATATCATATATGTCAAATCACACACACTCCTGGGTGATTCAACCCACATACTCAATAGTACTGAACACACTGTGACAAAGGGAGCAATTGCCCGTCCTGCTTTCAGAGGTCGTTTTGTTGGTATTGTTGGGTGTTTTAGGCCGTTTTCCACATCATTCAAGTCATACCACCCCGTCAGTTCACACACTCGTGATCCCTGGGTGAATCAACCCTGCTATGCAATAGACCTGAACACATTGTGGCAAGAGAAGCAATTGCCCGCCATGCTTTAAAATGTCGTTTTGTTTGCATTGTATGGGTTTTGATCTTGGAAGCGAGTTGTTGCACGACTAAATAACTGTGGAAAGTGGCATAAAATAGCTGCATGTGGGAAAGGGTGAGTATGTGTTCACTGGTCTTCGCACCTCTGCAGGTCAAATCCCTTTCGGCGGTACAGTGAACGATTTTCCCATAACCCCGTTCCCACATGCATACACTCCCTATAAATGAACTATCGAAAACATTGTGATAAAAACAGCCATTGCTCATCATGTTTTCAACGGTGGCTTTGCTTGCATTGTTGGGGTTTTAGGCCGTTTTTCAACAGCGTGTATGCCCGATCGCCATCCCAGTGCACATACTCGTGTTTTTGTGTGATTCTACCCAGCTAGGCAATCGGACTGAAAACAGTGTGGTAAGAATCAACCCATCTACGCGATAGGACTGAAAACAGTGTGGTATAAGGAGCCATTGTTCATCATGTTTTCAAAGGTCAATGTGATTGCATTGTTGGGGTTTATAGGCCGTTTTCAACAGCATTTATGTCCAATCACTCTCACAGTTCACAAACTCATGGGACCTGGGAGAATCAACCTAGCTATGCGTTAGGACTGAAAACAGTGTGGAAAGAGGAGCCATTGCTAATCATGATTTCAAAGGTCGTTTTGTTTGTATTTTTGGATTGTTTACGCCGGTTTCAACATCATATATGTCAAATCACCCGCACTGTTCACAAACTAATGCGTCCTGGGTGATTCAATCCAGCTACTCAATAGTACTGAACACACTATGACAAAGGGAGCAATTGCCCGCCCTGCTTTCAGAGGTCGTTTTGTTGGTATTGTTGGGTGTTTTAGGCCGTTTTCCACATCATTCAAGTCATACCACCCCGTCAGTTCACACACTCGTGATCCCTGGGTGAATCAACCCTGCTATGCAATAGACCTGAACACATTGTGGCAAGAGAAGCAATTGCCCGCCAAGCTTTAACGTGTCGTCTTGTTTGCACATACTCATGTTTTTGAGTGATTCTACCCAGCTAGGCAATAGGACTGAAAACAGTGTGGTAAGAGGAGCCATTGTTCATCATGTTTTCAAAGGTCGTTTTGATTGCGTTGTTGGGTGTTTTACGCCGTTTTCAACATCATATATGTCAAATCGCACGCACTGTTCATACACTCATGCGTCCTGGGTGATTCAACCCAGCTATGCGTTAGGACTGAAAACAGTGTGGAAAGAAGAGCCATTGCTAATCATGATTTCAAAGGTCGTTTTGTTTGTATTGTTGGGTGCTTTACGCCGTTTTCAATATCATATATGTCAAATCACACACACTCCTGGGTGATTCAACCCACATACTCAATAGTACTGAACACACTGTGACAAAGGGAGCAATTGCCCGTCCTGCTTTCAGAGGTCGTTTTGTTGGTATTGTTGGGTGTTTTAGGCCGTTTTCCACATCATTCAAGTCATACCACCCCGTCAGTTCACACACTCGTGATCCCTGGGTGAATCAACCCTGCTATGCAATAGACCTGAACACATTGTGGCAAGAGAAGCAATTGCCCGCCATGCTTTAAAATGTCGTTTTGTTTGCATTGTATGGGTTTTGATCTTGGAAGCGAGTTGTTGCACGACTAAATAACTGTGGAAAGTGGCATAAAATAGCTGCATGTGGGAAAGGGTGAGTATGTGTTCACTGGTCTTCGCACCTCTGCAGGTCAAATCCCTTTCGGCGGTACAGTGAACGATTTTCCCATAACCCCGTTCCCACATGCATACACTCCCTATAAATGAACTATCGAAAACATTGTGATAAAAACAGCCATTGCTCATCATGTTTTCAACGGTGGCTTTGCTTGCATTGTTGGGGTTTTAGGCCGTTTTTCAACAGCGTGTATGCCCGATCGCCATCCCAGTGCACATACTCGTGTTTTTGTGTGATTCTACCCAGCTAGGCAATCGGACTGAAAACAGTGTGGTAAGAATCAACCCATCTACGCGATAGGACTGAAAACAGTGTGGTATAAGGAGCCATTGTTCATCATGTTTTCAAAGGTCAATGTGATTGCATTGTTGGGGTTTATAGGCCGTTTTCAACAGCATTTATGTCCAATCACTCTCACAGTTCACAAACTCATGGGACCTGGGAGAATCAACCTAGCTATGCGTTAGGACTGAAAACAGTGTGGAAAGAGGAGCCATTGCTAATCATGATTTCAAAGGTCGTTTTGTTTGTATTTTTGGATTGTTTACGCCGGTTTCAACATCATATATGTCAAATCACCCGCACTGTTCACAAACTAATGCGTCCTGGGTGATTCAATCCAGCTACTCAATAGTACTGAACACACTATGACAAAGGGAGCAATTGCCCGCCCTGCTTTCAGAGGTCGTTTTGTTGGTATTGTTGGGTGTTTTAGGCCGTTTTCCACATCATTCAAGTCATACCACCCCGTCAGTTCACACACTCGTGATCCCTGGGTGAATCAACCCTGCTATGCAATAGACCTGAACAAATTGTGGCAAGAGAAGCAATTGCCCGCCAAGCTTTAACGTGTCGTCTTGTTTGCACATACTCATGTTTTTGAGTGATTCTACCCAGCTAGGCAATAGGACTGAAAACAGTGTGGTAAGAGGAGCCATTGTTCATCATGTTTTCAAAGGTCGTTTTGATTGCGTTGTTGGGTGTTTTACGCCGTTTTCAACATCATATATGTCAAATCGCACGCACTGTTCATACACTCATGCGTCCTGGGTGATTCAACCCAGCTATGCGTTAGGACTGAAAACAGTGTGGAAAGAAGAGCCATTGCTAATCATGATTTCAAAGGTCGTTTTGTTTGTATTGTTGGGTGTTTTACGCCGTTTTCAATATCATATATGTCAAATCACACACACTCCTGGGTGATTCAACCCACATACTCAATAGTACTGAACACACTGTGACAAAGGGAGCAATTGCCCGTCCTGCTTTCAGAGGTCGTTTTGTTGGTATTGTTGGGTGTTTTAGGCCGTTTTCCACATCATTCAAGTCATACCACCCCGTCAGTTCACACACTCGTGATCCCTGGGTGAATCAACCCTGCTATGCAATAGACCTGAACACATTGTGGCAAGAGAAGCAATTGCCCGCCATGCTTTAAAATGTCGTTTTGTTTGCATTGTATGGGTTTTGATCTTGGAAGCGAGTTGTTGCACGACTAAATAACTGTGGAAAGTGGCATAAAATAGCTGCATGTGGGAAAGGGTGAGTATGTGTTCACTGGTCTTCGCACCTCTGCAGGTCAAATCCCTTTCGGCGGTACAGTGAACGATTTTCCCATAACCCCGTTCCCACATGCATACACTCCCTATAAATGAACTATCGAAAACATTGTGATAAAAACAGCCATTGCTCATCATGTTTTCAACGGTGGCTTTGCTTGCATTGTTGGGGTTTTAGGCCGTTTTCAACAGCGTGTATGCCCGATCGCCATCCCAGTGCACATACTCGTGTTTTTGTGTGATTCTACCCAGCTAGGCCATCGGACTGAAAACAGTGTGGTAAGAATCAACCCATCTACGCGATAGGACTGAAAACAGTGTGGTATAAGGAGCCATTGTTCATCATGTTTTCAAAGGTCAATGTGATTGCATTGTCGGGGTTTATAGGCCGTTTTCAACAGCATTTATGTCCAATCACTCTCACAGTTCACAAACTCATGGGACCTGGGAGAATCAACCTAGCTATGCGTTAGGACTGAAAACAGTGTGGAAAGAGGAGCCATTGCTAATCATGATTTCAAAGGTCGTTTTGTTTGTATTTTTGGATTGTTTACGCCGGTTTCAACATCATATATGTCAAATCACCCGCACTGTTCACAAACTAATGCGTCCTGGGTGATTCAATCCAGCTACTCAATAGTACTGAACACACTATGACAAAGGGAGCAATTGCCCGCCCTGCTTTCAGAGGTCGTTTTGTTGGTATTGTTGGGTGTTTTAGGCCGTTTTCCACATCATTCAAGTCATACCACCCCGTCAGTTCACACACTCGTGATCCCTGGGTGAATCAACCCTGCTATGCAATAGACCTGAACACATTGTGGCAAGAGAAGCAATTGCCCGCCAAGCTTTAACGTGTCGTCTTGTTTGCACATACTCATGTTTTTGAGTGATTCTACCCAGCTAGGCAATAGGACTGAAAACAGTGTGGTAAGAGGAGCCATTGTTCATCATGTTTTCAAAGGTCGTTTTGATTGCGTTGTTGGGTGTTTTACGCCGTTTTCAACATCATATATGTCAAATCGCACGCACTGTTCATACACTCATGCGTCCTGGGTGATTCAACCCAGCTATGCGTTAGGACTGAAAACAGTGTGGAAAGAAGAGCCATTGCTAATCATGATTTCAAAGGTCGTTTTGTTTGTATTGTTGGGTGCTTTACGCCGTTTTCAATATCATATATGTCAAATCACACACACTCCTGGGTGATTCAACCCACATACTCAATAGTACTGAACACACTGTGACAAAGGGAGCAATTGCCCGTCCTGCTTTCAGAGGTCGTTTTGTTGGTATTGTTGGGTGTTTTAGGCCGTTTTCCACATCATTCAAGTCATACCACCCCGTCAGTTCACACACTCGTGATCCCTGGGTGAATCAACCCTGCTATGCAATAGACCTGAACACATTGTGGCAAGAGAAGCAATTGCCCGCCATGCTTTACAATGTCGTTTTGTTTGCATTGTATGGGTTTTGATCTTGGAAGCGAGTTGTTGCACGACTAAATAACTGTGGAAAGTGGCATAAAATAGCTGCATGTGGGAAAGGGTGAGTATGTGTTCACTGGTCTTCGCACCTCTGCAGGTCAAATCCCTTTCGGCGGTACAGTGAACGATTTTCCCATAACCCCGTTCCCACATGCATACACTCCCTATAAATGAACTATCGAAAACATTGTGATAAAAACAGCCATTGCTCATCATGTTTTCAACGGTGGCTTTGCTTGCATTGTTGGGGTTTTAGGCCGTTTTCAACAGCGTGTATGCCCGATCGCCATCCCAGTGCACATACTCGTGTTTTTGTGTGATTCTACCCAGCTAGGCAATCGGACTGAAAACAGTGTGGTAAGAATCAACCCATCTACGCGATAGGACTGAAAACAGTGTGGTATAAGGAGCCATTGTTCATCATGTTTTCAAAGGTCAATGTGATTGCATTGTTGGGGTTTATAGGCCGTTTTCAACAGCATTTATGTCCAATCACTCTCACAGTTCACAAACTCATGGGACCTGGGAGAATCAACCTAGCTATGCGTTAGGACTGAAAACAGTGTGGAAAGAGGAGCCATTGCTAATCATGATTTCAAAGGTCGTTTTGTTTGTATTTTTGGATTGTTTACGCCGGTTTCAACATCATATATGTCAAATCACCCGCACTGTTCACAAACTAATGCGTCCTGGGTGATTCAATCCAGCTACTTAATAGTACTGAACACACTGTGACAAAGGGAGCAATTGCCCGCCCTGCTTTCAGAGGTCGTTTTGTTGGTATTGTTGGGTGTTTTAGGCCGTTTTCCACATCATTCAAGTCATACCACCCCGTCAGTTCACACACTCGTGATCCCTGGGTGAATCAACCCTGCTATGCAATAGACCTGAACACATTGTGGCAAGAGAAGCAATTGCCCGCCAAGCTTTAACGTGTCGTCTTGTTTGCACATACTCATGTTTTTGAGTGATTCTACCCAGCTAGGCAATAGGACTGAAAACAGTGTGGTAAGAGGAGCCATTGTTCATCATGTTTTCAAAGGTCGTTTTGATTGCGTTGTTGGGTGTTTTACGCCGTTTTCAACATCATATATGTCAAATCGCACGCACTGTTCATACACTCATGCGTCCTGGGTGATTCAACCCAGCTATGCGTTAGGACTGAAAACAGTGTGGAAAGAAGAGCCATTGCTAATCATGATTTCAAAGGTCGTTTTGTTTGTATTGTTGGGTGCTTTACGCCGTTTTCAATATCATATATGTCAAATCACACACACTCCTGGGTGATTCAACCCACATACTCAATAGTACTGAACACACTGTGACATAGGGAGCAATTGCCCGTCCTGCTTTCAGAGGTCGTTTTGTTGGTATTGTTGGGTGTTTTAGGCCGTTTTCCACATCATTCAAGTCATACCACCCCGTCAGTTCACACACTCGTGATCCCTGGGTGAATCAACCCTGCTATGCAATAGACCTGAACACATTGTGGCAAGAGAAGCAATTGCCCGCCATGCTTTAAAATGTCGTTTTGTTTGCATTGTATGGGTTTTGATCTTGGAAGCGAGTTGTTGCACGACTAAATAACTGTGGAAAGTGGCATAAAATAGCTGCATGTGGGAAAGGGTGAGTATGTGTTCACTGGTCTTCGCACCTCTGCAGGTCAAATCCCTTTCGGCGGTACAGTGAACGATTTTCCCATAACCCCGTTCCCACATGCATACACTCCCTATACATGAACTATCGAAAACATTGTGATAAAAACAGCCATTGCTCATCATGTTTTCAACGGTGGCTTTGCTTGCATTGTTGGGGTTTTAGGCCGTTTTCAACAGCGTGTATGCCCAATCGCCATCCCAGTGCACATACTCGTGTTTTTGTGTGATTCTACCCAGCTAGGCAATAGGACTGAAAACAGTGTGGTAAGAATCAACCCATCTACGCGATAGGACTGAAAACAGTGTGGTATAAGGAGCCATGGTTCATCATGTTTTCAAAGGTCAATGTGATTGCATTGTTGGGGTTTATAGGCCGTTTTCAACAGCATTTATGTCCAATCACTCTCACAGTTCACAAACTCATGGGACCTGGGAGAATCAACCTAGCTATGCGTTAGGACTGAAAACAGTGTGGAAAGAGGAGCCATTGCTAATCATGATTTCAAAGGTCGTTTTGTTTGTATTTTTGGATTGTTTACGCCGGTTTCAACATCATATATGTCAAATCACCCGCACTGTTCACAAACTAATGCGTCCTGGGTGATTCAATCCAGCTACTCAATAGTACTGAACACACTATGACAAAGGGAGCAATTGCCCGCCCTGCTTTCAGAGGTCGTTTTGTTGGTATTGTTGGGTGTTTTAGGCCGTTTTCCACATCATTCAAGTCATACCACCCCGTCAGTTCACACACTCGTGATCCCTGGGTGAATCAACCCTGCTATGCAATAGACCTGAACACATTGTGGCAAGAGAAGCAATTGCCCGCCAAGCTTTAACGTGTCGTCTTGTTTGCACATACTCATGTTTTTGAGTGATTCTACCCAGCTAGGCAATAGGACTGAAAACAGTGTGGTAAGAGGAGCCATTGTTCATCATGTTTTCAAAGGTCGTTTTGATTGCGTTGTTGGGTGTTTTACGCCGTTTTCAACATCATATATGTCAAATCGCACGCACTGTTCATACACTCATGCGTCCTGGGTGATTCAACCCAGCTATGCGTTAGGACTGAAAACAGTTTGGAAAGAAGAGCCATTGCTAATCATGATTTCAAAGGTCGTTTTGTTTGTATTGTTGGGTGCTTTACGCCGTTTTCAATATCATATATGTCAAATCACACACACTCCTGGGTGATTCAACCCACATACTCAATAGTACTGAACACACTGTGACAAAGGGAGCAATTGCCCGTCCTGCTTTCAGAGGTCGTTTTGTTGGTATTGTTGGGTGTTTTAGGCCGTTTTCCACATCATTCAAGTCATACCACCCCGTCAGTTCACACACTCGTGATCCCTGGGTGAATCAACCCTGCTATGCAATAGACCTGAACACATTGTGGCAAGAGAAGCAATTGCCCGCCATGCTTTAAAATGTCGTTTTGTTTGCATTGTATGGGTTTTGATCTTGGAAGCGAGTTGTTGCACGACTAAATAACTGTGGAAAGTGGCATAAAATAGCTGCATGTGGGAAAGGGTGAGTATGTGTTCACTGGTCTTCGCACCTCTGCAGGTCAAATCCCTTTCGGCGGTACAGTGAACGATTTTCCCATAACCCCGTTCCCACATGCATACACTCCCTATAAATGAACTATCGAAAACATTGTGATAAAAACAGCTATTGCTCATCATGTTTTCAACGGTGGCTTTGCTTGCATTGTTGGGGTTTTAGGCCGTTTTCAACAGCGTGTATGCCCAATCGCCATCCCAGTGCACATACTCGTGTTTTTGTGTGATTCTACCCAGCTAGGCAATAGGACTGAAAACAGTGTGGTAAGAATCAACCCATCTACGCGATAGGACTGAAAACAGTGTGGTATAAGGAGCCATTGTTCATCATGTTTTCAAAGGTCAATGTGATTGCATTGTTGGGGTTTATAGGCCGTTTTCAACAGCATTTATGTCCAATCACTCTCACAGTTCACAAACTCATGGGACCTGGGAGAATCAACCTAGCTATGCGTTAGGACTGAAAACAGTGTGGAAAGAGGAGCCATTGCTAATCATGATTTCAAAGGTCGTTTTGTTTGTATTTTTGGATTGTTTACGCCGGTTTCAACATCATATATGTCAAATCACCCGCACTGTTCACAAACTAATGCGTCCTGGGTGATTCAATCCAGCTACTCAATAGTACTGAACACACTATGACAAAGGGAGCAATTGCCCGCCCTGCTTTCAGAGGTCGTTTTGTTGGTATTGTTGGGTGTTTTAGGCCGTTTTCCACATCATTCAAGTCATACCACCCCGTCAGTTCACACACTCGTGATCCCTGGGTGAATCAACCCTGCTATGCAATATACCTGAACACATTGTGGCAAGAGAAGCAATTGCCCGCCAAGCTTTAACGTGTCGTCTTGTTTGCACATACTCATGTTTTTGAGTGATTCTACCCAGCTAGGCAATAGGACTGAAAACAGTGTGGTAAGAGGAGCCATTGTTCATCATGTTTTCAAAGGTCGTTTTGATTGCGTTGTTGGGTGTTTTACGCCGTTTTCAACATCATATATGTCAAATCGCACGCACTGTTCATACACTCATGCGTCCTGGGTGATTCAACCCAGCTATGCGTTAGGACTGAAAACAGTGTGGAAAGAAGAGCCATTGCTAATCATGATTTCAAAGGTCGTTTTGTTTGTATTGTTGGGTGTTTTACGCCGTTTTCAATATCATATATGACAAATCACACACACTCCTGGGTGATTCAACCCACATACTCAATAGTACTGAACACACTGTGACAAAGGGAGCAATTGCCCGTCCTGCTTTCAGAGGTCGTTTTGTTGGTATTGTTGGGTGTTTTAGGCCGTTTTCCACATCATTCAAGTCATACCACCCCGTCAGTTCACACACTCGTGATCCCTGGGTGAATCAACCCTGCTATGCAATAGACCTGAACACATTGTGGCAAGAGAAGCAATTGCCCGCCATGCTTTAAAATGTCGTTTTGTTTGCATTGTATGGGTTTTGATCTTGGAAGCGAGTTGTTGCACGACTAAATAACTGTGGAAAGTGGCATAAAATAGCTGCATGTGGGAAAGGGTGAGTATGTGTTCACTGGTCTTCGCACCTCTGCAGGTCAAATCCCTTTCGGCGGTACAGTGAACGATTTTCCCATAACCCCGTTCCCACATGCATACACTCCCTATACATGAACTATCGAAAACATTGTGATAAAAACAGCCATTGCTCATCATGTTTTCAACGGTGGCTTTGCTTGCATTGTTGGGGTTTTAGGCCGTTTTCAACAGCGTGTATGCCCAATCGCCATCCCAGTGCACATACTCGTGTTTTTGTGTGATTCTACCCAGCTAGGCAATAGGACTGAAAACAGTGTGGTAAGAATCAACCCATCTACGCGATAGGACTGAAAACAGTGTGGTAGAAGAGAAAGTTGATGCAAGGCATCAATGTCGCCGGAAAAGACTGCATTGATTTATTTTTTAACACACATGTATTCTTGACTTTCATTAGTCTAAACATACACATAATGTTTTCATAAGGACTAATTCCAGGATTTTTGAAATTCCACATAGATCTACAAATTTCAGGATTTCTTTTGGTCAGGATTTTGGATGTTTTGTATTTGTCAAAAAAAACAACAAATTAATACATTTTGGGATTTAAATCTACATGCAATAAAAAGCTATTAAACCCTTTCCATGTCTGAAGCAACAATGAAAACCTTAAAACGCTTAAAACATTGAGAAAACGGTTAAATTGCTGAAGACATGAACTTCCTCCTTTTTAATACAAATTATTTCACAAGTAGACCACACTTGTAACAATGTATCAGCTAAATTGTTTATCTAAATCGTTGATGCATACAATATATGTGGCAAGTATGAAATTAATTGGGTGCGAAAGAGCAAATTTTCTTTATTTCTAAATCTATTGTTTATCAGAGTTTGTTCTTCTCTTAATTTGTTTCAACATTTAATATCACATATATTTAATCATTTAAGTGTGTAATATTAGCTATCTATCTGTAATACGGTGTTTGCGCATTCTTTCGAAATGTTTACCCTCGTGTCAGGCTTCATCGTGTCGTATTGTCACACATCGAAGAAAGTGAATAAAAAATCAGGCAAAGCTTTAGTGCATGTTTTATTCCACTGCATTCGAGAAAAAAAAGCATTTCTATATTATCTTTCTTTCTCCTACATTCGACCATGCTCTCGTTTCGTGACGTTTAAGAAAAATCAATTTGTCGTGCGACATTTTTTGTCTGCATAACCAAGTCACTTTTCTAAGTTTACATTTTACTTCCGGTTACTTCGCTTTGTTTACATTTTGGCAATATGAAACTAGGTCACGAACTGAGAAAAAAGTGTTTCGATAAACAGGCTTATATTTGAGACATATTTTCACAAATTATTTCTTATTTTTGTTTCTGTTACCAGTTTATGTTGATACTTATCTATTAAAAGGATAATTCGACGTGATTTTTAACGAATTATTTTTTCTCAAAAAATAATACAGTTAACGAGATCGTATTTAATTCCGGAAGTCACGGTTAAACTACACTTCCGCTTAGAATACACATTCGCTGCACCTAAATAGTCCTAGTATTTTTTCGATATTAAAATGATTTCTACGTGTTATTTCAATACAGTGAAGTCATAATTATACTATCGAATCATCATAGATAATCAATTTTCTAGAAAATATCAAATATCAAAAAATAATACAGTTAACGAGATCGTATTTAATTCCGGAAGTCACGGTTAAACTACACTTCCGCTTAGAATACACATTCGCTGCACCTAAATAGTCCTAGTATTTTTTCGATATTAAAATGACTTCTACGTGTTATTTCAATACAGTGAAGTCATAATTATACTATCGAATCATCATAGATAATCAATTTTCTAGAAAATATCAAATTAACAGTACGCGCATATATATTTCATTTGTCGGCAGGTACGTATAAGCCACGAGTATGAATTTTAGTCGTATGCCCATTCACTAGAAGTCGACCCCACATAACGATGATCAAAGGGGCTTTCTAATTATAGATCATGGTTTACATACGCGCGCATTCAGTTAGCTTAATATATATACGAAAGTAACGCTCAAACGTTGTATCAAAGTACCGTGGTGCAATGGAGAGCAATTAGAACTACTAATCATGGACTATTTCTTGACGCGAGTTCGAGTCCTAATAGGAACTGTTCTTTTTTCTTTTTTTTTAATTCTTATTTTATGCGATTTGTTAAACATTATAGATTTATAATAATTAATTCACTCTCATGAAACATAGTTATAATATAAGCCGAAATCCTGGATCCGCCCCTGGTGACGAAAACAAATCGAACTAACAATGTAAATCTCACAAATATGCCATGGGTGTTTTGACAGACTTTACGCAGAGCTCAGTGAAAGAGTTAGTGTGCATGTTAAACGCTCGCATCGCCGTTGAAATGCTACATTTACTAAAACTGTCAACTGATAAAAAAAAATCTCTGGACAAAAATATTAATAATAATAAAATAGACTAAATTGTGCAATAGCATGATCAATTGCATTCATAAATTAGATTTTACAAATGTTCAAAATAATTCGTTACCAGTACTTCAGTACTTTGATTCATATCGATATCGCAAGCAGATGCGCGTATGTAAACAAATTATAGACTGTGCGACGTAAAGGTTTGTAGTTATCGCCTTTTGATTACATAATTTATGAAAATAAAGTATCGCAGTCTAGCTAATAGGGACTGTTTTGTCTTCGTAAATAAAACACAAAAACGTAAATGCCAGTCAAAATAAAGAAACTGCACATACTTAAAACATCGGAATATTTATTTCATTTTAGATGTGTCATAACTTAGTGTTTTTAAACAAACGCAATTGTAATATGTTCAAGACATTTAAAAAAATATATATCTAATAATAACCCCCCCCCCCCCCCCCCCCCCCCCCCCCCCCTCCCATGTGATTTCCGAAAACCTATTAAAAATAGAAGTCGCGGGCTTCTGCCCGGCGACTAATAAGGAGCAATTGTTCATCATGTTTTCAAAGGTCAATGTGATTGCATTGTTGGGGTTTATAGGCCGTTTTCAACAGCATTTATGTCCAATCACTCTCACAGTTCACAAACTCATGGGACCTGGGAGAATCAACCCAGCTATGCGTTAGGACTGAAAACAGTGTGGAAAGAGGAGCCATTGCTAATCATGATTTCAAAGGTCGTTTTGTTTGTATTTTTGGATTGTTTACGCCGGTTTCAACATCATATATGTCAAATCACCCGCACTGTTCACAAACTAATGCGTCCTGGGTGATTCAATCCAGCTACTCAATAGTACTGAACACACTATGACAAAGGGAGCAATTGCCCGCCCTGCTTTCAGAGGTCGTTTTGTTGGTATTGTTGGGTGTTTTAGGCCGTTTACCACATCATTCAAGTCATACCACCCCGTCAGTTCACACACTCGTGATCCCTGGGTGAATCAACCCTGCTATGCAATAGACCTGAACACATTGTGGCAAGAGAAGCAATTGCCCGCCAAGCTTTAACGTGTCGTCTTGTTTGCACATACTCATGTTTTTGAGTGATTCTACCCAGCTAGGCAATAGGACTGAAAACAGTGTGGTAAGAGGAGCCATTGTTCATCATGTTTTCAAAGGTCGTTTTAATTGCGTTGTTGGGTGTTTTACGCCGTTTTCAACATCATATATGTCAAATCGCACGCACTGTTCATACACTCATGCGTCCTGGGTGATTCAACCCAGCTATGCGTTAGGACTGAAAACAGTGTGGAAAGAAGAGCCATTGCTAATCATGATTTCAAAGGTCGTTTTGTTTGTATTGTTGGGTGTTTTACGCCGTTTTCAATATCATATATGTCAAATCACACACACTCCTGGGTGATTCAACCCACATACTCAATAGTACTGAACACACTGTGACAAAGGGAGCAATTGCCCGTCCTGCTTTCAGAGGTCGTTTTGTTGGTATTGTTGGGTGTTTTAGGCCGTTTTCCACATCATTCAAGTCATACCACCCCGTCAGTTCACACACTCGTGATCCCTGGGTGAATCAACCCTGCTATGCAATAGACCTGAACACATTGTGGCAAGAGAAGCAATTGCCCGCCATGCTTTAAAATGTCGTTTTGTTTGCATTGTATGGGTTTTGATCTTGGAAGCGAGTTGTTGCACGACTAAATAACTGTGGAAAGTGGCATAAAATAGCTGCATGTGGGAAAGGGTGAGTATGTGTTCACTGGTCTTCGCACCTCTGCAGGTCAAATCCCTTTCGGCGGTACAGTGAACGATTTTCCCATAACCCCGTTCCCACATGCATACACTCCCTATAAATGAACTATCGAAAACATTGTGATAAAAACAGCCATTGCTCATCATGTTTTCAACGGTGGCTTTGCTTGCATTGTTGGGGTTTTAGACCGTTTTCAACAGCGTGTATGCCCAATCGCCATCCCAGTGCACATACTCGTGTTTTTGTGTGATTCTACCCAGCTAGGCAATAGGACTGAAAACAGTGTGGTAAGAGTGTGCTTGCTCATCATGTTTTGTTGGGGTTTATAGGCCGTTTTCAACAGCATTTATGTCCAATCTCTCTCACAGTTCACAAACTCATGGGACCTGGGAGAATCAACCCAGCTATGCGTTAGGACTGAAAACAGTGCGGAAAGAGGAGCCATTGCTAATCATGATTTCAAAGGTCGTTTTGTTTGTATTTTTGGATTGTTTACGCCGGTTTCAACATCATATATGTCAAATCACCCGCACTGTTCACAAACTAATGCGTCCTGGGTGATTCAATCCAGCTACTCAATAGTACTGAACACACTATGACAAAGGGAGCAATTGCCCGCCCTGCTTTCAGAGGTCGTTTTGTTGGTATTGTTGGGTGTTTTAGGCCGTTTTCCACATCATTCAAGTCATACCACCCCGTCAGTTCACACACTCGTGATCCCTGGGTGAATCAATCCTGCTATGCAATAGACCTGAACACATTGTGGCAAGAGAAGCAATTGCCCGCCAAGCTTTAACGTGTCGTCTTGTTTGCACATACTCATGTTTTTAAGTGATTCTACCCAGCTAGGCAATAGGACTGAAAACAGTGTGGTAAGAGGAGCCATTGTTCATCATGTTTTCAAAGGTCGTTTTGATTGCGTTGTTGGGTGTTTTACGCCGTTTTCAACATCATATATGTCAAATCGCACGCACTGTTCATACACTCATGCGTCCTGGGTGATTCAACCCAGCTATGCGTTAGGACTGAAAACAGTGTGGAAAGAAGAGCCATTGCTAATCATGATTTCAAAGGTTGTTTTGTTTGTATTGTTGGGTGTTTTACGCCGTTTTCAATATCATATATGTCAAATCACACACACTCCTGGGTGATTCAACCCACATACTCAATAGTACTGAACACACTGTGACAAAGGGAGCAATTGCCCGTCCTGCTTTCAGAGGTCGTTTTGTTGGTATTGTTGGGTGTTTTAGGCCGTTTTCCACATCATTCAAGTCATACCACCCCGTCAGTTCACACACTCGTGATCCCTGGGTGAATCAACCCTGCTATGCAATAGACCTGAACACATTGTGGCAAGAGAAGCAATTGCCCGCCATGCTTTAAAATGTCGTTTTGTTTGCATTGTATGGGTTTTGATCTTGGAAGCGAGTTGTTGCACGACTAAATAACTGTGGAAAGTGGCATAAAATAGCTGCATGTGGGAAAGGGTGAGTATGTGTTCACTGGTCGTCGCACCTCTGCAGGTCAAATCCCTTTCGGCGGTACAGTGAACGATTTTCCCATAACCCCGTTCCCACATGCATACACTCCCTATAAATGAACTATCGAAAACATTGTGATAAAAACAGTCATTGCTCATCATGTTTTCAACGGTGGCTTTGCTTGCATTGTTGGGGTTTTAGGCCGTTTTCAACAGCGTGTATGCCCAATCGCCATCCCAGTGCACATACTCGTGTGTTTGTGTGATTCTACCCAGCTAGGCAATAGGACTGAAAACAGTGTGGTAAGAGTGTGCTTGCTCATCATGTTTTGTTGGGGTTTATAGGCCGTTTTCAACAGCATTTATGTCCAATCACTATCACAGTTCACAAACTCATGGGACCTGGGAGAATCAACCCAGCTATGCGTAAGGACTGAAAACAGTGTGGAAAGAGGAGCCATTGCTAATCATGATTTCAAAGGACGTTTTGTTTGTATTTTTGGATTGTTTACGCCGGTTTCAACATCATATATGTCAAATCACCCGCACTGTTCACAAACTAATGCGTCCTGGCTGATTCAACCCAGCTACTCAATAGTACTGAACACAATATGACAAAGGGAGCAATTGCCCGCCCTGCTTTCAGAGGTCGTTTTGTTGGTATTGTTGGGTGTTTTAGGCCGTTTTTCACATCATTCAAGTCATACCACCCCGTCAGTTCACACACTCGTGATCCCTGGGTGAATCAACCCTGCTATGCAATAGACCTGAACACATTGTGGCAAGAGAAGCAATTGCCCGCCATGCTTTAAAATGTCGTTTTGTTTGCATTGTATGGGTTTTTATCTTGGAAGCGAGTTGTTGCACGACTAAATAACTGTGGAAAGTGGCATAAAATAGCTGCATGTGGGAAAGGGTGAGTATGTGTTCACTGGTCTTCGCACCTCTCCAGGTCAAATCCCTTTCGGCGGTACAGTGAACGATTTTCCCATAACCCCGTTCCCGCATGCATACACTCCCTATAAATGAACTATCGAAAACATTGTGATAAAAACAGCCATTGCTCATCATGTTTTCAACGGTGGCTTTGCTTGCATTGTTGGGGTTTTAGGCCGTTTTCAACAGCGTGTATGCCCAATCGCCATCCCAGTGCACATACTCGTGTTGTTGTGTGATTCTACCCAGCTAGGAAATAGGACTGAAAACAGTGTGGTAAGAGTGTGCTTGCTCATCATGTTTTCAAAGGTCGGTTTGATTGCGTTGTTGGTTGTTTTAGGCCGTTTTCAACAGCATTTATGTTAAATACACATCACTGCTCACACACACACACATGCTTCCTGGGTGAATCAACCCATCTACGCGATAGGACTGAAAACAGTGTGGTATAAGGAGCCATTGTTCATCATGTTTTCAAAGGTCAATGTGGTCAAAGGTTTTTAACAAGCTTCATTCTGTCAAACCAATCCTAGGCGAGTGGAACCCCGTTTACAGGTCTATTCGTCGAGAAGAGGTTATGATACCTCGTTGCCGAATTGGGCACTCGACTTACACATTATTGGCTCTTTACAAAGGATGATGCACCTGAATGTATACCTTGCTCTGCAAGCTATACCATTCAGCACATTTTAATTGATTGCATTGACTTTGCACCAATTCGTGCTAATTATTACAGTGTTGATAGTCTTAAAACACTATTCGACACTGTCCCAATACATGCTATAATTTTTTTCTTAACGGATATTGCACTTTACTATAAGCTGTGATAATCTTTATTTGTCTACATATATATATATATATATACTCTTATTTATATAACATACATTTCATTCCAATTACATAGATTTTAGTCATAAAACATTATTTATTTCTACTTCCATCATTTCCCATTATATAGTTCTATCAAACATATTCATTTTTAAATAATATTTCATGTACTACTTAATTTTAATGCTCGCTAAATGACCTTAGCTGTCGATGCGCCATAAAACACTATACATTCATTCATTCATTAAGGTCATATTCCCATTTTTTGCAGTCAGGTGAGAAATGGTCTCACTTTAGATGTCAGGGCATTTCCAAGAAAGATCGCAAACTGTGGAATGATGATACATTGTCGTATTATTGTGTCACTTGCCGTTCTTCTGAAGATGGAAACTTTGATTTCGTAAAAGGTCTACAGGGACTCGAGCGTGATTCCTCAAATGGACTAACAAGCCTACAGATAGGTGTCAAAAGAGAAAGTCTAATCATCCGATCAGAAAAATTTGAACATTTCTTTCATGATAACTACGACAACCTCTCACAAGATTCTGTGGCAAATTCAATTCTCCTTTCTCATCATACTTCCAACAAAACAGCCCTTCATAGTACTGCAAATGGTGACTGTTTGTTTAACTCGTTTTCCCTGTGTCTTGCCGGTGACGAATCAAGAAGTCACGAGCTGAGGTATAGATGCTGCTTAGAGATGGTCAGTAACAGAAGCAAATACCTAAAAAAAAAGAATGTACAACGAACTCTCCGTAATCAGCCCAGAATATGATACTGACTGTATCGATTGTCCAAGAAGAGGAGAATGGGCTTCCGTTTGGCATATTATGGCCTTATCAAATCTTCTGAAAGTAACCGTGACCTCAATTTATCCTAGTCTGAATGGGTCCAGTCATTACAATTATCAACAACTGAACACCACATTCAAGCCTCCGTTTGTTGACCTAGAACAACCAACTGTAACAGTCATGTGGACGAACACCAGCACTCCAAACAGAGAGAGTTTCTTTAAGATGAGAAAGCTGGAATGGGTACCCAATCATTTTGTCCCACTGGTCCAAACAAGACAGCCTATACAGAGAACTGAAATGGAAGAAGACTGTATATTCCTCTCTCCAAACAGTGTCCGTGTCACAGAAGTAGACGCGGCTATTGAATTATAATCTGACGATGATAACGACGAATCTACAGACGAACTACAATTCATACCAAACCTATCTACAATTGAAGAAGACACCAGTAACTTAATAGACAATTTCGCCTGTACTCCAGAACTGCCAGACCATGTCACAACAGACCTACCTACACTTGAAGAAGACACCTGTAGTCCAGAAAAGGCAGACAATGTCACACCAGACATCTCCCTCTCTGAAGACGAAGATCATTCTGAATTCCAGCCGGGTCCTCTGAAAAAGTTCATGGACTTTAACTCAACCGTTAACATTCTACGCGGGCCACATACAATCCTCTCCGAGTTACCTGCTGGTCGCAAAGACGGAATATAATTTGTCATAGATAATACAGTCAACATCTGGATTTTGGGACGACTGTGGTGCGTGGCATGGTGGCGCATCGCCGTGTACCACTTACGTTGAAAATGCCGGTACGTTTACAACAGTCCATAAAAGACAAGACCTATACTGCCTAACCAAACAAATAAACAAGCCCGAGTCCGTAGTAGAAATTCACAGGTTGTACCAAACATTGAAAGCCTCACCTGCCGGCCCCGACCAATTCAAAAAACGAGTGACCTGGGAAGAAAACTCTTCCACATCAATTACAGATATTCCTAATTACATGGCTATAGTTGTGTACATCGGGGTTTACCCTGGCAGAGATTTCTACTGATCCGTTAAAGGTTTCCAAAACAACACTAAATACATACGAACTAAACCAAGCGTTAGATGTGATTTGAAGCAGCAGTTAAAACACCGAAATGTGAAAGAAGTGGAAAGAGAAATTAACATTACCCACAAATAACTTCAAATACTTCGATAAACAAAGAAATGAAAAACAGCTAAGAAACATTAAGTACGAAGTAAACAGAAAAACAATAACAAAACCAACAGCCAATTTCGCAGATCAAGTAAAACTCCTAGAAGAAATGACAAAAAAACGCACTTTCGTAAAAGTTGTTCACAATGAAGAAGGCCTAAATCATCCACTGATAGTTATATACACAGACCAGGGACACTATATCCCTGCACAGACCAACATATAAATGACCTCAAACGATTCTGCTGTCGAGAACCAGGAACTGTTCTTGGAATGGACAAAACCTACAATTTAGGTGAGTTCCACGTTACACCAACAGTTTACAAAGACTTGTCTGTGTTACGAAGGAAAACGCAAGATCATCCAATTTGTTTCGGACCAACCTTTATACTGCAGCATACACATTATTCCTGTCGTCCATTGCCAACAAACTTACTGACAGCGAATTAGAAAAACTAACAATCGGCAGTGACGAAGAACTGGCATTCAAAAGTGCCATCAGACGAAACTTACCAGGTGCTACTCATGTGCTGTGTACACGTCATCTCCGAGAAAACGCAAACCGTCATATGGAAAATATTGTCGAATACCCGATTCTCTACTATCCGGTATTTTCAATGTAGATGGTCTCATTTTCCCATTTTCCCACTTTCATGTCTATGTAGCAAAATGGTAGACACAGATTATAATGCCCATCCACACAGCCTGATATGTAAATTAGTGTGTATGTTGTTTCAGTATTTCAAACTGTTACATCTTTGGGTATATAGTATGATGTATTTTGGAATCAAAATCGTTGCTCATTCAAAATGGAATTTATTAGTCGCCGGGCAGAAGCCCGCGACTTCTACTTTTAATAGGTTTTCGGAAATGACATGGGAGGGGGGATTATTATTAGAAAGAAACACATTTAGATGTCTTGAACATATTACAATTGTGTTTGTTTAAAAACACTAAGTAATGACACATCTAAAATGAAATAAATATTCCGATGTTCTAGGTATTTTCGGTTTCTTTATTTTGACTCGCATTTATGTTTTTTTGTTTTATTTACGAAGACAAAACAGTCCCTATTAGCTAGACTGGTATACTTTTATTTTACACTATATACTACATATACGTCGCACAGTCTAATTTGTTCTCATGTTCAAAGAGATGTCTTGATTTGTGAAGAAGGCATTTTATAATGTTTATCCATGTATATCTAAAATATGAACTGTTTCTAAGCCAAAACTGTTGATCGCGTGACTCGCGAATACCAAATGCATAGATCAATCTCATTTGCAGAGAGTCGCTCTTTACACTCACTTACACATAGTAAATCATAGGTGATTTTAAATGTTCATTTGGTTCGAAACAAATGAAGAAAAGAACAAACCGAGATAAAACCGGTTTTAATAGAAAAATTACTTTGAACGAACACTCTATGCCTATAAAGAGAGTTTCAAGAACGACACCTCTGCGAATAAGAAAGAATCGGGTCTTTCGTACACAATTATTTCGTCCTTGACAATTTTATAATATAATTTTAAAACATGAGTAGTTTGTTATTTTCATTATAAAAAGGGAAGGAAAGAATTAAAATAAATTAACATGTTGTAGGGCTCAGTTTATGTTCGAAATTAAGTTTAAATTATACAACCATTTCAATGAGATTTAACTGTTTAGTTGATATTATATTTCGAATGTGGTCTAATTTATAAATATTGGACTACATTTCAACATTTGTTAAAGTATGATATAATTAGGATGCCAAGCTAATATCATTTTGAGAAAAAGAGAAAACTTCAGCGATTTAACCCTTATCTCATTGTTTTAAAAGTAGATTGCTGCAAAGGTGTCCACTGTTGACTTTAATAGAGGAAAGGTAAAATGACCTTGCATGCAAATCCTAAATTGTCTGTTTTGTGGTTTTATTGAAAAATAATAAAATTCAAATATTCTGACAAACATCTTGAAAAGTGTATGTGGAATTCACAAATCTTATAATTATTCCTTAATGAAAACACTGTATACATACTAATGATTGACAAGATTACTCATTTCCATTACTGTTTATGATCAATAATTAGTTGGTTGTGTGTATGGTCAACCTACTTCAATTATCATTCACTTCGTTGACAAAACAATGCAAGTTATGATACATTTTCACTTGACCCCACCCCTGATGTTCCAATATGCCCCTCAGTTGATAATTGTTTATTCAACTACTATAATGTTAGTGTTATGCATAACTGCACTATGGATATCCAGCGACATTGATGCGTTGCATCAACTTTCTCTTGTTACTAGTAATAAAGGTTCTCGTAAACTTCTTCATGATGGTTACGCTTATACTAAATGCTCACAGAAAATCAGAAAAGTAAGAACAAATCTTCTATGCGTTGGGAATGCTCACAGAGAATCAGTTTACACTGCAAAGGTGTACTGACCAGTGACTTGATTGGTACCTATGTCAAGTATACCACAGAACACAGTCATGCTCCTGACTTTTTCGCCATGCAAGCACTGAAGGTTCGATCTGAGATCAAAGGGTCTGTAGAGTGTTACCGTGGCAAGCCCGGCTGGATAGTCACAGATAAACTATCAAGTCAGCCTAAAGAGGTTATCGTAGCTGCCAGGCCCGTCAGGCTTCTGAAGCAAACTGTGCGACGTGCTACGAAGGGTAGTACACCCAAAAAATCATCCACAATCAGTGACCTTCCTGTTCCACTCCCAGACGATTTTTCAACCAATGTCATATATGACAACGAGTCCCCAGAGAGCCGTATCCTCATTTTTGCCACTGATGACGGTCTCCGCCTTCTAGAGAGCGCATATAACTGGTTCATGGACGGTACTCATGCAACAGCCCTCTCTCAGTTCCAGCAACTGTTCGTGATTCGTGTGCCCCTCAGTGACTCTTGTGCCTCAGACTGTATATGAAGAGATGCTGACTGCCCTACTAGATGTGTGTCTGCAGCGAGGTATTAGAAACAACCCGGAGAGCATCCTGGCAGACTACGAGGTAGCGATACACAATGCCGTCAGAAATGTCTTCACCTACAACATTCATATACAGGGATGCTTCTACCATCTAACCCAGGCTACCTGGAGAAGAGTTCAGTCAGAGGGTTTATGCGAAAGACTGTGGGACATAACAATCCTTCTCTTTGGAATGTAGTGAAAGAAATGCATTGGAAAAGATGCAACAATGGTGGCAGCTGACATTCTTCGCTGTGACCTTGGTGAACCGACGTTGAAACGTGTTAAGAAGGCCACAAAGGCACATCAGCAAGGGCTAAAATATGTGAGTGGTGTCAAGTCCCTTAAGGAATTTATGTCTGGCATTGGACATGTGATTAGAATAAAATGAACTTGTTGTTTGAAACGATTAGTGATTTTGTGGACTTGTGAAAATGTGCTAAAATAGAATAAAAACAGTGTTTGCAATATATGATTTATTTGATATAACAGTTTATCTATAATTTTGAGTTCTGCACAATTAAATAATACATATTTATGAATTAAAATGATTAAAGTTGCTCATTGTTTCATTTGTCTTTCATTTCGCTTATATTATCATATTCCCTTTCCTACATACATAAGTTTTCAGATAACTGAGAAAACATCTTGACACGTCCGGTTTTCTAATTGAACAAATTCCCCTACTCAACACTTTTGAATAGCCTGTCATTTTTTTTCCAAGATGATCGCAAACTGTGGAATGATGATACATTGTCGTATTATTGTGTCACTTGCCGTTCTTCTGAAGATGGAAACTTTGATTTCGTAAAAGGTCTACAGGGACTCGAGCGTGATTCCTCAAATGGACTAACAAGCCTACAGATAGGTGTCAAAAGAGAAAGTCTAATCATCCGATCAGAAAAATTTGAACATTCCTTTCATGATAACTACGACAACCTCTCACAAGATCCTGTGGCAAATTCAATTCTCCTTTCTCATCATACTTCCAACAAAACAGCCCTTCATAGTACTGCAAATGGTGACTGTTTGTTTAACTCGTTTTCCCTGTGTCTTGCCGGTGACGAATCAAGAAGTCACGAGCTGAGGTATAGATGCTGCTTAGAGATGGTCAGTAACAGAAGCAAATACCTAAAAAAAACGAATGTACAACGATCTCTCCGTCATCAGCCCAGAATATGATACTGACTGTATCGATTGTCCAAGAAGAGGAGAATGGGCTTCCGCTTGGCTTCCGTTTGGCATATTATGGCCTTATCAAATCTTCTGAAAGTAACCGTGACCTCAATTTATCCTAGTCTGAATGGGTCCAGTCATTACAATTATCAACAACTGAACACCAAATTCAAGCCTCCGTTTGTTGACCCAGAACAACCAACTGTAATAGTAATGTGGACGAACACCAGCACTCCAAACAGAGAGAGTTTCTTTAAGATGAGAAAGCTGGAAAGGGTACCCAATCATTTTGTCCCACTGGTCCAAACAAGACAGCCTATACAGAGGACTGAAATGGAAGAAGACTGTATATTCCTCTCTCCAAACAGTACCCGTGTCACAGAAGTAGACGCGGCTATTGAATCATAATCTGACGATGATAACGACGAATCTACAGACGAACTACAATTCATACCAAACCTATCTACAATTGAAGAAGACACCAGTAACTTAATAGACAATTTCGCCTGTACTCCAGAAATGCCAGACCATGTCACAACAGACCTCCCTACACTTGAAGAAGACACCTGTAGTCCAGAAAAGGCAGACAATGTCACACCAGACATCTCCCTCTCTGAAGACGAAGATCATTCTGAATTCCAGCCGGGCCCTCTGAAAAAGTTCATGGACTTTAACTCAACCGTTAACATTCTACGCGGGCCACATACAATCCTCTCCGAGTTACCTGCTGGTCGCAAAGACGAAATGTATTTTGTCATAGATAATACAGTCAACATCCAGAAAAGAAATAATGGTAAACGTTCTGGATTTTGGGACGACTGTGGTGCGTGGCATGGTGGCGCATCGCCGTGTACCACTTACATCGAAAATGCCGGTAAGTTTACAACAGTCCATAAAAGACAAAACCTATACTGCCTAACCGGATAACCAAACAAATAAACAAGAAAAAAGATATTTCCCACTAGAACCACAACCAGCGTCAGAGTCCGTAGTAGACATTCACAGGTTGTACCAAACATTGAAAGCCTCACCTGCCGGCCCCGATCAATTCAAAAAACGAGTGACCTGGGTAGAAAAATCAATTACAGATATTCCTAATTACATGGCTATAGTTGAGTACATCGGGGTTTACCCTGGCAGAGATTTCTACTGATCCGTTAAAGATTTCCAAAACAACACTAAATACATACGAACTAAACCAAGCGTTAGATGTGATTTGAAGCAGCAGTTAAAACACCGAAATGTAAAAGAAGTGGAAAGAGAAACTAACATTACTACAAATAACGACTTCGATAAACAAAGAAATGAAAAACAGCTTAGAAACATTAAGTACGAAGTAAACAGAAAAACAACAACAAAACCAACAGCCAATGTCGCAGATCAAGTAAAAATCCTAGAAGAAATGACAAAAAAACGCACTTTCGTAAAAGTTGTTCACAATGAAGAAGGCCTAAATCATCAACTGATAGTTCCTATACACAGACCAACAGATAAATGACCTCAAACGATTCTGCTGTCGAGAACCAGGAACTGTTCTTGGAATGGACAAAACCTACAACTTAGGTGAGTTCCACGTTACACCAACAGTTTACAAAGACTTGTCTGTGTTACGAAGGAAAACGCAAGATCATCCAATTTGTTTCGGCCCAACCTTTATACTGCAGCATACACATTATTCCTGTCGTCCATTGCCAACAAACTTACTGACAGCCAATTAGAAAAACTAACAATCGGCAGCGAGGAAGAACTGGCATTCAAAAGTGCCACCAGACGAAACTTACCAGGTGCTACTCATGTCCTGTGTACACGTCATCTCCGAGAAAACGCAAACCGTCATATGGAAAATATTATCGGATACCCGAAAAAGATAAGAGATAAGATAAGATTACTTTATTAGCACTAACACATTAACAATAAATGAGTTATGGTAACAAAATACAGGCAAATTACAATTAAATATGTACAATGTAGGAGTGACAGTGGATAAGTATGAGATAAATCATGTATCTTTTAACAATGAATTTCTAATCAACAAGCAATCATTCATGTAATTCACAATAATTGTTAATACAGTTGGAGAATTACTATTGAGAATTGAGATAAGCAAGTTGTATGATAAAAAAAAAAATGTTGTTCAATAGAACATTATTTAATTTTTTAATGAGATTATTTGTATGTAGAACAGTTTAAAAGAAAATAAAGTTCATCTTCAACGTCTCCGATGTTGCGGAAAAGACATATTCTACTCTGTTTTGGTGTATTTAAATATCGTCCTCTTTCAACTGATAGAGTATGAGCACTTATCCTCAATTTACATAATGCTGATCTATCACATTTGGATTTGCAATGATCAACATATGAGGGTCTTTTATTTGGTTTATAAAGTATGTTAAAGAAGTTTATTTTTTTATTTTGACTGATGTCTGTCTCTTGTCTTTGAAAGGCTGTATCTTTAATTCTCTCTTGAATGAATTTTAGATACATCTTAATATCAAAAGGATTTAGAATAATAAAATGGAATCCAAGTTTTCATATTTATTATCCATGAGTTTTTTTTTTTTGAGTTGCTTTGTATATTTTTAAAATGATTGAATTATTTGACTCTAGTATATGGAGCCAGTATTTTATTGCTGAAGATTCTATTCTGGTATATAGGGGCACTCTGTTCAGCTCAACTAGACATGCAGCATTTGATGCTTTGCAGTGAACTCCTAGAATTTCTTTAATAAATTTAAACTGCAAGTGTTCAAATCGATCTGAATCCCTGTATTGTTTCCCTATCCCCCTTACTTCACTATCATATAGGGCAATAGGCACAACAAGGGAGTCAAATAATGTTTCTAATAACTTGCATGGGTTATTAAGTCCAACTTTTTTTTATTTTAAAAAAGGGCTGTTCTACCCTTTTCCACAAGCAATGAGCTGCATAGGTTAAGATTCCCTGTGTACTGCAGTGTCATGCCAAGATAGCAGTATGATTTAACTGTTTCCAGGAATTCATTATTATATTTAAAAAAGTTCTTATGGGTTTTGCCATTTGAGTTAAATATAATGACTTTTGATTTGTTTATATTTACTTCTGGTTTCCAAGATTGACAAAAGTCACTAAGAATATTTAAAGATGTTTGTAATCCCTTCTCAGAATTAGATAATAGAACTATATCATCGGCAAATAAAAGGGATTTAATGTTGTGTCTCCAATTACTATCGGGCTCGTAGTTATTTTTGTTTTATTGTCATGTATATGTAAAAAAGGATATATCCTACACAATAACAAAATAACTATAACTACGAGCCCCTGTGGTCTGTATTAGCACCTTGGAGACTGTTTACCAGATTATTTATGTAAAGATTGGTACTGATAACATCTCCCTGTTTTACTCCACGGGTGGAGACAAATTCTTCACTGAGACCATTTGGGAATTTAATTCTACACCTAGTATCGTCATACATAGAATGAATTATTTTAAAGAGTTTGCAGGGGAATTTAAGTTCCAAGAGGTTATAAAATAATCCATCTCTCCAAACTATATCAAAATTAAGCCTTCCTCAGATCAACGAAGGCAGCAAACACGTCCTGCTTCTTATTTTTCTTATGTTCTATTATAGATTTTAGGGTGAAGATGTGATCTGAGGTACGGGATTTTTCTTTAAAACCAATTTGGTTTTCACTTATAATGTTATGTTCGTTGACAAATTTTGTAATTCTCATATAGATAACTTTGTTGAATAATTTTCCTAAGTTAGAAGTTATAAATATACCTCTGTAGTTTGAAGGGTCCATCTTACTGCCCTTTTTGTGTATTAAAGAAATGAAGCTTTCATTCCATACCTTAGGAAATGTTCCTTCTTTGAAAATAAGGTTAAAAAGTTTAGTAATATGGTCAACTAGTATTGGTATACCATATTTGATCATTTCATTTGAAATCAAATCCTTTGCAGTGTATTTACCATCTTTCAGGGTTTTAGATGCTTTAATTATTTCGTCTGCCATTATTGGTTGATTATAAGACATATTATCTTCGTTATTTAGTGCAATTTTAAGTTCTTCTAATTTCGTTCGAATAATTTTATGATATTTACTGACCTTTGATTGTGCTTCACAAGAATTTAATTTTTTGAAGAAATTACAGAATGCTTGCTCATCAATTTGTTCAGTATACTTATTGTCTGATGCTTGGCTTAATTTATTAAGTAAATCCCAGAAGGATTTTGGGTCAGTGTTGATATTACTGAATAGATCAGAACATATTTTATTTTTGTATTTCTTTTCATCTTGTTTGCATTTTCGCCTTAATTTTGAGCGATAAGAGTAGTATTCTTTTCTGTAAGCTCCATTAAATGGACATTTATTTATAAAAAATGCATAGTGCTTAACAGTTTTATATAAGTCATCACATGACTCTGAAAACCAGGGTTTTCTTTTTGGTGTATTTGTTTGTTTTTTAATACGCCCTTTGATAAATTTGGCAGAAGCCATAGATGTTTCTTGTAGAATTGTATTTAGATCATTTACAGCCACATTACAATTTGAATATTTTCTACTTAGAAAGTGTTGCAGTTTGGTTTTAGACTCAGTATTCTGAATAAGTGTAGAGTAACGATTAATCGCCTCTGAATCCCATAAAAATTTACCTTGGAGTGGTTCTAAATATGCTTATTGAGTATTTGTATTATCAAAAAAAGATGTCAGTAAAGTACAGCTTGTTGCACAATGATCAGATAATGTTGTATAGTCATGCACAATAAAACTACTTATGGCATGCATATGTAATAACTTTGCAGATACAACTGCATAATCAACCACACTAGAACCATTATATTTGATACAGGTATATTTACCATGTAGATCTCCAATAGTTCTACCATTCAGTATTCTTAGCATTCAGTATTCTTAGCCCAGCTTCTTTACAGAGCTCAATTAATAATTTGCCACTCTTATTTGGCATTTTATGATCAAGATTATTTCTTGGTGTACATATATCATATACATAATTATCATCCTCTGTGTGAGGATCTGTGTGAGGATACCTAGATTCATCTGAAGACACAAAGTCAGAGGATGTGCTAGTATATGCATTAAAATCCCCTTGAATCAATACCGCGCCATATTGACTAGTCACTATAGTATTCTATATTTCTGAGTAATTCTGAAATTTTTTCTTCAATGTCCTTTGGTTGCCCGGAATAATTTTCTTGGGAAAAATAGATAAAAGCAAGATATACATCTCTTGGGAAAAGTTGTGGTTTAGCTTAACCCACTGGATATCACTATGTTCATTTGGAAGCTTAGACAAGCCCTTTGTCAATGAGTGTTTGGCATATATTGCAATTCCACCTGAATTACGCCTGGCTTTTTTATGTTTAATTCGATTACTGTTACAAATAAGTGCATAATCTGGTGTACTTAAAATAGTTCCACTGTCACTCCACGTTTCTACTAAACTAAAAACATGCATATTAGAAATAATTTTCATAAAAATAGGGTCCTTTATAGGATTCTCTACTATCCGGTATTTTCAATGTAGATGGTCTCATTTTCCAAACAGACACTGATGCCTTTACCCAGGCAATTAAACAGCATCAAAGATGAAATTTTCTCTGCAGATGAAAATGTCGGCAAAAAAAATCATGAGATATTTTGAAAATAAACTACTGCCATTATTTATCAAACACGTGATCGAACCAGCCAAAGAAGGTAAAGTTCCACCAAATTGGACCAGTAACAACAGTGAAAGTGCAAATCACATTCTTAAGGCAGCAGTCAACTGGAAATTCCAAGACTTACTTTCCTTCGTGGAGACTCTTCAGAACATAGTAGAAGGTGAACAAGAAGAGCGGTGTAGAGCCATGCGAAATATGGGCAACTACATACTCTCTGAAAGATATATTCATCATGTAGTCGAGATAGATCACTGGTCGAATATTTCACAAGAACACCGAGACAAGCGAACTAAGAAATTCCAAACACACTCTGGCAAAAACAGCCAAAATACAATCATTTCTTCAGACGGAACCAGAACGATACAAAGAACTCCATCAGCTGATAGAAAACCAAACCAAATTAAAAGAAAACGAGCAGAAAGATCCAGAACACCAAATTCTAAGAGGCGACTTTAGTCGGGAAGGGAGATCCTGAAGGTCTCAACGGGTGTACTACACACGGGTGCAGGACGAAGCGTACCACTGTCTTAGCGTACCACTGCCTTAGCGTACCATTTCAGGACGAAGCGTACCACCTATAGATTATATAGTAGTAAATACCTAGTGGGGCGCTCGATAAAAGGTGTGAATAACAACATAACAAGTGTCATTTACATGGTGATAATATATAATACGTGTGAATAACTTATTAAATGAAAATATAGTTAGGTTATAAAGAACGAGAAAACATATAGATTCTGTTTTTGAATAAAATATTTATTTTTGTCATAATTAATTGAAATATGATAAGACATACATTTTTTTCAATCAAACATTTAACAAATAGCACATTTTACATATAGCACATACAAACATTTTATTTTTGTCATAATTAAATTATAACCTGAAATATGATAAAACATACATTTTTTTCAATCAAACATTTAACAAATAGCACATTTTACATATAGCACATACAAACATTTTATTTTTGTCATAATTAAATGATAACCTGAAATATGATAAAACATACATACAAACACATTTTTTTCTTCAAACATTTAACAAATAGCACATTTTACATAAAACACATACATATATACATATTTTACTCATCTTCGCCGTGGTCTTCCACTCTGGGGATAGGACCATGGCCTATGAGATTGCTACACTCTCTGAGTAACTTCGACGTTGTAAACCCGTCTTCATTGTGATAAAATGTGAAATTTCTCATGTTATCACAATGTAAGATGTAGCATTTGAAGAGTTGAAAACATTGTGATAAAATGTGAAATTTCTCATTTTATCACAATGTTAGATGTAGCATTAGAACGGTTGCAAACATTGTGATAAAATGTGAAATTTCTCATTTTATCACAATGTAAGATATAGCATTTGAAGAGTTGAAAACATTGTGATAAAATGTGAAATTTCTCATTTTATCACAATGTTAGATATAGCATTTCAAGAGTTGAAACATTGTGATAAAATGTCAAGTTCTATCTTTTTATCTCTTTTTCCAGGACGGGAAACATAGGTTACGATCTACGATCTTACGATCTACAGGACACGAAAACAATATGGTACGCAATTAACATCCTCATTTCCGTTATCAATCTTAACCTCAGTTTGTTGACAAACTATATTTTAGAGAGCATGGAGTTTTTCTGCACAGCAGGTCGGGGTACAGAGGAGTTTGTGGAAAAGGAACTTTGTGACAAGTTTAGTGAACATCTAGAAAAGGTACGGGACTACAAGAGCTTATTATTTTGTTTGACAAAATAGCTGATGCTCTATTTATTCCAGATATACTGTATGTTATATTGTACAGTACTACAATTAAGGCTGAAACACTGTGGACAGCTGGTTAAATTGATCAGTTATCAGTATTATTGAATATTGAAGACACCAATCTAAAAAAGATAACAGATTGTCAAGGACTACTAGAAATAGTAGCCCAGACATGATGCAATGGATGGTTGATCAATTACTCATTATGCAGGATTTTAGTTATTTTATTGTTCAATTTTGGCTGGTTGATGCTTCTTGCTATGAGGGTATTTTGACTGTTAGTCATGCTTAGTCACGCGCAACTGCAACGTTTTACAAGACTTTATCAGAAAACACCGAGCAAATATTGATGGCCAATTCCTCACCAAACACAACACAACACAACCCAGCAAACAATTGACGTTGGATAGACGTTGTAACAATGTCAGAAACTGACGTTGGATAGACGTTGTATATTGGTTGAAAATGAAAGTTTGTTAGACGTCAGACTCCGACGTTGGAACAACGTCGAAATCACGACGTTGTATCAACGTCGTGATAACGACAAAAATCCAACGTATAAACATGGATACCATACAGGCATCATGTAATAAGGAATTATCCGCACGGTCTTATTTCGTATATCTGAACAGTATCCCAGACTGTAATTAGTACAGGATTTACTACATTCATTATATAACAAACAGGACTAATATTTATCTCTAGATAGAGATGATATGGCTTATTTAAGAGAGAAATTGTTTTCTCACACAAAATGGTACGAATCGGCGCGATGCCGAATCGGGTTGAATTGTGCAAGGAACTTTACGCTAAGTTTTCATTGAAACAGCCGTGTAAAACAACAGAACATGAGTGCTATATACATTTAAACATACATTGCATCAACTTACCTATAGTTGTATTATTTTAAATATGAACAGTAGAGTTGTGATTGAATCTTCTCTCTCGCACACGGTTAACAAAATGGCGGTCAAAATTCTATTTTTAGGAAAGTTAACATGATTTTTTTTCGGAATTATCGAAATTTCATGATAAGTAGCTATCTTTATAAATATTTCTGCAAATCTTTGTTTAATAAGATGAATTCAAACAAAATATTTTAAAAGAAAGGAAAAAGTAAAACAATAAATGCGACACCACGTGGAAATTCCAATTTCAGAAAAAAAGGGCACACGCAAGGGAAGCAACTTGAATAAATAAAATGATCGAGTTTTAGTATTCATTTGCAGCAGTATCACAATTATTGAGCAACTTTTTGTCACATCATGTGTATAAAATGTATAAACTTGATAAAATACAACTTATTACAAACTATGACCAAAACACAACGTCGGTTCGACGTCTAATTGCGACGTCGAACTAACATCGTGATTTCGACGTAGATACAACATTGTATTTAAGTCGCCGACGTCGCGACCTAAATCCAACGTATATCCGGCGTTGATCCAACGTCATGTGTTTGCTGGGAACAGACCGATAACTTAAGTGTTAAAACACAAAGAGCATATTGTTAATTTGTTTGAGTTCTGTTATGTTGACTTCATTGGGTGCCCATAAAGCTAAACATCCATTAATTTTTTACAAATGTATCATACAGTCTTTTCTGTTCTATATTATAATTGTGATTTCCGGTACTAGTATTAAGAACCAGAGATTTAAAGCGCCATACACTATGATACAGTACAAAAATGAAAGTTAAATTGGACCTTTACAGGTGCATATCACAGACGGAAAAGTTTTCTTTAAAGTCGAGGACAGCTGCACTGATATTGGAAACAAGATTACGAATCTGATGACTGTGGAGAGACTGTTCATTTATGTCCTGTCAAAAGAGAAACAGAACATTAAAGGTAGGTAATCAAAGAAAAGCAACACATTAAAGGTAGGTTATCAAAGAAAAGCCACACATTAAAGGTAGATAATCAAAGAAAAGCAACACATTAAAATGTAGGTAATCAAAGAAAAGCCATACATTAAAGGTATGTAATCAAAGAAAAGCCACACATTAAAGGTAGGTGATCAAAGAAAAGCAACACATTAAAGGTAGGTAATCAAAGAAAAGCCACACATTAAAGGTAGGTAATCAAAGAAAAGCAACACATTAAAATGTAGGTAATCAAAGAAAAGCCACACATTAAAGGTAGGTAATCAAAGAAAAGCAACACATTAAAATGTAGGTAATCAAAGAAAAGCAACACATTAAAGGTAGAAACTCAAAGAAAAGCAACACATTAAAGGTAGAAACTGAAAAGGCGATCAGCAAAAAACAAATTATAAGAGGTAGGTAATCAGAGAAAACGACACATTAAAAGTTGGTCATCAGAGAAGACAACACATTAAAGGTAGGTATTCATAGCTCTGCAACAGACAACTTTTTGAAATCAATGCAGAAAAATGGCCAAAATAATTCTATTCAATAATTTCATTTTCATTTATAGAGGTTTTTAATATCTTTGCAATAATGTTTACAGCTATGTCTGCTGCAGATTGGTTCTAAGTGTTAAAAGGTAGATATTAAACAATATTTTGCCCTTTCCCAGATACACCAAATCTGCAGCAGATGACTTTGAATTTATGTAGTCAATAATATGGAAAATCTCTATAAATGAAAATATAATTTTTTTATAGTGCCTATAACATTTTGGCAAAATTAGAAAATGTTTGTTATGAGAATGTTTTCTTTCTTTTTTCACAATATTTTCAAAAGTCATCTGCTGCGAGGGTGAAAATAATTCTTTTGCAAGTAGGAATGCATGATGAATAGTAACAGAAGACCATAGAAAACATTATCTGGGGACACAGGGTTTGTGAATTTGAACCCCAGCTTGGCAAGCATTTGACAAAAGTCAATGTGACAAGCGCCATTTGCTTCCACTTATGGGCTAACATTCTATGTAGGCTTCCCAGTTGCTTGGAAAGACTGCTGTGTGGGGTACCGGTATGAGAAAGCAAGTGACACATGGGTAGGTGTACTGGCCATCATGGTATTACTGCACATTTGTTGAAAATGGTGTTAAACCCGAATCAATCAATCAATAACTTTTCCCACCTGCAGATGCATTTTGATTCATCTGCAGCAGGCGACTTTTGTAAACATGTGGCAAAAGGAGAAATGGTTTATTACAAGCCATTTCTCCTCTTGCCACATTGTTTTAACTCTACTCAACATTAACCCTTTCCCACTTATAGATGCAATTTGACACATCTGCAGCAGACATCTTTTGAAAACATTGTGGCAAAAGGAGAAATTACTCTGCCTCATAATGAGCAATTTCACATTTTGCCACAATTTTTTCAACTTTATTCAATTACTGTATCATGCTTTCATTTAAAAAGATTTTCCATATTTTAACTTAAATGTTTTCAAAGTCGTCTGATGCAGATTTGTTGTATGTGGGAAATGGTTAATGATACTTCATTTATTCCAATTGTCCAGATAGATGATTGATGTTTCAAAATGTGTCTGCTCCAGATTTGTTGTATGTGGGAAAGGCTTAAACATGTGTCTGCTGCAGATTTGTAGTTTGTAGGAAAAGGATAGGGTTTTGTAAAATTACAGGTATATGTGTTACAGAAACATGTACAGTTTAATGACCTTGAAAGGCCTTGCATTTCTTTCCAGGTAAAAGAGAACTTTTAACACTACTGCATACAGAAATGAAAGAAAAGTTATTGTTGGAAAAGGCTACTGAAGTGTTACACAAAGTTAAAAGTAGTTTTCCTGCTCTAAAAGAAACTGATTCTCTGCTACATGTAGACTCAAGTGATGCAGTTGAATTGTCTAAAAGAGGTGTTTCTGAAAATGATCCTGATCAAAGCGAAAGTGATTTGAAGACCGAAAATTACTCTTTTAAGAGTCATCGGAAAGTGTCCAAAGACTGCATCAATAGGTCTGAAGATAATTTGCCTCAGAAAGATAATATTTCCTTTAAGAGAAAAAGTGAGAAAATGATAGATTCGGACACATGTGTATCATCAAAGAAAAGGTTTGTAAATGAAGGTTGTTCACTTCAACAAAGTTCATCGCACCATTGTAACAAAGATGGATTAGGACGTCATAAACTGACATTCAGGGTGTCATGTAAATTTTCTGGATCTGTCAGACATAAACTCAATGCTCAGGTAACTTAATTTTACAATTTACCTGATATTATATTTTTAGTTTGTCTACACTGAAATCGTTTGATAAAAATTGATAGTATAATTTTGATACAGAGCAAAAAACATAGTTGAAAAAGGAAAATTTATCTTTTTGTGCAAATTATGCTTTCTTCTTAGTAATTCAAATAAGCCTTTCCCATCCTCCATGTCTCTTAAGTAAGACACAATTTGACACAGACTTTTTTTGAAAATAGTGTGCCAAAAGGAGAAATTGCTCATCATGATCAAATTCTCCTTTTGCCACAACAATTTTCAACTCTATTTTCTAAGTGTTTGTCTACTAAGTCATTTGGTTCGGGAAGCAAAAAGAATACATTTTGATGCCTTTACCTCTTTTACTGCATGGGACCGACCAACTGCTGCAGATACCTTTTTATTATGTGCTGAGAAAAGTGAATTTGCATGTACATGTAGTTTGGTTGAATTTTCTTTTACTGTTTAGAAAATCTCTCTGTCCCTTATACATGTATTAGTATTTTCCTTTGTCTAAATTTAACATTTACTAATCCTTCTATAACAGCCTAAAAGATGATACGCTTAAATTTCAGAGATCAGTGAAACAAATGGGTGTGCTTCTTAGTAAGCTGATGGGTTGGAAAACAGATCTAAACAATCCAAGCATTGAAATGTGAGTGTAACAGTGTCCAATCTAGGATTCGAAAACAAGGGGGCAATTGTATGAACAAATGTACATAAACATTATTTTTATTGAAATAGTTCAAATGATGCAAATTTTCCTTTAAATCTTTACTTGATATTACATTTATAGACTCATTGAAATTAAAAACATACTTCTGAAACAGAACTGTATTGTTAGAAGAGAAGAAATTACTAATTTTCACATTCTCGCATTCACCTGCTGCAGAGGTATTACATGTGAAAAGACTGAATGCATGCAAAACATACAAAATGGTGTAACTTTACTGATTAACATCATTATGTTAAATATGAAACTTGTAACAAATTCTTTATGTTCCAGAAGTGGTAATCTATTTTTATTTAGCACACCTCAGCATGTATTGCTCAATGTGATATACATGTATTGTGAACACTTGCTGTTCTTATGTCTGTGTAAATATTCTTCTCTGAAACTTTCTACTGGTCCAATTCCAAAATGATTTTTCCAGAAATGTTTCTAAGGTGGTATTCTCTTTCTAATTCCATGCAGAACTCTGGTCGTCATACCAATGGAATTTCCCGTTATGGCTAGGCTATTTCAGTCGCCGTTGTGTCTGCATTGCAGCTTTGGTTAAAGTTGTGCATGCAAGGTCTTTTCGAAAAAAACGCAGATGCTATTGCTTTGAAACTTCACACATGTATTTGACAACATCAAATGACCTTGCAGGACAAGTCCCATAAATCTACATCAGATTTTGACTGAAATATGCCCCTATTCGGACTTTTAGTAGAAGTTTTGCATGCAACAACTTTTCTCACAGTTTTTATTGTATAGTGAAACTGATTAAGTGTGGTGGTCAAAACTGCTGACCAGGTTTAAATAATGAATAATATGATACCTTTACAAGGAATGTTCAAATGATTCTAGTTTGTTATAATCATGGCCTGCCAGTAGGCCCAGGTAGTTTTATATAATATATTTATAGTGAAATATTTAAAATGTTCTTGTCACAAACTGCTGACACACTTTCAATATAATGTGGCACACATGTTCATTTAGTGCATTTATATAATGACTTCTTATCAAGATTCTCCCCCTTTTCACCATATTGTCATACAAGCATCCTGGAGAATGGTCTTTACAGAAAACCAGGCTATACAAGTATGCCATTTAATCACATTATTCAGACTGACTAAACAAGTATGCCATGTGATCACCTTATTCAGACAGACTAAACAAGAATGCCATTTGATCCCATTATCCTGGCAAACTTAACAAGTATGTCATGTGATCACATTATTCAGACAGACTAACAAGTATGCCATCAGATCACATTATTCAGACAGACTAAACAAATATGCCCTTTGATACCATTATTCAGACAGACGAATCAGGTATGCCATTTGATCACATTATTCAGACTGACTAAAATAAGTATGCCATCAGATCACATTATTCAGACAGACTAAACAAGTATGCCATCTGTTCACATTGTTCAAACTGATTAAACAAGTATGCCATCTGATCACATTATTCAGACAGACTAAATAAGTATGCCATTTGATCACATTATTCAGACAGACTGAACAAGTATGCCATTTGACACCATTATTACGACAGTCTAATCAAGTATGCCATTTGATCACATTGTGCAGAAAGACTAAATAAGTATGCCATTTGATCACATTATTCAGATGGATCAAACAAGTATGACATTTGATCACATTGTTCAGACAGACTAACAAGTATGCCATTTTATCACATAATTCAGACAGACACAACAAGTATGTCATGTTCAAATAGACTTAACAAGTATGCCATTCGGTAACATTGTTCATACAGAATAAACAAATATATCATTTGATCACATAATTCAGACAGACTAAACAAGTTTGCTATTTGATCACATTGTTCAGACAGACTTAACAAGTATGCCATCCGATCACTTTATCAAACAGACTAAACAAGAATGCCATCTGATAACATTGTTCCAAAAGACTTAATAAGTATGCCATTTAATCACATTGTTCAAACAGACAAACAAGTATGCCATTTGATCAAATTGTTCAAACAGCCTAAACAAGTATCATTTAATCACATTGTTCAAACAGACTAAACAAGTATGCCATTTAATCACATTGTTCAAACAGACCAAACAAATATGCCATTTAATCACATTGTTTAAAACCTATGTTGGTCAATATTCTGTAACACATCTCATTTATATATATTTTCCAGTTGTATACATATGAATGATGATACAATGGTTGTTGGAATCCCAGTATTCAAGTGAGTACAGAATGTTTTGCATAAGCCCCTGATTTGGTTGTGTTAAGATTAATTGTAGAAATAGATTTCTTATAACTGTTTACTCTATTAAACCTTTCCCGCATTCAACAAATCCGAAGCAGATGCCTTTGAAAACATCTTGGTAAAGATATGGAAAATCTCTACAAAAGAAAGTGCAGATGTTGAATACAGTAGAAAACAATGTGACAAAAGCAAAAATCATGAGCATTTTTTCCTTTTGTAACAATCTTTTCAAAAGATGTGTGTTTTAGATGCAGGGTACGTTAATTGTTCACTTGTTATACTATTTGAGAGTTGTCTGATTTAATCCTTTCCCTCATATAGACGCTTTCTGACGCCTGCAACAGACGGCTATTTGAAAACATAGTGACAAAAGAAGAAATTGCACTGAACGTGCAATTTCTCCTTTTGCCACAATGTTTACCACTTTTAATCATAGGTTATCCATTCAGTTATAGAGATTTTCCATCTTTTGACAAAATATGTTCAAAGTCGTCTGCTGCAGAATTGTTGTATGAGGAAAAGGGTTAGAACAATTACAACAGAAGAAGCAATGAAAAATGTAAAGCTTCATCTTTACACAGAGTTGGACTCATTGTGGAAATAGGAGAATAGATGATTTAACCCTTTCCCTCATATAGACGCTTTCTGACGCCTCTGCAGCAGACGGCTTTTTGAAAACATAGTAACAAAAGAAGAAATTGCACAAAACGTGCAATTTCTCCTTTTGTCACAATGTTTTCCACTTTTAGTCATATGTTATCCATTCAATTATACAGATTTTCCATTATTTGACAAAATATGTTCAAAGTCGTCTGCCACAGAATTGTTGTATGAGGGAAAGGGTTAAATATTTAATTATTTCTTTGTTCTGTGATGCTGCAGAGGCATAGAACATTATATGAATTAGGAAAGGGTATCTTTTTACAGTGTCCCCTGAATGCAGTACTATGGTAACTCTTTTTTACCATTTATTGCGTCACCATAGTATTGAATTCAAGGGATGATTTTTAGCTTGGCTATTCGAAGAAATAGGGGAGCTTATGTAATCACCCCGGCGTTGGTGTTGGCGTTGGCATACGCGTTGCCAGCTTGGTAAAACCTTTGCATGCAAGGCCTTTTCTCAGACACTGTGTATGCTGTTGCTTTGAAACTTCACACACTTATTCAGGGTCATTAGATGACCTTGTATGTCAAGTCCCTTATCTCTGGAATGGATTCTGACTGAATTGTGCCCCTTTTTGGACTTAGATTTTTGGTCAAACCTTTGCATGCAAGGCCTTTTCTCAGACACTGTGTAGGCTGTTGCTTTGAAACTTCACACATTTATTCAGGGTCATTAGATGACCTTGTATGTCAAGTCCCATAACTCTGGAATGGATTTTGACTGAATTGTGCCCCTTTTTGGACTTAGAATTTTGGTCAATCCTTTGCATGCAAGGCCTTTACTCAGACACTGTGTATGCTGTTACTTTGAAACTTCACACACTTATTCAGGGTCATTAGATGACCTTGTATGTCAAGTCCCATAACTCTGGAATGGATTTGTTTCATTTATTGTATTTTTCAATTTTGCGTTTAGCTCAACGTTAAAGTTTTCGATTTTTTTTATTTTTCTCAATAAGTACTGAATTCCTTGTATTTTTGAACTTTCTTTTTTTATTTTTAAATTTCTTGTATTTTTGAATTTTGCGTTTAGCTCTTTTTGTTATTTGTTTTTTTTTCTTAGATTTCTTGTATTTTTGAACTTAGTATTTTTTTTTTTTTTTAATTTCTTGTTTAAAAACAATTGTGTTTACTTTAATGTTAGAGTTTTGTTATTTTACTTCTTGTCTTTTACACTTGCATTAATAGTCAAAGCAAGGGACAGCGAGACATTTAATTACGCGTAATTCTTGTCTTTCTTTTGTAAATTGAATTTCAATTTCAATTGAATTATTCCACTTTTGGATTTTGGACTTTTACCCATGCTATAACTGTTTTGAACTAGGCCCTGATAGGCGAGCTATATTGTCCTCCGACAACTCTTGTTTTTGTCTGTAAATATCATTGTATCTTAGATGATCTTTGTGTTATTGAAAATCAAGTGGCAATACATTAGAAGTTTGTAATCATCCCAGGTTACCTAAAATGATAGACTTGTCTGCTTTAACCCTTTCCCTCATATAAACGCTTTCGGATGCCTCTGCAGCAGACGGCTTTTTGAAAACATAGTGACAAAAGAAGAAATTGCACAAAACGTGCAATTTCTCCTTTTGACACAATGTTTTCCACTTTTAGTCATAGGTTATCCATTCAATTATAGAGATTTTCCATTTTTCGACAAAATACGTTCGAAGTCGTCTGCTGCAAAATTGTCATATGAGGGAAAGGGTTAAGGTGATCCGGAGAAAAACTTATATCAATTTGAGCAACTTTTCCTCTTCCTACAATGATTGCAAAGGTATACCACTGTAGAGACTTCAAAAGTCATATATAAGTGTTGAATACAGTTGTTGATATTATGACAAAAGTCATCTGCTGCAGAGGCCTTAAAATGCGTTTAAATGAGGGAAGCAGTTAATTGTATTTAAATGTTTATTTATTATGTCATATGGTTTTTTAGAGATTATCTTTTTTAGCTCACCTGAGCTTTGCTCAAGGTGAGTTATTGTGATCGCCTTTTGTCCGGCGTCCGGCGTGCGTCGTCCGTCGTGCGTCAACTTCTTCTCCTCAGTAACCAGTGGGTCAATTTGGATGAAACTTCACAGAAAGCATCCTCTCAATGACCTCACCAGAATTCCTCCAAATTTTTGGGATCCATGCACAATTCTGGTTTCCATGGCAACGAAACCGAAAAAACTTCAAAATTCTTCTTCTCCCGAATTGGTTGGCAGATTTTCAAATAATTTTGTAGAAATGTTCCTTGGATGACCCTCTATCAGATTCCTTCAAGCTGTGTTGATTGGTCGAAAAACATGGCCGCCAGGGGGGGGCGGGGGCTATTTTGCCTTATATGGCTATAGTGCAAACTTAAAAAATCTTCTCCTCCAAAAGTGTCAGGCTGATTTTCAAATAATTTTGTAGAAATGTTCCTTGGGTGATCCTCTATCAGATTCCTTCAAGCCATGTTGATTGGTCAAAAAACATGGCCGCCAGGGGGCGGGGCTATTTTGCCTTATATGGCTATAATGAAAACTTAAAAAATCTTCTCCTCCATAAGTGTCAGGCCGATTTTCAAATAATTTTGTAGAAATGTTCCTTGGGTGATCCTCTATCAGATTCCTTCAAGCCATGTTGATTGGTCAAAAAACATGGCCGCCAGGGGGCGGGGCTATTTTGCCTTTTATGGCTATAATGAAAACTTAAAAAATCTTCTCCTCCATAAGTGTCAGGCCGATTTTCAAATAATTTTGTAGAAATGTTCCTTGGGTGACCCTCTATCTGATTCCTTCAAGCAATGTGGATTGGTCGAAAAAAAAGGCCGCCAGGGGGCGGGGGCTATTTTGCCTTATATGGCCAAAGTGAAAACTTAAAAAATCTTCAACATCTTCTCCTCAGTAAACAGTGTGTCAATTGTGATGAAACTTCACAGAAAGCATCCTCTTAATGACCTCACCAGAATTCCTTCAAATTTTAGGGATCCATGCAGAATTCTGGTTTCCATGGCAACGAAACGAAAAAAACTTCAAAATTCTTCTTCTCCCAAACTGGTTGGCAGATTTTCAAATAATTTTGTAGAAATGTTCCTTGGATGACCCTCTACCAGATTTCTTTAAGCCATGTTGATTGGTCAAAAAACACGGCCGCCAGGGGGGGCGGGGCTATTTTGCCTTATTGGTTATAGTGAAAACTTAAAAAATCTTCTCCTCCGAAAGTGTCAGGCTGATTTTCAAATGATTTTGTAGAAATGTTCCTTGGGTGACCCTCTATCAGATTCCTTCAAGCCATGTTGATTGGTCGAAAAACATGGCAGCCAGGGGGGGGCGGGGCTATTTTGTCTTATATGGCTATAGTGCAAACTTAAAAAATCTTCTTCTCCAAAAGTGTCGGCCCGATTTTCAAATAATTTTGTAGAAATGTTCCTTGGATGAACCCACTTTCAGATTCCTTCAAGCCATGTTGATTGGTCAAAAAACATGGCCGCCAGTAGGCAGGGCTATTTTGCATTATATGGCTATAGTGAAAACTTAAAAAATCTTCTCCTCCAAAAGTATCTGGCCGATTTTCAAATTGTAGAAATGTTCCTAGGGTGACCCTCTATCAGATTCCTTCAAGCCAAGTTGATTGGTCGGAAATTATGGCTGCCAGGGGGCGAGGCTTATATAGCTAAAGTAAAAAAAAAAAAATCAGGTGAGCGATTCAAGGGCCATCATGGCCCTCTTGTTTAAATTTAAAAACAAGTGACAAAGTACTGGAAGTGTTTGAATGGTTGTGTCAAGGTGGTTTTTAAAAGGTTCAAGCATTTAAAAGTTCTCGTTTTCTTTAAAAAGAGAACCATTATCTAAAAGAAGGTACATCAAACATTATGGCCTGAGATCAACAGTGTGTAGAATTATGGCTGTTCTGGCCCAAATACAGGTATGTACGCTCAACTTAATAGTTTAACCCTTTCCCACATATAGAAGCTTTCTGATGCCTCTGCAACAGACAACTTTTGAAAACACTGACAAAAGGAGAAATTGCTCAAAAAAAGTAATTTCTCCTTTTGCCAAAGTGTTTACAACTTTATTCAATTATTATGCAATTATTTATGGAGATTTGTCATGTATTGGTATAAATATTTTTAAAGTTGTCTGCCGCAGATTTGTTGTATGTGGTAAAGGGTTAAATCTATTTATATTACAATGATTGGGAAGCAAGTGAATACAATTTGCATTTAATAATTCTTGATGTAGGCTTTCTGGATGCTCAATTAGTACTCGTGCCAAATGAATTCAGAGGTCCAAAACTTTGACCCTCTTACAGGAATTGAATCCAGTACCTTTGAACCAAGAGGGTGGTTGCAATCTCTGTCTAAACTTCTTGTAAATGTAATCCTGATTTGATAATTATTTAGTCATGTACTTTGAAAGTATCTGTGGAAGTTATTGTAACATGGAAAATTAGAGGTCTCATTTCAATACAGAGTTGGGCTCCATTTTTCTCAAGGTTTTCAAAAGATATCTATTGCAGAGATGTTGTTTTTATCAAAGACATGGTGTATAGATTTGACCCAGACAAGTATGCACAATAAAAGAATAATTTTGTCACATAGTGAAAAACATTACAGTAATTTCTTCATTTTTAACAAACTGTTGCCTACTGCAGACATATCCAAGGTTTATTCTATCAGGGAAAACCATTTAAACTGTACCCACAGTCTACCTTTAACCCTCCATCACATACAGAAGCTCTGCAGCAGACAAGTTCTGATAACATTGTACTATTTTTCCACTTTTGCCACAATGTTTTCAACTCTATTCAATAATTAAGCTTTTCATTTGTAAACAGTTTCCATATCTTTGCTAACATTTTATCAAAGTTGTCTGATGCAGATGTGTCATATGTGGGAAAGGGTTAACATTTACCAGGGTATGGTATTTTAACCCTTTTCCGCATGCAGACAACTTCTGAAAACATTGTGGCAAAAGGAGAAATTGTTTATGATGAACAATGTCTTCTTCCACCTCAATGTTTTTTATCTCTTTTTAGTAGTCATGCATTGTTTTATTGAGATTTTCAAAGTCATCTGCTGAAGTTTTGTTGTATGAGGGAATTAATTTAACAATGCATTGTGAATATTTACAGCCAGGTGATGTAGTGTTGGACCCTATGTGTGGTAAAGCTACTATACTCATGGAGGGGGCAAACATGGTTACGGTATGTTATATTATATTTTAACCTTATAGCAATAGCTTTTGAAAGTGAGCATCTTCTTTTTTCCTTTGATGTTTTTATTCTGAATCAAAGTTATGTTATTCTTATAATTTTCCTCATTTTTATTCAGATATTTCCAATGCAGATGACTGATAGCATAATATCAGGTACCCTAACACATTTTTATGCATTTTCAGAAGTCGACTTTTGGGAACAGTGTGGCATAAAGAAAAGTTGCACATGATTTTAAATTGCTCCTTTTGCCACAATGTTTTCTTTTCTATTCTATTATCAAACTTTCATTCATACAGATTTTCTATATTTTTGTTTAGATATTTTCAATGTCGTCCACTGTAGATTTAATGTATGTGGGAAAGGATAAAATTGTTAACTGAAGCTTTATTCCTTTATGTATGTGGAATCTATAAATTAGAAAGTCAAACTGCTTTAATTGTTTTCAGATATGATGTCTCTTATTATAACCCAATAAAAAAATTGGCGGATCTAAATATATATGTAAACATAATCAACAAGCTAAAATTGTTTATGAACAAGGTTAAACTAAAATCATAGAGTAATATTGTTTTAACCCTTTCCCCTCAAATAGACGCTTTCTGACACCTCTGCAGCAGACAGCTTTTTGAAAACATAGTGACAAAGGAAGAAATTGCTCAAAATGAGTAATTTCTCCTTTTGTCACAATGTTTTCCACTTTTGGTCATAGGTTATCCATTCAATTATAGAGATTTCTTATTTTTTGACAAAATATGTTCAAAGTTGTCTGCTGCAGAATTGTCTTATGGGGGAAAGAAAGGGTTAGGTAAAATATTTTAAAAACAAAGAAGTTTGATAAACCAAACAAATAATTTGTAGTAAAATATGGTCTTCTGGGTCTAGGTTATATGATTAAACCCTTTCCCAGATACTACAAATCTGAAGCAAAAGACATTGAAAACATGTACCGGTATGCACAAATTTGGAAAATCTCCATAAATTCAAGTAGAATTATCCAATTGAGAATTATAAGCAATTTCTCCTTTTGTCACAATATTTTCAAAAGTCATCTGCTGTAGATGCATCAAAATTCACAACTGTGTCTCTATATGTTTTCAAAGCAAAAAACTATTTCCCACATACAACAAATCTGGAGAAGACAACTTTGAAACAATTTAGTGCATAATATAACACAAATATCTATAAATGAAAGCATAATTATTGAATAGAGTAGAAAACATGGTAACAAAAGGAGAAATTTCTTCTTTTGTCGCCATGTTTTTAAAAAGCCATCTGCTGCAGAGCCGTCATAAAGTGTCAATATGAGGGAAAGGGTTAAGTTGTGGTTGACACATCTGCAGCAGACAACTTTTGAAAACATTGAAGCAAAAGGAGAAATTGTTTCAAATCTATTCAATAACTAGACTTCCATTTTAAGACATTTTTCAAAAGTCGTCTGATGCAAATTTGTTACTAGGTTATATGAGGTAATTGGTTCAATTTGTTTTTTAAGAGTGCTGTTTATCTAGGTGTGGATAGAGATGAAAATCAAATCAAACTGTCAGAAGAAAATATAAATTATGGAGCTACTTCCCAGCAACTTATACAGATCATCCAAGGAAATGCTTTAAGTAAGAAACCTTTCTATCTTAGATACCCTTAGTTCTCATACCAATAGGATAAGGACGACAGCAGTCTAGTGATAGAGTATTTAACTTCTGTTCTAAAGTCTGTGGGCTTATCAACCCTTTCGCTGCCAACGGCAATTGAAGGATTAATGAGCTGTCTCTCCTGAAATCTACATTGTTTGCCATGTAGACATTTTGTTTTACCAAATTTCCTGTTAGATGAAAAATGGAGTGATCCAATTTGCAACATGGAAGAGTCGACTTTTGAAATGATAGTGAAAGGGTTCACACTCCATACTTAGCAAATTTATTGTCATCACATTGGGTTCAAACACACAGCCATTGATTACCATATGATCTCAAAGCTGTGTTTCGGGCATAATATTTTCATTTAGATTTTTTGAATAAAGGAATGGATATTATTTATTTAAGTGATTGTTGTGAGACGCAAGAGTCTCTATAACTTATAAGATTCCCTGTATTGGAATGTTAGACTAGACAAAAGTTGCCTATGAAAGTGATGCACCAGTTGCATTTATGAACAACTACTTTTTACATTATCTATGTACATGTATTTAGACACTATTTGATACTCATCACTTATTTGGATATACAGATCTACCTTTCCCTGACAACTCCCTTAACAAGATAATAACAGATGCTCCATTTGGTCAGAATCACAAAATAGAAACAGACCTTTATGACTTCTATTTGAAAATGTTGAGAGAAGCCTGCAGGTATTTATATATTTATTTAGCCATGTCATTGTAAAACAGACCTTCTTCTCCCAAACTTATAAAACTTAACTCTTTGGTTAGACTTTGTGCTTGAATACCAGAATGGTAAAAGCAAAGTCAGTTTCGAAATGGACTAATATGAATGCCTTGATTGGTGCATTAGAGTTCATTTCTCTGAACAGAGAATCTGATTAGGGTCTTAGTTGTTTGCAAGTAGTCCTGTAATTATCGAGAAAAAGTTATAAAAGAAGAAAAACTTGAATTTTTATCTGAGTTACCATTAACCACATCCAGATGCAGACGCAGTTTGACACCTCTGCATCAGACGGAAAACAGTTAGGACAAATTATAACCAACTTCTCCTTTTGCCACTAATGTTTTCAACTATATTCAATAATTATGCTTTCATTATTGATTTTCCATATGTTTTAACTAGATGTCTTCAAAGTTGCCTGCTCTATATTTGTTTCACATAACAATTGTGGATGCACCATTTAAAATCCCTACTGTTAGAGACCTAGAGATGATATTAATAACATTTAGTATTTCAACATAGATTTTAACCATTTAATGATTGCTGCCAGAAACTCCACTACATAGCATGCCGTTTGATTACAGATATAAAGGAGAACTGTTGGTGTTGGCTTCACCAATTATTCGAGTTATGATTTATAAATAAGGACCAACTTAGGGAGAAATGCTGTCCTTCAGTTTTTAATCTTCTTCATGAAGATTGTGTATTTTAATTTTTCTCATATATAGCATCATTATGTATTTTAAGAAAAACTATTTACTTACCAGTGGTTTTCACATTATTTCAGAGTTTTACAGTCTGATGGGACAGTGGTGTTACTTACATCAACTGACGTAAAAAACTTCCTACTGAAAAGTCTTACCTGTGCAGAAGGCATCTTAGTCAGTAAAGAGAAAGTACTTAATTCAGATGAAAAGGGAAAGACAACAGAAGCAAAGATGCCAGTCAATGAACAGAGTACATGTAACCTTGAGAGGACAGACAAATCCTTGTACGGCCAGAACAATGTCACATTAAATGAACACCTAAACAGTGCAGAAGGCATGATAGTCAGTAAAGAGAAAACCCTTAATTCAGATGAAAACGGAAAGGTAATCGAAGCAAATACACAAACGAAAAAACAGTGTACCATCAAATTTGATAAATACCCTGAGAGGACAGACAAATCCTTGGAAGACAAGGACAGTGTCACAGTAACTGAAAACCCAAATGTTTGTGTCTTGGATATTTCAATGGGTAAAACTCAGTCTAAAAATGATCATGGTCATTGTGACACTCTGTCAAGAGAAGATAGTTGTTTTTCTTCAGAGAATTGTAGACTATGTGGTAATGATGACTGTAAATCTGCTCACCAAGTCGTCACAGATAATGAGATGAAAAGTGAAGTAGAGACTGTGACAGAAGCCCCCATGGATTTACATACATGTTCTCATACAGAAACAATGAATCAGACACAGGCTCACACATCCTCCTGTTTTGATAGAAATAGTACAATTCAGAGTTTAAAGATGCTGTTTACCATTACAAAGTGTTGCTACATCAAATTAGGCATTACAGACAGTTATCTGTGTGTCTTGAAAAAAACATAAATAAGTAGACAAAACTGATGTTTTACTTGTAGAGGTAAATTTTGAATGTCTAAGGTCAATTGAGATGACATTTAGCATGCAAAGTTGTCAATATTTCTAATCATTTGTCTTGCTGTAGTTTTGTCATTCACATTATTTTCCCACATACAAAAAATTTGGTTAATGCTTTCCCTGGTACTTGGGACTTTTGACACCTTGCAACCAACAACTTCAGAAAACATTTGTGGGAAAGAAGTACTTTTAAAAATATTCTCAGAAAGAGTGTGGTTGATTTTTGAATAATTGTTTTAGCAACGTTCCTTTGGAGATCTGCCAGATTCTGTCTAGCCATGATGATTTGTCACCACTGTTTTGCCTTATATCGCTTATAGAAATGGCTATAGTGTAAACTTTAAAACTACTCTGAAAGTATCTGGCCGATTTTCTAATTATGTTATAGAAATGTTCAATGGTCGACTCTACAACAGATTCCATCTGTTTTGCCTTATATGGCCGATGTGAAAACTTAACAAGAGGGCCATGATGGCCCTGGATCGCTCACCTTAATTATACAATGTACTGCAATGCAAAACACATCAAGACAATTATTCTGAATGCATCCTCCACAGTGTTAACAATATTTTCCTTCATTTTGCCTAGTGATCTATATTTTTTTACCTGATATGACCCATATTCCTACATGGACTAGATATCATTAAGACAACATACTGACAAAGTTTCAACTTGCTCAAAGTAAAAATGCGGCCTCCGGAGTTGGAACAATATTTTCCTTTATTGACCTAGTTTCTGATCCAATATGACCCATATTCGAACTTGACCTAGATATAATTCAGACAAACATTCTGACCAAATTTCAAGCTGCTGAAGCAAAAAATGTGGCATCCAAAGTGTTCACAAGATTTTCCTTCAATTTGATCTAGTGACCTAGTTTTTGACCCGGCATGACCCATATTCGAACTTGGCCTAAATATCATTTAGCTCAACATTCTGAACAAATTTCAAGCCGCTGAAGCAAAACATGCGGCTTTTACAGAGTTAACAATATGTTCCCTTAATTTGGCCTTGTGACCTAGTTTCTAATCCAATATGGCCCATATTTAAACTTGACCTAGATATCTTTAAGACAAACATTCTGACAAAATTTCAAGCTGCTGAAGCAAAAAATGAGGCATCCAAAGTGTTAACAAGATTTTCCTTCAATTTGGCCTAGTGATCTAGTTTTTGACCCGGCATGACCCATATTCGAACTTGGCCTAGATATCATTCAGCTCAACATTCTGAACAAATTTCAAGTTGCTGAAGCAAAATATGCAGCTTCTACAGAGTTAACAAGATTTTCCCTCAATTTGGCCTAGTGACCTAGTTTCTGACCCAATATGACCCATATTTGAACTTGACCTAGATATCTTTAAGACAAACATTCTGACCAAATTTCAAGTTGCTGAAGCAAAAAATGCGGCATCCAAAGTGTTAACAAGATTTTCCTTCAATTTGATCTAGTGACCTAGTTTTTGACCTGGCATAACCCATATTCGAACTTGACCTAGATATTTTTAAGACAAACATTCTGACAAAATTTCAAACTGCTTAAGCAAAAATTGCGGCCTCTGGAGTGTTAACAAGATTTTCCTTCAATTTGGCCTAGTGACCTACTTCTTGACCCGACGTGACCCATGTTCGAACTTGACCTACATATCATTAAGACAAACATTCTGATAAAGTTTAAACATGCTCAAGTTGAAAATGTGGCCTCTAGTGTTAACAAGATTTCGCTTCAATTTGACCTAGTGACCTCGTTTTTGACCTCATATGACCCAGTTTCGAACTTGTCCAAGATTTTATGGAGATGAACGTTCTGATAAACTTTCATGAAGATTGGATGCAAAATGTAGCCTGTAGAGTGTTAACAAGCTCAAATGTTGACGACGCACGACGGACGGACGCCGGACAAAATGTGATCCCAATAGCTCACCTTGCACTTCGTGCATAGGTGAGCTAATAAAAACTTCTAAAGAATATAGCGGATTTTCAAATAATTTTTGTAGAAATGTTCCTTTGGTGACCCTCTATCAGATTCTTTCAAGCTATGTTGATTGGTCTAACATGGCCACTAGGGGGCTGGGCCATAGATGGTTTTGGTGATTCAACCTTTGCTAATGGCAGTAGAGAGATGCTGGCCCTCTTGTTTCACAAAATGTTCAAAAGTCTCCTGCTGCCGATGCGTCTTCAAGTAAGATAGGTTTTAAGCAATCTATCATTTCCTCTGTCCTTGCTCTGACACTATCTATGTTTTATAGCATTGAACCAACAGTTCCTAAATGCAACACGTCTACAGCTTGTTACTTTATAAGCTTCCAGAGAAAAAAAGGGAACATTTCTATAATAAAAGTATAATCATTCAATTTAGTTGAAAATAGTGGTCATCATGAGCAATTTTTGCCACAATGTATGAAAAAAATTGTCTGCTGCAGATGTGTCAAAGTGCATCTATATGTAGGAAATATTAGACACAATTTTACACATACTTTGTAGTACATGTACTCACAAGATTGATGTTTTTGGAGCTAAAAGATAAAACAAGTTGTACAACTGTAAAATGTTATTTTATTCCCCTAATAAAACAAATATCTATATTAATTCCCCTCAAGATTCACATGTTTTAAACCCTTTGTGACAGTTTCCCCCAAATATAAAAAACTATATAACGTGTTAATGATTTGCATATAAGGTGTTAATGATTTGCATAAATTTAAAGCACTTATAGATGCATTATAATATAATATTTAAATTAGCTGCGCCAGGCAAAAATGGTCTTGTTGCAATTACTGTTCTGATGTTGTTTAAAAACATTAATGGAGGGATTGCAATTCCTGTTTGGTGTGATCAAGATATATCTACAATTGAGCTGAATGTAGGCATATAGTTAACCCTTTCACATAAACATTGCGTCTACTTTCATGTAGACGCTTTCTGACGCCCTTACTTCATACAATTTTAGAAAACATTATGGCAAAAGGAGAAATTGCTCAAAACGAGTAATTTCTCCTTATTGCCACAATGTTTCCAACTCTTTTCAATAATTAAACTATGTGTTATAGAAATATTTCCAATCTTTGTCAAGATGATTTCAAAGAGTCTGCTGCAAATTTGTTGTATGTTGGAAGAGTTGACCCTTTCACTTTTACAATAAGTCTGCAGCAGAGGACTTCGAAAATATCTAGGAAAAAATATGAAGAATGCGTAGATATTAAAGTATAATAATTGAATAAAATTGAAAACAATGAGAATAAAGGAGAACTTAATCATTATGAGCAATTTCTCCTTAAGTCAATAGGTTTTTTAAAAGTCATCTGCTGCAGATGCGTCATAAATGCAACAAGACCCTTTTTGGTCTCATTTGACTCAGGTTTTGTTCACAACATGAAGTTTTCACATTTAATCCCAACAGCAACATGCTTGTTTATTCCTTCCCCACATACACCAAATCTGTAAAAATATGGAAAATCTCCATTTAATTCTTGTATAAAGTTAAATACATTGTGTCAAAAGAGGAAATTGCTAAGTATATATAATCAATATTTCCTTTTGTTCACGAAAGTCTTTTGCATGTGGGAAAGGGTTAGTTCAAACAGTGTCATGCTATTCAACAATGATATAATTAAGAATTGCTACTAAGTCTTTAACCCTTTCCCTCATATAGACGCTTTCTGACACCTCTGCAGCAGACGGCTTTTTGGAAACATAGTGACAAAAGAAGAAATTGCACAAAACGTGCAATTTCTCCTTTTGCCACAATGTTTTCCACTTTTTGTCATAGGTTATCCATTCAATTATGGAGATTTTCTATGTTTTGACAAAATACGTTCAAAGTCGTCTGCTGCAGAATTGTCGTATGAGGGAAAGGGTTAATACCCAACATATGTTTACCAATTTTTTCATTTGCTATTTCTAGCTCATCCCAATTGCAATTAATAGACCTTTTCCATCACTTGCTTCTGCTATTCCCATAAAAAGTCATCTGACTAGATTTTCCAATCTTTTTTTCAGAGGATTTAAAGAGTTCAAATATTCAGTAAGGTAAACTGTAAAAATATTCATGTCTTTAATGGCAAGATTAATGTATGTTCTTTATGTAATATACAATTGTCTCAATGGTGTGAAGGTACTACAGCAATAAATGTATTACTATGACATTTGTGTCTATGCCATTTACACTTTTCCATTCTTTCAGTCATGCAGACCCATCTATAGCAGACGACGTTTGAAAATATTATGGCAAAAAGAAATTTTGATACAGTAATTCTATCCTGGGTGATATTTAGGCACATGTAACAAATGAGTGCGTCTAAATGAGTTTGTTACTAGTGGGTAAAATTACAAGGGAAAAGAATTTGCATATTAACCCTTTCTCTCACATGGATGCCTTCTGATGCCTCTGCAGCAAACAGCATTTTGAAAACATGGCGATAAAAGAAGAAATTGCTCAAAATGAGCAATTTCTCCTTTTGTCACCATATTTTAAACATTATTCAATTATTGTACTTTCATTTAATAGGAGTTTCAAAATTTGTTCAGGATGTTTTCAAAGTCGTCTGCCGCAGAGTTGTTGCATGTAGGAAAGGGTTAAACATTCAATGGTAAAAAGTAATACATTACATATACATTCGCTGAACCAATTTACCACTTCTAGTTACTGATGTAATATTTTGATGACACAAATTTGACATAGTTGGTTAAGTAATAATATAAACATAAGAGCTGTTGTCCTTTTCCCCATTTGTTTCACCTGTGTTGTAGGATTAAGACTTGATACAAATGACATTTGATTCTTCTGGAGTGCACACCAGAAAACCTTGTGAAAAAAAATGAGAAATTACTTGTGATGATCTATTTCTTTTTTTCCCCCTCTATTTGGCCTATAAGATATACTTTTATCTCTTCTTTTAATGTTAAAATATCGATTTCACATTTCGAATGATACAGACGACAGTTGATGCATAAACACCTGAAAACTTTGAAAACATTGTGGGAAAAGAAGAGTAATTTCTCCGTTTCCAGCAATGTTTTTTAACTCTGTATCCAATTAAAACTTCTAGATTACTAGGTAAGACAATTTCTTTTTTATAAAATGCGTTCTAAGCAAGCATATCTAAATATTTTAACAGTAAACCCTTTCCCATATATTCACTCATCAACAGAAGAAGACTTGAAAACACTAACAAAAAGGAATCTGCTCTCCTTTTGCAATAACGTTTTATTTCTATTTAACCCTTTCCTATATTCAAAAAATCTGCAGAAGACGACTGACATCATATTGGCAAAAACGTCAAAAATCTCAATAAATGACGGTTAAGTTATTAAATAGAGTTGAAACATTGTGGCAAAGAAGAATTTACTCATTATGAGCAATTTCTCAGTTTGCCAAATGCTTCCAAAATTCATTTGAAGCAGAAGCTCAACAAACATCTGTATCAGGGAAAGGGCAAAATGGTTATACTTTCTTTTAAATATATTTTCCATATCTTTGCCAATGTGTTTTCAAAGTCATCTGCTGCAGATTTGTAGTATGTTAAAAAGGGTTAAGGTATATGTTAAGATTCGCTAGTTTCTGCTTGCATCCTTTCTTCAGCATCTGGTATAAGCTGTTTGAGAGTATTCATTAGGCCAGCTACGGCATATTTAGCACCATGTTCCAAGTATCTTTTCATCCATTGAGCTTCAAACAGTTTTAGTAGCTCCAAAAGTCTGAAACAGAAGTAAAAGTCATTTTATCACAGTTATAATAAATTGAGCTATGCCATTGACAAATTGACCGTGCTCGCCAAATGGCTATATAGCCGAGGGCGAGGGTAAACAACGGCAGAAATTGAACGAACAGCAAATTGACCCCCTAGGACTTTTTCAACCGGTGATGATCGAGACCATGATCTTCTTTTGTTTCTGTTGCCATCTAGTCATATCAGCATCCTGTGAGCCACTGGAGAAAGGGAAATATTTCAAACAGACTGAAAGTAAGTCGTTATAATCATTCACCCTTTCCTACTAGCAGACACATTTTAACACATCTGCAGCAGACTACTTTTGAGGACATTATGGCATAATGAGCAATATCTCATTTTGCCACATTATTTTCAATACTATTTAATAGTTCATATTTCATTTGTAGAAATTTGCAATTTTTTAATCCAGATGGTTTAAAAGTCATCTGCTGCAGATTTTTTGTTATATTGTAAATGGTTAAATTAGAAAACTTCAAAGGTTGCATTTCAAATCTTATTTTTAACACAATATTTTCAACTATGTTCAATAGTTAGAATATTTCATTTGTAGAGATTTTCAATATCCTAGCTGTGATGTTCTAACATGGGAAGGGGTTAAACAAAAACCTTCAATGTGGGAAGGGGTTAAACAAGAAAACTGCAATGTGGGTAGGGGTTAAACAAGAAAACTTCAATATGGGAAGGGGTTAAACAAGAAACCTTCAATGTGGGAAGGGGTTAAACAAGAAACCTTCAGTGTGGGAAGGGGTTAAACAAGAAAACTTCAATATGGGAAGGGGTTAAACAAGAAACCTTCAATGTGGGAAAGGGTTTAACAAGAAACCTTCAATATGGGAAGGGGTTAAACAAGAAACCTTCAATATGGGAAGGGGTTAAACAAAAAACCTTCAATATGGGAAGGGGTTAAACAAGAAACCTTCAATATGGGAAGGGGTTAAACAAGAAACCTTCAATCTGGGAAGGGGTTAAACAAGAAACCTTCAATATGGGAAGGGATTAAATAAGAAACCTTCAATATGGGAAGGGGTTAAACAAGAAACCTTCAATGTTAAACAAGAAACCTTCAATATGGGAAAGGGTTAAACAAGAAACCTTCAATGTGGGAAGGGGTTAAACAAGAAACCTTCAATGTGGGAAGGGGTTAAGCAAGAAACCTTCAATGTGGGAATGGGGTTAAACAAGAAACCTTCAATATGGGAAGGAGTTAGTTAAACAAGAAACCTTCAATATGGGAAGGAGTTAAACAAGAAACCTTCAATGTGGGAAGGGGTTTAACAAGAAACCTTCAATGTGGGAAGGGGTTAAACAAGAAACCTTCAATATGGGAAGGGGTTCAAGAAACCTTCAATATGGGAAGGGGTTAAACAAGAAACCTTCAATGTGGGAAGGGGTTTAACAAGAAACCTTCAATGTCGGAAGGGGTTTAACAAGAAACCTTCAATATGGGAAGGGGTTAAACAAGAAACCTTTAATGTTAAATAAGAAACCTTCAATGTTAAACAAGAAACCTTCAATATGGGAAGGGGTTAAACAAGAAACCTTAAATGTTAAATAAGAAACCTTCAATGTAAAACAAGAAACCTTCAATGTGGGAAGGGGTTAAACAATAAACCTTCAACATGGGAAGGGGTTAAACAAAAAACCTTAAATTTTAAACAAGAAACCTTCAATGGAAGATTTGCGTGTTGTGTGGCTCGACTTGTCTTACTTAAGTATAATTATCAGAACCCTTAAATTGCAACTGAACTCAACAAACATAAGTGATGGGTAAACCAATTTGGCCAATGTTTAAGTTTATGCAACAGACAGACAGGGAAATAACAAATTTTCCTTTGAATCTTCAATTTCAGCTGCATAAAATGGATAAACACTTCTTAATGAACAATTACAAGCAATTTCTCCATTTGTCATAAAAAAAAATACAATTTTACAGGAAGTATATGTAAATAGATCATATTTTCTGAGTAAATTACGCAAATCAGTCAAATAAGAAAGACTTCAGATACAGAGAAAATACGTACTTGTTAGCCACGTCTGTTTTTACCGTAGCAGAGAGATTTGCAATTCCTAAATTAACAACATCACAGCCTGTCTGGCTTCCCGGATTTCTACCTGATATCACAAGAGAGCGACCTATCCTGAAACATAATCACAGAAATAACTTGAAAATTCCATTTCAAAAGGACTCTTACAAAAAGAAATTCATATCTTCAATGAATTCTATTCAAACCATGCCTTTGCAGCAGAAGATTTTTGAAAACTTATTAGGTAAAAAAGAAGTAGTTTCTCAAATTGTTTTTAAATGTGTATCAAAATGATTTCTCCATTGTTCCATTTTTTCCTCTTATGTTTACAAAGACTTTGTTTTTTTCAGGCTCTCTCAATATTTTTCAAGTTATATCGCAGAATTTCCTCTTAAGTTACTAATTCCACTGGTCCCTTTATCCTGAAACCAGCCAGTCAGTCATAAATCTTAACCCAGCAACCCTGAGCGCCAAGGAAGGCAGCCAATACTACCATTTTTTAAGTCTTCGGCAACCTGAGGCAGACGCTCTACCACTACACCACCTAGCCGGTCATGTTTTCAAAGAAGATTACTCTTAAAAAATAGCCTATTAGTTGAAAGCTGTTAACAATTAAGAATTGTTAACCGTTTACCCATTTGCAGATACAGATCTTTGAAAACATTGTGACAACAGGGAAAATTGCTCAATATGTTTTTAAATCTGTTCCAATAAGCATACCTTTGCCTAGATGTACAGTATTTAAAATCATTGCGTGGGTGCATCAGCACCAGCGCGTATACTGGTTGTGTTTAGAACTATCACTGGTGTAATGGGCTTGCGCATGCGCAGTGCTAATAGTCTTGATCGCGCATGCGCCGTATTTTACCGTCAGCTCTCGGATATTTAGTGAACCAGTCTATTTATATGCGAGTAGTTTTTTTATAATTAAAATGTCAATTAAAACCATATTTTTTTAATAACAGGAAAATGGGAATATTTTCATAAATGCAAAGTTATTGTCCTAAATTTTGTGATTTTAAGAATATATTAAGGAAAAAAAAGGACGCGCATGTGTAGAGGTCAAATTGCACTAAATACATCTGCTGACTTGCTGATCTACAGTACTAGGGTCCCTAAAAAAAACCTGTTTGCGTAGAAATGAGTGTATACCATCACCAGAATGTATTGAATATATGACATTGAGTTTAAATGCATTGTGAATGTGTATAGGATGCACTGGAAATGATTGATTTGATCACTTTTAGGATTTTGACCTTGTTTGAAAGTGAAAGTAGAGGATGCTAAACACTGGTTTTGTCCAGGCCCGATTTGGTCCAAAATGACGGTTACCATTCGCCTGGTGAGTTCTTTCTTGCAAAATGCATGACCCCACATTTTCTTTGGATTGTTTTAAAGCTAGGAGGTAACTCTTTTCAATGATATATGGTGTTCTACATGAGAAACGCTTAGAAAGTGTGACAATCGAGGACTGAAACTGGTCAATTTACATGGAAACAAAGAAGGAATTGTGTTGGTGTATTGTAACCTAGACAAATGTTTACAATAATTTTGGGAGATCGAGGTCAACACGTTGGGAAAAGGTATTTTTGTTTTCGTTTTACGTATATAACTAAAAAACTATTGTTATCATATATTTATATCATATATTTAAAAGCGGGTCAAATCAAACAGTATAAATTCTCAAGCCATAAAATGCTGATTCCGGCGCTAACATCCAATTGCTGTATCTTGCAGCAACTCTTGTTTACTGCAGATGTTGTGTATGCTGGAAAGGGTTAATAACACAATTCCAGTGGAGCACAGGGTTTACAAGGCCACCTTTTCATGGGAAGTTGTCTTTAATAAAGTTCTTCTTTTTTATTGAAAATGGTTTTTTCAAAATGTTTTCCTAAAAACTTTCTTCAAAGATCTGAATGTCGATTGTAATTTCTTGTACTTACTTCAAAGTTGCTCATTATGATCTATTTCCCCTTTTGTCAAAATGTTTATAACAAGAGCTGTCGGAGGACAGCGTGCTCGACTATTCCACCGCTTATTTAAGTTACTGAGATAATGGACTCTAATGTAGTTACATGCAAAACATTAACCCCAATTTCTTAAAGGGTGATAATTTGCATTATATGCAGGATAGAGTTATTAAACTTGCTTATTTTAATAGGTGTGATGGTTAGGGAGGGTTGTATAACGTTTCAATGGAATGCATCAAGTAGTTAATAAGATATGGACTCTTAATGTAGTTGCACACAAACCTTTAACCATAATTTCTAAGTAAAAAAACGGAAAAAATTTGCACCATATGCAGGATAGAGTTATCTTAATTGGTTGTGTTTATACGGGTAAACAAATCGACAGCGAAGCCGGCGATGTTTCTCGTCAATAGGTAATGTGTATGAACTTTGCGAAAATATCGAAACAAAAAAATTTATAGAGAAAATAATTAAATATGATAATACGTACTCGATAAAGGAACGAGCACAAGTAATTTTATGTGTGATAATTTCCGTTTAATAACACTCGTCGTCTATTTCTAAAACGAGTTCAAATAAAACTCGTAAGGGTTTTTTGACCTTTGACATTCTGGAAGTTATAAATCCAAATTCCTGTAATATGACGTCATTCTATTAGTGGTGCAGAGGTAGAGCGTTGGCCTCTTGTATCAAAGGTCCCTGGTTCGAGTCCCGTGATGAGCGGGTCCTGACTTTGGGATTTTTGTTTTTGTTTTTGTTTCACAATCGATGTAAAATAAATAAGTTTAAACTAAATGAACCAAAAGGAAAACGACAGAAATTATAGGAAACGTTAATGTAGTTCCGTGAATTATGGAATCGTTTTATTTGAAGTACTTTATGAAGGGCAAGTTGATTATTTGTTGTACCTGTCATCATATTTTCATGGATGTAAAATCTTGGCTATATTTTAAAGTTAAATATAAGCTTAACCTGATGATGATTTTTATTTTCTTTGCTTAGGTCGGTAGGACTCGTAATTGACGTAAATAACTGATCGTGCTGCAAGCAAGGGGCTAACTGCAGTTCGCGAGGAATTATTCACCGATCACAACATATAATAAATGTTTACCCGAAATAGGTAGCACCTATACTCATATTAGTTGTGAAATTGGGAAAAGTTGTATAAAGTTTCAATACAATGCTTCAAGTTGTAAATGAGATTACACTCTAAATGTAGTTGAAAAACTTAATCCAAATTTCCAAGTCCAAAAAGGGCCATAACTTGCATAAAATGCTGGATAGAGTTATCATACTTGATTGTTTACATAGGTGTGATGATTGGGAAGGGCTGTATATAGTTTCAATTAGGGATGGCAACGAATACCAAAATTAGTATTCGAATATTCGATCACAAAGTATTCGAATATTCGACCCATTTGTGCATGCTTTGCCAAGAAAGTGTTTATAAATACGTTTTTTGCCGTAAAGTGATCTTACTATTGTCTTATTTTGTTCAAGTTGCAAGACTTGCATTTTACATATTTGTTCAACCCGTGAATTTGAAAGAAAACAATTTTAGTGAAAAATTCGTCAGTAAAGTGCTCAGATTTGTATACAACTGAAATACTGTTGAAAGTGACATGAAATTTTCACAATTATCAAATCTTTTCAAAACATGAGAAATCGGACATGGACCGTCTTGAAGGGTAGGTGTCGTTATTTGAGTAGAAATGTGGCACTGCCCATTAGGAGAAATTAAACCTTTCTCTTGCTGTTTTTTAACAGAAATACTGTTGTAAATGGGCACGAAATATTCCCAGTACCGGATTGCTAAAACACATAAATATGTAATCGGATAATTGCACAGCCAAATCGACGGATTTGTGTGATTGTTATATAATTGAATAACAACGTAACTATTTTGGAATGAAACCATCAGTATTGTATCGATCAGTTTAATAGCCCAAAGCAAGGATTATCAGTTTGACATGTTATCTATAGTATTGACACCTTATACAATACGCGTAACAATCGGTAACCCTTTACTTGCAGTTTTTAACAGCAAAAAAGCATGGGTAAATATTTCAAGTATCGTCAATTTGATTTAAATATATAAATATTTTATAAAGTAGTATTCGAATATTCGAATATTCGTTGCCATCCCTAGTTTCAATGCAATGCATGAAGTAGGTCTCTTAATGTAGTTGCATGCAAAACTTTAACCAGAATTTATAAGTCAAAAAAGGGCCATAACTTGAATAAAATGCAGGATACAGTAATTTAACTTGAAAATCAACGTAAGTGTGATAGTTGGATAGGGTTGCATAAAGTTTCAAAGCAATGCATGACGTAAATACTAGGATATCGACTCTTCATGTAGTTGCATGCAAAACTTTAACCAAATTTCTAGTTAAAAAAAGGGCCATTAATTGAAAAATATACTGGATAGAGTTATCATACTTTATTGTTTACATAGGTGTGATGGTTGGGAAGGGTTGTATACAGTTTCAATGCAATGCATCAAGTAGTTACTAAGAGATGGTCTCTTAATATAGTTGTATGCAAAACATTAACCAGAATTTCTAAGTACAAAAAGGGCCATAACTTGCATAAAATGCAGGATAGAGTTATCTAACTTGATAATCTACACATGTGTGATAGTTGGGTAGGGTTGTAGAAAGTGTCAATGCAATGCATCAGGTAAATACAGAGATATGGACTCTTAATTTAGTTGCACGCAAAACTTTAACCCGAATTTCTAAGTAAAAAAAGGGCCATAACTCGCAGTAAATGCAGGATAGTTATCTTACTTGATAATCTACATAGGTGTGATACTTTGGTAGGGTTGTAAAAGTTTCAATGCAATGCATCAAGTAAATACTGAGATATGGTCTCTTAATTTAGTTGCACGAAAAACTTTAACCAGGCCATAACTTGCATAAAATGCAGGATAGAGTTATCTTACTTGATCATCTACATAGGTATAAAGTTTCAATGTTTTAAAGTAATAAAAGGGCCATAACTTGCATAAAATGCAGGATAGAGTTATCTTACTTGATCATCTACATAGGTGTGATGCTTGGGTAAGAGTTGTATAAAGTTTCAATGCAATGCATCAAGTAAATACTGAGATATGGACTCTTAATTTAGTTGCACGCAAAACTGTAACCCAAATTTCTAAGTATAAAAAGGGCCATAATTTGCATAAAATGCAGAGTAGAGTTATCTAACTTGATAATCTACATAGGTGTGATAGTTGGGTAGGGTTGTAAAAAGTTTCAATGCAATGCATCAGGTAAATACAGAGATATGGACTCTTAATTTAGTTGCACGCAAAACTGTAACCCAAATTTCTAAGTAAACAAGAGGGCCATGATGGCCCTGGAATCGCTCACCTGATTTTTTTTTTTCAATTTAACTATAAAAGCCCTGCCCCCTGGCGGCCATAGTTTCCGACCAATCAACTTGGCTTGAAGGAATCTGATAGAGGGTCATCCAAGGAACATTTCTACAAAATTATTTGAAAATCGGTCTGACACTTTCGGAGGAGAAGATTTTTTAAGTTTTCACTATAGCCATATAGGGCAAAATAGCCCCGCCCCCCTGGCGGCAATGTTTTTTGACCAATCAACATGGCTTGAAGGAATCTGATAGAGGGTCACCCAAGGAACATTTCTACAAAATTATTTGAAAATCGGCCAGACACTTTCGGAGAAGAAGATTTTTTAAGTTTTCACTATAGCCATATAAGGCAAAATAGCCCCGCCCCCCCTGGCGGCCATGTTTTTCAACCAATCAACATGGCGTGAAGGAATCTGATAGAGGGTCATCCAAGGAACATTTCTACAAAATTATTTGAAAATCGGTTTGACACTTTCGGAGGAGAAGATTTTTTAAGTTTTCACTATAGCCATATAAGGCAAAATAGCCCCGCCCCCCTGGCGGCAATGTTTTTTGACCAATCAACATGGCTTGAAGGAATCTGATAGAGGGTCATTCAAGGAACATTTCTACAAAATTATTTGAAAATCGGCCAGACACTTTCGGAGAAGAAGATTTTTTAAGTTTTCACTATAGCCATATAAGGCAAAATAGCCCCGCCCCCCTGGCGGCCATGTTTTTTGACCAATCAACATGGCTTGAAGGAATCTTATAGAGGGTCATCCAAGGAACATTTCTACAAAATTATTTGAAAATCTGCCAACCAGTTTGGGAGAAGAAGAATTTTGAAGTTTTTTTCATTTCGTTGCCATGGAAACCAGAATTCTGCATGGATCCCAAAAATTTGAAGGAAATCTGGTGAGGTCATTGAGAGGATGCTTTCTATGAAGTTTCATCCCAATTGACCCACTGGTTACTGAGGAGAAGAAGTTGACGGACGACGCACAAAAGGCGATCACAATAACTCACCTTGAGCAAAGCTCAGGTGAGCTAAAAAAGGGCCGTAACTCGCATTAAATGCAGGATAGTTAAATAAATTGATAATCTACATAGGTGTGATGCTTTGGTAGGGTTGTAAAAGTTTCAATGCAATGCATCAAGTAAAAACTGAGATATGGACTCTTAATTTAGTTGCACGAAGAACTTGAACCAGGCCATAACTTGCATAAAATGCAGGATAGAGTTATCTTACTTGATCATCTACATAGGTATAAAGTTTCAATGCAAAGCTTCAAGTAAATACTGAGATATGGACTCTTTAATTTAGTTGCATGCAAAACTTTAACCAGAATTTCTAAGTATAAAAAGGGCCATAATTTGCATAAAATGCAGAGTAGAGTTATCTAACTTGATAATCTACATAGGTGTGATAGTTGGGTAGGGTTGTAAAAAGTTTCAATGCAATGCATCAGGGAAATACAGAGATATGGACTCTTAATTTAGTTGCACGCAAAACTTTAACCAAAATTTCAAAGTAAAAAAAGGGCCATTACTTGCATAAAATGCAGGATAGAGTTATCTAACTTAATAATCTACATAGGTGTGATGCTTGGGTAGGGTTGTATAAAGTTTCAATGCAATGCATCAAGTAAATACTGAGATATGGACAATTAATTAAGTTGCACGCAAAACTTTAACCAGAATTCTAAGTAAAAAAGGGCCATAACTTGCATAAAATGCAGGATAGAGTTATCTCACTTGATAATCTACATAGGTGTGATAGTTTAGTAGGGTTGTAGAAAGTTTCAATGCAAAACATGAAGTATTTAAGTACTAACATGCAAAACCTTAACCAAAGTGTGACGTGGACGCCGACGCCGACGCCAGGGTGAGTATCAGTAGTATAGCTCTCATATTCTTCGAATAGTCGAGCTAAAAAGTCTTCTACTGCAGATCTGTCAAAATCTGTTTGCATGCGGGAAACGGTTCCATTATGCTACCTAGGGGTAGATTTTCTCCCATGATATCGGTATTTATTACCAGCTGTAAAGATGTAACATCATCTCTTACCTTAACCCTTTCCCACATACAACAAATCTGCAGCAGACAACTTTAAAAATATCTCGGCTTAAACATTGAAAATCTCAATAAATGAAAGTATCTTAACTGAAAATGATGAAAACGTTGTGACAAAATGAGATACTGAACGTTTTGAGCAATTTCTTCTTTTGTCGCAATGTTTCCAAAGGTTGTCTGCTGCAAAAGCGCCATAGAGGGTCTGTATGTGGGAAAGGGTTAAATATAATTGTTTAAAGTTTAACCCTTTCCCACACATGACAAATCTGCAGCAGATGCATTTGTAAACAGTCAAAAATATGAAAAATTTCTACAAATAAAAATACAATTAAAGATTAGATTTGAAAATATTGTGACAAAAGGAGAAATTGCTCATTCTCCTTTTGCCATAATGTTTCCAATGAAGCTAATGCGTCAAAATGTGTTCACAGGTGGAAAAGGGTTTATGCCGTTTACTTAAGTATTTTAATATACCGTCGAACCTCGTTAAACCGGACGCCGTTAATCCGGAAATTCGCGATCCGGACATAAAAATCAGGGAACGGATTTTTTATGCTTAATTATTCTCCGTTAATACAGAAATTCGCGTTCCGTAACCGGACAAAAAAATTCGGGAACGGACTGACCATTTATACATATAATCCGTTTCGTTAGTCCGAAAGTCCAAACAGTAATGTACATGACTGTACAGCATACAGAAAACATAGACAGTATATATGTTTTTACTCAATTAGTCTGTGTCATTGTTTTCTGTAGTGTCCGTTTGTCCTAAAAGGTGCTAAAAGCTGTATACAATGTAATAGCCTAAGGCTGTTCAATACTCTGCAAGCATTGTTTACTTTGATTAGCAGCCATAAAATAGCAGCCAAATTGTCAAACATATCTAAACTGATTTTGAGACTAAAATTTCGATATTTTGACCCAGAGACAAGTGTAGATCTGACAAAAATAATAAGTTGTTAAATATTTTTATATTTTGACGTTCATTTTTCAAAAACATACATGTTTACGTACTGGTTATCTATGTGTTGTAAATCTCATGATAAAGCTTTGCTTACTACAAACAGTGCAATCTAGAGGTAAATGGTAAATACAATATCGCTGACAGTTTGCAAAACTATTTTGAATGAATTTCCCTCAATTATAATCATGTATCCACGCAATATCTGGGGAAATATTGAGTCCCATTCTTTGACTCCTATTGTTATGCCAAGACGAAAATTTGGCGTAGGCAAAAAAATAAATTGTTAATCCGGAAGATTCGCAATCCGGACTTTTTTCTCTGGTAACCAAAGTGTCCGGATTAACGAGGTTCGACTTTATATCATGGCAGCCAGTTCCCCTGAACTTGTTTGCTGGGTTTCCTACACCAGTTTCTACACAGCCGTCTTCACAGGTAACTGATAACTTTCCCGCAGATTTTAAGCCCATTGGTTGAAGATGAATGATGTTAATAACAATGACATTTGTCAATCATCTGAAAGGATGAACGGCTGTACTCAGATTCAAACTCATGACCCCTGAATGTGTAGCCCTGGATGTTACAGACATATCATGACTGAACTAACCTTACAGAGAGAAGCATTAAATCACAGGTCAGCTGTAACTCGGCTATGACATCATCCCCTTGTGGATGCTTCACTTTCAGGCCTTTAATCTCAGCCTGACATTTTTTCACATGTCTGGCTACTCTCTGAAAGATAAATGTAAAAGCTGTGACCCTTTCTGATACACATAATCTTTTGCAATAAATATTACAATCTTTTCCTCAGTCATTTACAAAGCAGACAACTCTTTAACCCTTTCCAACATACAACAAATATGCAGCAGATAACATTGACAACATGTTGGCAAATATATAAAAACGAACCTTAACCCTTTCCCTTATATAGACCGCTTTTTGAAAACATAGTGACAAAAGAAGAAATTGCTCAAAATGAGCAATTTCTCGTTTTGCCACAATGTTTTCCACTTTTCGTCATAGGTTGTCCGTTCAATTATAGAGATTTTCTATCTTTTTAAAAAATATGTTCCAAGTCGTCTGCTGCAGAATTGTCGTATGAGGGAAAAGGTTAAAAGAGTTATTTTGATTAATTTTTCCTTTTGTCACAGTGTTTTCTAAAAGTTTCTGCTGTAATGGCGTCAGAAAGCATCTGTTTGTGGAAAAGGGTTAATGCTACACCAGGTTTATATTAATTGTTGATAAAGCTTTAACCCTTTCATATATGCAAAAAGTATGCAGTAGATGACTTTGAAAACATCTAGTCAAAAATATGGAAAATCTCTATAAACGAAAGTTTATAATGTTATTATATAATAATTATAATTATTAGAATGTTGAAAACATCATGGCAAAAGGAGAACAATAGCAATTTCACCTTTTGCCACATAATTTTCAAATGTTGCCTGCAAAGGTAAATTCTTTTTATAATGGCGAAATAAATCAATTATTATTAAGGGTGTAGAATCAAGTTTAGTAGAGTTTAAAATCAGCATATCAACTGATCCTTTTCCTTGACAGTCTATATCATAGATATACTTACAATTTATCTGGTTTTTAAAAAAAATCTTTAAATAACAGACGATATTAAACATGTAATAAATGGTTAAAATCTTTGCACTGCTTTCCAACATACAGATGCATTTTGCCATATCTGCAGTTGACAACTTTTGAAATATTGTGGCAAAAGAAGGAATTGCTCATAATGAGCAATGCACCTTTTGCGTAAATGTTTTCAACATCATTTGATGAAAATACTATCATAATGAGTATCATTGATTAAGATTTTCCAAATTTTCCAAGATATTTTCAAAGTTGGCTGCTGCTTTTTTGTAGTAAGTGGGTAACGGTTAAAGGACATGAGGTACCAACCTGTAACATTTCTGGAGTCAGTTTATCTAACGCTGTGTTGTCAGGGTGGAGGAGAAATTGAAAGATAGGGGAACCATTGTCTGGTGGCAAGTCCAAAATATTGTCCCCTTAATTATAAGACAACTTAATTAATACATATGAACATTTTGTTTAACCCTTTCCAAAATAAAGACGCTTTCTGACGCCTCTGCAGCAGACAACTTTTTGAAACATTGTGACAAAAGAAGAAATTGCTCAAAACCAGCAATTTCTCCTTTTGCCACAATATTTTCAGCATTGTTCAATAATTAAAGTGTACTTTATAGAGATTTCCCACATTTTGCATATATAATTCCAAAGTCCTCTACTTCAAAAGCGTCTTTATGTGGGAAAAGTTCAACCTAATAGCAAGTTGAACTCATCAAAATTGTAAACATCAAAATAAAAATGAACAAGAGGGCCATGATAGCCCTATATCGCTCACCTGATTTAATAGAACTTCAATAGTTTTCAAAGTTTTTACTCTTTTTAGGCCAATACTTTTGGACAAGAAGATTTTTAAAGTTTTAACAATGCACATATAAGGAAAACAAGCTCCGCCCACTGGCGGCCATGTTTTTCAACGGATTGGAAATATTTGTACAATCTTGGTGAAGGGTGCCCCCAAGGAACATTTGTGCAAAATAATTTTTAAATCTGGCCAGGACTTTTGGACAAGAAGATTTTTAAAGTTTTAACAATGCACATATAAAGAAAACAAGCTCCGCCCCCTGGCCGCCATGTTTTTCAACGGATTGGAAATATTTGTACAATCTTGGTAAAGGGTGCCCCAAGGAACATTTGTGCAAAATAATTTTTAAATCGGGCCAGTTCTTTTGGACAAGAAGATTGTTAAAGTTTTAACAATGCACATATAAGGAAAACTAGCTCCGCCCCCTGGCGGCCATGCTTTTCAACGGATCAGAAATATTAGAACAATCTTGGTAAAAGGTGCCCTAAGGAACATTTGTGCAAAATAATTTTCAAATTGGGCCAGTACTTTTGGACAAGAAGATTTTTAAAGTTTTAACAATGCACATATAAGGAAAACAAGCTCCGCCCTCCCTGGCGGCCATGTTTTTCAACGGATCAAAAATATTTGAACAATCTTGGTAAAGGGTGCACCAAGGAACATTTGTGCAAAATTATTTTCAAATCAGCCCAGTACTTTTGGACAAGAAGATTTTACAAAGTTTTAACAATGCACATATAAGGAAAACAGGCTCCGCCCCCTGGCGGCCATGTTTTTCAACGGATTGGAAATATTTGAACAATCTTGGTAAAGAGTGTCCCAAGGAACATTTGTACAAAATAATTTTCAAATCGGGCAAGTACTTTTGGACAAGAAGATTTTTAAAGTTTTAACAATGCACATGTAAGGAAAATAAGCTCCGCCCCCTGGCGGCCATGTTTTTTAACGGATTGGAAATATTTGAACAATCTTGGTAGAAGGTACCTCAAGGAACATTTGTGCAAAATAATTTTCAAATCGGGCCAGTACTTTTGGACAAGAAGATTTTTTAAGATTTGGCAATTTTTCCCTTTTCTGATGCCGCAGCAACCAAAGTTCTACTTGGAATTTATTTCTTTGAACAACTTTGAAAGAGGACTACCTAAGGACCATTCCTGTGAAGTTATTTTGAAATCTGTTCATTGGTTTAGTAGGAGAAGTCATTTGTAGGAAATTGTTAACAGACGCCGACGCCGGACGCCGGACAGTGAGTGATCACAAAAGCTCACCTTGCACTTCGTGCTTAGGTGAGCTAAAAATCTGGACAAGCAAATCATTGTAACCCATTTAAAAGACCTTCCTTCTTTAGAGACAAGATTGTTTTACCACTAAATTCAGGGAGCTAAATGAAAGTATTCAAATGAAAGTTCTATTAATTTAATTGAAATACTTTCTCCTTTGTTAAGACAGGCAGTTTGACAGAAGGTACATATACAGTTATCTAGTGAAACTGATAGGGCACTGTTATCCCTTTCCCGCCTATAGACGCATTTTGACGCATCTATAGCCGACGACTTTTGAAAACATTTTGACAAAACGTGCAATTTCTCCTTTTTGTCACAATATTTTTTAACTTTGTTCAGTAGTTATACCTACAATTTTGAGATTTTCTACATTTTTTAGAAGACATTTTTAAAGTCATCTGCTGCAGGTTTGCTGTATGTGGGAAAAGGTTAAAGTCTGAATTCAAGACAAAACAGGTCTTTTATTTAAGCAATTTAATTTATTTTTTTGCAAAATGTTTCCATATGCCACACAATTCAGGCACATATAAATGTGGTCCTATTACAGAAGGGGTTGGTATTTTAAACCTTTCCCAGTACACATTTATCTATACATCTATGCTGCAGATGTTTTTTAAAACTTCTTCCCTGGCTACCTTTTTTTACATATGCATTTTAGCCAATTAGTTGATTGATTGGGGTTTACACCACCTTCAACAATGTTTCAGTCATATCATGCAGCCAGTTCTCCTAGATTTCTCACACCAGTACTCTACACAACATACATTCAAACAACTGCCTACTTTCCCACATAGACTATAAGTGTATTGGTAGAAGACGAATGACGTTTGTCACAGTGAGAAAGAATATTGGCCGAGCTGTGGTTCGAACTAACAACCACTGGATTGACAGACCGCGTCGCTACTAACTGAACTACCGGGGAAGATGAATGAATCTAGTCACAATATCTTTTGTCCATCAAATATAAAAGACCAAGATATTTAAATAACTACCTGACTGACACCTGGAGCATCGTAACAGGTATGTTTCTGCTCGTCCCAATTCCACGATAGCGTGACCGATCACACCATTCTCAGCTCTGTATACATGGAGATTCAACAACTCTTCCAAATTACCAAGGCAATACTCCTGTAAATCCCAGATTCAAAATATAGTAAGGCCTTTAATATAAATGTAGATTTAATGTAAGTCAAGTCAAAGTATAATTTGCCAGGAAAACCCGACATTAAAAATGAAGTATGACCTTTAAATGCCGCATGAGAAAAGTATGACATTCTATTTACAATGTTGAGTTTATAGGTCTAAATAATTATTTTTGAGGTGGTTGAGATTCTGGTGAGTAATGAAATGTGCCATCTATTGTAGATTGGCTTTTAACCCTTCAAACTTGTAGATGCATTTTGATGCAGATGACTTTTGCGATGATTATCCTTTCATTTATAGAGATTTTACATATTTTTGACAAGACGTTAGTCACGTTTATGAAAGTCGTCTAACTCAGATCTCTTGTAAGTGGGAAAGGGATAAACCCTTTACCATATATAAAAGACTTTACACCTCTGCAGCTGAAGACTTGTGAAATATTGTGGCAAAAGAGAAATTACTATTATTAAGCAATTTCTTCCTTTGCCACTATATTTTCAACTTTTTTCAATAATAAAAAAATCTCTTATAGAGATTTCCCATAATTTTACCTAGATATTATCAAAGTGGTCTGCTGCTGATTTGTTGTATGTGGGAAAGGGGTTAAGCAGTTCAACCAAGTTGTGTTAAGGCCATGTACAATAGTAATGGGGCGAAATACTATTTCTCAACTGTCTGTAATAGGGGCCAATATCAATTTTCTAAGACATGTACATTTATTGTGCAAATAATATAAATATATTTAAGCAATTTCTCCTTTTCTCACAATGTTCCCCCTTGTCTACCCAGTCTTACAATGATAACAATATTGATCACAACCTTTCTCTAAGAGATTCAAATAAAAGAGTCTTGAAGTAAAATGTATCATTACCCCTTGCTTCATATAACATAGTAAGTGTCATTTCCTTTGAAGACATCTGAGTTAAAAATATCTAATATCTGGAAATTGGAAGAATAAGTTTAATACTGAACTGAAAACATAGTGGAAAAAGAAGAAATAGATTTTTATCAGCAATTTCCTCATTTTCCACTACGTTTTTAATCGCAACATGGTCTGTTTCAAGGAGATGAAGAAAGAATTCTTCATGCCTTCTTACAACAAATCAGACTTACCCAATGACTTGTGGTGTTCCAACTTAAACCAGCAGCCATTATAAAACCTGGCCAGGAGAAAGGGAAATGTGTCACAAACCCTTTGCCTGACCAATTACAAACAACGACACCTAAGGCACCTTCTGATGTTGCACACTTGATAGCATTATACACGTTGGTTACTGCAGCCTCCGGACAACCGGCTAAACTGTTCCATGCTGCGGTACCAGGACATATGAAGAAACTGGCCCTGAAGGATGAAACAGTTGTACATAGTCTTTAAAATAGCAAACAGTTACACAGTCTTATTAATCAAATATTCTTTGTTTATTCTAAACCTGTCCCACATATTGCAAATCTGCAGCAGATTACCAAATGTCTAGGCAAACATATAAAAAATCTCTAGAAATGAATGTATAATTTTTAAATAAAGTTGAAAACATTATGGCAAAATGAGAAATAGCTCATCATGAGCAATTTCTTCTTTCGCCACAATGTTGTCCAAAGTCTTCTGCTGTAGATTTGTAAGTTTACAACTACAAGTGAGAAAGGGTTGAAGAATATATATTAAATCTGTTCTTTTACACAGAAAACATAAGATGCCTTTGTAGCAGACACTTTTGAAAACATTGTGGGAAAAGAAAAAATTGCCCAATACCACCATTTTTTCCTTTTCTAAATCACAATATTTTGAACTTGATATAAAAATTACAGATAAAATTTTTGTGACATTTTTTTTTCACTCTCAGATTTGACTACTTGAAGCAGACTTTTTTTTAAAACATTATAACAAAGGCAAAAATTGTTTGTAATCACCAATTTCTGCTTTTGCCAAAACTCTTTTCAATAATCAAATCCTCATCTACATAAATTTCATAAATTTTCCATATCTTTCCCTAGATGCTTTCAAAGTTGTCTGCTATAGATATGTTGTATGTGGGAAAGGGTCAAACAAACAACAGATATATTATAACAATAAGAAAAATAACCATACGTACCCATGTCTTGTCAAAGGTCTACAGAATTCCACATAGTCATGGGCGGACTGAAAAATAAAGTTTAAACTGTTTACCATATATGACATTTTCCCACATTGAACAAGTCTGAAGCAATCAACTTTGAAAACGTCTAGACACAAATATGGAAAATCTAAATAAATGAGAAAGTATAATTTTGTCAAAAGTTGAAAACATTTTGACACAATGTTTTCAAAATTCATCTGATGCAGATGCATCTGCAATTGGGAAAGGGTTAAAAGATACAGTCATCTGCTTCGGAAATATCTCCGGGGGGGGGGGAAGTATTATCCATCGAAAAGTGGCAGTAAAATTTTGATGCAAAATTGAAAAACATTGAGGTGCATTTGACCTAGAGGGTACAAGGACCCCTACCCATCTAGTTTTGACGAGACGAATGACCCCTTTTTTCTTAACCGTTTCCCTCATATAGATACTTTCTGACGCCCCTGCAGCAGACAGCTTCTTGAAAACATGGTGACAAAAGAAGAAATTGCTCAAAACTAGCAATTTCTCCTTTTGTCAGCCTGTTTTCAAAAGCTGTTTGCTGCATAGGTGTCAGAAAGCATCTGCATGTGGGAAAGGGTTAAACAAGAGGCCCAAGAGGGCCAGTATCGCTCCACGGTCATAAGGCAAAAATAAAATCTCCAAACAGCCCTGCCCCGTGGTGGCTATTTTTTTTACCAACCACCATGGCTTAAAGGAATCTTGTAGAGTGTCACCAAAGGAATGTTTCTGCAAAATTATTTGAAAATATGCCTGACACTTTCGGAGGAGAAGATTTTTTAAGTTTTCACTATGGTCATATAAGTCAAAATAGCCCCGCCCTCTGGCGGCCATGTTTTTCGACCAATCAACATGGCTTGAAGGAATCTGATAGAGGGTCACCCAATGAACATTTCTACAAAATTATTTGAAAATCGGCTGAACACTTTCGGAGAAGAAGATGTTTTAAGTTTTCACTATAGCTATATAACGCAAAAAAGCCCCGCCCCCTGGCGGCCATGTTTTTCGCCCAATCAACATTTCTTGAAGGAATCTAATTAAGGTTCACACAAGGAACATTTCTACAAAATTATTTGAAAATCGGCCTGACACTTTTGGAGGAGAAGATTTTTTAAGTTTGCTCTTTAGCCATATAGGCAAAATAGCCCCGCCCTGTGACGGCCATGTTTTTTTACCAATCAACATGGCTTGAAGGAATCTGATAGAGGGTCACCCACGGAACATTTCTACATAATTATTTGAAAATCTGCTGAACACTTTTTGAGAAGAAGATTATTTAAGTTTTCACTATAGCTATATAAGGCAAAAAAGCCCCGCCCCCTGGCGGCCATGTTTTTCGCCCAATCAAAATTTCTTGAAGGAATCTAATAAAGGGTCACCCAAGGAACATTTCTACAAAATTATTTGAAAATCGGCCTGACACTTTCGGAGAAGAAGATTTTTTAAGTTCTCACTATTTTTTTCTTTCGGTTGCCATGGAAACCAGAATTTTGAATGGATCAAAAAAAATTGAAGGAATTTAGTAGAGGACATTGAGAGGATGCTTCCCATGAAGTTTCAACCAAATTGGCCAAGTGGTTAGGGAGAAGAAGTCGTTTAAAGGAAAAAGTTAACGCACGCACGCACGCACGCACGCACGCACGCACGCACGCACGCACGCACGCACGCACGCACGCACGCACGGACGCACGACGGACAATTCGCCATGACATAAGCTCGACTGGCTTTCAGCCAGTGGAGCTAAAAACCAGATACTACTTACTTGAACTCCATATTCTGCAAATACCACTTCTGGAGGTAGCTGTGTTAGATGTTTAGAGTCTAGATCATGTAGTGGATACCCACAGACTTGTAGTGTCTGATCATCTCTGATAGGAATTAATGTTTTACTCTCACTCAAGTCCAGATGGTCGTCCTCATCATCCAGTAGAAAACTGCTCAATCTTGGGCCCACACTAACAAACCTGCAGAGTGGACATAGGGGAATATTCAGTGTTGTTTACCCTTTTCCACATACAACACCTCAGCAGAAGACGACTTTTCAAATATGTAGGAAAAATTATGGAAAATCTTTATAAGGGAAAGTTTAACCCTTTCCCTCATATAGACGCTTTCTGACGCCTCTGCAGCAGACGGCTTTTTAAAAACATAGTGACAAAAGAAGAAATTGCACAAAACATGCAATTTCTCCTTTTGCCACAATGTTTTCCACTTTTTGTCATAGGTTATCCATTCAATTATGGAGATTTTCTATGTTTTGACAAAATACGTTCAAAGTAGTCTGCTGCAGAAAAGTCGTTTGAGGGAAAGGGTTAATCATTGATTCGAGTTAACAAGAGCACAATCTGTGGATGCAGAACGCTCGTCTGATTTTATTCTTATACACTTAACTTATTTTATACAAAATCTTCAAATAGAAATGAATATTTAAGTATAATACTAATCTCAAATAAACTGTTATTTTTCAAGTATCCAAACAAGATTTACCATGTGGAAATAAAACTAAGTTCATAAACATGATAAAGATCTTTAAGTCGGAAAGATGCCTGTCACAATATGTCAAGGTCATATACTCAAACTAGAACTATCACTGAAGATGATAAATACCCCCTAAACAGCACCTTGACCTACACCATAACTTAATTAGTAAAAGGGCCATTACTCTGTAAAGTATCCTGCAATTGTAACCCCTTTAGGATATGCACACCTCCTCTTGGTATAGAAACTTCATGTAAAATTTTATTGAACTCTATTCAGTGGTTTGTAAAAAATAGGCCGGACAAAATACCCTCTAAACAGTACCTTGACCTCCACCATAACTTAATTAGTAAAAGGGCCATTACTCTGTAAAATATCATGCAATTGTAACCCCTTGAGGATATGCACATCTCCTCTTGGTATAGAAGCTTCATGTAAACTTTTATTGAATTCCACCCAGTAGTTTGTAAGAAATAGGCCGGACAAAATATGGCTTCCGACCGACCGACAGACAGACTGCCAGACACAGTGACTCCTATGTACCCCCTCTTCTTCGAAGGGGGTATAACAAGTTGAGCGACGCCTGTTGACCAACCATTCTATATTTGACAAATTAAACACTTTTATCTAAAAAAAAAAATGTCAACTTCAATAATGTCAGTTTCTGCACAATAAGTTGATGTATTTGTGTACAAAATATAGTCATTAAATTATATTTAAGTCATTACTGAGCCAGACTGCATGTTGCTTACGTAGGTTTGTTGTCTGAGAGGTAACTCTCAAATACACCAGTATTATTGTCTTTATCTGAATGTCAGTGTGGATATGGTCAAGCTGTGAATTGTAATCTGTTGTTGCAAACTGTACACACTGTTACATATGTTTCAGAGTACTGAATGGCATTATATCACCCTTATTTAGATGAATGTTGAAATCTCCTAGAATCAAAATGCATTACATACTTAATAACTAGGTTACATTATGTCAACTGTAACTAAAGATAATGAATATAATGCCGGTTTTCTATTTTTAGTAACATTGACCTTGATCCCAGGAGCCCCACAATACAATTAAAGATCTTTTTAAATACTTACTACTACATGTAGCTTGTACTACATGTCAACTGTAACTAAAGACGTTGAATATATTACCGTTTTCTATTTTTAGTAACATTGACCTTGACCTCATTAACCCAAAAACAGAATCCAATTAAAGATCTTCATTAATACTTCTTATACACTAAGTTTGGTTGCATTACATTAACTGTTACAAAAATATTGTGTGTCATAGGAGAGCTTGAAATTTTCTAATTTAAGAATAGGCAATAATCCAGTCAAAATAATTAATAGAGTTATATTACTTGTAAAACTTCTCCTTCATTCTATTGTAAATTTGATAGTGTATTCTATGTTTCAAAGTGCTAGCTTTGATAGTTTGCATGTAAGTGACCTAAATGCAAAACTTAACCCACGCTGACAATGATCAAGTGACTACAATAGCTTGCATATTTTTCAAAAAGTTAAATGCGGTAGTAACATTGTGGCAAAAAGACAAATTACTCATTAAGAGCAAATGCTCCTTTTCTCACTTTGCTTTCAAAAGTCATTGGCTGAAGAATCTTCAAAATGCATCTACATGTCGGAAAGGCGGTCAGGTGCTGTTTCATCAGTTTTTCAAAGATATCACAGAAATCTGTTCATCGAACGTATTTCCCTGGCATTCTTGCAGAAAAATATATACGGGTGAATAACGATTCCAAATTTAAAAGCTTCAACTAGAGTTTATTCAATTATGATAATAGGAAATAGCTCATCATTTTTATTTGCAATTGCTCTTCATGAGGCAATGATATTATTTCTTTTTCCAAAATGTATGTGAACATTTATGCTTTATCTTATTTACTTACTCATTAAAACTAAAACAAGTAAGAAAATCCTGGAAGACAGTGGACAGTATTTGTAGATCTTCATATTGCACAAGTGGGGCTACTTCTATCACAGGAGTTAGCTGGATTCCATGGTCATGACACAACTCATCTATCGCACACAGCTGGCTGTAAAAAGTGTATAATGGATGATAAGCCATGCAGCTGGCTGTAACATGTGTATAATACATAATAAGTCACACAGCTAGCCGTATAAAGTGTCAGATATATGAAAAGCTATACAGCTCGCTTTAAACAGTATTTTATGTATGATCACACAATCATATTGGCCATCAAAAGGACCATTTTCTCCTTTCAACTCTACTTGGATGCCTTTATGAGTTTGTTTGCATGGTGTTAACTGTAACTTTAAACAATTTTTCAGTTATATCACAACATTTCCTGGGTAAGTTGCAAGTACTTCTGGTCCATTTATCCTGACATAAGCGAGTCAGTCATAATGCTAACCCCACAGCCCTGAGCGCCAAAGGGAAAGCCATTACTAGCATTTTTAAAATCTTTGGCATGAACATGAAGGGGATCAAATCTGCAACCTCCTGCATCTGAGGCGGATGCTCTACCATTACATAACCAATACCTTTATGATAGGTTACACTGCATGATTACTTATAATAAAGATGTCAATACTGTAGTTAATTTTGTCTGCCGCAGATGTGCCTGCATATTGGAAAGGATTTTTCAAGGCATGAAGAACAAACAGAGAAATACTGATAAAGAAATAATGCAGCTGTAAACCAAATAAAGGATTACTCAAGGTATGAAGAACAAACAGAGATATACTTAAAAGAAACAATGTAGCTGTAAACCAAATAATGGATTACTCAAGGCATGAAGAACAAACAGAAAAATACTTAAAAAGTAACAATGTAGCTGTAAACCAAATAAAGGATTACTCAAGGCATGAAAAACAAACAGAGATATACTTAAAAGAAACAATGTAGCTGTAAACCAAATAAAGGATTACACCAGGGACGTAGATATACGTTCCCGATTACACACACTACATGTTAAATTGCAAAAAGCTTTTTCTTAATACATTTCCATACATTTGACTGATATAATAGCAGATCTATTCAACTTACTCCATACTGTAACAGATCTGCCAGTCTCTGGGATTATCCAATTTTCTAAATCGCGTATACAGATATACCTGTTCAAACAAAAACAAAATATTCCATTAATTGTAAACAAGAAACTTTTCGTATCAGCCTAAAAAATGCTTGAGAATATAAAATTGATTGATTGGAGATAAATGGCAATGGTATTTTATTTATATCAAGGCAGCCGGTTCACATAATGGGTGTTTCAGGGCTTTCTCAGACCTGTACCCTACAAACATTCTTCCCAGGTATCTGGCTTTCTTCTCACAAAACCTTTCAAACCATTGATGAATGACACTAATCACAAGGACATTTGCAAACAATAGGCCCAACGAGGCCAGTATCACTACACTGCCATAACACAAAAGGAAACAGCCACATACTTTCAGGTGAAGATTTTTAAAGTTTTCACTGAAGCCAGAAAAGGCAAAAAAGCCCATCCCAGGCTGCAATCAACATGGCTTGAAGGAATCTTGTATAGGGTCCCCAAAGGAACATTTCTTATCACAGTTGAAAAGCAGCCAGATACTTTCTAAGGAGAAGATTTCTCTTAAGCCATATAAAACAAAAAAGCCCCACTGTCAGATATCCATGTTTGTCGACAAATCAACATGGCTTGAAGAATTTTGAAGAAGGTCCCCAATGAACATTTCTACTAAATATTTGGAAATTAGATAAAACGCTTTTGAGAAGAATATGTTTAAATTTGTTTTTTCTAGTTGCTATCAAAACCAGAATTCAGTCTGGTTAAAAAGAAAATGAAAAACTTTAGCAGATGTTTCATCCCAAATTGGTCCAATGTACAGGAGAAGTTGATGAAGCAAATGAATTGCCAAGCAAGGGCAAATTTTTAGCGGTTTGACAGGGAAGCAATATTAAAAGAGTTTTGTCAATTAAAGTTATTTCATCAATTAAAGAAATCGTTTAATTTATTTCTAGTCTTCTTGAAATACTTGAAAGGAACAAAATCACAGAAACAAGTAAGTGAAGACCAACATTTCATGCTATGTTTTATTAGATTTTACAGCAATTGCTCATCATTCTTTAAATTTACTTACCTGATTTATTTTGAGCATTGAAAGTATTTGTATGATTTCATCAAAAGTTTCCTGAAATGCAAAACAAGAGGTCCATGATGGCCTGGATCGCTAACCTGATTTATGCAATTTGATTTGTAATGTGGCCAGGTAAGCCCAATCTCAAGTTTAGCTCTGCTTGCAACAATGCGATATAAACCAACCAATGTTGTCTGTCTTTTCTCAAATAAAACAGACAAAAGGAAACTGATAGGTTGTTTCAGATAAGAAGATTTATTTCCTATATTTCTCTTTGTAAAACCGGTTACCCCTGGGTAGGGACCAATTTTGACCTGGTCATAATTTGAACAATGCTATATACCAAATGTCTAAGCTATAGACCTTTTTGTTTCAGACAAAAAGATTTCCCCGTGGGATTGGCCAATTTTGACCTGTTTGGTTGAGATACAATCAAAAGTGAAGACTGTATCGTGTTAACAAGCTCTTTTATAGCAATTTTGACCATTTCAAGGGCCATAATCCAGTCATGCATGGGTGGATCTTGCTGGTTTTCGAAAGGAAACGAGCTCTCATGGATATCTAACTACTGTATAAGTTTGGTTGAGATACAATTAAAAGTGAAGACTGCATCGTGTTAACAAGAAATTGTTTACGGACGCACGGACGCACACACGCACGCACGCATGACGGACAAATCGCCACGACATAAGCCCTTCTGGCCTTTGGCCAGTAGAGCTAAAAACCAAATCCTATTACATGTAGCTGCCATGGCAACCAGAGTTATGCATGGAATTAATTGCTTTTTACATTTATAAGGGCACCACCCAAGGAACATTCCTGTGATGTTTCATCCTTGAGCACTTCGTGCACAGATGAGCTAAAAACAAATGAACAACATGTATATGTACAATAATTGCAAAATATGGATGCAATTAACCTTAGGAAACCACTAATCAGAAAAAGTGTATTCTTCATAATACTTATATAAATATTATTAAAACAACCCACCTCAAATTACCGACATGCCCCTTAATGAAAGAAACACATATCCATTATTGATATAACCACGGACTATATATAGAGCTTACATAGACAATGGATAATATAACAAGAATGTTGCCTGCAGGTAAACAGTTATACTAACACTAGTAATAGGATCTAGAAATATGTAATTCTCTAAAAAGACTATAACATAAAACAATATCATGTCATGACAAATATCTTTTAACCCTTTCCCACATACAACACATCAGCAGCAGACGACTTTTAAAACATCTGTACAAAAATGTGATTTTTCTTTGAAAGTAAAAGTATAATTATTGAATAAAGTTGAAAACATAGTGATAAAAGGAGAAATTGCTCATTATAAGCAATTCTCCTTTTGTCAAAATGTTTTCAAAAGACTTCCGCTGAAGAGGCGTCAAAATGGGTCTATATGTGGAAAAAGGGTTAAAAAAACAAAAATAATGACATGCTCAATTGGTAACAAGAAATTCAGATGTGTTTAAAATAGAGATGAGAACACCGAAATAATATCTGTACTCTATATCATTATTAGTTACATACAAGCTGTAGAATTTTTGCAGCCAGTGTTCAACCTGTGCATTTAGACAGTTTGATCTTGTTCTGCATTGTTTGAAACATTTTCAGACAGGTTTTGCAAACAACAGATTTTCGAGATCAGAATGAAGGAGCTGAAAGATAATAATAATTTCTGGAGTATGACTCAAAACATTCTTTCATATGTGCAATACTTACGAAGTTAGGGATGCGGCCCTGAGATATGTCAAATAAAACTCCTCTATAAGGCATAGCTGGCCAGTCTTCTATCTATGAAAATAAAAGTTTGACAATGCTAACCTTTTCCCTCATTTAGACTCTTTCTGACGCCTCTGCAGCAGACGGCTTTTTGAAAACATAGTGACAAAAGAAGACATTGCTCAAAATGAGCAATTACTCCTTTTGCCATAATGTTTACCATTTTTAGTCGAAGGTTATCCATTCAATTATAGAGATTTTCTATTTGTTGACAAAATATGTTCAGTCATCTGCTGCCGAATTTTGTATGTGGGAAAAGGTTAAACATATAACACATAATTTATACAATTTTTTAAAAGAAGTATATGTAAGTACTATAGGCACATTATAATCTGATATTATGGACACCCTTTAAATAACTGTTTGAAATGAGAACAATTAAACTGCTTTCTTAATATGATATGAAAGATTAGCTTTCAAAAGCTCTTTTGGAAAAAAATATAGCATATGGAAACTAAGAAGTATAAATTTGATTACAGAGTTGAAATCATTATGAATCAAGATGTGTTTGTGAAACACTGATGCCACATCTAGGTCAAAGGTCAAGGTCGCAAGGTCAAAAAATTTGTGAACATGTGAAATATGGTAGCCGTACCTGTTATGGTTTAAAAGTAGTGGTCAAGGTTAAAGTTTTTTTCAACAGACAGACAGGCCAAAAACTAGATGCCCACCGAATCGGTGATTCCGAGGGCATACAAAGAGTGTTTGAAGGAACATATGAGTTACCTGCTAATTACCAATTAATAGAACAGATGGATGAAAAGCAACACATACAACAGAGATGTGATGCTTAAGTGTCATCCTGCCTTACAAGCAGGCTAAACAAACCAAAGAAATTGGTAAGTTTAACCAATTTCTCACTAGTCTCCCATTAATTTCCATAGATAATGCTGAAGTGTGTAAAATATTGACAGTATCAGATAAACAAATAAATAGAAAATGTACAGGCTTTCAGAGTGAAAGCATCTACCAGCCATTTAGCCCTTTCCCTCATCAAACCTTATTTACAGCAAATACTGTGTAAACCTTTTGAGAATTTGTTGAGTAAAAACTTATATACAGATTAATTTAAGTGATTTCACAGGGCTATTAGAAGTAAATGTGATGCCTTTCAATAGAAGTAAGCAAAAGCAGGATGGACACATAAAAGAGAAGTTATCCATTTTATCCTATGTGTTACTTTACACTCAATCTGAAAATATATTCTTGAACTGGTGTTAAGGTCAAATTACTCCGAATACATCCCCCGCTAGGCCAAATAGTCCCTTAAAAACCTTTGTTTGCGTAAGAAAGTGTATACCTACACCAAAATGCATTGAATATATCAATGAGTTTTAATTCATTGTAAATTGTATATGATGCACTAGAACTGTTTCATTTGATCATTTTTAGTAGGTTGACCTTGTCTGAAATGAAAGTAGAGTATGTGAAAAACCAGTTTTGGCCTAGCCCGATTGTGTTCAAAACGATGGTAACCATCATGATAAAGGTTGTCCTATGATGTATTAAGCAGCTACCTGTCTTTAGCAGTCATATATTAAACTTCCCCTGAGTGGATGCTTAAGACAAATTGAATTTTATTATAGACAAGAATACTAGATAAGGGAACCATAAACATCAAATAAGCCTGTCAATGGCAAAAAGTACAAGTTGGCTTGGGTGAACAGATTAGATCCAGATAAGCCTTAGTTTTATCAAGATATACACAGGGCTGGCTCTGGCCTAGACAAAATAATAGTCATTATTTTTTTATGAACAAAATGAATAGCCAAAGCCAAAGCTAACGTGTGAATGTGGTACAATAAAATAAATGCATGATAATGCTTTGTCAGCATTTTTATTTCATATATATTTATTACCCCTGTATACAAACTTTTCATATGACATTATCAGTCAAAATAGCAATAAGGTACATACACTTGTTTAATTGCTTAGTTAAACCTGACACACCTTCCAAAATGTTTATTCATTATTGAATCCTGTTCAGATTTGCAAAAGTTAAATGAAAAAGTGTCAGACAATTGGTTCTGACAAAACATAAAGATCTGTCAGACCGAAACATATGTAACAAGAAAAAAGTAAAACATTTTTTTTTTTATAAATATGATTCAGAGGAATACTTTTAATCGCAACTATACATTATAAGGCTATTGAAATTCATAAGTTCTTGGAAATCTAAACACTCAGTCCCTATCATGATCACTGTCTTTGTCCAAGTCAATTTATTTCTGTTACGAAACGTAAAGGGTACGAAACAGTCTGCATATAATTACCAAAGTGAAAGTTAATTTCCGGAAAACCGTTCCAGTTAAACAAAAACAAAGTCTGTGTTTAAATAGTCCAAATCATTTAGACAAGTATTTGCTCGTATTTGTTTTGCAACCGACGTCTCAAAACCACTTCAATAATACATGAAAATCGAATCCACATTGATCAGCGATAAATTTTAACCGTCCGCCATTTTGTTTGCAAGGTAAACAAATCTGTTAGATTTAATAAACATGTCCGTCTTTTTTAAAAATTGAATGCATCGAAAAGTATGTCGGCATTGAATTAATTTAAGCTGTTATCATTCTAAATTGGGGCGATTAAAATGTACAATGAAAGGTGATAAGTTGCACAGTCTTCGAAGTGTATTACACACACTCAAGGATTAACTGATAAGGCGATGACCCGCAGCCAATCAATCTTGTAATTAACACCGGGGTATGACACTTGAGATAAACAAGGTCGTTCACGCTTCATTGACACATGTTTTCAAGCTCTCACACGTCGCCAAATTATCAAAATAATCGCCTTCTTCATTAAATAATCGCCGTTTGGCGACAATGGCGACCTACAGCGCGAGCCCTGATATACACAACTAAAATATTACTTACATAAGCTTGTCAGAAACTTTTGCAAGTTTGTGTAGATTATGATGACACAAAGTAGATGTACTGGCTGATCTAACCCTACATTTTCCCCCTCAGAATTGTAACAAAGCAGATGATGCTTAACCCTTTCCCACACACAACAAATCTACAGCAGACGACTTTGAAAACATAGTGACAAAAACCTGAAAAATCTCCATAAAAGATAGCTTAATTGTTAAATAAAGTTGAAAACATTTTGGCCAAAGGAGGAATTGCTCATTAGGAGCAATTTCACCTTTGGCCACAATGATTTCAAAAGTTGTCTGCTGCTATTTCGTAAAATTATGTCTGCAGGTATGAAACTTGTATATTTCCCAATGGACGGGCTCAAATGCATATAAAAGTAAAATACCTTACCAAGAGTTGAGGGACTTGTATAACTTGTTTATCATTATACGCAGAAAAGAGTTGAAATAATGTAGCAATAGCAAAATGTAGAGCATCACAGTCATTGGCAAGCATTTTAATCTGAAACAATAAAATCGGAAATATTGGCACCACTCTGCAAAAGCCAACCTCAAAACTGTTGCATCTGCATAGTCTGTTCTGACTGCAATATTTACTAAATAGACAAAGAAGATTTCAAGAAACTTCTATAAAGCAATATCCATTTAGATACATAACACTTTCTAACATACCAATGCTTTTTGACGCCTCTACAGCAGACGACGTTTGAAAACATTGTGACTTAAGAAGAAATTGCTCACAATAAGTTATTTCTTTTTTTGTCACAATATTTTCAACTGCATTCAATAATTGTTATTTCTTTTAAAGAGGCCTCTACAGCAGACGACGTTTGAAAACATTGTGACTTAAGAAGAAATTGCTCACAATAAGTTATTTCTTTTTTTGTCACAATATTTTCAACTGCATTCAATAATTGTTATTTCTTTTATAGAGAGCTACCATTTTTTTCCCCCAAATGTTTTCAAAGTCGTCTGCTGCAGATTTGTTGCAAGGATGTGAAGGCAGGTCTTTTTCCACACATATAATACCTATGATAAAGGTTGGTATTTGCAAAGCACCTCTCATTTATTTTTATTATGAGGCTAACTTTTAATGTGGTACAGGTGACTTTCAATGCCTCCATAGCAGGTGATCATCGAAGACATTGTAGTAAAGAGAGAAATTGAACAAAATCAACAATTTTCCCTTTTTCTAAAATATTTGAATTACACTTATAGAACCAAGTAGCAGATATTACATTTATCACCTCAAAATTACTTCAAAGCAGATGATGCTTAACCCTTTCCCTTATACAACAAATCTGCTATAGATGACTTTGAAAACATAGTGACAAAAACCTGAAAAATCTCCATAAAAGATAGCTTAATTGTTAAATTAAGTTAAAAACATTGTGGGCAACAATGTTTTCATAAGTCATCTGCTCCTATTTCGTCAAAACGCTTCTGCAGGTTGGAAAGGATTAATTAAATCTTCAAAATTAGGAAATGTTTCAAGAAAGAGTTTTTGGTGAAAGTTTGATCAACAATTAACCCTTTCCCTCATATAGACGCTTTCTGACGCCACTGCAGCAGACGGCTTTTTGAAAACATAGTGACAAAAGAAGAAATTGCACAAAACATGTAATTTCTCCTTTTGCCACAATGTTTTCCACTTTTTGTCATAGGTTATCCATTCAATTATGGAGATTTTCTATGTTTTGACAAAATACGTTGTATGAGGGAAAGGGTTAATAACACTTACCTTATTCTGCATCACATTAAGTTTATAAGCTCCTTTTCCCGGACATATTCTCTTATTTACATGACACATAATGTGTATTTCATCCTCGTCACTCAATGGTGTTAGTGGTTCTATAGACAGATTCACACCTATATCTTCAAACTTCTCCTTGTGTAAATACCATTTCTTCTTAATCTGTCGTAACACTGTAGACAAAGGGTATATAAAATACTATTTCCATTTAATTTTAATTTCATTAAAGCTTGCAGAAATACATATAACTTTAGATACCTCTACAGCTGAAACTTGTGAAATCGTAAAAAAAAGGAAAACTAGTTAAATCAAAGCGCTGAAGGTACTGAATTTGTTTGGGTACATAAAACTGTTCAAACATTTGCATTTGCATAGATGTGTGATTTATAAACTGCATTGTTTATAAATATTACAACTTCTGGTAAAAGAATAAATGACGCATCCGTTAAAATTAAATGCCATTTTAGTTGTCTATAAAAAATAAATCATGCAACATACATGTGAATATTATATTTAATTTCCAAGTTTCAAAAGACATGTAAAAACAAGATGTGTTTGTGAAACACTGATGCCCCCGATTGGTAACATCTAGGTCAAAGGTCAAGGTCGCCAGGTGAAAAATGTTGGTACTGATAGAAAGGTCATGTCACAAGGTATACACATGTGAAATATGTTAGCCGTACCTGTTATGGTTCAAAAGAAGTGGTCAAAGGTCAAGGTCGCCAGGTGAAAAATGTTGGTACTGATAGAAAGGTCATGTCACAAGGAATACACATGTGAAATATGGTAGCCGTACCTGTTATGGTTCAAAAGTAGTGGTCAAGGTTATTTTTTTTTCGAGAATGGCAATATCTAGGTCAAAAGTCAAGGTCGCAAGTTGAACAATTTTGGTACTGACAGAAAGGTCATGTCACAAGGTATACACATGTGAAATATGTTAGCCGTACCTGTTATGGTTCAAAAGAAGTGGTCAAGGTTAAAGTATTTTTTCGAGAATGGCAACATCTAGGTCAAAGGTCAAGGTCGCAAGGTAAAAAATGTTGGTACTGACAGAAAGTTCATGTCACAAGGTATACACATGCGAAATATGGTAGCCGTACCTGTTATGGTTCAAAAGTAGTGGTCAATGTTAAAGTTTTTATCGAGAATGGCAACATTTAGGTCAAAGGTCAAGGTGAAAAAAATTTGTACTGACAGAAAGGTCATGTCACAAGGTATACACAAGTGAAATATGGTAGCCTTACCTGTTATGGTTCAAAAGTAGTGGTGAAGGTTAAAGTTTTTTTTTGAGAATGGCAACATCTATGTCAAAGGTCAAGGTCGCAAGGTCAAAAATGTTGGTACTGACAGAAATGTCATGTCACAAGGAATACACATGTGAAATATGGTAGCCGTACCTGTTATGGTTCAAAAGTAATGGCCAAGGTTAAAGTCTTTTTTCGAGAATGGCAACAACAAGATCAAAGGTCAAATTCGCAAGGTCAAAAATGTTGGTACTGACAGAAAGGTCATGTCACAAGGAATACTCATGTGAATTATGGTAGCCTTACCTGTTATGGTTCAAAAGTAATGGCCAAGGTTAAAGTTTTTTTCGAGAATGGCAACATCAAGGTCAAAGGTCAAGGTCGCAAGGTCAAAAATGTTGGTACTGACAGAAAGGTCATGTCACAAGAAATACACATGTGAAATATGGTAGCCGTACCTGTTATGGTTCAAAAGTAGTGGTCAAGGTTAAAGTTTTTTTCGTGCAGACAGACAGTCAGACAGACAGACGTGCAGACAGACGTGCAGACAGACGTGCAGACAGGCCAAAAAACTAGATGCCCACCGAATCGGTGATTCCGGGGGCATAAAAATGGATAACCATTATGGCCCCGACTCACTCATTTAAGTATTTACCAATTTGTGTTACAAAAAAAATCACAATTGACCAAGGGTTTTCTAAAATCTTACTCAAAAGCTTCCTGCTTAACAAGAGATTTTTCAAGTTTTCACTATAGCCATATAAGGCCAAATAGCCCTGCCCCCTGGTGGCCATGTTTTTCGACCAATCAACATGGCTTGGAGGAATCTGATAGATGGTCTCCCAATGAACATTTCTACAAAAAGAATTGAAAATTGGCCGAACACTTTCGGAGGAGAAGATTTTTCAAGTTTTTACTATAGCCATATTAGGCAAAAAAGCCCCGCCCGCTGGCGGCCATGTTTTTCGACCAATCAACTTGGCTGGAAGGAATCTGATAGAGGGTCACCCTAGGAACATTTCTACAACATTATTTGAAAATCGGCTTGACACTTTTGGAGGAGAAGATTTTTTTGAGTTTACACTATAGCCATATAAGGCAAAAAAGCCCCGCTCCCTGGCGGCCAAGGAACACTTCTTTAAAATAATTTGAAAATCTGCCAATCAGTTTGGTAGAAGAAAAGGAGATCACAATAACTAACTTTCAGCACTTCGTGCTCAGGTGAGCTAAAAAAAAGAAACATCTATCCAAATGAAAGAGTAATTGAAATCATGTAGAAAATATTGTGGAAAAAGGCAGTACTAATATTTATATGAGCACTTTAAAAGAAACATGCTTCAGACTTCAGAGGCTTTTAAATTCATTTGCATTATAAAAGGATTAAATGCTCCAGAGAAAACCAAGAAAAATACCTTTGCCGTCCGCATTTTACTCTACAGTATACACCTAAGCTGGCCGCTGTTTCCTTTAAAGGGTGTTTAAGCTTACCAAATTAATTAAGGATGCGTGACCATTCACTGCTAATTACCATTGTGTACGAGTGTCATTCCAAACAAATTATAAATGTAACCCCTTTTCCCAATAAACCTATCATATACATTTATGTATTTGTAACTTGCCGGGATGTGTCGATACCGTCATGGTACAATGTGATATATGCACAGTTGGTTTCACAAATCTTGTGTTAATGCACCGGTGGATATGTTGACAACAGATGCGGAACTTTAATTGTAACTTTTGTTAATTATTTGGCTATTATAAGCATAAGATATGTGATTAAATTGGCAACATTTAAGTTTTTTACTTATAACAGCCTTCAAATACAAATTTGGTTTATACGACGGTAAAGAAAGGTTATGGGAATTAAGAAATTGTTTAAATAAGCAAATTCTCCTTTTCCCACAATGTTTTCAATATATGTTGCTTTTTACTGTTTACACAGCAAGAAAAAAACATTTAACTTATTTGTTATAGATTAGTATTATTGTTGTATATATATATAATTACTAGAAACAGTGTTGTATATATATATATATACTTATTGTTTATTTGTTATTTAAATTGTTCTGCCCCTTCCAAGTACCCTACAGAATAGAATGATGCATGGATCATTTGCCTCGTAGTATGGCACATGGAAAAACTATTGAAAGTTACAAAGTAGAAAATGAAGATGCCAAACAATAACTAGAACCCATGACCCTTCAATCGATTGTAAAGGAGAGGATATAATTGAAGCAAAACCTATGGCTAGTTACTAGCAACATATTCTATTCTTGCAATGTTTTCAAATTTCGTCCGCTGCAGATGCGTCAAAAGACATTTACTTGTCGGAAAATCAATCCATCAATTCTCGTTATTGATATCTATAGATATGATATAAAGAGGAAAGTCGTTAACATACTTTACAAAGAGATTCCATTTCAGCATGATCTCAATTTTTGGGTTAATCTATATCACTGATAAAAGCAATCAAACACATTATATATTTAAAAAGAAAACCCCGGATATGATCATATGTTAACAAATTATACACATTTGCCCATCTTTAATTAAACATTTTTTACAACAAATCATAGCGTCCGCAGATTTGCTCTATATTCTATAGCGTCCGCATTTTCCCTCTATATTGCATTTGTCCGCATTTTCCCTCTATAATGTATTTGTCCACAGATCGCGTCCGCACTTTAGACCCTCCCCCCATACCGTCGTATTTATAAATAGAATTCGACGATCACGATTTCTCTGCAAATGTGTTACTCTCATTTTAAATGCATTTTATGACGCACATATTTGCTTTTTAATTCTTTATACTATATTTATATGGCCGACAAGGCACAAAGAAAATATTTTCAATTCTGTTTTTATCTACATTTTCAATGCGTGATTGAAAATTCAAATACCGTATCTGGAGCTTAAATCGGAAATAGTTTTCCCTGTAGCAGTTCACTCATTGAGATTTATAAATCTCTACGCGTTCATGTTTTAAAATACAATGTTTCATTTTATTTCCAAATTCTCTTTGAATATAAGAACCACATAAGAAAACAAAGACGATATAAATATATCATTATTTCAAATATCGTGATACATTTGAAATGTAAGAGCAAGTATTGAGTACTACTTTCACGCGTATGAAATTCATGGACTTTTCCATAAGACGAACGGCTTCAGAATTGCAGTAACTAAATTTGTTTGTTCCAAACAAATAAAAATTTAATTTCTCCTTCTTCCTCATTGTTTTTCAAATAGCACATCAGGTAAACTGTATTAACTCTTTTCACAAATATTCATGCTTAATTCATTTTTAAAGGGTCATAGGTTCCAATCCTCGCTTGACCATTCCAATGATCAACAAAAGTCTACCCTAGTTTTAAATAGCTAAAGTACTAAATACTGTATATGTTTTAACACATGTATGCATATTTTTATGTACATTTGATTAATTATTTCCTTCTTATAGACGCTTTCTGACACCTCTGCAGCAGAAAGCTTTTTAAAAAAAGTGACAAAAGAAGAAATTGCTCAAAATGAGTAATTTCTCCTTTTGCCACGATGATTTCCACTTTTAGTCATAGGTTCTCCATTTAAATATAAAGAGATTTTCTATTTTTTGACAAAATGTGTTCAAAGTTGTCTGCTGCAGATTTGTCGTATGAGGGAAACGGTTAAGAGGGATGCAACTTAAAAAACACAAACAGTGTATTGTATATTGTGTATTTTGAGCCGGAGGCCTTTTTTACGTTGAATAAATATCTTGAATCTTGAACAAAAAGTAATTGTGTCGCTTGTCCTCCATCAATGGGCAGTTACATTGAAATGATGTTGTTTGGAGTAGATGTGAAAGACAGCAAGAAAACACTTAGCTGTTGCAGTGATATAACTGAAACATTGTTCAAAATGGCATTAAAATGCAATCAATCATTCTTACAACAAGTTCTGTCATATTTTCAACCCAAGGTCCAAGTTAATTGTTCTTGAACAACATTTTTCATTTTCTCATTTTCATTTAGGAAATTCTAGCAATTATAAATCAGAAAATTGGTGAACTTGTATATATGTTCAGGTAATCAGTAACAGATCGAGATATAGAAAACATATTTGAAGCGGAAACGGACACATTTTGAAAACATTGTGGAATAATGAGCAATTTCTCCTTTTGCTATAATGTTTTCACCTCTAAACTAATTTCTAAATGTTAGTAACATTTGTTAGACTCCAAATAACATTGGATTAGGTGAATGGTTAATGAATACCTGAGCCTGCCCCTGGCTGGATATAGACTGGCATGGTCACGATGGACTGGAAGGGTTTCCCATCAAACTGTACAATATGCTGGGGTTGGGGCCAGAGTAACCCCAACTTTTCCTCTGTAACAACCTGGGGTGGCTTGTTCAGGGCATCAATACCAGGAGCTCTCTGATGACAAAAATAAATGGTATCAAACCACCAACGCTGCAGCAGACGGCTTTTTGAAAACATAGTGACAAAAGAAGAAATTGCACAAAACGTGCAATTTCTCCTTTTGCTACAATGTTTTCCACTTTTCGTCATAGGTTATCCATTCAATTATGGAGGTTTTCTATGTTTTAACAAAATACGTTCAAAGTCGTCTGCTGCAGAATTGTCGTATGAGGGAAAGGGCTAAAACATTGTGGAAAGAAGAGAAATTTGTTATTTATGCAGATGATAAAAATTACTCATCAATTTTATTTCTTGAAGCACTAGACATTCACTTATATATCAAACTGTTTCCTTTCAAAAAAAGGTTAAATTGTTTGTTTATTAAATATGTTCTTGTTTGTCATCTGCTATGTAAGTGCAGAAAAAGGATAGATATAAATGAAATTCTATCCACATACTAAAAATTCTTACCTTGAACACAGGTGACATAAGTTCAGGAGTTTTAGGTCTATCTGTTGTATCATTTAGTACATTATTGGTCAAGTCTTCAGAACTAGGAGGATTTCCATTAGATGTATTTGTATTTTGATCTGAAAACAAACAATTCAACACAGGTTGTAGTTTACCAAAACAACATCTATAAACCTGTCATTTAACCCCTTTTTCCAAATACAACACATCAGTAGCAGGCGGATTTGAAAACATCCTGGTGGCCTTGTTTTTTGACCAATCAACATGGCTTGAAGCAATCAGATAGAGGGTCACGATAGGAACATTTCAACAAAATTATTTGAAAATCAGACCGACACTTTCGGAGAAGAAGATGTTTTCACTATAGCCATATAAGGCAAAATAACCCATAGTTTTCGACCAATCAACATGGCTTGAAGAAATCTGATAGAGGGTCTCCCTAGGAACATTTCTACACAATTATTTAAAAATCGGCTTGACACTTTCGGAAAAGAAGATTGTTTAAGTTTTCACTATAGCCATATAAGGCAAAATAGCCCCGCTCTCTGGCGGCTATTTTTTTCGACCAATCAACATGGCTTGAAGAAATCTGATAGAGGGTCACCCTAGGAACATTTCTACAAATTTATTTGAAAATCCGCCTGACAATGAATGAGTCAATGTCATGAAACCAGGTTTTCAATATGACTTTAAATGTGAGTTTGTTGTTAATAGGGTGAATAAAGTTCTAATTTTAGTAAATCTGACCTTGACCTGAAATAAGTCAAAAATACAATTCCAACTAGATATCTTCCTGAGCTATTTACATGTGAAATTCATTTTTAATTAATCAAGAGTAAATTAAGTTAATCAGGATGGTTACAAAAGTTTAACGCTCAATCTGTGGGTGTTCGTCGCTGAGAGGTAGAGGGTGTCCTTGCTATCTGAAGGTCCTGGGTTGAAATCCCATTAAGGCTTTGTCAAAATTTGGGACCTCCACAAACTCTGTCCATTATATATATTTTAAGGAACAAGTTTTCCAGTTATCTTAATGATGCTTGGTGAAAATACTGTGGCATTTTGACACATCTCAAGCATACAAATTGTTATAACAATGAGTGCCAATTCTAACTTTTTCCAAGATGTCTCACTATCAGGTATTTTAGTCTTACATCAGATCATTAGTAGTTATAAATCTTTATGTACAAACAATATAATATAACATTTACAGAATCACAAAATACAATACAACATAAAAGATTAAATTGTTTAGCAATATTACCACTACTTTTGTGTAGAACTCCATTTCCTATCAGCTTGGATTTTTCCAAAACGGTAGGGGGATTGTTCAAAGTGTCCAAAACTTCCTCTTTTCCTTCTGCCAATTCATAACAAGTCTTTCCGGCATACTTCCTACAATATGAGAGAGGAAACAGTGCATCTTAATCTTTTCAATCTTAAAACTGGCATTGAAGCAAATAGGTCTGCACAAATTTGCTTCCAGTTTAGCTTTAGATCAGCTTGTTAATATGCAGTTTGATCAGGATCTGCACTATTTGCTAACAAGAACATGGGCCTTTAATAACTGTTTCCCACAATTTAACACAATCGTCTTCATGCATTCTGAAGTTGAAGAAATATTGCAACAATTATAGTTCATTTATAGAGGAGACAGGACTCAATCAAGACAGGCCTGAATGAAGCATATCAAAAATCTCAAAGAAAGTGAGCCACATTGGATGAAAAGTAGTTTTCAATCAGAAGGTTGGCTTTTATATATGACTATTCTAACTGTTGGAAGACTCTGGTGAGCAACATGACTCCATTTCACATGATTTAACTCATATAGTATACCCACTTTCCCACATGCAGAAGGAAACATTAAACATTGATCATAATGATCAAATTTCATGTTTGGTCACAATATTTTCATCTCTATTCAATGATTATACTTTCATTTTAAGAAATACTGTATGTATATTGGAAAGAGTTATAAATCATATTATCCCTTTCCATCATACAGATGCTTTGTGATGCCTCAGAGGACTTTTGAAAACATTGTGACAAAAGAAGATTATTTTACTAATAGAGAGTATCTATATTTTTAACTTAATATTTTAATGTCATCTGCTGCTCGTTTGTTGTATGAGAGAAAGGGTTAAGTATTTACTCAACTACATTACCCTTGAGGTATTTGTAGGGACGGATCTGCTCCATATTTCAGTAAACAGCCAACCACATCATGGTTACCCCTGACAATAGCATCATGTAACGATGAACACCCTGATTTGTTGATAGCATGAACATCTGCACCATTGCCTGTAGTAGGAAATCCTATTATGCTATTTTTAGACTTTTCGAAATTAATTTTAATTTATAGTGTGTCAGTGTAGGAAAACCAAACCTTTTTGCATTTGAGAAAAGAGTAGATCAATATCTACAGATGCATCCATGCATTCTGGTCTGAATCTGCAGAGCATTCTAACTGGTGACAGAAACACTAAACAGTTTTCATTTAACAGTTCATTTATGAATGAGAAATTATTGATGCACAAACAGATATGTTTAACATTTTCTCTCTTGGAGCCACAATTTGACTCATTTGCAGTAGACCGCTTTACAAACATTGTAGCAAAAGGGAAATTGCTGATAATTTGCTGTTGTCACTATGTATTCAACTCTATCAATAATTCTACTTTCATTTAGGTGATTATCGTATAATTATTTGTATTTGTTCTAATATATTTTCAAAGTTGTCTGCTGGTACAAATATGTTATGGTTGGTTTCATGGAGCAACAGTGAAGATGTTGAGCATCTTAAGATTACAAATAAGGTATAAATTCAAAACAGTGAACAAAGACTTTAGAGAAAGAAAACAAGACACATTAAGAGCAATTTCTCCGTTACCACAATGTTTTAAGAGCATTAAGTGTAAAAAGATTATTGACCCAATAAAAGAAAACTAAATGAATACAAATTAGATTATACATATTATTATCTGCATTGCAAACTATATATATTCTGTAAGACATTTCAATATATCAGCTGCAAATAAGGGCCTTTACTGTTCAACTTCATTATATTCCTGGCACCAGTGTGTCAGTTGTTATATTATCGCCAACATCTTGAGCATCATGGAGGGAAGCAACTACTATCATTTCTGATCTCTTAGGTTTATGACCTGACCTGGGATTGAACCTTGGTCATGATACAAACACTTTAATCAGTATAGCATATCCAAAACAGTTATTATTATTAGTATAGCTTTTATTGAACCAATATATATCCCCACAAGTTGCTTTGACATTTTGTGACAAGGACATGGGTTGTGTATGCCATTCATGGTCTGGGTATAGGTACAATAACATATTATCATTTTCAGGGCCATTACTCTGTCAAAAAACACTATTAACTAATTCTCTTCTCAAATTTGTGGAAAAAATTAATCTTCATGAACTTACTACATAAAAATTCTACTGTTTCGAAATCTGCAAAACTTGCAGCCCAGTGGAGGGGTGTGTTGCCACTCTCCTCTGTATCACAGAAATTGATTTCAACACCTCCCTTTATCAAATCTTCTATCTGCGGTATGCTAAGATAAAACAAAAATACAGTGTTGATTTAGTTGAGTTAGCCAAAGCAAGTCTTTACATTACATAAATACATGTTCATCTGTTTAATTAACTCATCCATTTCCCCGATACAAAAGTCTTATTAAAACACAAATTAGGTGCTAATAACGTGCAATTTATCCTCAATATATTATACCTCAAAACAAAATTATACATTCAGCAGCCTAGATTTTATTAACTTTTCTTCAAATATTATTAAAAGTGGAAAGTTCTTAAAATGACAAAGCAGGAATATGAAAACAATTTTAGAATTCTAAAGCACCTTTCCCCTGATATTCTTACAATATCATTCAAAAAGAGAACCCTTTTCCACATACAACAAATCTGCAGCAGTATATTTAGAAAACAGATTGACAAAAACGTGAAAATTCTCTATAAATGAGAGTTTAAATATAAAATTAATTTGAAATCATTGTGGCAAAAGGAGAAACTGCTCCTCATGAGCAATTTCTCCTTTTGGCACAATGGTTTCAAAAGTCGTTTACTGCAGAGGCGTCAGAAAGTGTCTGTATGTGAGAAAGGGTTAACCCTTTAATATACAATTTTTTTGAAGCAGACAACTTGTGAAAACCTTTGTTACAAAATTTGAAAATGCTCATAATAAGCAATTTCACCTTTTGCAACTAACGGTATGATTACAACTGAACACAATTATTAAACTGTCTAACAGATTTCCAGATTCAGCTTAAGTGTTTTCAAATTTGTCTACTGCAGATATGTTGTTTGTGGGAAAGGGTTAAAGTGATGAACAACAAAACCCTTAAAGACTTACTTTGACTGTGAAGCAGCTTGCAGCAGAATTTCCCTGAATACGGATTTTGTTTTCTCTGTTGTACACACCTGGTAAGGCAGTCTGCCTTTAGCATCTATCACAGACGGATCACAACCTGAACTCAGCAGGGCTCTAACAATGTCAAACTGATCCTCCTGATAATAACATAAAATATTTAGTCAACATATATCATCAAATATTTTCTTTATACAGATGGTATCTGACACCTCTGCAACAGACAAATTTTGAAACAACAGTGTCAAGATGGCCCTTAATTGATCACCTGAGTGATAGTATAGCATTGAATCTTTGATCAATTTGATTTGAACAAAGAAACATTCCTGTGAAGTTTGGTAGATATCAGTCCAATGGTTTAGACTTTAGAGTGAGATGTCTTTGAAGCTTAAAGTTCATTTTACCCCTTTTCTGATGCCGCCTGGCAGCTATCTTTTTCAACAAATCAAAATGACTTGAACAAGTTTTATAGAACATTTCTACTAAATTATCTTCGTATCAGACAAGCTGATTCAGAGGAGATTAATTTCAAAGTTTGGTAAATTTTCTATCTTTCTCATGCTGCTGCAACCAAAGTTCTACATAGAAATGATATCTTTGAACATTTTTAAAAGAGGAACATGAAAAAAACCTTTCCTGTACAGTTTGGTTGAAGTTAGGAGATGTCATTTGAAGCTTAAAATTAATGTTACCGCTTTTCTGAGGCTGCCTTGTTCTATGTCTTTCAACCAATCAATATGGCTTGAAAAAAGTATGTAGAGTCACTTAAGGAATACTTCTGAGCAAATAACTTGAAATCAGACAACCACTTTCATAAGAATGGAATACATTTTTTTGTAATTTTGCCCTCTTTCTGATGCCACCGCTAAGCCATTTACTTTTCAACCAATCAATATGTATTGAACAACTTTTGTAGAGGGTTACCAAAGGAACATTTCTACCAAATTATATTGGAATTCAAACCGTGGATTCAGAGGAGAATCATTTTAAATCTTTAAACATTTCTGAAAGAAGACAGCCAAAGGAACATTACTATATTACTATGAAGTTTGGTTAAATTTGGTTCAGTGGTTTAGGAGATGTTGTTTAAAGCTAAAAGATAACTTCAATCAGACAGACAACAGACGATGGAAGGAGAGTAATCGGAATAGATAACCCTGAGCCTTTGGCTCTGGTGCTTTCAAAATTGAGGAAATAATAATAATTATAATAATAATAATGGCTACACATTTGGTTTGTCCAAATCTTCCATGTGGGCCTCAGAGCAAGCAATACATTATATATACAATGTTATTAATACACAACAGTTATTATCAATTCAAAATAAAAGCAAATTGGTTTCAAAAATTGTTATGCAATATATTTACTTAATTTCAAGAACAACTAGAGAACGTCCATGCTAAATACAGTTTCATAAAAGAATTTAATGAATTTGCTGTTCGAATTTGAAAGGGAGTATCATTCCAAATGTTGGGTCTTGAGTAGGTTATAGAGATTTTCTAGAAATTCTATGTTCAGTTTTGGTAACTGTAAAAGCTTGTTATCAAAGGATCTTAGACATTTATTTTGGGAGTACTTATATTTGTCTCCGAGGTATTCAGGACATTGTTCATTTAATGATTTGTAAATGGTAACTGCTGTTTTGATAACAGTCAGTCTTACTTGAAATTTCATCCAGGTTAATTCTTTGAAAAGTTCTTCTGATGATGTATCAAATGGCTGGTCAAGTATTATACACTTTAACAAGCAGATTTTGACTGTAGGTTACTAGGAGTACCATTTGTTTGATATGTGAATTTTGCCTTTCATTTGTGAATTTTTTCCCCATCATTGAAGAAGCCTTAATTCAGCCTCTAATATAGTAGGTGGAAATGCTCTGCATGTCAACCAGGTATAAAGGAAGTAAATAAATAATTATAACTTGATATGTTATTACAAAATATTATCAATTCTAAAAAGAATTTATTCCAATAAGATATGGATAAGGATTTTCTCCACAATTCTGAATAAAGGATTTTTTTTACAAACATTGCAAAGTAATTTGAATTCAACATTATTTTCCATTTTTCTCAAATTCCCAAATTCCCAAATACTATATATCTGCATAATGTAAAAACAGTCTTCTTTTGACAAGATGCTACAGATGCATCTAAATCAGTCATCATGTGAAAAGGGTTAAAAGAGTTAAATTATTTGAGAAGTACCTCTGCAGCAAGGTGTAAGTATGTTCCCCCTTTTACCATGGGCTGTTTTAGAATCTGTTGCAGTAACACTTCATGTTCCTTTTCTGTACCTAAAATGGAATATAAATTACTTGATAAAAAAATGTGGACAAAATCAATTTCTGTAAGATTTGCAAACTTTTCTCCTACATGAAGAAACAGATACTGTATAAAAGTGTATGCATGAACTTGTTAAAACTGGTTAATTTTACATCTGTTGTGAAGCAAGCTCTTTCAAGTTCAACATAATATTTTTGTCACAAGAAAACAATGATTTAGTTTTGAACCAATTGACTGGTATTTTCAACTATAACCAATGGATTAAATGGAAACATCATATTAGCAAGAAAGAATACAATAATAGTAAATACCCAAAAATTGGCTAAGACATACATGTGATCATTTATGGTGACGTTTCCAGGGCAGCCAACGTAATGAGCACCAAAGCTATGGGGGCATCCCCCCGCCCCCCAGACTTTTTTTCAAATGAGAAATATGATATTCATGACAATCCCAGACAATATCACATGTATGGCTACGATGATACACTTTCTTACATTAGTCGTGAGAACCTTAAGTTAAGTTTAACAACTACTTTGCTTGAAATCAAATGAACCACTAAGGTAAATATGTTTTTCTCTTATATATAGAGCCATATATGGGCCTGATAGTCACAAAAGTCAGTCACTGACCCTATGTTATATTACTGACATGACCTTCAGCTCCCAAAACAAATTTCTCTACTTTTTTTCTGTTTACCACTAGATCCTTTTTTCCCCCCGTAAATCGTTCTAATTAGCAATGAAACATTTTTCTGTAGCTTATATATTATGCTTTCAACAAAAAGTGTCTTTTTTCCGATATACACTTGATATAGCATCACATCTAAAATGAAACCTTGATAATTAATTCACTTTTAAAGTGTTGATAAAAAATCATTGACACAAAAATTTGTCATTCCCCATGTAAAATCAAACACATGCTATCAATTAGTACCGTATTTATTTCCAAATCTATACCATGCCAGCCCCCTATGGATAGATCTTACAACAGGAATAAATCAAATCAGTAACCTAGATTCCTGGTTAAATAGAATGAATGTATATTGTTTTATGGCGCATCGACAGCTAAGGTCATTTAGCGCGCAATTAAATTTAATTACAGGGCTGTACAAAAAAAAAATTCAGCCACTTGTCCAGGACAAGTGACTTTCAGATTGCCACTTGTCCTGCTAAGATTCTCACTTGTCCCACTTTTCTGCACACCAAGTTTAACATGCGACAAATTTAAGAATTGTGTGGTAGCCCGGATCGCAGTTTCTTCAGTGTTTTTATATTGTTTTTTAGTGGGGTTTTTTCTAGTTCTGTATAAAGATAACATTAAGAGCACACAATGTACATGATTTAAGGGTAGTGACCAATTCAAATAACATTATTGCAAAAGACCTGTAGTGCAGCATTCAGTTAAAAAAAAATGAAATTTGGAAAAGAGATTATTTTTCACTAGGTTATTTGAAATAGTCTGCATAAAATGTATGTATTTTATCCATATTTACAAAAGATTCAAAAGCTATTGACAGAAATGTTAAACTTGAGACAATATAGTCAAATGATGCAATAGCACTTTTCAAGTTGAAGATAACAAAATAATAAGGTCACCGATTTAGGTCCCTCACCGAAACAGGGCAGTGTTCGATACGAGGGTCAGTTTTACAAAGAAAGACATATTAAATAAATTCAAATTTATCAGGTTCAATGTTGTTAATAAATCAAAAAATATTGTCAAAAAAAAATGAAAAACGTTAAATTTGTTTCATGTGTTGCGGTCAATCTCATTAAAATCATCTCCTATTAACGCTACGCATTTACATTTAGTCAGATCGTGTACTTTAGTCAGATTGGTGTTGCGGTATTATTCGCAACATAGCCGTCATTTTGATGATTGCGCAATGTTAATCATGGTTCCCTACTTTCAGAATTAGAAATCGGTAAACAGCGTTGAATGTAAACATCGGGGTCGTCAGGTCGCGAATGTCATTCACCCAATTTCTTATTTCATCCAATGAAATCGCAACTATTAAGTCATATGATTTTTTTCCCACCGTTTATGCTAATTAATTTTGGTAAACAAAGCCGTGATTGGGCATCGGGGGAATCATTTATACATTTCATTCCAAACAATTTTCTTTGTGTCCCTGATATTACGAATATTATGTCGATCTTGAAGGTATTTCAAATTGAGAAACGGCAAGATAATTTTTAGCAGTTGTCGTATTGTCTTTAATTTGGATCGAATTTATTTTATTAACTTCTGCATGGCGAAAATTTCTTTCAAGTCTTTCTAAACCTGTTTGCACCAGTTTGCAAACATCGCATACCGAAAGTAGAAATATGGATCAAAATACATTTAAGGGAATATTTTAATGAGACCGATCCATAGGTAATTCCCTAGCTTTCATGAAATAACACAGCCCCAAGGAACATCACTTATGATTGGACAGTCTTATTGGATACATGTATATCACGTTAATCGACTATTACTGACGCGATTCGATTGGCTGAGATTACTCGATGTGACAGGTGGGTAACTCCGCCTACTGTTATTGATTTGTTATGGTCACGGGCTTACATACAGTCAAATTTATACATGACAGACATGTGTGTTGGTAATTAAGCCGGGCTACCAGACACAGGAATTTACATTCACTGTTACGTAAATGGGTTGATATAATGGGACGTGTATTTTTGAAATATGCCACTTGTCCGGGACTGAGATGTTGCAATTAGCGACTTGCCCGATGCGATTTATGACTTGTCCCGGACGTCGGGCTATGGGATTTGTACAGCCCTGAATTATTCATGATCCCTGGGTAAATAAACCAGTACTAGGCTAGAAAATGTGCCTTGCCCAAGGGCACTCCACCATGACCGTAGTGCCGCGACTGGAGATCGAAACCGGGACACCCAGTTACGAAATCCCCGACGCTATAAACCACTCGACCACAGCGGATTCCTCCTGGTTAAATAGATTCCCACTTTCTAAATTCTTATGCTACATTTGTTTCACTACGGGTCTCCTTCATGCAAGTGAAATTCGGTAAATCAGATATAAGAAATGGCTACATAAGTCCATTAAACAATTGTTAACCATAAGTCGGTACACTAAATATAAGTCATTCATTGGTTAAACGGAAGTTTATAATACTTAATTCACTCCTTTTTAGCTAATAAGCTTGTTATAGTGGAAATTCAAAGTGAAATTCGGTGTAATTCGGTATTTAGGTGAAATTCGGTATTTCCATGCACCGGGGAAACTATATTACACGGTGTCGTAGCTTTACTTAAATTTGAAAGCATTTATTTAAAAAAACAAAAAAACAAAATTTTTTGCAAGGATAAAAAAGGGAAAACGATAAAAAAGCTCGATATAATAAGGTAACGATATAATAACCAATGGAGCAGAAAACTCACTTTCTTGCAACGTGGACAAGATACTTCTGACAATGTCTACCCGTCCTCTTGTAATGCCAATCTCTAATTCTTCTGACATTTTTTAGTTCAGAACTTGTAACAAGTGTTTATACCATGCAAACACATCTATTTTGTCATAAAAGCGATAAATAAGTAAGAAATAGCCGGTGTTGATTTGTTGGGTTATTTGTTGACGGAAGTTGATTTCTGCTTTTTCGGTAGACCGTAAATTTAGCATTTTCATAAAAAATACACAGAAATGTACTTTTTACGGACTGTGTAAATCTTCCAGTATCCAAAATATAAGAATTGGATTGTTGCATAAGATTCCGGTCCGAGGTATAATTTAGAAAAAACGGAACAAAATCAAACAAAATGAATCGGCTTTTTATGTCTAGATCGTTGCTACAGAATGGTAGGAACACGTTTCAAGGATTTTTGGCTAGATATTCAGTTGACAGTGGCAGCAAAGAACATATAGACGGTTTGATCAAGGGCAGCAAAGTTGTGGTTTTCATGAAGGGCATTCCTGGGGCAGAAAAATGTGGATTTAGCCAATACGCTGTTAAAATTCTTAATTTTCACGGAGTTAAGGATTTCGCCTATTATGATGTACTGGAGGATGAAAATCTCAGACAAGGTGATTATATATATATTTTTGTTATAATAAGTCATGAATGATTTAACTAACATTAGTATAGTGACCAACCTTTCTTCCCTGTTCTTACAGTGTCATAGGATATAGGTATAAATACCACTTCTACAGTATTGCTGTAAAAGAAAGCTTTTTAGCGTTTGGTAAATACTAGAGTGGAAATCTTTTTCTCGAAGTAAAGCAACATACATAGAGGTTAGTGCCTAGATTGGTGACTGACCCATGTTGGCTTCACTACGTTAAAGACCCAGTACACATTACAAAATTTGTAATGGTGGCAAAAGATGGATTTTGATGTGATATCACTATCCTCACTGGACTCTGGGGGTTCCAAGTAATGTTACGTATGCTCCGCTATGGTGTACTATTACAGAGGTTTCAAAATGACCCGGGAGCCATGTAAATTAATCGACAACTAAAGCACCTTTTACCCGGCTACTTTAAACAGAACTTCCTTGAGTCCTCCTGAAGGAGGACCCCGGAACCCGCCTACTTTTAATCATTATCCGGCTGCTCCAAAGCAAAAGGAAACCCTTGCTATAATTGACAGAAGACTGTGTGCAGTTGTGTGACTTTGGGTTGAAGTAAAGAGAAAAGAGGGAGAAATATAATGGGAATGGGGTATAGGTACAAATACCTTTTTTACAGCCTTGGTGTGGAAGTATTCATACGTTACAATAGTACCTGTAGGATAAGTTAACCCTTTCCAATTTGAAAGGGGTTGAAAACTTTGTGGCAAAAACAGAAATTGCTGATTATGATAAAAATGTGTCTCCATTCCGGTAAGGATTAGAGATTACTTTTTTCAACCAATACTAAAGACAAACTAAAACAAAGAAATAAAAACTGTATGTACGTCTTTCGTAAATGAACCTTGTTATAACTTTATTCTTTCATTTTGACTTGAAACAGATTTAGGATAGAGGACGTTTTTTATTTTATTTTAATCCTTGCTCTCATACAACAAAAATGCAGTACCGGTAGTCTACATTTGGGGAAAATTAAACAAAATCTCTCTAAATGAAAACACACTTTTAAATATATGAGTAGTAAACATTGAGGAAAAAAGAGAAAATGTTCATCGTGAAGCAACTATAATGTTTTCAAAAGCCGTCCGTTGTAAATGTGTCTGCATGTGGGAAAGGTTTAACTTAAAAGTAAAGATTTAAGATAAAAAAAATTGTTTATGTTTAATTTGTTTTCGTTTAATAAACAGGAATTAAAGAGTTCTCAAACTGGCCGACTATCCCACAAGTGTACATAGGAGAGGAGTTTATTGGTGGAACTGATGTTCTATTGGAGATGCATAAAAATGGTGAATTGATTGAAGAACTAGAAAAAGTTGGAATTAAATCTGCTTTATTAGAGAATGATGGACCTGATCAAAAGTCCTGAACCAAGTGATTAGCTGGAAGAGTGAATATACCACTACACTTCAAATGAAGTATAAATCCAGTTAGCTGGTTTTTGAAATTTTTGAGAGTGTCCACAATACAGATTTTTTTAGGAGAGATTCTTCCTAACCTGCGAAATATTATCTTCATCTGGAACTGTGGTGTAATAAATAGTTTCATTCATTTAAAGCAATAGATATATGATGCAGAATGTCATGACTGTCTGAGATTATTGTGTGAAGAATTTTGGCTAATCTACATAGTATCCAAGAGATCACAAACAGGGTGTACAGAGAACAGTATTACTGTAAAAAAATATATTTAGTGCGTTTTGAACACTATTTTATTGGTCAAGTCCACTTTCAGTGAGCCAGAAATAGTCTTTTTAATGGCAATTGTGTATGTGCCCTTTGTCTGTCTGTTCATGCATGCATCCATCTGAGATATAACTTTTGAAAGAATTTGTGGAATTGAGACTGATTTGGAATAATTTGTTTATATCTTAATGAGATTGTGTGTTGCATGAAATGATCTACAACGGGTAAACTAGAGCTTGTCTTAGTTGTACACTTCAAATAAATTTGCACAAATGTACATTATAATGAGACAGTGTGTCACATTCAAGATTTAGGGCTGTATCTCAAAGGTCAAGGTCATTGGTGAAAAACGGATAAAATAAATTTAATTAGGGCCTGAGCTGTGTTTTTAAGATGCATTAATTAGTAAATTATACATAAATTGTCATAGCACAATTGTTGCTCTAAGTTTGAGGTAAAAGGTCAAAAAGGGATAAAACAGAGCTATTCCGAACTATAACTTTAAACACATCCATGGATACTGAAGTTATTGGGCACAATATTTACTTTCATTAGATAGTGACTTGCATGAAAGAGCCATAACAAAAAGCTCAAAGGTGAAGGTCAATGGTAAAAAACCCTGGTTAAATGGAAGTTGCCAAATGGAAGTCGTGACAGGCATCATTAGATTTTCATATAAACATGGCATAATTTACCAACTTCAGGTTCGCGTGCAAGCCCAAGCGCTATAGCTGAGTGTTCATTATCAATTTTTTTAAAAAAAATATAAACACAATGATGAAATAGTAATTGTTCTAGCTAAAACTTTCAGTTTTAAAATTACTTATCCAAAATCAAGGTTTTCATCTTTCAGGCAGTATATATTCTTAACCCTTTGCCTCATATAGACGCTTTCTGACGCCTCTGCAGCAGACGACTTTTTGAAAACATAGTAACAAAAGAAGAAATTGCACAAAACGTGCAATTTCTCCTTTTGTCACAATGTTTTCCACTTTTAGTCATAGGTTATCCATTCAATTATAGAGATTTTCCATTATTTGACAAAATATGTTCAAAGTCGTCTGCTGCAGAATAGTCGTATGAGGGAAAGGGTTAAATAACCGATCCTGGTGCTTAGCATTTACATTTACTGCAATGTTGAAATTGAAGTGATGAGTAACTGTGATATCATTGAACTGTGCATAGTTGTGTAACTACATTCCCTGTGTTCTGAACAAGCAATGGAATGTTGCAAGGACTAATTATAGTAATACAATATTCCACCAAAGTGCTAATAGGCTTGATGAAGTAGAGCATATTCATAAAGAAAAAGTTTGTCCCAAATACAAGTTCAAAATGCCACAAAGGTAATGTGATTAAAACAAGATACACACATATACATTACAAATGACATAGCAATTGAAGCACATGTACCCATTTAATGTGGCGTCATAGAAGGACAAGGTGTTTATATGATTACATGTGTTTGTCGTAACCATATATCAATGCAAGTATGTTATGGTCTCTAAGCTACTTTTGACCATACATGCATTACTTATTCATTTTGTATTGATGGCATCTGTATGGATTCAGCTGTAGTGACTGGGTGTGTTTCATCATAAAAGAATATTTCCCTCTAAAGAAATGTCACTTCTATCATTCAATTTTCTCTACCATTGTTGTGATTTCTGTATGGATGTAAGTTAGGTATTGTAATGGTCAAATTAAGGAAATAATTTATAATTAAGTTGCTCTTGCATTAATAAAAAGTAATTACATGAATTTAAGTCGAGTTTTGTTTAGTTGTCCTGGCAAGTCTTTCTATGTGTTTTCTGCTTTACATAGACCGTCATCCACCAAAGGGCTTATCTACAAGTTCGGAGTGCTGGACTGCTGGTGCAAGAGGGCCAGGGTACACACGTTTAGGAGATCTTAACTGACGAAGACGGAGTTAAATTCTAATAAATCGTCCATTGTTTATAAAATGTATACTTTATTTCAAAAGTCTTTAAAAAGAAGTTATCTTGCTCCGAAATGTCGTTCGTCCGCCGTCAACTTTTGCCTTGTAAACACTTTCATCCCATCTTCATGAAAGTTTATCAGAACATTACTCTCCATCAAATCACAGGAGTCCGAGTTTTCTTTTGAGAAAAAAAATACACAATACCTGGTTAAACTAATACAAATATTCTTTATATGGTCGATATGTTATAACAATAATGAACGTAATATTAATGTATGAGAAAACTCGGGGAATCCCAAACAAAACCGTGTTACTATAAATAGACTCCCTATTGTATTATATAAAATAAAGTGTGCAACGCGATTTTAACCCCCTCATATATTCGGGCCAGATTTTTAATCGAACAATATTATTTTTTAGAAATAGGCATAACAATGATTTTCCTCGCGATCCATAGCATCAAAAGATTTCAAACAACCATCTCGACCCTGTACTGAAAATTAATGTTCATTTAATGTGGACATTTGTAGAAGGCTTGACCGCAACATGCGCTGACGTCACACTTAATAAGTTCCACAGCAACTATTCAACACGAAATGACCTATCTTTAAAAAGAATATGGTACCTGATCAATGTTAATTTGGGTTGGCATTTAATCTTTTTACTTACGCAATATCATAAACGATACTGTATTTATTTGAATGATTTTGTAAGTTTCAAAAGAAGTATAAAACATATTTTCGTCGTTTGATTAATCTTTCGCTGCGGAATGTTGCAAATTGTGACGTCAGCGCATGGCGGTCAGGCCTTCTGTAAATTTTCAAATATAATGAACATTAAGCACGCCGGCGTATTGGTCGGTTGGCTCATGTTGGTATAGTGGATCAAGAGAAAAATCATTTATGAACCTGTCTCTACCCGAGACCAGGACTGTTTCGAAGTTTTCCGGTCGAAATTATTGCCCAAATCGAGAAAGGGGGTGAAACGTCGTTGCACACCTTGTCATTATTATTATACTATATGATCCATAAAGAGGCTATCAATAGTAACATGGTCCTGGGTGGGATTCCCAAAATTTCTCATTAGCTCATATTTAGCTCGCTTGTGCATGAAGTGCTCAATTGTCCTGCGTTTTTCCATCGTCCGTTGTCAACAATTGCCTTGTTAACACTACAGGCTACGTTTTGCATCCTATCTTCATGAAAGTTTATAAGAACATTTATCTACATCAAATCTTAGACAAGTTTGAAACTGGGCCATATGAAATCAAAAACTAGGTCCCTGTGTCAAGTTGAAGGAAAATCTTGTTAACACTCTAGAGGCCGCATTTTTAAGTTGAGCATGTTGAAACTTTATCAGAATGTTTGTCTTGATATGTTGGCCAAGTTTGAATATTGGTCATGTCCTTTCTAAAATTAGGTCGCTAGGCCAAATTGAAGGAACATTTTGTTATCACTGTAGAAGCCTTATTTTTGCTTTAACTGCTTTAAATTCGGTCAGAATGATCATCTTATTGATATCTAAACCAAGTACAAATCTGGGTCATGCCTGGTCAAAACCTAGGTCACTAGGCCATATTGAAGGAAAATCTTGTTTACACTCTGGAGGCTGCATTTTTTGCTTCAGCAGCTTTAAATTTCAGAAGGCCAAGTAATCACCGACGAACTCGTAGTTGCAATAAAAAAGTCCCCCTATTATAGTGTCACCTGACATAACTGTCAAATGGAACTTAATTCAACTTAATTGTGTATGTTGTCTATTTAGCTCTAGAGAAGGGGCATATGTTTTCAAAGAGTAGATTTCTAGGACTAGTTAATTTAGATCAGGGTGCTACTGCTCAACATATTTTCGATGCATTGACTGCTGTTTTGACAAACCGAAGACTAGACATTTCAAAGATGCGTGGTGTGGCCACTGACGGTGCAGCTGTTAGGACAGGGCACAAGTCTGGTGTTGTAAAAAAGCTAAAAATTGAGGTCCCGGGTCTATTGTCACTGCATCGCCAATAGACTGGCACTGAGTTCTGATGGGGCTGCTGATAGTATTGTGAACCTTGTTAAATTTCAAGAAATTGTAAAAGTACAAGTACTTTGAGTATTCCCTTAAGCATTCAAATACACTAAAGGCCATGCAAGAAGTTTTGCAGCAGCAGCAACAATTAAAGATGAAGCAGGTCTTCAACACACGATGGCTCTCATTTGATGGTGCACTGAAAGCAGTTTTAATTAATTATAGTAGTATCATGTGCAAAATCTGCAGGTCATGTTAAGTCTTATGTCCTGCTACACATTTCTGCACACTTCCTGTCCGATGTAATGCACCATTTGTGTCGCTTGTCTAAGGCATTTCAGGAAGCAGATATCAATTTTGCATCAGTCTATCCATTGCTTGAGAATACCTCCAACAAAGTGAAATCCCCTGCAACTGGTACTGGGCAGAACATTCCATCCTTCCTTCAGACTGTACCCGTGACCCCAATTGAGTCAATTTTAATCAGTGGTCAATTTGAATTTGAGTTTGGTGGTCATATAATGAAAGACTCTAATTTCTTGCTACTCCTGTATCAACTGAAGATTGTGAAAGAGGGTTTAGCAGACACAATTTAATAAAAACCAAAACTAGAAACTGTTTGAGGACAGAAATTGTGGAAGATTTGATGCATATTTCAATTGTAAAACCAGGCAATGATTTTGAATACAATGCAACATTTGAGAAATGGGTGGATATAAAGAAAAGGAGAATTCTATGAAAAAGAAGTATCAATGACTTAACATGTAAATAAATGTATATTTACCAAAGGGCTTTTTGACCAACTGATGAAGTCATATAAAAAAGGTTTGTAATAAATGAATATAAAATCAAAATGTTGCCAATGCTTTGTGTTTTTAATGTACCACATTCGCGCGCCAGCTTTGACTATTTTTTTTTTTTCATGAACAATTGTGGCTATTATTTTGACTTGGCCAGAGCCAGTCCTTGGTCATGTTGGGTCCAAAACTAGGTCACTAGGTCAAATTGATGGAAAATATTATTAACACCCTAGAGGCCTAGTGACCTAGTTTTTAACCCGGCATGACCCATATTTGAACTTGACCTAGATATCATTTAGATAAAAATTCTGACCAAATTTCAAGCTGCTGTAGCCAAAAAAGCGGCCTCTACAGAGTTAACAAGATTTTCCTTCAAGTTGGCCTAGTGACGTAGATTCTGAACCAATATGACCCATATTCTAACCGACCTAGATATCATCAAGACAAACATTCTGATAAAGTTTCAACATGCTCAAGTTGAAACTGTGACCTCTAGAGTGTTAACAGGATTACCCTTCAATTTGGCCTAGTGACCCGTATTCGAACTTGGCCTAGATATCATTCAGCTCAACATTCTGACAAAATTTCAAACTGCTGAAGCAAAAATTGCGGCCTCTGAAATGTTAACAAGGTTTTCCTTAAATTTGACATAGTGATCTACTTTTTGACCAGACATGACCCATGTTCGAACTTGATATACATATCATCAAGACAAACCATCTGATAAAGTCTCAACATGCTCAAGTTGAAAATGTGACCGCCAGAGTGTTGACAAAATTTGACTTCAATTTGACCTAGTGACCTAGGTTTTGACCTCATATGGCCCAGTTTCGAACTTGTCCTAGATTTGATGGAGATGCATGTTCTGATAAACTTTCATGAAGATTGGATGCAAAATGTAGCCTGTAGAGTGTTAACAAGCTCCAATGTTGACGACGGACGGACGCCGGACAAAATGTGATCACAATAGCTCACCTTGCACTTCGTGCATAGGTGAGCTAAAAACCAAGCAGATCTTGCCGTTCTTCGTGGGAGATATTTGATCCAAAACGCGGCCGATCTTTTCAGTTTCGCCGATAAAACCTCGAGTCCAAAATATCACGGCTGTAAACGTAGAATATTAAGATACGCAGAAACCGTTCCAAAAGAAGTTGAAAGGTTGTTTACCGCAATACCCGGGATAAGGTCTACCCATTAACTAATCGCAGATGACACTGGATCTGGGCACGTGCGCTCATTGTCATGCTACGAATGTGAAGACTGTCTAGACGGTAATCAATTATTGTGCAGCAACAGTACCGCTCTTGGCAAGTTTACTGGGTTGACTACTGAAAGGTAGGGGGAGATTGCAGAGACTGTTGATGACAATGATGTGATGGAACATGTTGGGGTCACTTCAGATTATATAACAAAAAATACGATCTTCGCAGTTTTGTGTGATGACCCCGAAAATGATTACGTCTTGGTTAAGGCAAATACGAGGAGTGCAGTGTTAGACAAGGACGAGACGGACAATTGGGGAGCACGATACGCCAGTGGTACCAGCGTTGTTAGGTGAAGTTATTTCAACAACAGGACAATCCTCTGTGTTTTCGTCTCGACAAGAGAAACCCCGATTTGGTGCCATCTCATTCCGTGTTATATATGTGTACCAGTTTTGAAATTACAGACGATGTCGTGAGCTTACGTGAGCATACTCATCATGTGTGTCCGAGTCCACGTATTTCAGATAAATTGTATCAGGGTTTATATAGCTAACTCTAATTAAACATATTACGTATACTATTTGGTGAGTCTTTGTTGCAGCGAATGTAAGGTTTATGGTTTATTGACATGACCTTGATATTAGCATTGGGTAACAATTTCATTAATTTAAGACATATGTGACATAAAAACTGATAAAATGTCCTTGTATGACGCCTTTTCTGTAATAACGTCAAAAAGTGGCGTTTTAATGACATTTATGACGTTACCAAAATAGGTACCAATATCGTGCATAACGTCAGTACATTGTATAATAAAAGTAAGCGAACTAGGGCCATCATGGCCCTCTTGTTTGTTATTATTTGTCAGCAAATTTCGTTTCAAATGTTTTCATAATGGATGTTCACAGAATTACTCGATACATGTAGTTAAGTTTTGTACGGTAAAAGCAACAAAATGCAAAGCCAGCGCGCCATGATTTTTGACTAAACGCTTTGTGCGAAATGGGTTTTTAGCTCTACTGGGCTTATGTCGTGGCGATTTGTCCGTCGTCCGTGCGTGCGTGCGTGCGTGCGTGCGTCCGTCCGTAAACAATTTCTTGTTAACACAATACAGTCTTCACTTTTGATTGTATCTCAACTAAACTTATACAGTAGTTAGATATTCATGAGAGCTCGGTTCCTTTCGAAAACCAGCCAGATCCGCCCATGCATGACTGGATTATGGCCCTTGAAATGGTCAAAATTGCTATAAAAGAGCTTGTTAACACGATAGTTTTCTTTTTTTATTGTATCTCAACTAAACTTATACAGTAGTAAGATATCCATAAGAGCTCGGTTCCTTTCGAAAACCAGCCAGATCCGCCCATGCATGACTGGATTATGGCCCTTGAAATGGTCAAAATTGCTATAAAAGAGCTTGTTAACACGATACAGTCTTTACTTTTGATTGTATCTCAACCAAACTTATACAGTAGTTAGATATCCATGAGAGCTCGGTTCCTTTCGAAAACCAGCCAGATCCGCCCATGCATGACTGGATTATGGCCCTTGAAATGGTCAAAATTGCTATAAAAGAGCTTGTTTACACGATACAGTCTTCACTTTTGATTGTATCTCAACCAAACTTATACAGTAGTTAGATATCCATGAGAGCTCAGTTCCTTTCGTAAACCAGTCAGATCTGCCCATGCAAGACTGGATTATGGCCCTTGAAATTGTCCAAATTGCTATAATTGAGCATGTGAACACAATAGAGGCTCCATTTACTATCTGATCTTCACCAAACTTAGATAGTAGTTAAATATTGATGAGAGCTTGGTTCCTTTTGAAAATCAGCCAGATCCGCTCATGCAAGATTGGATTATGGTCCATGAAATTGTAAAAATTGCTATAATACAGCTTGTGAACACAAAAGAGCCTCCATTTACTATCCGATCTTCACAATACATACATGCTCTGGATTGAAAATGACCAAAGAACCATACCAGTAGAGCATAGGCCCTCATGGGCCTCTTGTTTTTTTTTGAAATGGATAATGCGCAATACATTTGATTTCATTTTTCAGACTGCATGGTTCTCATGGCTTTTGATCACTAGTGTACTTTTTATTGCAAATGATACACAATTGAGTCCTCTAAAACACATTCATTATACACAAGTTCTTTATAACCGCTACGTGGCTTTTAACAAAGTGCATGTTGCATTGCATTGAAAAGAAAAGCATTGCGCACATACTTTTCATAGAAAAGTTTGCATGTGAGTTTTTCAAACGACTTTCGAAAAAGTTACCAAACGAAATGAGCCGTCCCACAAGAAAACCAACATTTTGGACTCTGCGTTAAGTATCGACACGGATCAGCCTAAGCATGCCGCGCAGGCTAACCCCGGACAACACTTTTCGTCTCCTGTGGATTTTCTGTTTCAGTAGTTATTACTCTATACCTCTATCACCCTGAGACGGAATGTGTCGGCCCGGATTATCCTGCGCAGTCTCAAATGCGTTTATTTATACAATGTGTTTTGATAATTATTTGACCGCGGACTCATAACTTCATCATAAACTACTGAACTCGGAAGACAATAAATAGACACTTATTACCCTCGTGAATGTTCGAGGGCTGGTGTACATAGCAATACTTGTGTATATTTACGAACATTCACGAAGATACCGTGTCAACCTATTTTCGAATGTAATTAATAACTGATATATGCGAGAACTTCCTTAGATAACTCATAGCGATATGGTTCACCGCCTTGTTCACATTTGGCACTTTCCCTGAACGCCGTATCCAAGTTTTAGATCACAGGCTATTATCTATCTATCTATCAGTCCCGTGTTGGTCCAAACGATTCTATATATGAGCATTTGGTCTACCAATGCATGAACATGCAATGCGTATAGGAACGGGGTTGTCTCAAGTATGCATTACGAAGAGCTGAGGCTTACTTTGATCCAAATGGGGATGCTTGCCTTGGCGAATGTCTGAAAGTACACTAATTTGAGTTTCTCAGAGTGCTCAGCAGAGAACAAGCTGTACCAAATCACACACCAAGATAAATATCCACTTAACCATTTGCCCGTGTAAACAACTCAACGACAGACGATCGATCTTGAAAACGTCATAAGTAAAAAATATGAGAAAAATATGTAAATGAACTTATTATTATTGAATAAAGTTACAAACATTAGGGCAAAATGAGAACTTGCTCAACATGATTTGTTGTAGTTCATGAGTTTACTTAAATCAATTCAGATCACTGCGAGACTTTCAGTGGGATCGCTCTTCGTGTGTCCCTGTGACCTGCATAAAACCGTGAAAGCAAGAAGAGTTCATGAAAGACATGTGCAATTTATAGATTTTTCCAAATCCAATACATCGGTGTAAATATAAATGTGGTCCATAAAAAACCGGTATATGATTGATAAAGGATAGAAAATATAATGGGGAATTGCTCATAATTAGACATTAGTCATTTTTTAAAAAAAAGTCAATGATTAATAAGAAAGATACAACACAAAATATATCAAAAATTAAACCGGTCTTTATGTGAACAAAGATTCTCCGTCAGAAATCATGCACATCCCTTCCCACGGAGCGCCTCCTTTCCAACTCCTGTTCTCCGGCTAATAATGATGACGCTACTAGGAAATCGTCCGTCCTTCTTATCGGAAACCACGCCGTGGGGGACGGGGTTGGAGGTCGTTTTACTCCGGGTTCTATTTCCACGGAGAGTCTTGAGAACTGTTCCCCGGAGAAGCTGTTTGCCTCCACCCCTGGACAGGTAATTGACGACCGGCGGAGATCGGCGACTGTTCTGTGCGGTATCATTCTGTCGGGGATGTAGTTATTTGTAGGAAGTACGTGATGCACAAACTGGTGGGACCTACAACAATAATGTTGAGCCATTTCTCAGGAAATTTCTCAAATTCACAGGAAAGCCGATCTTCGGAACTCGTCGACCAAAAAAGATCCATATCAGTCTGCGCTTACACACAGTGTGACCAGGATCTTCCATGCTCGCTTTCTTATCGTACCACCATTGAAGAGTTGTGAATAACGTTTATGACCATACTATAGAATTATGCAATTTATTCGTAATAGCCATTAATTGCAAAACAACCTAAAGGTCATTGTTCGTGTGATGTTGCTCTGTTAATAACACATGTCTGGCGTAAATGAGTACTTTGGTATTTCCCCGTGTTTAAATCAAATGAAGTATACATATGTGGCCCTTCAACATACAAATGAACATGGAATATATTTGTTCAAATTTAAAATTTACAATTAGATCTATTAGGCCTAAACTAAACAGTTATTTATAGGCCTACAATAGTTTCACATGTTTCAACTATCCCAAACTTAATCTTCATATAAATAAAGTGTAAATTGATTTGAAGATATGAAAACCGATGATGTTACGATGAAATTGTGTCAATAGGGGCTAAGTCAATCATTTGATTTGTCTAAGGACAGGAGACAGAAATTTAAAGATTAGGCTATGAAATAGAAAATTCGGCTTACCTATTACGCGTTTTTGAGATATACATAACGTGATCAGAATGGAATTCCGGCTGTCCTGTTACATTATTTTCGTACTTACAGTACCGCGACTTGTCATACAAGCCACCCGAAATATGTTGAAAACGGTTCACCTTTAACGTAGTGGTGGTATCTGGCTTCCTTGGACGCACTAAAACAACTTTAGGTTTTTTGTATGGAAACTGCGAAGTTGCTATGAAAACAGTTTCTTTTGGTGCACTAGACACTTGTTTTTCTGGATAATAGTAAAATTTGGGTCGACTAGTGGTGTTATTAACCAATACGGGAATGCATTGCACGTCACTTTCTCCGTCGTTTTCAATTCCGGCTTTGATGAAACGTATGCTTCGATCTTTCTCTGTTTTTTCTTCGTCTGTTACTGACTTTTCCTGGTTTGTACTTTTATTTTCCTCCGAATTAGTGTCATTTATAGCACCATGGTTCCCTTTAGAAGTTTTTGAGATTCCTGTTCCCATTTCGTCATAATTTTAGGCGCGAACAGTTTATCCCGCCTTTTTACTATGAAAAGTAAACGTCTCCAGGAAGTAACGCGATAATCACCGGATATGACGTCACATAAATAACATATGGTCACCAATTCAACTCCGGGTTAAGCTGACATCAACATTTGAAACAAAATGGGTACAATCAGCAGTAAAAAAGAAAAAGCGATTGAATCTGGTATTTCAGATGTTGCCAAGGAATTACAAGGATCCAAAGTATACTGGGAGACAGAGATAACTGGAAAGAATGGAAATTCGACAGAAAAGTTTAGTTCCACAGGTACTAATACATCTTCAGAAGATTTTAAGGTAACGTTATCCGATTATGTACACGAAGAACACAGTGATAACTCTGTTTCTCAGATTCAAAACATGGATACACCAATTATTGAATATAAAGTGAATGAAAAAGTCGACAAACAAATTTCAAAAGGGCTTGGAAAATTCAACAAAAAAAAAACAGAATTGCAAAAAATGTCACATGATTATCCAATTTCAGAAGCTGAAAAAATGTTGCATTTGTACAAGAAAGAGCGTTTATTTAACCATACATCTGCTAATATGAATAAAAAAGATAAAACAAAGCACAAACTGAAACCCGATCACAAAACATCTCGACTTATGTGTACTCCAACCCAAATTGAAAGTGATATGGTGGTGCATCTTTCTACCTCGAACGAAACAACGCGTGATGGTATCAGCTTTACGACTACAGCCGATACAACTAAGTCCGAAACGCACGACTTAAACCAAAATATAAATAAATCTATTCAAATTAAACCTGTGATGCAGCTGACTAAAAATGTTCTGGAAGAAAGAAGCACATATACTACCAGAGACGCCAATCTCAAACCAGTTTGTACAGGAAAAGTAGGAAGCGAAAAAATGAAACTGTGGCACGAGTTGGTTGAACAGCGCATGGTGTTGTCTGAACAGGGGTCTGAATTGAATTACAAACAACACGAGGCAATGAGAGAGTTGGTATCAACAGGACTTGTGAGGCGGAATAAGGAAGAAAACAATTACAGTATGTCTATCGGGGCGCCACTCCGTAGACCACCGCCCAGATTGAACCAAATACCGCCCATGGAGAAAATGAGATCGGAATTGACGGATTTGTTTTCAACTAAAATTCCGGACATTATTGGCAATGAAAGAATAAATAATAAACAGCATCAAATAACAACAAACGTAATAGTTGTATCCGAGGCTGTTGCGGAGAAACAATCAGTAAACATTGAGGATGAGAAAGTCACTGCGCAACATGAAAATGCTGAACTTGATACTAAACAGAATGATGCTCTAACATCAAGACGAAACATAATTGAAGAAAAACTGAGCGTCCTTGAAACCCAAACCAAACCAAAACATATAAAGAGAGGCAGTGAGGTATATATTGATAAAGAGTTAACAGTTGACAAGGATAAAACATCTGCAACATTTGCGAGCGATATGTCAATTCATGATGTGAAAGATAGTAGTACCAACAGTCCTGGCGTCACACTAGACGAGTCCGAATATTTCGATGCTTTGGATAGTAAGCGTTATACGGAAGTCCAGAAGAGAAAATTGCGTCTATGGGACGTCGATATGATTTAGTGAATATTTGAAATGTTACAACTAGACCCATGTTATCATTGCCACTTACGGCACTTGTCGGGTTGTATTGAATAGACGCACGACTTCAGCAACGAAACATTGTTACTTCGATGAATAAAGTGTAAGCCCATTACTAAAGCAAGAAAACAGTTTGCAATCTCCGAAATCAATCCGTTAACATTCTACCCGGTACAGTTGAATTTTGAAATTATTGTGGGAAAAGGATCAATTTATAACAAATAAATGTGTGTGTGTCCACGTAAAACTTCAAAGCAGATGACTCATCACATCAGGTAATTGGTTAAGCGTGATGACGTAGTGATGTTGTACAGGTAGTATTTAACTGGACATTCAACACTAGAACATTGACAAGGCTCCGCCATGTCGATTTCTTAGATCATTCGACTACATTTGTGCGTTTGTTTTGCATTGCTGTACCCTCTTTAAAATGTCGTCTGGAATTAACCATTGTCATAATACATCTATACGAACATGCATCCTGGTTGAAAACGGCACGGGAAAACGAAAATGATTTGAGCCGTTTGTAGAAGTCCAAATGTTGCATGTTTTCAGTTTTTAAACAGACAATAAAATGTACTCAATGGGTCAAGAACCATTTATTTCACACACGCTAATGAATCTGCAACAAATTCGAATACACTGTCGTCCTAATAGATTAAGCTGAATGTATAACAAAGTGTTTACTAACTTATCCGTCACGTGAAAGTGACGATTCAATTTTCACGGAGGACAGCAACAAGCCATTTTTCTCCGTTTGCCGCAATGTTTTCAACTTTATTCAATGATAAAACTTCCATTTTGAGATTGCCCATGTTTTTACCTTATTGTCATATGCCACAGATTTGGTATATAGGAAAGGGTTGTGTTTATTTATCAGCATACACACATAGATGCGGAACCTGATGAGGGACGAATGTTGGTTTAAATACCAACAACGTTATAGATCCGCGTTTCATTTTGCTGCACAACCCGGGTCCCAGATTATCAAGCCATTGAAATGTAATTTATTTATTACACTGTAAGGCCCAGTGTTTTCTTAAAAAACAAAAGTAAAAAACATGAAACTTTATGATAAACCGTTTGCACGACCAGGGTCTTTCAAATAGTACTATTTGAAAGACCCTGGCACGACTGAACATATCCAAAGCACCAATTGAAGAATTTTCCAAATCAAATTTAAGTTCTAACCATCGTGTAAAGGGAAGAAATGTTCTTTGATACATGTATTTTTCTTATTTCACTGAATGCGATTTTGTGTTTGATCCGATAGTGTTTTCAAAAGTCGTCTGTATCAGAGTTGGCAAGTAGGACAACAATTTATGAAGTATATTCATAGGTATCAAACAAAGTACAGCATCAGTACTGTTTTAGACTTGGAAGTCAAGAATTCAACGAAACAACAATTTTTAGTAACATTTTTATTGTTAATCACAAGCTTTGAATATGACTGAAAATAAAAACAACGTTTGGAAATTATTTCCGCTTACATTTTATGCTCATTTCGAACAAAATGTAGTGGCATGATTAAACAAGCTACCAACTGACAAAATAAAAACAAGAGGGCCATGATGGCCCTGGAATCGCTCACCTGATTTTTTTTTTCACTTTAGCTATATAAGCCCCGCCCCCTGGCAGCCATAGTTTTCGACCAATCAACTTGGCTTGAAGGAATCTGATAGAGGGTCACCCTAGGAATATTTCTACAATTTTGTTTGTAAATCTGCCTGACACTTTTGGACGAGAAGATTTTTTAAGTTTTCCCTATAGCCATATAAGGCAAAATAACCCCGCCCCCCCCTGGCGGCCATGTTTTTCAAACAATCAACATGGCTTGAAGGAATCTCATAGAGGGTCATCCAAGGAACATTTCTACAAAATTATTTGAAAATCTGCCAAAGAGTTTGGGAGAAGAAGAATTCTGCATGGATCCCAAAAATTTGAAGGAAATCTGGTGAGGTCATTGAGAGGATGCTTTCTGTGAAGTTTCATCCCAATTGACCCACCGGTTACTGAGGAGCAGAAGTTGATGGACAACGGACGATGGACGCCGGACATAGGGCGATCACAATAACTCACCTTAAGCACTTCGTGCACAGGTGAGCTAACAAGAAAATAAAATGATTTCTAACTTGAAATTACATTTGATGAATATCTCCAGACAAAAATAATAAGGGATTAGTAAATTTCTAATTTCTGTCATGAAAAAATCGAATACCTTAGAAAAGTGAAATTTTGTTGTCAATGAGTACATGGAGAGGTTATGGTAACCCTTTCCCACATACATCCAATCTTCAACAGACTACTCCGAAAAAACCTTGGCAAAGATGTAAACAATCTCTTTTAAATGAAATCATAATAATTAAATGGTTGAAAACATTATGAGCAATTTTTCATTTCATCACAATGTTTTCATAAGTAGTCTGCTGCAGAGGCATCTGTATGTGGGAAAACTAGTTTAAAAATAAGAGGCCCAAGAGGGCCAGTTTCGCTTCACTGCCATTAGGCAAAAAATAACCACTAAAGCCATAGACAGAACAGCCCAGCCCCTTGGAGGCCATACTATTCGACCTTACAAGATTTGCTTGCATAATCTCGTAGAGAGTCACCAAAGGAACATTTCTACATAATTACATGGAATCGGCAATATGCTTTTGGAGGAGACGTTTACTTTTCACTATAGCCATATAAGGCAAAACGTTTTTCGATCAATCAACATGGCTTGTAGGAATCTGATAGAGATGAGACCAGGGACCATTTCTACAAAATCATTTGGAAAGCGTACACATACTTTTGGAGAAGAAGATTTTTTCGAGTTTTAACCCTGCCCCCCTGATGGCCATGTTTTCCAACCAATCAAAATGGCTTTAAGGAATCTGATAGAAAGTCACCCACGGAATATTTCTACAAAATTATTTGAAAATTGGCCAAGAAATTTGGGAATAATTATGCATGGATCAAATAAGAACATTGAGAGGATGCTTTCTTTTAAGTTTCATTCCATTTGAACTACTGGTTACAGAGAAGATGTTGACGTACACTCACATGACGGACAATTTGCCATGACACAAGCTCGACTGGCTTACAGCCAGAGGAGATAAAAATGCCAGTTATCACCATATTCTTTTGAATATCCAATTTCTTTCAAGGCTAGGTTCTAAAATTAATGCAATTTTCCAGTGTTCATGGAAGTGGGAATCCAAAGGAACATTTCTACATAATTACATGGAATCGGCAATATGCTTTTGGAGGAGACGTTTACTTTTCACTATAGCCATATAAGGCAAAACGTTTTTCGATCAATCAACATGGCTTGTAGGAATCTGATAGAGATGAGACCAGGGACCATTTCTACAAAATCATTTGGAAAGCGTACACATACTTTTGGAGAAGAAGATTTTTTCGAGTTTTAACCCTGCCCCCCTGATGGCCATGTTTTCCAACCAATCAAAATGGCTTTAAGGAATCTGATAGAAAGTCACCCACGGAATATTTCTACAAAATTATTTGAAAATTGGCCAAGAAATTTGGGAATAATTATGCATGGATCAAATAAGAACATTGAGAGGATGCTTTCTTTTAAGTTTCATTCCATTTGAACTACTGGTTACAGAGAAGATGTTGACGTACACTCACATGACGGACAATTTGCCATGACACAAGCTCGACTGGCTTACAGCCAGAGGAGATAAAAATGCCAGTTATCACCATATTCTTTTGAATATCCAATTTCTTTCAAGGCTAGGTTCTAAAATTAATGCAATTTTCCAGTGTTCATGGAAGTGGGAATCCAAAGGAACATTTCTACATAATTACATGGAATCGGCAATATGCTTTTGGAGGAGACGTTTACTTTTCACTATAGCCATATAAGGCAAAACGTTTTTCGATCAATCAACATGGCTTGTAGGAATCTGATAGAGATGAGACCAGGGACCATTTCTACAAAATCATTTGGAAAGCGTACACATACTTTTGGAGAAGAAGATTTTTTCGAGTTTTAACCCTGCCCCCCTGATGGCCATGTTTTCCAACCAATCAAAATGGCTTTAAGGAATCTGATAGAAAGTCACCCACGGAATATTTCTACAAAATTATTTGAAAATTGGCCAAGAAATTTGGGAATAATTATGCATGGATCAAATAAGAACATTGAGAGGATGCTTTCTTTTAAGTTTCATTCCATTTGAACTACTGGTTACAGAGAAGATGTTGACGTACACTCACATGACGGACAATTTGCCATGACACAAGCTCGACTGGCTTACAGCCAGAGGAGATAAAAATGCCAGTTATCACCATATTCTTTTGAATATCCAATTTCTTTCAAGGCTAGGTTCTAAAATTAATGCAATTTTCCAGTGTTCATGGAAGTGGGAATCCTGATTTCCCCCCCCCCCCCCCCCCCCCCCCATTTAAACACCCCTTTATTAATGGAAGCTATTTTGTAAAAATTGCAAATCTACTTAGACAATCCCTTATACATTCACTTGGTTTTCACATTTCAGACCTAAGCAAATAAATTTGAAAGTCTAAAACATCTTAAAACATTTGAGTAAAATGTAAAAACAACATTTAAAATACGACAGCACATATCAATTATCACAACCACATATCATTATTTGATGAGAGATTTCTACTTTTCCCCCCAATGTTTTTAACTCTGTATTAAAACTACACTTATTAAGTAACATAATGCTGGATTGTTTCACTCAGATGTTTTCAAATAATACAGCGCTAAAAGAATGAATATCAGTAAAATAAATTCTTTCCAGTCCAATTATCATATAAAATCTGTGACTTCAAAAACTGAATAGTGTTTTGATGTCTTCAATCCTGGCCTGTCTTTTCTGTTCAGCAGTTTGTTTCTTACCAAAAGCTCCTGTCATTAATTTTCTTTTCTTTTCCTGTAACTCCATCATTCTTTCTTCAACAGAATCTTCTACAATGTACTGAAATTAACATAAAAACAAGCAAATTCATGAAATTTATATCCCCCGCTTGCAGGAAATATTGTAGGAATAAAGTCCGCAGAAAGTGACGATCGAACTTGGCCTAGCTGTTAAGGCATTTAACCTTGTAACCAAGTTTGAAAAAAAAAACGGTTCACATTTGTGGCAGTAATTGCATGGAAACAGCAACAAACGACATTTTTTGTTAATCAAAGGGCCATAACTCAACCGAATAAAGTCCGCCGAAAGTGACGATCAAACTTGGCCTAGCCCTTAAGGCATTTTACGTTGTTATCAAGTTTGAAAAAAAACCGTTCCCATTTGTGGCAGTTATTGCACGGAAAAAGCAATTAACTCCACCGCATGGCGGTAAGAACAACTGCAAATTTCCAAATATAATGAACATTAAGCTTAAAAACGCTGGCGCATTTGTCGGTTGGCAAATATTGATGTGGTGGATCACGAGAAAAATTATTTATGAACCTGTCTCTACCAGGGACCAGGTCCTTTTAGACGTTTTTCTGCGGAAATTATAGCCCGAATCGAGCGAGGGGGTAAAATGCCGTTGCACACCTTGTCATTATTATTACACTATATGGATGTATAGAGGGGCTATTTATAGTTACACGTGTGGGATTCCGCCTAATTACCATTACGATCATTTTAACGTGGTTTTGTGTGATTTTTCGCATTTTTTGCTGTAATAGAAATTCGGACGCCTATGGACAGACAGACGGACAAACCAAAATTAATAACCCCCCTTTTTTCTTCGAAAAAGCGGGGGATAATAAGCAAACACATTAAATGTAGTTTTCCTAAAATGCTTATCATTAATGAGTTCCATGATATGAACAACTATTGCAGCAGATAATCTTTAAAAACATCCTTGAAAAAGTAGAAATATTTTGGTCGAGTAATTTCTCCTTTTCCCAAAATGTATTCCCCCTTTTTTTTTCCATAATTATGTCAATTACCGTATGTGACATTGATATTAAATGAGCCATTATTCTCAGACCAAATCACATTATGACAAACATACCACATTCTTCAAGCAGTTCTAAAGTTGATGATGAAATGACTAAATGAACTCAACCTATGCAACACATGTGCCAATTTAGTTCAAGACAGTGATAAGTTATGAGTGAAGCCATGTGGTATTTGAACCCATCATGTGTCCAAGAGCAAAGTAGAACCATGTCTCTGCATATCATCTCATTAAAGTATTATTCATACATGAAAAATGTGGCTCTCGCATCAGAGAAACATAATATATACAAATTTTGACAGAGTCATTGGCTTAAAAGTGGGTTCTTAACCCTTTCCCACATTTAACAAATCTGCAACAGACAATTTTTTGAAACATTTAATCAAAAATCTCACAGCAAATGCCACAATATTTTCAAAATTAGTCTGCTGTAGAGGAGTTAGAAAATGTATGTTTTGGGGAAAGGATTTATCATTCTTGCCATCTGGGCTTGCAGTAAAAAATCATCAAAGTTCAAGCGGGAGATTTCTCATAAATTCCTGAAAAGCTGTGATCCAAAAGTATGTCTTCCCCATCTACAATTTTATAATTATTATGTTTACCAAGTATTCATTAAAATTAGAAGTTGTTAACTCAACAAAATAAATGTTCCATGAACTCACCCAATTACAGTGGCTATAATACCATTATAAACATGACTAACTTTGATTGCGGGATGAAATCAAACAAAATTGAGCGATGTTTTTTTATTTTGACAGACACAGTAAGACAAATGAGGTGTATCTTACTTTAGTAACAATCACATCTTTAGTCTGACCCAGTCTGTGACATCTGTCAAAACACTGTTCTTCTGATGCAGGATTCCATGCCTGAAATAGAAGCTCTTGATGAGTTCTTGTTTTTATTATCTAAAACCTTATTTAAACTCCAAAACCAGGCAGTTTAAATGATTAATAATGAAGGATAGCAAGATTTTAACCCCTCTTCCAGTCGGGCCAGAATCTTAATCGAAAATCAATGGGGATGGCATATTCTTTTGTAGAAAAAAAGCCCAGACTAAAAGACTGCAAATCTGTGAAAGAGACTAAGATATGAATGCAAATGTGATTTTATTTTTTACTTTTTAACCTATTAAAGCTTAAATAAACAAATTCTTGATAATTTTTTAACATAAGGGTATTCAAATTGCTATTCAAAACCTGGCAAGATGTTTCCTTTGCCAAACCTTGGCTGTAATTATATTTGGAATCGTTAAATTGATTCTTATGCCTGAAAATAAACCATTTTAAAATAAACTGTCATCTTCATGTCAATGTAAGGTATAAAGAGATTAAAGATTTTTAAAATCATTGATTGTTCATTAAATGGAAATATTAAATTTTTACAAAGTTCTGCAAAGAGTTCAGTGTTGGGGTACTTTACTTAATAAATTTTCCAAAATATAGTTTCTACTTATTCCGACTTCTTCTTTATTCTATTAGGGTACTTTTAACTCAAATTTTGAATTGAAAACTATACTTTGGTCTACATACGGGATCAATAAGAAAGACTCTAGTAGCAGCTGTAAGGTTTATTCCTACGCCTCCAGCTTTTAGTGACAATAGTATAATTGTAGGTGAATCTGGTGCTTGACTAGAAAACTCATCTATTGCTTGTACACGGGCTTTCGTGTTCATCTTCCCATCCAGACGCACAAATGTAAATCCATTAGCACTGAGTGGTATCTCTAACAATGTTAGGAGAGATGTGAACTGCGATACTATAATACTTTTGGTCCTGCTGTCTTCAGCCCTAGCCTTTAATAGTCCTGTCATGAGGGCATCGATCTGCAATTTCAAAGCAGATTATTAGAGAGACTGATGGATGCGTTCCCAATGGATTATAAAAAATATCAAAGGGCAAACAATGACTGTGTCCAGAAATGTTTAATCTGAATAAGCTTATATTATGCGAAGTTTCCTTCTGGCACTGAAAAGCTTCAGATAAAGATTCATTAAATTTCAGCAAGCAGTTGCTGAGAACTAGCCTGAACACAAAACACTACGGACAGTGAAATACACAGAGACAGACAATGCCGAAACTATACTTCTTCAAGATGTTCAGGGAGTAAATAAAAGTTTAATACTGATTGTTAACAGATTCACTTCCAAATGTAAATTATTTACCAAACACAAATTTAAACAATTCATTTTTTTTTTTCCCTTTGCGTTTCAGTACTTATCGTTTCAAAACAAATTGCTTTATTGGGGCATTTTTTTTGTTGCTTTGCTGCTTATCTGTTGCCCTGATCAACTAAATCTGCTAGAAACCTATTTACACCTTTACCTTTGCACTAGGTTTCCATGTATCCCCTGTACACTGGTCCGCTGATGAACCATTTTCTTCCTGGTTTACACCTTCAGGTGGTACTTCTAACAGTTTGTCTACATCAATATCACGTCTACACATTGGACACCTGGACTGCGACTAAAGTAAAGTACAGAGTCTGGGTAGATAAATCTCCAGAGTGTTAACAAGATTTTCCTTCACTTGGCCTAGTGATCCATATATTTTTTTTACTAGTTTCTGTCCCAATATGACCCATATTCCAACTATATTCGATATAACCCAGACAAACATTCTGACAAAATTTCAAGCTGCTGAAGCCAAAAATGCGGCCTCTAGAGTGTTAACAAGAGTTTCCATCAATTTGACCTAGTGACCTACTTTTTGACCCTGCATAACTCTTATTTAAGCTTGGCCTAGATATTATTAAGATAAATATTCTGACCAAATTTTAAGCTAATAAAGCAAAAAATGCAGCTTCACCAGTTTTAACAAGATTTCCCTTCAATTTGACCTAGTGACCTAGTTTCTGAACCAATATGACCCATATTTGAACTTGACCTAGATATCATTAAGACAAACATTCTGACTAAATTTCAAACTGCTGAATAAAAAATCGCGGCCTTTTGAGATTAAACACGATTTTCCCTCAATTTGATCCAACATGACTCATGTTCGAACTTTGCCTATACAGTCAAACTTGTATTAAGAGACCACCCAAGGGAAATGCTGTAAGTGGTCTCTTAAGACAGGTGGTCTCTTATTGGGGTACAAATGAAATTTTCTGTTTCGGGGAAATTATGTTTACTACATGAAACATGTACTTGTGTGCACATGTCCATGTACTGGTATTAAAGAATAAATAACAATAAAAATTCTGTTGTTCTTTTATTTCTCTATTTGATTCATTTTACCCTCTCTTCTAATGTAAGACATTTTCTTTTTGTTGCGGACATGGTTTCTCGTTGATATAATTTGGTAGAATGAAAGAATTAAATGGAACCTGAATAAATACACTCAGACTTACATTGTCTTGAAATTTGTGATAAACTGTATTGTCAAGTGTTTGTTTACAGATTTACTTATTTAAGAGCCGTTTAAATAAACGTGCTATCACCATTAAAAAGTAAACAAGAGGGCCATGATGGCCCTGGATCGCTCACCTTAATTATACAATGTAGTGATCTATATTTTTTTACCTGATATGACCCATATTCCAACATGGACTAGATATCATCAAGACAACATTCTGACAAAGTTTCAACTTGCTCAAAGTAAAAATGCGGCCTCCGGAGTTTGAACAATAATTTCCTTTATTGACCTAGTTTCTGATCGAATATGACCCATATTCGAACTTGACCTAGATATAATTCAGACAAACATTCTGACCAAATTTCAAGCTGCTGAAGCAAAAAATGCGGCATCCAAAGTGTTCACAAGATTTTCCTTCAATTTGATCTAGTGACCTAGTTTTTGAACCAGCATGACCCATATTCGAACTTGGCCTACATATCATCAAGAAAAACATTCTGATAAAGTTTTATCATGCTGAAATTTAAAATGCAGTATCCAGAGTGTTAGCAAAATTACCCTTCAATTTGGCCTAGTGACCTAGTTTTTAACCCGGCATGACCCATATCCGAACTTGGCCTAGATATCATTTAGACAAACATTCTGACTAAATTTCAAGCTGCTGAAGCAAAAAATGCGGCATCAAAAGTGTTAACAAGATTTTCCTTCAATTTGACCTAGTGACCTAGTTTTTGACTCGGCATGACCCGTATTCGAACTTGACCTAGATATTTTTAAGACAAACATTTTGACAAAATTTCAAACTGCTGAAGCGAAAATTGCGGCCTCTGGAGTGTTAACGAGATTTTCCTTCAATTTGACCTAGTGACCTATTTTTTGACCCGACGTGACCCATGTTCGAACTTGACCTACATATCATCAAGACAAACATTCTGATAGAGTTTCAACATGCTCAAGTTGAAAATGTGGCCTCCAGAATGTTAACAAGATTTCCCTTCAATTCGACCTAGTTTTTGACCTCATATGGCCCGGTTTCGAACTTGTCCAAGATTTTATGGAGATGAACATTCTGATAAACTTTCATGAAGATTGGATGCAAAATGTAGCCTGTAGAGTGTTAACAAGCTCAAATGTTGACGACGCACGACGGACGGACGCCGGACAAAATGTGATCACAATAGCTCACCTTGCACTTCGTGCATAGGTGAGCTAAAAACAAACATAGATCTAATTAAACAGATCAAACATTCTAATCAAATTTATCATAATTAAACCCCAAACTATCCAATAATAAATTTCAATTTGATGTCATTCAACTTTCCTTTAATCCCATATAAAAGACGAGAGAACAAAAGAATAGAGAACAAAGGACCCAACAAGGACAATATTTGAAGCTAAAGCGTATTAAATACAAGCTGTTAACAGGCCAATTATCGTTTTATTACAACTGTAATACGCTGCATAATTGACCTCGTGTTATCTTTACACCTAACCAGTCTATTATTTAAACCTTGCATTACACGGTTCACTGCTTCTGTGCTTTATACACAACAGCTGTGTTTGGATATTCTACGTTTTGGATTTTTTGTGTTTTGGATTTTTTTTACTGGTATGGAAGGTCGCTTAATGGTTGATTATGATTCAAATTGGGAGGATTTAAGTGTCCGCTGGTCGCAGATAGGAGGAACTCGCTTATTGAAGGTAAATTAATGAATAAATTATCGGGGGAGTTCAATACGGTCGCTTACAGCAAGGGGTCGGTTATAGCAAGTGGTCGGTAGTGCAGGTTTGACTGTATATCATTCCGCACAACATTCTGACCAAATTTCAAACTGTTGAAGCAAAAAATGCGGCTTCTACAGTGTTAACAAGAGTTACCTTCAATCTGGCCTAGTGACCTAGTTTCTGACCCAATATGACCCATATTCGAACATATTTTAAGACAAACATTCTGACAAAAATTAGGGGCCTCCAGAGTGTTAACAAGATTTTCATTAAATTAGACCTAGTGTCCTACATTTTGACCCAACCCATGTTCAAACTTGACCTACATATCATCAAGACAATTATTCTTATTAAGTTTCAACATGCTCAAGTTGAAAATGTGGCCTCCAGAGTATTGACAAGATTTCACTCAATTTGACCTAGTGACTTAGTTTTTTACCTCATATGGCCAAGTTTCCAACTTGTCCAAGATTTGATGGAGATGAATGTTTTTTATGAAGATCGGTGTTGACGACACACTTCATGCATAGGTGAGCTAAAAATATTGTGCTCAAAAACATGCAATTTGTCTTCTTTATTTTCCCCAACAAAATTCATAAATCTGTGTCACATTCTTCTTGCAGCACATTTTTGTAGATGTAATACTTTTATATAAAGATTTTTTTCAAAGCAGATGACTTTTAAAATATCAATTCAGGTAAAAGATTATTTACAACAACTTACCTTTTCACTTTGTATCACAGCTTCGATACATCGTCTACAGAACACATGGGCACATGATGTGATTACAGGAGAGTTCAAGGATTCAAGACAAATGGCACATTCCTCGTCTGTCCCTGAACTTAGTACCATCATTAAAGTTTGAATTAATTTCTCCCTCAATTCATCATTTACAACACCTCCATTCTTCTCTAAATCAGCTGTAATATTGAAAAATGTACTGCATGAATTAAAACTTTCATAATATGATATTTGAAGCATAAGCAGCAGATCACTTTTGAACATTTTCTAGAACAAAAGCTGTCGGTACAACATGCTTGAATATTCAGCCATTTGATATTGTCAACAGTGGATACCGAGATGGTCCAGTAATATAAATCAAGTTGGATCAATGTTGGGGGTGAATTTAATGGAAAATATTGCCATACCAGGTGATTGCATGCACTGGGTAATCTGTAATCTTTGTTCATTTCCATATCGGGTGATAGTATCCAAAGTTATGGAACTTGTCAGCTGACTATGAAAACACCCAGATAAGAAAATGGAAAATCACTGTAAATGAAAGTATATCATTATCATATACAGTTGAAAACATTGTAGAACATTGTAGCAAAAGAAGAAATGGCTCAGAGCGATTTCTCCTTTCGCCACAATTTTATTAGAAATCTGTTGCAGAGGTGTAAAAAGGGGTTAACTGTATGCTGACACAGGAGCTAAAGCTTAGGGTCTCTTCTAGATATTTGAGGAGAACAAAAATAAATTTCAATATTGGAAACAGCTAATTGTATTATAGATAATTTACCCATTGTATCTTTGACAGCCTGAGCTGCTTTTACTACCAAGAAAGGATGACAACAAAGCTGTCTCAGTCTCATAAGTATAGCCAAAATATCACCATAATTGTGTAGTAATGTCCCTTGCTTAAAATATCTGAAATATAAAGGGAAAAAGTTTCTCGTTAAATTTAATTCTTCGTATGTAAAAATATAAACAGTAACAGTAAGTAAGTAATATTTTATTATAGCGACATGTGTACATATTTTAAAAATAAAAACATCAAACAATATAAACACCCGGCAGCGTAGGGCCTATTAGTCACTTTTGATTAACAATATTTACAGCTAAGGTAAACAAGAGCACCGCATACGGCACAGACGCTCGACTGATAGGGAGAAAATAAAAATAAACAAGATGTGTTTGTGAAACACTGATGCCCCCCAATGGCATCTAGGTCAAAGGTCAAGGTCGCCAGGTCAAAATTGTTGGTACTGACAGAAAGGTCATGTCACAAGGAATACACATGTGAAATATGGTAGCCGTACCTGTTATGGTTCAAAAGTAGTGGTCAAGGTTAAAGTTTTTTTCGAGAATGGCAACATCTAGGTCAAAGGTCAAGGTCGCAAGGTGAAAAATGTTGGTACTGACAGAAAGGTCATGTCACAAGGTATACACATGTGAAATATGGTAGCCTTACCTGTTATGGTTCAAAAGAAATGGCCAAGGTTAAAGTTTTTTTCGAGAATGGCAACATCTAGGTCAAAGGTCAAGGTCGCAAGTTCAAAAATGGTGGTACTGACAGAAAGGTCATGTCACAAGGAATACACATGTGAAATATGGTAGCCGTATCTGTTATGGTTCAAAAGTAATGGCCAAGGTTAAAGTTTTTTTCGTGCAGACAGGCCAAAAACTACATCTAGGTCAAAGGTCAAGGTCGCAAGGTCAAAAATGTTGGTACTGACAGAAAGGTCATGTCACAAGGAATACACATGTGAAATATGGTAGCCGTACCTGTTATGGTTCAAAAGTAATGGCCAAGGTTAAAGTTTTTTTCGAGAATGGCAACATCTAGGTCAAAGGTCAAGGTCGCAAGGTCAAAAATGTTGGTACTGACAGAAAGGTCATGTCACAAGGAATACACATGTGAAATATGGTAGCCGTACCTGTTATGGTTCAAAAGTAATGGCCAAGGTTAAAGTTTTTTTTGTGCAGACAGACGTGCAGACCAACAGACAGACAGACAGACAGACAGGCCAAAAACTATATGCCCCCCGAATCGGAGATTCCGTGGGGGCATAAAAAATGAGCTAAACAAAAAACCTTAACCGGACGACCACGCCACCGCCGCCGACACCGACGCCAGGGTCATGACAATAGCTCTCGTTTTTTTCAAAAGTGGAGCTAATAAAAAACCTTAACCGGATGACAACAACTTCAGTGTAGATTTTCTAAGTCCAAAAGGGGGGATAATTTGGTCAATATTAAGTTTAGGGTTATGGAACTTGTTGTATCAAGTTATGTTAAGACATTGAATAAGTTTAGAAAAGTTTTTAAGATATGAAAAATCATGAGTAAAAAATTGTCAAAAACATGAGCTAAATACATTTCATAATTACTGGCACATCAGAATTGACATTTAGGCAATTTGGAATATATTAACTAATCATGTTGAATGGTCAACAATGGTCTGTTATTTTAATAGTTATCCCCTAAATTTTAAGATATGATTATATGGCTTTATACTTCGACTTATCTAGACCTAGTACATCAGCTAAATTAGCAAAATAATTCATCATTCGTTTCACCTTTAGAAATGAATTCCCATGTCTTCTTCTGTTATTAATCCCTTTTTCAAGATTTTCTAGTTTTTTGTTAACTGTATAAATTTAGTCAACAGTTTAACCCTTTCCTTCATATAGACGCATTCTGATACCTCTGCAGCAGACAGCTTTTTGAAAACATAGTGACAAAAGAAGAAATTGCTCAAAACGAGCAATTTCTCCTTTTGCCACAATGTTTTCCACTTTTAGTCATAGGTTATCCATTCAGTTGAAGAGATTTTCCATTTTTTGACAAAATAGTCGTCTGCTTCAGAATTGTCGTTTGAGGGAAAGGGTTAACGGAGAGGGTTGGTGACAAAGAGTTCAAATACAGACAGATACATGATAACAAAGTTTTTTGTAAAACTGTTCTAAAGTACTTAAGAATCGGAATTAATACTATTATAGTAATATTTGCAAGTTGAAAAGTAGAAGATACCAAACATGCTAAACAAAATGGTCATACTTGCTGACAATAAGTTTTCCATCTTTCTGCATGGCTTCATAGACAGCCCTCTCTTCCTGGGTGAATTTCACATACTCTATGAACACGTGTCTGTCTGGAAGTGTCACAATTGGTTTTCCATTTACTTGTTGAGTCTTTGTTCGTCTCATTGAGATGTTGCTCATCAAACACTGTAATCTCCTAGATAACATTATTGCGCATTAGGTCAGAATTTAAATCTTAATTTATTTTTCTTATCTATTATAGGGCCACCTACCCTTACAAGAATTTAAAACATTGACACATTTTACAACTTATATCAACAACTTTGCAAAGTATCATTCTAATTTTTTACCCTTTTCATGATACAGACAGCATTTGATGCCTATGCTGCAGATGACTTTTGAAATGTAAAACACATGACACAGTCTCAAACTGCTGAAAAATGCAGTCTCCAGAGTGTTGAACAGATTTCTCTTCAATCTGGCCTAGTGACCTAGTTTTAGAGTCAATATGATCCATATTCAAACATGACCTAGATATTATTAAGACAAACATTCGGACAAAATTTCAAGCTGCTGTGGCCTGTAGTGTGTTACCAAGACTTTCCTTAAATTTGGCCTAGTGACCTTGTTTTTGACTGGACATGAACCATATTCAAACTTGGCCTACATATCATCAGGACAAACATTCAGACAAAGTTTCAATATTTTCAAGTTAATTATGCAGCCTCCAGAGACTTTCCTTCAATTTGACCTTGTGACCTAGTTTTTGACCCAATATGACTCATATTACATCTCTAGAGTGTTAAAAAGACAATTGTTGACGACGTACGACAGACGCCTGACAAAATGTTATCACAATAGCTCACCCTGAGCACTTCATGCACAGGTGAGCTAAAAAGGAGATATTGCACAAAATTGGCTATTTCTAACTTCTAACAATGTTTTCAAATTTTATGAATATATTTTTTTGATCATCTGCTTAGAAAACAACAGATGTCAAACTTGTAATATCTAGAAAATTTGAAGTATTAGATACTATTTTGAAAACATTGCTTAAACTTTCTAGTTATTACAAATTTTTCATCTGTTGTTTTCTATGCAGGCGGTCGTATAAATATATACATAAACATTACAGGCAAAGCAGAAATTGCTTATCATGTCTTTTTGCCACAATATAGTTTTAATACTAATGAATAAAGGGGTGTCATCAGACGTATGACCTAATGAGTGTAAGCAGGACGGCAACTATAAATAATAGTAAAAGATTAGAATGAGACAAAATAACATCGCCACATACTTGAGTGCAGCCTGATCCCCTGAATCCAGGGGTCTCTCAATTGTCCTCCTCCACCACTGTCTTTCAGTAAAGGGATAGACTCTAAGGAAGTTAATAAGGGACCACAAATCTTTCATGCAATTCTGAATAGGCGTTCCTGTGAATTAAAACGGATCATAATATAAACGATTCTATAAAAGCAGAGCGCTAACTAATGGGTGTAATTCATATTCCTAAATCATTGTTTGGCTTCTAAACTCGACAATGTTGGTAATCAAATGAAAGTAAATATTTTCTACAGCACTGGTTAATTGGAGTTTAATACCGTTTCAAACAGTTTATCATTTAATATCACTGTCGCCAATTCACCTTTGTGGTTCCTGACATTCTCGCACCAGTATTCCACACAAGATTTTTCCTAAACGAATGGCTACCCTCGCATATAGGCTATTTTTAGACCATTGATGGAAGACAAATGGCTACCCTCGCATATAGGCTACTTTTAGTCCATTGATGGAAGACAAATGGCTACCTTCGCATATAGGCTATTTTTAGTCCATTGTTGGAAGACAAATGGTTACCTTCGCATATAGGCTATTTCTAGTCCATTAATGGAAGACAAATGGCTACCTTCGCATATAGGCTAATTTCAGTCAATTGATGGAAGACAAATGGCTAAATCGATTGCGAAACAAGCTTTCAGCTTATATTAATCATGCTTAATGTCTGCTTCCTGGAGACTTAACCAGTACTCGCGCCGTTTGTGTGGAAAAATCCCAAAGTCAGAACCTGCTCATCACAGGACTTTAACCCAGGACCCTTCGTACAAGAGGCCGACGCTCTACCCCGGCACCACTGTCTTCCACACATATCTGGTTGAAATCAATCTGGTCCGAGATATTTTGACCAAGTTCGGATAACAACTGCTCAAATGAGAGAAAGAATAAAGCTTTTTTGGAAAGTTTTACTAATTAAGGAGCCATAAGACTGAAGTGACTGAAGTGACTGAGCTATCTGCCTGATTATCTAACTTGGCCAAATTATCATGACCACAAAAGTTTTGAACCAGATTGTTAAAAATTGGATAATGATTGATTGAGTCAGAGAGCAGACTCAGTATGTTGAAGCTACACATACACCAAGGTGTTTTTCATAATATGTCCCGGACATATAACAAGAGCTGTCAGGGAAAAGCACGCTCGACTATTTCAGCGCTTATTTAAGTTACTGAGATAATGGACTCTAATGTAGTTGCATGCAAAACATTAACCACAATTTCTTAAAGGTTGATATTTTGCATTATATGCAGGAGTTATTTAACTTGATTATTTTCATAGGTGTGATGGTTGGGAAGGGTTCTATAACGTTTCAATGGAATGCATCCAGTAGTTACTAAGATATTGACTCTTACTGTAGTTGCACACAAACTTTTAACCATAATTTCTAAGTAAAACAAGATGTGTTTGTGAAACACTGATGCCCCCCAATGGCAACATCTAGGTCAAAGGTCAAGGTCGCCAGGTCAAAAATGTTGGTACTGACAGAAAGGTCATGTCACAAGGAATACACATGTGAAATATGGTAGCCGTACCTGTTATGGTTCAAAAGTAGTGGTCAAGGATAAAGTTTTTTTCGAGAATGGCAACATCTAGGTCAAAGGTCAAGGTCGCAAGGTGAAAAATTTTGGTACTGACAGAAAGGTCATGTCACAAGGTATACACATGTGAAATATGGTAGCCTTACCTGTTATGGTTCAAAAGTAGTGGGGAAGGTTAAAAAAAAAATTGAGAATGGCAACATCTAGGTCAAAGGTCAAGGTCGCAAGGTCAAAAATGTTGGTACTGACAGAAAGGTCATGTCACAAGGAATACACATGTGAAATATGGTAGCCGTATCTGTTATGGTTCAAAAGTAATGGCCAAGGTTAAAGTTTTTTTTCGAGAATGGCAACATCTAGGTCAAAGGTCAAGGTCGCAAGGTCAAAAATGTTGGTACTGACAGAAAGGTCATGTCACAAGGAATACACATGTGAAATATGGTAGCCGTACCTGTTATAGTTCAAAAGTAATGGCCAAGGTTAAAGTTTTTTTCGAGAATGGCAACATCTAGGTCAAAGGTCAAGGTCGCAAGGTCAAACATTTTGGTACTGACAGAAAGGTAATGTCACAAGGAATACACATGTGAAATATGGTAGCCGTACCTGTTATGGTTCAAAAGTAGTGGTCAAGGTTAAAGTTTTTTTCGTGCAGACAGGCCAAAAACTACATCTAGGTCAAAGGTCAAAAATTTTGGTACTGACAGAAAGGTCATGTCACAAGGAATACACATGTGAAATATGGTAGCCGTACCTGTTATGGTTCAAAAGTAGTGGTCAAGGTTAAAGTTTTTTTTGTGCAGACAGACAGCAGACAGACCAACAGACAGACCAAAAACTATATGCCCCCCGAATCGGAGATTCCGGGGGGGCATAAAAAAGGGCAACAATTTGCACCATATGCAGGATAGAGTTATCTTAATTGGTTGTGTATATAGTTATAAAATTGGGACAGGTTGTATAAAGGTGCAATACAACGCTTCAAGTTGTTACTGAGATTACACTCTAAATGTAGTTGCAAAACTTTAACCATAGGTGTGATGTTTGTGTGATAATTTATAAGTCAAAAAAGGCCCATAACTTACATAAAATGCAGGATAGAGTTATTTAACTTGAAAATCAACATAGGTGTGATAGTTCGGAAGGGTTGTATAAAGTTTCAAAGCGATGCATCAAGTTAATACTAGGATATCGACTCTAAATGTAGTTGCATGCAAAACTTTAACCAAATTTCTAGTTAAAAAAAGGGCCATAAACTGCAAAATATACTGGATAGAGTTATCATACTTGATTATTTACATAGGTGTGATGGTTGGGAAGGGTTGTATAAAGTTTCAATGCAATGTATCAAATAGTTACTAAGAGATGGTCTCTTAATGTAGTTGCACTCAAAACTTTAACCAGAATTTCTAAGTAGAAAAAGGGCCATAACTTGAATAAAATGCAGGATAGAGTTATCTAACATGATAATATACATAGGTGTGATAGTTGGGTAGGGTTATATAAAGTTTCAATGCAATGCATCAAGTAAATACTGAGATATGGACTCTTAATTTAGTTGCACGCAAAACTTTAACCAGAATTTCTAAGTAAAATCAAAGCGCCAATGGCACTGTAGTGGCGATCGTATGGAAAATCCTGCAAAGTAACAAGCAGTATATCGGTGTAGGGCTTGCGATGACTCTGGTGCGGGTATATTTGAGAATGTATCAACCCTGCATCTTTTGACAGTAGAATAATGTTAGTTTGCCAGAATGTTGTCTTGGTGATTATTTAGTTACGTTCTGAAATTGGTCATGATGTGTTCAAAATTAGGCCATTCCAAAGTTATGAAAAATCTAGTTGGTATTCGATAGACTACCGTTTTAGCTCATTAGAATGACTATTTGTAATCTAAATTGTTTGGGAAATCACATGTTTATCACCAGGTCGTTAGGCCATATTAAGATAAAATATATTTTACACTTTAGAAATGACTAAAGAAAGGAGAGAAAACAGTATCCATTAGTTTGGTGTTTGTTTCAATTATGTCCGATATTAAACAGGTCTGTTCAATTTAGTCCCTTCACATTGCATGATTGAGGGTTGTCACAGTGTATTTATATGTCTCTGAGGTTGTTAAACTGCTTCGAATAATGTGAGTGCAAAAACAAACACAAAACATGCTCCAAAAGCACAATTTCACTATTTGCCAAACTGTTTAATTTATGAAAATATAGGCATATATTATAATGCTAGATCTTCAAACTCAATTAGGCTACACTGTCAGCATTGATTGCTAATTGACTCTAGAACGTGCAGACGTGTATACATAACGTGTGTACACACTGCCATCGTGTGTCCTTTAAACCTTTGTAAACCAGTCTTATTATCTAGACGCTTTCATATATTTAAACAAGTACAAAATAAAGCGTTTATAATATTGAGATTTACAAGCTTTTCTGGTTTTTGGTCTCGCGAGCTATTTATAGAACCTTTTGGAATTTCCAGATTTGAGTATCACCAGAGTTGTCGTTATTTGCAAGGCAGAACGTGCAATGATATTTATTATCTGCCAAATCATGACGAAGATAATCAGAGTACAACCAACTCCTGCCGAATCAGGTTAAAGGTCAAAAGGTTACGGTTGACTACAGTAAAAATAAAACGAGGCACAGGAGTATCATGATACTCTGCATAGCGTACCCAAGACGCCCGATGATATTTATTATCTGCCCAAACATGAAGAAAGATAATATGTAAATAGTTTAACTCTATTTAGATATTTTCTCGATAAATCTCAAATATTAGTACCAATCCGGTATCAAAGTAGCACTAACATTATCATTATTAATCGTGTGCCTGCATCACTGATGGAACTATATATATATATGGCGGTTTAACGGAAGTGAGTAAATTGCCTTTGCAGAAATATCCAACCGATTGTTCAAATACGACTATATAATTTTTTTTTCGTTGTTGTTGTTTTGGTAGCACTGTGGCGATTGTCAACCAATCGCCACAAAAAGGGCCATAACTTGCATAAAATGCAGGATAGAGTTATCTAACTTGATAATCTACATAGGTGTGATAGTTGGGTATGATTGTATAAACGTTCAATGCAATGCATCAAGTAAATACTGAGATATGGACTCTTAATTAAATTGCACGCAAAACTTTAACCAGAATTTCTAATTGCTTAAAATGCAGGATATAGTTATCTAACTTGATAATCTACATAGGTCTGATAGTTTGGTAGGGTTGTAGAAAGTTTCAATGCAATACATGTAGTATTTAAGTACTTGCATGCAAAACCTTAACCAAGGTGTGACGTGGACGCCGACGCCGGGGTGAGTAGTATAGCTCTCATATTCTTCAAATAGTCGAGCTAAAAATGACCAATTTCTTCTTTCCTAACATGTATTAACCTCAATATATAACAATCTTGAAACATCATCAAAGAAGACACCGTACTGGAAAGTTTTGTTTAAGTTAGGAAGTTAAGAAACTATAAATACCTGTAAGTACCCATTTCCTGTCCGCCTGAAGCTCACAAATGGCTTTTGTTTGTTGTGCATTTGGGTTCTTTATGGCATGTCCCTCATCCAGAACTATTCTGAGCCATTTTACTTTCTTAAGAGGATTTTTGGCACCTTTCTGTCAAATAATCATATATAAATAGATTTATTTTTGCTTTGTTAATTTTAAACCTTAACCAAATACAGATGAATTTAAACAACTAAGGAACAGACAGCTTTTGAAAACATTTAGAGGAAAGGAGAAACTGCTCAAGATGAGTAATTTCTCCTTTTCCATAATGTTTTCAAATCTTGATTAAAACTAATATTCCAGTTTTCTCTATGCCATAACGTCTTCATTTCTTTTCCAAAGCAATTGTTCTGAAAACATCATATCTGGTTAACATTTAAAAACATTCAATCTGGCATTAAAAATCATTGTCCCGTCTTTAAAGAGCAAACCTACATGTTAACCATTCCATTTTCCTTATACAATGGGCTAAATAGTCTGTTAGGGAAGGAGCCGTTTGCCTGAAAGAATTCTGTGAGTAGTACTGGTGCAAGAATGCCAGGTATCACTTGTCTGGTGCACTGGCTGCAGTATTATACTGAAATACCGGTGAAAAAAACAACATAAAATTCAAATCAATCAATCAACCTAATACAGACAACTATGTGTTGCATAAAAGATATATAACTCAATTAAGACAATCCTTCATTCAAAATGAAGTCTGCATAAAGAAAAGGTTTTATCATCTTAAAATGCGGCCAGTCATCTCCTATAGAAGCTAAATATCTCTAGTTCTAAAATCCTTATTTGACACATAAATCCTATGTTGTTGGTTATCAAGGGAATCATCTCACAAAGACTATTCTTCTGAGTAACCTCAACAAAGAGTTTGTGTAACAAAAGACATATTGTGGGTAGAACACCTAATTTAGGCCTCTGCATCCATTATTTATAGCGGTTGTATTGTGTTAGAGCCCTTTCCAACTTTCCGACGCATTTCGACACATTTGCATCAAATAACTTTTGTCACAAATTTTTCAACTCTATTCAATACTCACACTTTCCTATATGGAGATGTTTTCAATGGATTCTGCTGCACACTTATAGTATGTGGGAGAGGGTAAATTACTATAATATATCTAGGCGATACCTTGAAATCAGCAGCAACTGTAGAGTAGGTAGTTATGACCACATCTTGTCTCTCCAGGTCCCCAGACTTCTTTGTCCGCTGACTCCCATAGTAGAGGTATATATTCAGATGGACATTTCTGTGGACATGAGTCTCAAACTGGTCCTGTTGAAAAATCAATTATTTTAGCTGATACTAACTGATACAAATGACTTAGACATTTGAAAACAAAAAAGCAATTCTCCTTTCGCTACAGTGTTTTCACCTCTCTATAAAAATTTATACTTCTTTTTTTCCATATGCTACACCTTTTTCCTAAAATGATTTCAAAATAAACAACTCTAAATTATCATATCAGGTACGGTTTAACTAATAACATGATATCGAATTAGACTCGAATTAATATGGAATTAAAACAAGAGGGCCAAGATGGCACTAAATCGATCACCTGAGTGATAGTAAATTAGTAGCAAATATTTAACTGCAAGGAGTGGACACTGTTAAAGAAATAGTAAAATGGCTTATCAGTCAAGGCCATTTGTATCTTGAAATCTAAAAAGAACTTTAATAAGAAGAGAATTATAAAGTTTTGTCATTTTGCGCCTTTCCTGATGCCGCTTTGCTGCCCTGTTTTTCAACAAAATCAATATGGCTTGAACAGTTTTTGTAGAGGGTGACTCAAAGAACATTTTTACCAAATTATCTTGGAATCGGACAAACAGATTATGGAGGAAAAGGTTTTTAAAGTTTGGGTATTTTTCTCACTTCTGATGCCGCAGCAACCAAAGTTCTACACAGAATGTAAGTCTTTGAACAATTCAATTTTGAAAGAGGACCAACAAAGGTACATTCCTGTGAAGTTAAGTTGAAATTGGTCAAGTGAAATGGTAGGAATTGTCATTTGTAGCTAAAAGTTCAATTTACCCCTTTTGCGATGACAACTGGTTCCTTTGATTTTGTAACCAACCAATACGGCTTGAATAACTTAAGTAGAGGATCACTGAAGTACGGTAAGATTCCTATTCAATTTTCTTAAAATCAGACAAGCACTTTCAAAACAAGAGCTGTCCGCAAGAAAGAATGCTCGACTTTTTGGCCATTTGATACTTTAGTCAACAGTTGTTACTGAAATATTGGCTTGATAGTATAGTACTATAAATTAGTTGGATAAGTCTTGTTTGAATAGCATGTGCAGTTTATGAGAAAAGGCCTGGCATGCAAGACTTTAATCCAAATTTCAACTTCAACAAGGGCCATAATTTATAATAAATTCAGTCAGGAGTTACCTTACCTGATGGTTTGATACCTTTAAAGACTATATTTAAGTTTAAAATCAATCCCTTAGTGGTTACTGAGATATGTGCATGATAGTACCATGCAAAACCACATTTTCAAAGTAAAACAAGGGCCATAATTTGTACTTAATACATACAAGAGTGATCTACCTTGACTGTCTGACACCCATGAAGACATGAATGAAGTTTCAAGTCAATATCATTAGTTGTTACTGAGATATATCCATGAAAGTACCTTGCATGCAAATCCTTAACCAGAATTTCTAAGTAAAAAACAATTTTTTTTCACTTTTGCTATAAAAGCCCCGCCCCCTGAAAAATAGCCCTGCCCCCCTGGCTGCAAGGTTTTTTGACTAATCAACATGGCTTGAAGGAATCTGATAGAGAAGAAGGTCACTCTAGGAACATTTCTACAAAATTATTTGAAAATCGGCCTGACACTTTCGGAGAAGAAGATTTTTTAAGTTTTCACTATAGCCATATCATGCAAAATAGCCCCGCCCCCCCTGGCAGCCATATTTTTTGACCAATCAACATGGCTTGAAGGAATCTGAAAGTGGGTCACTTAAGTAACATTTCTACAAAGTTATTTGAAAATCGGCACTTTCGGAGAAGATTTTTTAAGTTTTCACTATAGCCATATAAGGCAAAATAGCCCCGCCCCCCCTGGCTGCAAGGTTTTTTGACTAATCAACATGGCTTGAAGGAATCTGATAGAGGGATATCCAAGGAACATTTCTACAAAATTATTTGAAGATTGGCCTGACACTTTCGGAGGAGAAGATTTTTTAAGGTTTCACTAAAGCCATATAAGGCAAAATAGCATCTGTGATTTGTGAGAAAAAGACTTGCATGCAAAACTTTAACCAAACTTTTTAAGTCCAAAAAGGGGCATAACTGTGTCAAAATCTGATATAGAGTTATGGGACTTGTCCTGCAAGGTCATTTGACGATGTCCAATATGTGTGTGAAGTTTCAAAGCAATAGTACCTGTGGTTTTTGATAAAAAGCCTTGCATGCAAAACTTTTACCAAAGTTGTAACGCCAACACCGACCCATAGTGACTGTAATAGCTCTCATATGCTTTGAATAGTAGAGTTAAAAATGGAATTTTCAAAATTTGTCAATTTGCCCCTTTTTTGATGCTGCCTGACTGTCATGTTTCAACCAATCAGTATGGATTGAACAATTTTTGTAAGGGGTCAACCAAGGAACATTTCTACCAAATTATATTGGAATTTGACAGGCAGATTCAGAGGAGAAGAATTTTAAAGTTTGGACATTTTGCCCCCTTTCTGATGCCGCAGCAACCAAAGTTCTCAATGGAATTTACATTTTGAAAGAGTGCCACCAAAGGAACATACCTGTGGAGTTTTGTTGAAATTTGTCCTATGGTTACAGAGAAGATGATGTCTAAAGCTAAAAGTTAACGACGACGGACAGAGAGCGATCAGAATAGATCACCTTGAGCGTTTGGCTCAGGTGATCTAATGAAACCAGAGGGCTGTTGCCGTTACCCAAGTACCATGTATGACAAGGATTCATAAAATTATACTTTAAGAAGTAATTTGATAAACAAGTCACATCAGCCACTTATATAGTGTTCACAAAATTTTCTTTAATTAAGCGTAGTGACCCAGTTTTAGACTCGACATAAACCCAAATTTGAACTTAGCCTAGTAATCATGAGAACAAACATTCTGACAAGGTTGCAACATTCTTAAGGAAAAAATGCAGCCTTGAGAATAACCACTAAATTTAACCTCAGTTTGGCCCAGTGGCCTACTTTTGAACAGGACATGACCCTATAATGGCCTATTTCTACCTCAGCCTCGAGATCATCAAGAAAAACATTGACTAACTTTAAACATGTTCTAGTAATAAATGCAGCCTCTTGAGTGTCCACAAGATACTTCTTAAATTTGATCTTGTGCCCAAGATTTTGACACAGTAAAATCCATATTTGAATTATGCCTAGATATCATCAAGACAAAAGTGTCAATATGCTCAAGTTAAAATGAGGCTTCCAGTGTTAAAAAGATTTTTCCTAAAATACAATTTGGCCTAGTGACCTTATTTTTGATCCAACATGAGCCTCATTTTAAACTTGACCTAGATGTCATTAAAATAAACAAACTAAACTAGAAATACTGTGAGCAAAGCTTACTGAAGAATACCCCCGCTCCCCTCCCAAAGCATCTCATACAATGGTAAAGTTTCTACGGTTAAGGAGGAGTTGCACTTATCTCCCCTTGGAAGAATCGGTTCTCTTTGTCAACATAATTAGCATTGCCAAGCCGGTCATTTGACTTTTTGAACATCGCAAGTAAATTTCGTTGAGCCCTTTCACTAATGTATCGAAGGACAAATTAAATGAAATGAAGTTAAAACTTCTGCCTTATAAAATATACAGTGACAAATTAATTTTTACAAATCGTTTCGTAAATATCCCTTTTTCCATGCCATTTTGAAAGGGGTTACAAAGGTCACGTGACCTATGGAAATTCCCTAATAACCCCAACAGCCAATCAGATGCATGAAATTATTACCGCATGCATTCAATGGGAGTTTCTCGGGTAATTCCGTCATCCATTCATCACCGAGGTATTCCGATTGGCATTATCTATCAGTTTACACCATTGTCAAAGTTAATTGGATCGATAATCCTGTTTACGTCACGGTAAGTGACTATCTCGAAGGTGTACAGACGACTCTGTTTACAAAGTGACCTGTAGCGGAGGTGTTATATAGTTAGCTTTATAGAAATTCCTGGACCGATTTAGTTACTAGTTTTAAGATTGAAAACGGTCCGCCAAGTTCAAAATCGGTTTAAACCGGCAATTTATCAGTTTTGCGTAGCCCTGATGTGTAGCCTTCATATACAGTTTGAATCAAATCAACTGAGCCCTTTAGGAGGAGTAGCGCTTACAAGGTATGTGCACAGGAGTCCCTCGCAGGTAACCTCTAAGTTGAATTATCTGCCCTTGGAAGAATCCGAGGCGTATGATCTTCCTTCATGCATATCTACATATGATGTGTAACCTTCATGTAAAGTTTGAACCAAATCCACTGAGCCATTTAGGAGTAGTGCTTACAAGAATTGTGGAGGTATGTGCACAGGAGTCCCTCGCAGGTAACCTCTAAGTTGAATCATCTCCCCTTGGAAAATCTGAGGCGTATGATCTTCCTTCATGCATATCTACATATGATGTGTAACCTTCATGTAAAGTTTGAAGAACCAAATCCACTGAGCCGTTTAGGAGGAGTAGTGCTTACAAGAAATGTGGACAGACAGGATGATTCCTATATACCCCCCCCCCCCCCCAAACTTTGTTTGCGGGGGTTATAATAAGTTTTAGAAAGATTAGATGAAAACGGTGACTCTAGTGTGTTTACAACAGACAAAAGGAGATCACAATAGCTCACCGTGAACAACAGAAAGAGACAAAAGGTAGTATCATTTTTAGCTATGGAAGTCATATCTGTGTTTATTCGAGCTATGTTAATTGTTTCAAACATAAACAACATTTGTATTACTTTCTCCTGTATCAGAAACATGATAAAACATGTATTAACTTACCAGCCAGTTACTAAGTACAGACATTGGACACACAATCAGTGTACACCTTGATCCTGTTGTCGGGGTCCTACCTGTTAACACACCTGTATCACCCTTACCTGTACAAAAATATATATATAACAATAGTGGAACGGGAGAGGAACCCATATGTCCCCAGCTAATATGTCAGTAAGTACTTGACAGACAACTGGGAAGTAATCCTCAAGAGTCTCCATGTACAGAGTGGTAACACAACTATGTAAAAGGTTGTTAATTAAATTCATAAGCCTTTTGTAGCTCTTTCCTTTTCTTTGTACATCTTCACATGCAAACATTGTAAGGAAAAGGAAAAAATGCCTCATCGTGAGTAATGCCTTCCTCTCAAACAATATTTTCTACCCAGTCTTATTAAACAAGAGGGCCATGATGGCCCTTGAATCGCTCACCTGATTTTTTATTTTTTTTTCACTTTAGCTATATAAGCCCCGCCCCCTGGCAGCCATAGTTTCCGACCAATCAACTTGGCTTGAAGGAATCTGATAGAGGGTCACCCTAGGAACATTTCTACAAAATTATTTGAAAATCGGCCAGATACTTTTGGAGGAGAAGATTTTTTAAGTTTTCACTATAGCCATATAATGCAAAATAGCCCTGCCCACTGGCGGCCATGTTTTTTGACCAATCAACATGGCTTGAAGGAATCTGAAAGTGGGTCTTCCAAGGAACATTTCTACAAAATTAGTTGAAAATCGGGCTGACACTTTTGGAGGAGAAGATTTTTTAAGTTTTCACTATAGCCATATAAGGCAAAATAGCCCCGCCCCCCTGGCGGCCGTGTTTTTCGACCAATCAACATGGCTTGAAGGAATCTGGTAGAGGGTCATCCAAGGAACATTTCTACAAAATTATTTGAAAATCTGCCAAGCAGTTGGGGAGATGAAGAATTTTGAAGTTTTTTTCGTTTCGTTGCCATGGAAACCAGAATTCTGCATGGATCCCAAAAATTTGAAGGAATTCTGGTGAGGTCATTGAGAGGATGCTTTCTGTGAAGTTTTATCCCAATTGACCTACTGGTTACTGAGGAGAAGATGTTGAAGATATTTTAAGTTTTCACTTTGGCCATATAAGGCAAAATAGCCCACGCCCCCTGGCGGCCATGTTTTTCGACTAATCAACATTGCTTGAAGGAATCTCATAGAGGGTCACCCAAGGAACATTTCTACAAAATTATTTGAAAATCGGCCCGACACTTATGGAGGAGAAGATTTTTTAAGTTTTCACTATAGCCATAAAAGGCAAAATAGCCCCGCCCCCTGGCGGCCATGTTTTTTGACCAATCAACATGGCTTGAAGGAATCTGATAGATGATCACCCAAGGAACATTTCTACAAAATTATTTGAAAATCGGCCTGACACTTCTGGTGGAGAAGATTTTTTAATTTGCACTATAGCCATATAAGGCAAAATAGCCCGCCCCCCCTGGCGGCCATGTTTTTCGACCAATCAACATGGCTTGAAGGAATCTGATAGAGGGTCACCCAAGGTACATTTCTACAACATTATTTGAAAATCGGCCTTACACTTTCGAAGGAGAAGATTTTTTAAGTTTTCACTATAGCCATATAAGGCAAAATAGCCCCGCCCCCCCTGGCAGCCATGTTTTTCGACCAATCAATACGGCTTGAAGGAATCTGATAGAGGATCATCCAAGGAACATTTCTACAAAATTATTTGAAAATCTGCCAACCAGTTTGGGAGAAGAAGAATTTTGAAGTTTTTATCGTTTCGTTGCCATGGAAACCAGAATTCTGCATGGATTCCAAAAATTTGAAGGAAATCTGGTGAGGTCATTGAGAGGATGCTTTCTGTGAAGTTTCATCCGAATTGACCCACTGGTTACTGAGGAGAAGAAGTTGACGCACGACGGACGCCGGACAAAAGGCGATCACAATAACTCACCTTGAGCAAAGCTCAGGTGAGCTAAAAACAAGAGGGCCAAGATGGCCCTAAATCGATCACCTGAATGATAGTTAATTAGAAGCAAATATTTAACTGCAAATATCTGTGAAAATTTGATCAGGAGTTCAAATGAAACTGCAAGGAGTGGACACTCAGTTAAAGAAATAGTTTATCAGTAAAAGCCATTTTTATCTTGAAATCTAACAAAAGCTTTCTCAATTTCTGATGCTGCAGCAACAATGGTACTACACAGAATGCAAGTATTTGAACAATTTTGAAAGAGGACCATCACAGGAACATTCCTGTGAAGTAAAGTTGAAATTGGTCAAGTGGAATGGTAGGAGTTGTCATTTGTAGCTAAAAGTTCAATTTACCCCTTTTGTGATGACGCGAGGTTGCTATGATTTTGTAACTAATCAAAACAGCTTGAACAAATTAAATGTAGAGGATCACTGAAGTAGGATTTATATTCAATTTCCTTAATATCAGACAAAAACTTAAAAAAATGGAATTTCCAAATTTTGTCATTTTGCCCCTTTTCTGATGCCTCCTGACTGCCATGTTTTTCAACCAAACAGTATGCCTTGAACAATCTTTGTACAGGCTCACCTAAGGAACATTTCTACCAAACTATAGTGGAATCAGACATGCAGATTCAAAGAAGTAGATTTTTAAAGCTTGGACATTTTGCCCCCTTTCTGATGCTGCAGCAACCCTGGCGGCCATGTTTTTCAACAGATCAGACATGTTTGAACAATCTTGGTAGAGGGTGCCCCAAAGAACATTTGTGAAACATTATTTTCAAATCGGGCTAATTCTTTTGGACAAGAAGATTTTTTAAGTTTTAACAATACACATATATAAGGAAAACAAGCTTAGCCCTCTGGCAGCCATGTTTTTTCAACGAGTCGGAAATATTTGACCAATCTTGGTAAAAGGTGCCCCAATGAACATTTGTGGAAAATAATTTTCAAATCGGGCCAGTACTTTTGGACAAGAAGATTTTTAAAGTTTTAACAATGCACATATAAGGAAAACAGGCTCCACCCCCTGGCGGCCATGTTTTTCAACGGATCGGAAATATTTGAACAATCTTGGTAAAGGGTTCCCAAAGGAATATTTGTGGAAAATAATTGTCAAATCAGGCCAGTACTTTTTGACAAGAAGATTTTTAAAGTTTTAACAATGCATATATAAGGAAAACAAGATCCGCCCCCTAGCGGCCATGTTTTTCAACGGATCGGAAATATTTGAACAATCTTGGTAAAGGGTGCCCCAAGGAACATTTGTGCAAAATAATTTTCAAATCGAGCCAGTACTTTTGGACAAGAAGATTTTAAAAAAATTTACAAAAAAAAAACAGGCTGGCGGCCATGTTTTTCAACCGATCGGAAATATTTGAACAATCTTGGTAAAGGGTGCCCCAATGAACATTTGTGGAAAATAATTTTCAAATCGGGCCAGTACTTTTGGACAAGAAGATTTTTAAAGTTTTAACAATGCACATTTAAGGAAAACAAGCCTCGCCCCCTGGCGGCAATGTTTTTCAACGGATCGGAAATATTTGAACAATCTTGATAAAAGGGTGCCCCAAGAAACATTTGTGCAAAATAATTTTCAAATTGGGCCAGTACTGTTGGACAAGAAGATTTTTAAAATTTTAACAATGTACATATATAAGGAAAATAGGCTCCGCCCCCTGGCGGCCATGTTTTTCAACCGATCAGAAATATTTGAACAATCTTGGTAAAGGGTGCCTCAATGAACATTTGTGGAAAATAATTTTCAAATCGGGCCAGTACTTTTGGACAAGAAGATTTTTTAAGTTTTAACAATGCACATATAAGGAAAACAAGCTCCCCCCCCTGGCGACCATGTTTTTCAACGGATCGGAAATATTTGAACAATCTTGGTAAAGGGTGCCCCAAGGAACATTTGTGCAAAATAATTTTCAAATCGGGCCAGTACTTTTTGACAAGAAGATTTTTAAAATTTTTACAATGCACATATAAGGCAAACAGGAAATATTTGAACAATCTTGGTAAAGGGTACTCCGAGGAACATTTGTGCAAAATAATTTTCAAATCGGGCCAGTACTTTTGGACAAGAAGATTTTTTAAGATTTGGCAATTTTCCCCTTTTCTGTTGCCGCAGCAACCAAAGTTCTCGATGGAATTTAAATCTTTGAACATTTTGAAAGAGGTCCACCAAAGGAACATTCCTGTGAAGTTTGGTTGAAATTGGTCAAGTGGTTAAGGAGGAGATGATCTAAATGTCTAAATGTTAACGCCGGACGGACAAAAAGTGATCAGAATAGCTCACCTTGAGCCTAGGTGATCTAAAAACATGAAGTCACTCGTCTAGATTTTCTATAATTTCACACAAAAACTGACGCTCCAAACTTTGTGACCAGCTGACATACATCAGTCGGTGCTCTCCTTCTGATCCCGCTGTCTTTTGACCATTTAGTCCCACAAGGATCCAGGAACTCTCTGGAAAGTGGTTCTGGCAAAAAAACTGACTATAAAAGTAGGCAATTGGATCATAATTGCTATCAACTTGCAAAACAAGACATATCTCATAATTGTATTATATTCTTTTAAAACATTACATGCAGGACAACAGTGGAAATTATACTCCTAGCCCTGTAAGAATTTACATACAAATACATATTTTTCTTTGTCAAACATGATATGCTTGCTTTCTAATCCTAACACTAACCACTTGACCAAAAAGATTCCTTACTTTTTGTAAACGTGTCATGATTTTATTAATGAATTGCATTGTTTAGGTGTAAAAGTTGAAAAAGACATGTAAAATAGAAATGTAACTTACTTGGTTTAGAATAGTCAGGAGTAACCATACTACAATCGTTGTCAATCTCAAAAACTGAAATATAACATGCAAGCGCATTTCTTTAAAATCATCTTTTTATTCTTTTACAAATTTGTTCAAAGCATGAACAAATCATTTATAAGAGCTGTCTTTAAGACAGGATGCTTGCTTATTCCAACCTTTTAAGTGGAATAAAAACTGATGCTTGCTTATTCCAACCCTTTAAGTGGAATAAAAATCTATATTAATAACCAAATCATTTATAAGAGCTGTCTTTAAGACAGGATGCTTGCTTATTCCAACCTTTTAAGTGGAATAAAAACTGATGCTTGCTTATTCCAACCCTTTAAGTGGAATAAAACTAATCTAATAAAAATCTATATTAATAACCAAATAGTTTGTAGCTATTTGCAACAGCAGTAGATAACTTAAGTAGACAAGAAAGCTGCATTTTCATGAACCAGGTTTACAACTCACAGAAACAGTTTTAGACACCATGATTTTATCCTTCACTGAAAAGGCCCATAAAACTGTTCCATGTCTTTGAAAACATTTAGGCAAAATATTGAAAATCTCATTAAACAAAAGTACAATTACCGAAACGAATCGAAAACATTTTGGCAAAAGGACAAATTGCTTATCATTGCAGATGCGTCAAAATGCGTATGCATGTGGGAAGGGTAAATAATAATAAGTTGTTTGTAAATAAAACATTCATGGTATTTCAGGGTCATTATTTCATTCAAAATTTCAAATCAAAGAAAAGTATGCCTTCTGAATTTGAAACCAATGCAGACCTTCAACAGCTAGTCAACAGATTAAAAGTTAGTCATGTCATTCAACAGATTGATTGTTCTGAGTTTTACCACACTTTCAACAAACGTTCAATTATATCACACTATTTGCTAGGTAAGTTACTAGTGCTATAAGTCTATATATCCTGACATCAGGAGTCAGTTGCAATGATAACCCCACAATCCTTAGCACAAAGGAGGGCAGTCAATTACTACTTTTTTTAAATTTAAATCTTTCGTATGACATGGTCAGGGATCGAACCTACTCATTCAAGAAATAAAAGGTTTGTCATGTCATTCAATAAACTAGAATGGAGTGCTCCGCGGAGCACGTGTGTCACCTGCACCTGCTCATTGAAAGTGTGACGAAAAAGTGTGACGGACAGATGCCGGACAAAAAAAAAACAAGAGGCCCAAGAGGGCCAGTATCGCTCCACGGCCATAAGGCAAAAATCAAATCTCCAAACAGCCCTGCCCCCTAGTGGCCATATTTTTTACCAACCACCATGGCTTAAAGGAATCTTGTAGTGTCACCCAAGGAATGTTTCTGCAAAATTATTTGAAAATCGGCCTGACACTTTCGGAGGAGAGGATATTTTAAGTTTTCACCATAGCCATATAAGGCAAAATAGCCCCACCCCATGGCGGCCATAAGTGTTGAGCAGATTTTCAAATAATTTTGTAGAAATGTTCCTTGGGTGACCCTTTATTAGATTCCTCAAGAAATGTTGATTGGTCGAAAAACATGGTCGCCAGAGGGCGGGGCTATTTTGCCTTATATGACCATAGTGAAAACTTAAAAAATCTTCTTCTCCGAAGCAGATTTTCAAATAATTTTGTAGAAATGTTCCTTGGGTGACCCTCTATCAGATTCCTTCAAGCCATGTTGATTGGTTAAAAAACATGGCCGCCAGAGGGCGGGGCTATTTTGCGTTATAGAGGGTCACCCAATGAACATTTCTACAAAATTATTTGAAAATCGGCCTGACACTTTCAGAGAAGAAGATTTTTTAAGTTTTCACTATTTTTTTCTTTTGGTTGCCATGGAAACCAGAATTATGGATGGATCAAAAATAATTGAAGGAATTTTAGAGAGGACATTGAGAGGATGCTTCCTATGAAGTTTCAACCAAATTGGCCAAGTGGTTAGTGAGAAGAAGTCGTTTAAAGGAAAAAGTTAACGCACGCACGCACGCAAAACGGACAATTCGCCATGACATAAGCTCAACTGGCTTTCAGCCAGTGGAGCTAAAAATCCCTAAGTGCCTACCATGCTACGAAGGGTTACACAATAAAACCTTTTTCATGTCATTCAACAGATGTAAGTTTGTCATGACATTCTACATATTAAAAGATGTCATGTCATTCTACATATCAAAAGTTTGTTATGTAATCCAACAATTAATGATTTGTCTTGGTATTCAACATATGAAATCTTTGTCATGCCATTCAAGTTCAATAGATAAAAGATTATTCATGTCATTCCTACAAATAAACAAGAGGGCTATGATGGCCCTAGTTCGCTCACCTTAATTATACAACGTACTGCAATGCAAAACACATCAAGACAATTATTCTGAATGCAACCTCCAGTGTTAACAAGATTTTCCTTCATTTGGCCTAGTGATCTATATCTGTTTACCTGATATGACCTATATTTCAACAAGGACTAGATATGCAGCCTCCGGAGTTTGAACAATATTTTTCTTTATTGACCTTTATTGACCTAATATGACCCATATTCGAACTTAACCTAGATATAATTCAGACAAACATTCTGACAAAATTTAAGCTGCTGAAGCAAAAAATGCAGTATCAAAAGTGTTAACAAGATTTTCCTTCAATTTGGCCTTGTGACCTAGTTTTTGACCCTACATGACCCATATTCGAACATGGCTTAGATATCATTTAGATAAACATTCTCATCAGATGTCAAGCTGCTGTAGCTTCTACAGAGTTAAGAAGATTTTCCTTCAATTTGGCCTAATGACCTAATTTCTGACCCAATATGACCCATATTCAAACTTGACCTACATATCATCAAGACAAACATTCTGATAAAGTTTCAACATGCTCAAGTTGAAAACTTGGTCTAGATATTATTTAGCTCAACATTTTGACCAAATTTCAAGCTGCTGAAGCAAAAAATGAGGCTTCTATAATGTTATCAAGATTTCCCTTCAATTTGGCCTAGTGACCTAGTTTCTGACCCAATATGACCCATATTCGAACATGACCTATAAATTTTTAAGACAAACATTCTGACAAAATTTCAAACTGCTGAAGCAAAAATTGCGGCCTCTGGAGAGTTAACAAGATTTTCCTTCAATTTGACCTAATGACTACTTTTTGACCCGACATGAACCATGTTCGAACTTGACTTACATATCATCAAGACAAACATTCTGATAAAGTTTCAACATGCTCAAGTTGAAAATGTGGCCTCCAGAGTGTTAACAAGATTTCCCTTCAATTTGACCTAATGACCTAGTTTTTGACTTAATATGGCCTAGTTTCGAACTTGTCCAAGATTTGATGAAGATGAATGTTCTGATAAACGGATGCAAATTGTAGCATGTAGAGTGTTAACAAGCGCAAATGTTGACGCCGGACAGACGCCGGACAAAATGTGATCACAATAGCTCACCTTGCACTTCGTACATAGTTTAGCTAAACACAACAGTAGACAAAGAGTACAGCAGCGACTTTCAGTCCGTATGTCCCATCCTCTCCTTCAGTGAGCGACATCAGTTTCCACACTCAAGCAAACTTTGCATATCACAATTAGCTTCCCATAAGCAGTCATTGGGTATTTTTCACATAATATGTACCGAACATTCGTTATGCAGTTGACATAACAATAAGTATTCAATGATTGACCATTTCTCTGATTAGTCTACAGCAATATTTGAGAAACAAGAGAAACATTCTAATACAGAGGTTTCAACTTACTCAAAGTAAAAATGCGGCCTCAATACTTTAAACAATATTTTCCTTTAATATGACCCATATTAGAACTTGGCCTAAATATCCTTAAGAGAAACATTCTGACCAAATTTGAAGATGCTGAAGCAAAAATTGCAGCTTCTACAGTGTTAACAAGATTTTCCTTCAATTTATCCTATTGACCTAGTTTTTGAACAGACATGACCATTATTCTAACTTGGCCTTCATATCATCAATACAAACATTCTGATAAAGTTTCAACATGCTCAAGTTAAAAATGCAGCATCTAGAGTGTTGACCTAGATATCATTCAGACAAACAATTTGACCTAGTGACTTAGTTTTTGACCTCATATGGCCCTGTTTCGAACTTGTCCAAGATTTGATGGAGATGAATGTTCTGATAAACTTTCATGAAGACTGGATGCAAATTGTGGCCTGTAGAGTGTTAATAAGCGCAAATGTTGACGACGGACGACACACAACGGCCGGACGCAGGACAAAATGTGATCACAATAGCTCACCTTGCACTTCGTGCATAGGTGAGCTAAAAAGTTGGTCATGTCATACAACAGAACAAATGTTAGCATACTTTTCCCAGATTCTACAAGAACGCTCTCAAGATCTGGCAAATCATCAATCATTCCTATAAAGAGATATATAAATGATAAAACTTTTATAAAAATCCAATTTTATCTTTTATACAAAATGCATGTTTATTGTGCAAAAATGTAGATGTGAAATGTTATGTGAAATGTTAATCATAACACAGGTTATCTATTATATTATAAGTATACTTGCCCCAAATAATTCCCTAAACAATTTACCTAAGCTTAATTCCTATAAATATCATTAAAATAATTAAAGTCTGATGAAATTTATTGAATGAATGTATATTGTTTTATGGCGCATCGACAGCTTAGGTCATTTAGCGCGCAATTAAATTTAATTATTCATGATCCCTGGGTAAACAAACCAGTACTTGGCTAGACAATGTGCCTTGCCCAAGGGCACTCCACTATGACCGTAGTGCCGCGACTGGGGATCGAACCCGGGACACCCGGTTTCGAAATCCCCAACGCTAACCACTCGACCACAGCGGATTCCTGAAATTTATTGAAATGTATCTTTTAACCCTTCTCTACTTGCATACGTATTTTGAAGCACCTACAAAATGCAGCTTTTGAATATATTGTAGCAAAAGAATTGATTGATTGATTGGAGTTTAACGCCATTTTTAATAATTTCTCAGTCATATCACGGCGGCCAGTTCACCTACTCATGTGTTTCCTGGTTTTCTCACACCAGTACTCCACAAAACAATCTTCCCAAGCAACTGGCTGCTTTTCCATATAGACTAAGCCCATTGGTGGAAGACGAATGACGCATGTCACATAGACTTTTGTCAATCCTCGGAAAGAAAGTTGGCAGAGCCGGGATTCAAACTCACAACCCCTGGATTGACAGCCCGCGTCGCTACCGACTGAGCTACCGGGGCTCGGCTGTAGCAAAAGAAGGAATTGCACATAATGAACCATTTCTCCTTTTGTCCCTATGTTTTAAATAGTAACACTTTGATTTATAGCGATTATCCTTATTTTTGCAAAGATGCTTTCAAAGTCATCTGCTGCAGATTTGTCATATGTGTGAAATGGTAAATGACTGACCACCAACTCAGAACTTAACATCATTTTTCTAATAATAAAGGCTTCATACAAAAATTCTCGTAAAAAGATGAAGTTACAACTGTTTTGCATGTAGCCCACAATATTCACGTTTCACAAACCTGTTGTTGTACATTGTACATTATCTGGAAGATCTGGTAGATTCTCTTTATTTTGTAAATCTGGAATTCCAATCTCAATGGTTTCCAAATGTTTTTGTTTTACTTGTGTTGAACCTGATAATTCAGTAACAGTGGCCTTGACCTTCCCTTTCTGCCTTATGGATCCCTTTGCAGGTCCCTTTCCTTTATCTGACACGGTGTTGAGTTTTGCTATAAAAAAGTTATGTAATTTATCATGGATAAAATGGTTGACAAGATAGTATAGGTCTAATCCTAGGTAAGTTACCAGTACTTGGTATAACCCGGCATGGTAGTGGTATTTCAGTAACAGTTACCTTGACCCCAGGAACCCCAAAACACAATCCCATTAAAGATCTTCATAAATGCATCCTATACACCGAGTTTGGTTGCATAACATTTAATAACTATTACAAAAATATTGTGTGTCATTAGTGAATTGGACATTTTCTTTGTAAAACACTTCTTTCATTCTATTGTTCATTTGATAATGAACAAGTTTTCCAAGTTTCAGTGATACCTTAAAAGGCTTTAATAGTTTGCATGTATATTTAATATTTAGTCAATACCTATACTTTCATTCAAAGGGACTCTTCATATTTTTGCCTTGATATTTGTCAATTGCAATTTTTTTTAGATGTTTACACCAAGACTGCGGAAATCATAAAATTTGATCTTCGGTCCAGATATTTTTCATAAATCTCACGAACACCTATGCTATATGTCACTTTGTAAACATAGTACACATTGTCTTTGTTTGTAAAAATTTCACCTGACCGATTGAGATTTAAAAATTTCCAGAGCCCTTCTTTACACTGTACCTTTTTTTATAGGAGCTTCACAACTGATAGTTGAATCTTCATCACTGCTGTAGGTATACTTTGCTGGTCTTTTGGCATTCCTATTCATCAAGATTAAAGGAAACATCAATCAATTCTAAACTCATTGTAATTTTAAATTTGGTATAAATCTTTTGGAAAATGAAGCTAGTATTTTCATGGCTGATAATCTTAAAAAGATTGAAGTTTACAAGTATAAACAAATAACCACTAACTACCAACTAAAGTCAAAGTGTAATGGCAGAAGGACGGACAGACAAGTTAGAATTACCGACAGGCTACACAAATATATAATATAGAAAGATCATGTTCAGGATGATCAACAGCATTTTATGAAATCTGCATGCAAAACTGTAAACATGGTCAAAATGTATTATTGTAGCTTGAAAAAACACAGAATAAGATCATGTTCAAGACAAAAAAAGGAATGTAACCAAAATGATTTTTTTTCCCTGGTGGCTATGTTTTCAAACAGACCAACATAATTAGAACAATCTTGGTAGAGGGTCAAAGATCATGTTCAGGATGATCAACAGCATTTTATGAAATCTGCATGCAAAACTGTAAACATGGTCAAAATGTATTATTGTAGCTTGAAAAAACACAGAATAAGATCATGTTCAAGACAAAAAAAGGAATGTAACCAAAATGATTTTTTTCCCCTGGTGGCTATGTTTTCAAACAGACCAACATAATTAGAACAATCTTGGTAGAGGGTCAACTAAGAAACATATTTACCAAATTGTATTCAAGTTAGACAAGTACTTTTGTACAAGAAGAATTTTAAAAGTTTTTTCTTTATTCATATAAGAAAAACCAGCGGAGCCGATTGGCAGCCATTTTTTCCGGAGATCTTTATAATTTGAAAAAAGTTTTTACTATAAACCCATAAGTTAAATGAGTCCTGTCCCCTGGCAGCAATGTTTTTCAATAGATTGGAATAATTTGAACAAACTAGGTAGATCAGTACCTTTGGACAAGAAGATTATTGACATGATTTTCCTTTTTTGATGCCACAGCAACATGGAATTCAATTTTTTAACATTTTTGAAAGCAACAAGAACAGGAACAATTCTGTGAAATTATTTCGAAATTGTCATTTGGTTTAGTAGAAGTTGATTGCTGTATGTACATATGAGTTAACAAACACAGGACATTGGCAGGCAGTAAGCAATGACAATTGGTCACCCCGCATTTCGAGTTCAGGTGAGCTAAACTGTGCTATTCGAAAATTAACATAAAGGCAATAGTAACAATAATGAAACAAGAGTGCCAGTGCCGCCACAAAATATAAAGATCAAGATTGGTCCTTTTAATTATTGCTTTTAACATGTCTGTATACATAAGCTCAAAATGAAGTCTGTGAGACCAGTTAGCTTAGCTGGAAGAGACAGGGACCTGAGATCATGGTTGCCTGGGTAGTAGGTTCGATCCCTGCAGGGGCAGCTGGGTGTTTCCTTGAGCAAAACAGTTTATCCACACTTGTTCAGAGTTGAAAGTCTTACTCTGCTTACCAGCCTAGCTGACTTTGGTATTAACTAAAGAAAATAGAATACATATAAACAGAGATAGAACCCTATAGAGGCTTCCGATATGAAAGTAGGTCAAATGGCAGTGTCGATATGTATCCTTTTTTCCTTCTGAGCATAACTCTTGCAAATATCACTCTACCGGATAATCCCTGCTTTATGCACTTGTACCTGTTTGGAAACTTGAGTTGCGTTCTCAAGTGAATATGCTATAGAGACCAAGTTTCGAAAGGCATAACTATTGCAAAAATTGCTGAACCGGAAAATCCCTGCTTCATGCACATCTACCCATTATAGTAATGATATTGACCCAGTTTTGAAAAAATTCAGTCAGAAACGTAGGAAGAGTTGCGTTCACAAGCTGCAATATCAATCAGCTACAGAGACTAAGTTGCAAGGGACATAAATCTTGCAAAAATCAATGAACCGGAAAATCGTCGCTTCATGCACATCTACCCATTATAGTCATGACATTGACCAAGTTTTGAAAAGATTCGGTCAGAAACATAGGAAGAGTTGCGTTCACAAGGCTGCAATATCAATCAGCTACAGAGACTAAGTTTCAAGGGACAAAAATCTTGCAAAAATCAATGAACTGGAAAATCGCCGCTTCATGCACAACTACCCATTATAGTTATGACATTGACCAAGTTTTGAAAAGATACGGTCAGAAACTAGGAGGAGTTGCGTTCTCAAGAAATGGACGTATGGACGTACGGACAGACGGAGAAGATGACGCCAATATACGACCGCCTCCGGCGGCGTATAAAAATTGTCTGTGCATCCAACAACAATGCAATCTGATCCGAATATTCATTTGTCAGAACCTTTTTCAAATCTTCTGTGAACTGGTGATCGGTGAAGGATCAGTTCAGACTGTGCACAGGTAACCAACACTCTTAGGTTGGTCTCACTTTGATATAAATTTTATATAGCTTATCTTTCAAATCATTTATGCTCATCATTAGATATTTGAACTTATAATACATTAGTTACCTCTTAGGACGCCTAGTTATCAATGGAGAAGATACTTTAGGTGCTTGTTTTTTCTGTTTCATTATTGGACTAAAATTTGGATCCTCTTTGGCTGTCATAACATTGTCATCTAGTATTATCACACAGTCATCATCTGTTTAATAAGTAAGGAAAGAAACACAACACAGTAAATTTCAGAACTCCAGATAAGGCAGGTATTTCAAATTCTAAAATCTTTTTTTGACCTTCACCAAGACGATTATTTTGAGTACCCACAACATATGATTTGGTTGTGCAAAAGAAGAGATATAAAGTGAGGAAAAGACCTGTTCACTTCCCCTTTATCTAGACTCCCCTGAGTGATCACACTGTTTCATTATAAACACACTTGTTCACATTACTGAATTATATCATATATTTACAATCTATGTTTTTCTTGTTATCTTCATGCTGTACAATATTTGTACCTGAGAGAAATAAAATACTATTCTGTTCTGCATTACATTCTGCACTTATTTGTACCAGAGATAACTAACAAGAGGGCCAAAATGGCCCTAAATCGATCACCTAATTGATAGTAAATTAGTAGCAAATATTTAACTGCAAATATCTTGGAAAATTTGATAAAGGAGTGCAAATGAAACTGCAAGGAGTGGACACTTCTCAAGAAACAGCTTATTAGTAAAGGCCATTTATATCTTGAAATCTAACAAGAACTTTAATAAGAATGGAATTATAAAGTTTTTGTCATTTTGCACCTTTCCCGATGCCGCCTTGCTGCCCTGTTTTTCAACAAAATCAATATGGCTTCAACAGTTTATTTAGAGTGTCACTTAAGGAACATTTCTACCAAATTATTTTGCAATCGCACAAGCAGATTATGGAGGAAAAGGATTTTAAAATTTGGGTATTGTTCTCACTTTCAAATTTTGTCATTTTGCCCCTTTTTTGATGCCGCCTGACTGCCATGTTTTTCGACCAATCAGTATGGCTTGAACAATTTTTATAGAGGGTCACCCAAGGAACATTTCTACCAAATTATATTTGAATCTGACAGGCAGATTCGGAGGAGAAGATTTTAAAGTTTAGACATTTTGTCCCCTTTCTGATGCCGCAGCAACCAAAGTTCTCAATGGAATTTAAATCTTTGAACAAATTTGAAAGAGGACCACCGAAGGATCATTCCTGTGATGTTTTGTGGAAATTGGTCTATTGGAATGGCAGGTGTTGGTTGTCATTTGTAGCTAAAAGTTCAATTTACCCCTTTTGTGATGACGCCTGGTTGCTATGATTGTGTAACCAATCAAAACGGCTTAAACAAATTAAAAAGAGGATCATTTAAGTAAGATTCGTATTATATTTTCTTAAAATCAGACAAACACTTTCATAAAAATGGAATTTTCAAATTTTGTCATTTTGCCCCTTTTCCCATGTTTTTCGACCAATCAGTATGGCTTGAACAATTTTTATAGAGGGTCACCCAAGGAACATTTCTACTAAATTATATTTGAATCTGACAGGCAGATTCGGAGGAGAAGATTTTTAAAGTTTGGACATTTTGTCCCCCTTCTGATGCCGCAGCAACCAAAGTTCTCAATGGAATTTTATTCTTTGAACAAATTTGAAAGAGGACCACCAAAGGAACATTCCTGTGATGTTTTGTGGAAATTGGTCTATTGGAATGGCAGGTGTTGGTTGTCATTTGTAGCTAAAAGTTCAATTTACCCCTTTTGTGATGACGCCTGGTTGCTATGATTGTGTAACCAATCAAAACTGCTTAAACAAATTAACAAGAGGGCCATGATGGCCCTTGAATTGCTCACCTGATTTTTTTTTTTTTTCACTTTAGCTATATAAGCCCCCGCCCCCCTGGCGGCCATAGTTTCCGACGAATCAACTTGGCTTGAAGGAATCTGATAGAGGGTCACCCTAGGAACATTTCTACAAAATTATTTGAAAATCGGCCTGACACTTATGGAGGAGAAGATTTTTTTAGAGTTTCACTATAGCCATAAAAGGCAAAATAGCCCCGCCCCCTGCGGCCATGTTTTTTGACCAATCAACATGGCTTGAAGGAATCTGATAGAGGATCACCCAAGGAACATTTCTACAAAATTATTTGAAAATCGGCACTTTCGGAGGAGAAGATTTTTTAAGTTTGCACTATAGCCATATAAGGCAAAACAGCCCCACGACCCCCTGGTGGCCATGTTTTTCGACCAATCAACATGGCTTGAAGGAATCTGATAGAGGGTCACCCAAGGAACATTTCTACAAAATTATTTGAAAATCAGCCTGACACTTTCGGAGGAGAAGATTTTTTTAAGTTTTCACTATAGCCATATAAGGCAAAATAGCCCCCGCCCCCCCCCCCCCCACCCCCCCCCCCCCCCCCTGGCGGCCATGTTTTTCGACCAATCAACATGGCTTGAAGGAATCTGATAGAGGGTCATCCAAGGAACATTTCTACAAAATTATTTTAAAATTTGCCAACCAGTTTGGGAGAAGAAGAATTTTGAAGTTTTTTCGGTTTCGTTGCCATGGAAACCAGAATTTTGCATGGATCTCCAAAAATTTGAAGGAATTCTGGTGAGGTCATTGAGAGGATGCTTTCTGTGAAGATTCATCAAATTGACCCACTGGTTACTGAGGAGAAGAAGTTGACGCACAGACGGAACGCCGGACAAAAGGCGATCACAATAACTCACCTTGAGCAAAAGTTCAGGTGAGCTAAAAAGAGGATCATTTAAGTAAGATTCGTATTATATTTTCTTAAAATCAGACAAACACTTTCATAAAAATGGAATTTTCAAATTTTGTCATTTTGCCCCTTTTCTGATGCCGCAGGACTGCCATGTTTTTCGACCAATCAGTATGGCTTGAACAATTTTTATAGAGGGTCACCCAAGGAACATTTCTACCAAATTATATTTGAATCTGACAGGCAGATTCGGAGGAGAAGATTTTTAAAGTTTGGACATTTTGTCCCCCTTCTGATGCCGCAGCAACCAAAGTTCTCAATGGAATTTTATTCTTTGAACAAATTTGAAAAGAGGACCACCAAAGGAACATTCCTGTGATGTTTTGTGGAAATTTGTCTATTGGAATGGTAGGAGTTGGTTGTCATTTGTAGCTAAAAGTTCCCATTTACCCCTTTTGTGATGACGCCTGGTTGCTATGATTGTGTAACCAATCAAAAACGGCTTAAACAAATTAAATAGAGGATCATTAAAGTAAGATTCGTATTATATTTTCTTAAAATCAGACAAGCACTTTCTCAAATTTTGTCATTTTGCCCCTTTTCTGATGCCGCCTGACTGCCATGTTTTTCGACCAATCAGTTTTGGCTTGAACAAATTTTAGAGGGTCACCCAAGGAACATTTCTACCAAATTATATTTGAATCTGACAGGCAGATTCGGAGGAGAAGATTTTTAAAGTTTCGGACATTTTGCCCCCTTTCTGATGCCGCAGCAACCCAAAGTTCTCAATGGAATTTAAATCTTTGAACAACTTTGAAAGAGGCCAACCAGAGGAACAGTCCTGTGATTTTTCACGGAAATTGTCCTTTGAGTTTGGGAGGAGATGATGTTTAAAGCTAAAAGTTAACGCCGGACGGACGACAGACGACGGACAAAAAGTGATCAGAATAGCTCACCTTGAGCCTTCGGCTCTAGGTGATCTAAAAATACTATACAGTTCTGTATTATATTGTTAACTTGTCAAAGGACAAATCATTCATGTCAATACAATTTTTTCCAGAATTAAAGATAACATTAAGATAATTAGATTAATGTCTGTTAATGTCTGAAATAAGCATGATGTTTGTTGTCTCAAAATTATACAGACATTAATAATTTAGAGTGAAAAATGTTTTTAATTGTGAAGAACAAATAAAGGTTAATGTTGTATTGACTATGGGAATAAACAAAACAAGTTTACAAACCATTATCAGATACTTCTGGAGTGTTTGTATCATTATCCTCTGGCAGTTTAGGCAGTTCTGGGTATTTCCCTGGTTTAGTCTGAAAACTGGTGTTTGGCTCAAGTTTTAGTTTTATTGGGGCTTTCTTTGATCTGTTGGTCATCTTCAGAGATTCACATGTAGGTAGAGCCTATATTTAACATATGATGATATGTATTACAGTCTTTTACACTAATTGTATCAAATGACATTTAAAACAAGAAAGGTAGATGAAGACTCAAAAGATAAAGGACTTTTAAGTTGTTTTCCCCTGGAAAGAAATAAGGTTCACAGTATAATCAGTATTCCAAAAGTACCATACCTGTTGGTCAAATGCTATTGGAGATATTCATGATAAAAAGGTGGACAGACAGGAGTGTTGTACCACCAACCTAAATCCAAGATGAGTCATGCTATATACTTTAACATTATATAATTATAGTTTTACCTTGGACTTTTCCATGACCATTTTATCTCGTTTATTTTGTCGAATAAGACCTGTGACAGGTACTGCCAGTGGTTGGTTGTTAACAAAGTTTGTAACAATCAAAGAAATCATTTCTAATGTTTTTCCTAAACCCATATCATCTGCGAGGATACCTGGAAAGTAAATTGTCTAGTAGTTTATTTGAACAAGAGGCCATGATGGAGTTGTGGCAACCACTTAAGTCAATCACAATATTTCATTTTGCGGTCAGGTCAGGTTATACTAGAGAGTATTTCTGTTCAGTTTGACCACACATGACCCATATTTGAACTTGGCCTTGATATCATCCAAGACAATCATTCTGACAAAATTTCAACATGTTCAACGGCTTCCAGAGTGTTAAAAAGATTAACATTCAATTTGGCCTAGTGATGTATTTTTTGACCTGACATGACCTATAATTAGCCTAGATATTATTAAGACAATTATTTTGACAGTTTCAACAATTAGGCCTAGTGACCTATATTTAAAAAGATATTCAAAAATAATACTTTTGAAGTTGTTTGTAAAATATTGCTTCTCGAGTGTCAACAAAACTTTTCTAAAATTTTGACCAGTAATTCAATTTCAATTTTTAACTCAACATAATCCATATTTGGACATAGCCTAGATATAATCAAGACAAACATTCAAACACAAACGTTCAAACAAAGTTTCAACATGCCAAGGAAAAAAAGTCACTTTAATTTTTGAATTAAACCTAATGACCCACTTTTTTACCAGACTACGCCCATTTACAACTTAGCTCAGATATTATCATCTTAAGACTAGATAAAATGAGATGCCCAAGAGGGCCAGTTATGCTCCACTGTCATAAGGCAAAAATTAACTCACTGTTGCATTTTAATGCATAACAGCAACCTGGCAGCCATGTTTTTCAACCAATCAACATGGCTTGAAGGAATCTCATACAGGTTCAATCCCGAGGAACATTTCTACAAAATTATTTGAAAATCGTCTTTATACTCTTTTTTACAATTTTTGACTATAGCCGTATAATGCAAAAAAGGCCCCATCCCCTGGCAGTCATATTTTTTGACCAATCAATATAGGTTGAAAGAATCTCAACTAAGGAACATTTCTTCAACATTCTTAAAAATAATTTGAAAATTGGCCAGCAAGTCTTTGAGGAGAATTGTTTTAAAGTTTGTTTTATTGGTTGTCATTAAAACCAGAATTCTGCATGGATCCCAAAAATTAAAGGAATTTAGAAGAGGACATTATGAGGGCACTAATTAAGGTTTTAATTTTACCCATAGAAGGCAAAATAGCTCCGCCCCCTGGTTTTTTTAAAGCAATTACCATGGCTTGAAGGAAACAGAAAGGGGGTCAAGCTTGAAAGAATCTGATAGGGGGACACCCAAAGAGCATTTTAACAAAATTATTTGTAAATCATCTTCATGCTTTTGGTAGAGAAGATTTTAAAGTTTTCACTGTAGCTATATAAGGCAAAATAGCGCCCCCTTTTTCTTTCGGTTGCCATGAAAACCAGAATTTTACATGGATCCAAAACATGTGAAGGAACTTAGGAGAGGATGCTTCTTATGAAGTTTCATCCCAATTGGCCAAGTAATTAGGGAGAAGTCGTTTAAAGCAAAAAGTTTATGGACGCATGCATGACGGACAATTTGCCGGGACATAACTGTGGAGGTAAAAAACCACCCCAACACACAAGTAACATTTCCTACCTCCTTTAACACTCTGTGGTCTCTCGTCCATGAAACAATTAAATATAGTGCTATAGTATTTGACTTTTTTATCAGAAGTCTCCTTCTTCTCCCAGAAAGGAGGCAGAGCAGTTGTATTTTCCCTCATCATCATCCAGTTTAAGGCCTGTTTCTGATGTGGGTACATCTCTGAACTAATGGCCTAAAAATCAAACATAACAACTGTTAACCCCCTTTCCTATATAGAAACAAATCTGCAGCAGATGACTTGGAAAACTTCTATGCAAATTTTTGAAATTCTGTATAAATGAATTACAATTAGTTATTGAAAGTTGAAAATGTTGTGGCAAATAAAGTAAATGCTCATCTTCTGCAATTTCTCATTTGCAACAATTTTTTTCAAGTCATCTGGTGCAGAAGTGTCAGGGTCATCTTACATACCCGATATGATATTCTAATGTCGTCTTTAACCCATATGACAAAGATCCAGTCTGATTCTGGCTTAAAACCTGTCACTGAATCAATCACTCTACCATGTCGCTACAATATATATTTTCCCCCTTATACAAACACATAGCTACCTGTCAAGTATATATGGAATAGATCACTTTACAACATAAAAACAGTGTGTTTATCTGATAACAATATGTAATTCAGTCATGGATTTCAGAAATGCACAAGAATAATTCTGAATTGTATTGCAAGTAAATGAAGTAGAGTTCAGTATAAATGCACAATCATATTACAAAATAAGACACCATCATTTTTTAAGTAACTAAAACGATTCTAGAAGCCATAACTCCAGTGCTTCTGAGTAATTACTTATGAAACTTGCAAGGTCATATTTCCATACAGTGGTCAACATTTCTTTAACCCTTTCCCTCATACGGCAATTCTGCAGCAGAAGACTTTGAACGTATTTTGTCAAAAAATAGAAAATCTCCATAATTGAATGGATAACCTATGACAAAAAGTGGAAAACATTGTGGCAAAAGGAGAAATTGCACGTTTTGTGCAATTTCTTCTTTTGTCACTATGTTTTCGAAAAGCTGTCTGCTGCAGAGGCGTCAGAAAGTGTCTGTATGAGGGAAAGGGTTAAAGTTTCATTCAAAATCATTGCAATCATACTTCAGATATACCTTAATATGTTACATTTATTAAGCCAGTGTTTAAATTCCTTTAAAATTTATTTTTTTAACACAGAACATACCTTAGCAGGTTCTGCCAGAGTTGTCTTATCTCCTTCCTCTATTTCATCAAAGAGGTTGTCCAGCTCATTCTTAACCTATAAAAGGTAAAAGTAGGTCAGGTCGTTATATTCTTCACCATTTACCTAATATAGCATTTTAAGATTCCCTATACTTTGGGAGACCAAACTTATAACGGCTAGGAAAAAATTACTCGAAATAAATTTTCACATGAGTATAAAACATTGTGGCAAAACCTCCAAATTGTTACGTTAATAATTCATTTAACTATACATGTAATGCGAAACAAGCTTTCAGCTTATATTAATCAAGTTTGATGTCCGCTTCCTGATAACCTTCCCAGTTCTCAAACCATTCATGTGGAAAAATCCAAAAGACAGAACCCCCCTCATCACAGGATTCAAATCCCCGACCCTTGGTATGAGAGGCTGATGCTCTACTACTTCACCAGACTTCCAAAGATAATAGTAAATTACAAATGACACATATGTTATCATGCCTCTTTACATGAAGCCAATCATGAAAAACATCCTTAATCCTTTTAAAAATATTTATATAAAAGGAGCAATTTCTACTTTTTGCTGTCTATTCAATTACTATATTTTAATTAATAGATTATTTTTTTCTTCATTTGATGTTTTCAAAGTTTTATGCTACAGATTTGTTGTTATTCGCATAGTGTAAAAGAACATGAAAATGATATAATTAACTTATTTCAATTTATTTTTTTCTAGACGTATTATTATGTTAACCCATTACTTCACATGATGTTTTAAAGGTCATCTGCTTTACAACCATGAGACGAATAATTGAAACAATCTAGAAAACTGAAAGATTTATTTTGTTTAAGAGTTGAAAATATTGCAATAAAAGGTGAAATTGCTCGTTTTGAGCAATTTCACCTTTTATTGCAATGTTTTCAAAAGTCATGTTCAATGGCAGGTGTCAAATGTCGTCTGTGTGAAGTAATGGGTAAAGTTGAGTATAATTTATAATAATTGTTATTATTTACCTCGGCTGGAGATAACCATACAGATCTTCCTGCAGTAAAACTTGCCATTTCCTGGGATGATGTGGCACCAGACTTATTTGACTTCTGTGATTCATGAGACAGATAAAAACCATGGTATTTGAGTTTTTCAACAGCAGCCTTTTCATTGTCTCCTGGTTTCCCCCAAACAGTTAGGTCAATAGGCATTGAGTACACATTTGTCTGTCCGAACGGCACAATACTGAAGAGCATTATATATACAAGGTCAAAAACTGATATGATTATTTAAGAGTTATCCAATATGAAAAGTCAAAGGAGTAATTTCTGAAAAATTGTAAGTACAATTTGGATGTAGATTTGAAAACATTATAGAAAAGCAAGAAGTTGGTTGTCTCAAGTAATTTCTCATTTTGCCAAAATGTTTTTTAAAATTGGCTGTTGCAGAGCATCAAGTGATCTGTATCAAGAAATAGGATACTATAATACATAACTAGAGAGGTGTTTGTAAAACAGTGTGCCACAAACCATTTGCTTGTACACGAAAATATACCTCACATAAGCTACCTTTTTTCATAATAAACCCAAGTACAACAAGAGCACCGCGTACGACACAGACGCTCGACTGATAGGGAGAAAACAAAAAACTGGCAGTCGCCGCCAGGGTCATGATAATAGCTCACGTTTTTTTCAAAAGTCGAGCTAAAAATAAGTCCAAATTTATCAATTTGCACATGTATAGGGACATAGAGTGATTCAATATATCTTTGAGTTCTGTTTATTATCATTATCACAAAGAAAGTAAATACATTGTATACTGGAAGTCTATAACAGATGTGGAATAACCGTAGGATGTGTGGGCGTCAACTTTCAAATTTGCTAGAGCTCTGTGATACACCATGAAATTAATTAAAGTATAAAGTAATTCAAATGACTTGTTATTGTTCTCCTTTCCCTGTTCCCTAAACAAAGTCCTAACTTCCCTAATGTTTCCAAATGTAAGGTACTGTAATTTATTAAATTATATAGTTTAAATGTGAGATTTAAATTGTGAAAAGAGTTCTTTCATTCTCTTACATTTACAATTTTAAGTATTTGCTCTGCTCACAGTGTTTTCAGAAACTTATTCATACCAATCCATTGAAAAGAGAAGAATTTAAAGAGTGTATGGAATCCATTCGATCTTTAATGGGGGGCTAAACTTATCTTAGCCTTTTGGCATATAACCATTGATATTCATTTATCTTTGTTTATATATTCAAAGAATCATATGGTCAATTAAAATGCTTCCCAACTGCTTTGTTCTCAATTATCAACAAAGACAGAACTCATTTAATTTTCATCATCAGAAACTGTTTAGCCAAACAAGGTAAGATGAAGGCCTAATTTGCTCCAAACAAATACACATTCTTCCATCCAATTAGTGACACATAACAAACATATAAGTTATTTTAACTGTCAATAATCTCTTCTTTTTAAACAACATAATTAATTCCCCAATTAAACCACCAAAGACAATTATCGTGGTAAACAAGTGTACAGTGAAATATACAGTCGACCTTCACAATGTCACTTTATATGACCGGTTATCAATTTTTACAGTACCCAACACGCCATATCCGGGTTCTTATCAAGCAGAGATAAACAGATGTTTATATCGTTGACAAAAAAGGTCTCTTAGCGATAAATCAATCGATTACGCAGATAAGATATTGGTGAAATATATGTACTTGCATGCAAAACCTTAACAAAGATGTGACGCCGACCCTAAGATGAATACAATAGCTCTCATAATCTCTTATAGTAGAGCTTAATATTACACCAGTTTTGTCAGAATTTCTCTAAATCATTTAGCAAAGGAGTGATTACACTAAAATATCAGTCATATTCAACTCATGCCTATTGTTATACAACCAAGAGCTGTCTGTACGGCAGGGCGCTCCACTATTCCACCACTTATTAGTTTCTGAGACATGGACTCTAATGTGCAAAACCGTAACCAAAGAGTTTAAGCCAAATAATAAAGGGCAATAATATGCAGTGCATGCACGATAGACTTATCTTATTCAAATATACATAGGCATGATGGTTGAGTAGGGCTGTTTAAAATTTCAATGCAATGCATTGAGTAGTTACTGAGCTATGGACTGTTAATGTAGTTGCTAATATGCAGGAAAGAGTTATCTTTCTTGATTGTTAACATTTATGTGATGGTTGGGAAGGGTTGTATAAAGATTCAATGCAATGCATCAAGGAGTTACTGAGATATGGACTGTTAATGCAGTTGTACACAAAACTTTAACCAGAATTTCTAACAAGAGGGCCATGGTGGCCCTGGATCGCTAACCTGATTTATTTATTTTTCACTTTAACCATATAAGCCCCGCCCCCTGGCGTCCACAGTTTCCGACCAATCAACTTGGCTTGAAGGAATCTAATAGAGGGTCACTCTAGGAACATTTCTACAAAATTATTTGAAAATAGGCCCAACACTTTCGTCGGAGAAGATTTAAGTTTTTACTATAGCCATATAAGGCAAAATAGCCCCACCCCCTGGTGACAATGTTTTTTCACCAATAAACATGGCTTGAAGGAATCTGATAGAGAGTCATCCAAGGAACATTTCTACAAAATTATTTGAAAATCGGCCTGACACTTTAGAGGAGAAGATTTTTTAAGTTTTCACTATAGCCATATAATGCAAAATAGCCTTGCCCACTGGCGGCCATGTTTTTCGACCAATCAACATGGCTTGAAGGAATCTGATAGTGGGTCACTTAAGGAACATTTCTACAAAATTATTGGAAAATCTGCCTAACACATTCTGAGTAGAAGATTTTTTAAGTTTTCACTATAGCCATATAAGGCAAAAAAGCCCCACCCCTCTGGCGGCCATGTTTTTCAACCAATCAACATGGCTTGATGGAATCTGATAGTGGGTCACTGAAGGAACATTTCTACAAAATTATTTGAAAATCGGCCTGACACTTTCGGAGGAGAAAATATTTTAAGTTTTCACTATAGCCATATAAGGCAAAATAGCCCCCGCCCGCCTGGCGGCAATGTTTTTCGACCAATCAACATGGCTTGAGGGAATCTGATAGAGAGTCATCCAGGGAACATTTCTACAACATTATTTGAAGATCTTCCAACCAGTTTGGGAGAAGAAGAATTATGAAGTTTTTTTCATTTCGTTGCCACGGAAACCAGAATTCTGCATGGATCCCAACAATTTGAAGGAATTCTGATAAGGTCATTGAGAGGATGCTTTCTGTGAAGTTTCATCTCAATTGACCCACTGGTTACTGAGGAGAAAATGTTGACGGACGACGGACAAAAGGCGATCACAATAACTCACCTTGAGCAAAGCTCTGGTGAGCTAAAAATGCAGTATAGAAATATCTAACTGCATAGTTTACATAGGTCACGTGATAGGTGGGATGGTTGGGAAGGGTTGTATAAAGTTTAAATGCAAAACATCAAGTAACAACTGAGATATGGCTCCAATGTAGTTGCACTAAAAAATTAACCAGAAGTTTTAAGTATTTTTTTTTAAAAAGGGCCATGACATGCATTATATGCAGGATAGAGTTATCCTACTGTGTTATCATCTGTGTGAAAGTTGGGAAGCATTGTAGCAAGTTCCAATGCAATAGATCAAGTTGTAACTGAGCTATGGTGAAATATATGTACTTGCATGCAAAACCGTCAGTATCAAAAAGAAATACTAAGATGATATCAAACACAAAACGGCTCCTTTTATCTGGACCGACTGCCCGACCGACCGACAGGCTGATGCCACACAAAACGGTAAGTAAATCCGGTTGAAATTGAAGGAGGAGTAGTATGTCGCACCAGATTAGATTTTAAGAAAAAAAATCCTATTTCAAGGTCAGAGGTGAAGGTCACAGGGACATGAAATTTGCGTCTTGCACATCTACTACTCCTGATTAACATTTATAAGGAGGAGTACAACAGATTAGATTTTAACCAAAAAAAAAATCCTATTTCAAGGTCAGAGGTCAAGGTCACAGGGACATGAAATTTGCGTGTTGCACATCTGCTACTCCTGATTAACATTTATGCCAAGTATGAAGTAAATCAGGTTGAAACTGAAGGAGTACAACAGATTAAATTTTAACAAAAAAAATCCTATTTCAAGGTCAGAGGTCAAGGTCACAGGGACATGAAATTTGCGTGTCTTCTACTCCTGATTAACATTTATGCCAAGTATGAAGTAAATCAGGTTGAAACTGAAGGAGGAGTACAACAGATTAGATTTTAACAAAAAAAAATCCTATTTCAAGGTCAGAGGTCAAGGTAAAGGTCACAGGGACATGCAATTTGCGTCTTGCACATCTACTACTCCTGATTAACATTTATGCCAAGTATGAATGCCAAGTATGAAGTCTTGCACATCTACTACTCCTGATTAACATTTATGCCAAGTATGAATGCCAAGTATGAAGTAAATCAGGTTGAAACTGAAGGAGTACAAGAGATTAGATTTTAACAAAAAAAAATCCTATTTCAAGGTCAGAGGTCAAGGTGAAGGTCACAGGGACATGAAATTTGTGTCTTGCACATCTACTACTCTGATTAACAGTTATGCCAAGTATGAAGTAAATCAGGTTGAAACTGAATGAGGAGTACAACATTAGATTTTAACAAAAAAAAATCCTATTTCAAGGTAAGAGGTCAAGGTCACAGGGACATGAAATTTGCGTCCTGCACATCTACTACTCCTGATTAACATTTATGCCAAGTATGAAGTAAATCAGGTTGAAACTGAAGGAGGAGTACAACAGATTAGATTTTAACAAAAAAAAATCCTATTTCAAGGTAAGAGGTCAAGGTCACAGGGACATGAAATTTGCGTCTTGCACATCTACTACTCCTGATTAACACTTATGCCGAGTATCAAGTAAATCAGGTAGAAACTGAAGGAGGAGTACAACGGAACAGATTTTGCGGACAGACCGACCGACCGACAGGCTGATTCCAGTATACCCCCTTCAAACTACGTTTGCGGGGGTATAATTATGAGATATCCTGTTAAATCAAATTCTTCAAAAAGGGCTACAACTTTAGAATATTGTTTCATAGAAATGAAGAAATACACAGGTCTACCAGTTCCTCAAGATAAAATCATTTTATCTATATGTATCTACAAAACCCTTAGGACTTGTTAGCTGGCTATGTAGATCCAAATTAGACAATCTTGTTCTACACTGGTTGCATATATCCTAAGGTTGCTTTTCGTAGAGCACCCTTAATTATAATCACTTACCCTTCCAATCTAGCAATTTCTCTATCTAGGATAAAAGCCAGAGGCCTTGCAAGTTCTCTCTTAATATGGCCCACTTGTTGTCCTGCAACATTCTTCACTTTTATAGCATTGATATCATACTTGTTGTGGGGTTCACGCTCTAAAGCAACCATTTCATTCTTATTCACCTAGAAATGATAAGACAACATTTTATTCTATTTTCTATTCCCATAAAAGAATAATTACTGAACAATATATTTCCTTAAACTTTATTCTTCAAAACATTATTATTTATACATTGTATTCATATTTCCCTAATACAGACATAAATTTGTTAAATTTCTACAGTACACAACTTTTCATCCTTTGTTTCAAAATCACATTTAGCGTTAGAAAACAGATCTAAATCTTGGATGACGAGATCTTATTCCGTTCTGTATTTCCATTGCAAAATATATATCTATAATTTCTCACATGATATTTTTTTATTTTGATATATTTAGGCAATATTATAATTAAGTTTACTGTTCAAAATGTATTTCCATTGCAAAATATATATCTATAATTTCTCACATGATATATTTTTATTTTGATATATTTAGGCTATATTATAATTCAGTTGACTGTTCAAAATATTACAGAATACCTTTTCAAATAAATTTTCAAGATACAGGAATGTGTCCTTTTTAAAAGTCGCCCTCTTAACCATCAACATTGTGTTTTTATACAGGACACAGAAATCTGAAATTTTATGATGGTGTCCAGAACTGAAAATAAATATGTTTACCGTTCCCTTGTAGTACTGGATTCCAACAACATTTCCACGCAGAGTACCATAACAAATTTCATCTTCAAGATCACTTTGTCCAATTCCATCATTGCTTTTCTGAGTTGAAGGAGATATACCTAAAATATTTCAATTCATAGACAAAAATATTTTGAATGGTGTAATTAATTCAATGGAAAGAAGATTTACAAAATTAATCAAAAATTTCTAACAAAACTGTCCAAAAACATAGAATGTTTTTAATACAAACCAGAGATATATAAATACAGAGCTATGCAAAGAACAAATCTCACAGGTATGACGCCATCAGCTAATTAGGGTAGTCTAGAGCAACTTTGATAGCGGATCTATCCCTTTATTGTCTAGAGCAACTTTGATAGCGGATCTATCCCTTTATTCTCAATTCTAATTTCAAGCTGTGATTGAAGTTTGCTCCTCGTTCGGGGTTTTTGTTCATTTTTAACAGTAAAGTTTGTGAGGAAAAAAAAGGATAGTTATTTATTTATTATGCATTATTCAAAAGAGAACCTAACTATGTTTATTAGACATTGTTTTTCCCCCCTTTATTATTGGGTGTATACAAAACTTAGATCTAAGACCTAAGATCTAGTACAAAACTAAGACCCTGTAAATAGTACAAAACTAAGACCCTGTAAATAGTACAAAACTAAGACCTAAGACCTGGTACAAAACTATGACCCTGGTAGATGTTTTCATTTGACTTTTTACTTTTCATAATATCATTGCTCTGGCATGCATGATATAATTTAAACAAGATGTGTTTGTGAAACACTGATGCCCCCCGAATGGCAACATCTAGGTCAAAGGTCAAGGTCGCAAGGTCAAACATTTTGGTACTGACAGAAAGGTCATGTCACAAGGAATACACATGTGAAATATGGTAGCCGTACCTGTTATGATTCAAAAGTAGTGGTCAAGGTTTAAGTTTTTTTTCGACAGATGGGGGCATCTAGGTCAAGGTCGCAAGGTCAAAAATGTTGGTACTGACAGAAAGGTCATGTCACAAGGAATACACATGTGAAATATGGTAGCCGTACCTGTTATGGTTCAAAAGTAGTAGTGAAGGTTAAAGTTTTTTTTCGACAGATGGGGGGCATCTAGGTCAAAGGTCAATGTCGCAAGGTCAAAAATTTTGGGTACTGACAGAAAGGTCATGTCACAAGGGAATACACATGTGAAATATGGTAGCCGTACCTGTTATGGTTCAAAAGTAGTGGTGAAGGTTTAAAGGTTTTTTCGACAGACGGAGACAGACGCACAGGCCAAAAACTAGATGCCCACCGAATCAGTGATTCCGGGGGCATAAAAAGAGTGTTGTGTGTGTGTGTGTGTGGGGCGGGGGGAGGGGGGGGTTGTGGGGGGGGGGGGGGGGGGGGGGGGGTGGGTCTGATACCTAACTTCAGATGGATCAAATTTGTCCTATCTTGAGATAGCTCTACTGAATAATTATCAAAGGATTGTAGGTTTGGTGGGTCACACTAGGCGTCCTTATGACACTTTGGACAAGTATGCTGCCAGTCAGGTGTTTGATATAGAGAAAAAAAACACAAATTTTGTATCTTAACAAATCTTCTGGTATTGAAATTTTACCAGGGTCCTTCCCGAGATTTTTTTTTGAAACAAAGATGCGAAAATGCCGAGTTAGGACGTATTTTGGGCTGCTAAAATTTTGAAATTTGTATCCTTCTCAAGACAATATTTATCTGGTTTGTTTTTAACTTTGATCTGCAAACAAACTGTCTCGACCTCTCTCAAGGCCTCATCATGCAGCAATGGGCACACAGTACATAGATTTCCCTGCGACAATTTTATATTTATTCTTTTTTAGTGGTTTTTTATTTTTATTTGTTGTGGGTTTTTGTGTGTGTGTTTTTTTGTCTTTTTTAATATAATTTGTAAATAAAGGACATGTAGATCTAATGTTGTTTTACAATTGCATGGAAACTGTTCGCAACTTCACATATGATTCAATTCTAATCCATGTCTGGTGCATTGTATTGATTTTACTATTTTGATCTAGATTTTTTCTAGTATTGAATTTGTTGTAAATTATCTGAATGTTTTATATGCATGTGCGTACTGTGCGTAATGGGTGCTACGCCTATGATGTGGTTTACTTTTATTGTGAATACCACTTGAAATGACTTGACTGACAAATCTCTCTTTTCTTCAATTTGAAAAAAATATGATAAACATAAATTCACTGTACAAAGTATTCGGGAAAAAATCGTGTCGGAACATACGTCTACTTTTCGTCTTAGTTTTATCCGTCTATATTTCTAATCTTTAATAGTAATAGGACTATATAACAAATAATTATGACCTTGTTTAGTGGACATTCAATTTCATTTCAAACTTACTGTTTTAGCGGTCAAAAAGTGTCATTAAACATTTTCTTTGGACTTTGTCTTTTTCACCCTACAAACGACGTCATTATTTTTCAATAAAACTGAATGCCTTGATGCAAAAACTGACGAGTCCAGACGGAATTTAAGGACACTGGACTCCCGGTATTGTCCCTCTATTAACAGTTTGACATTATACACAAACACAATACACGATATAGTGTCTACATCTGTGAACCAGTCAATAATGCAGACACGTACTGATTTTCTTTCAACTTGGAGGACATGTTTGGTTATGAAATACTATGTTGATTTTATTTTGCATTGAATTATTTTTTCGAGGCACAGCTTTAGCCACTTTTTATTTTTTATATTTATGAGCCATTTTTTCATTCTATTGCCAATGGCTCAAGAGGTGATCGCCCAGCGCAAGCCCTGATTATGATATGCGAGATTCTAGACGTACTGGCACGGCACTCAAATTCCAGGTTTCGCATCTCTTTAAAAACCTATATTGTCTTAATCATTCTTACTTCGCCATTATCTCAAGATTGTAACATCATTATTCTCAGCCTTATCTCAGGTGACTTTCTACTAGCAGTCAGGTCGAGTTGAAATATTTTCTGTAAGAGTTCATTTATTCCTTATCAAATCTTTGGATGCTTAGACTTAAAAACTTCAGAGTATAATAAATTTCACCAATATTGTCTCATTTTCAGAATTTTGTTTTTGTTTTAAGATTTTTGTGACGATTGTCAAACCAATCGCCACAATATTAACAGAAACAACAAAAACAAAAAAATTACATAATCAGTTTTGAACAGCCTGTTGACTTTTTATTCCTTACTGCAAACCAATTAACCTACATTCGTTAAACTGCAAAATATATAGTTCCATCAGTGATGCAGAGACACGATTAATAATGATCATGTCAGTGCTACTTTGGTACCGAATTGATACTAAGATTTGAGATTTATTGAGATAATATCTACATACAGTTAAATTATGTACATATTAATTATTATATTTCTTCATGTTTGGACAGATAATAAATATCATTGCGCGTTCTGTAACTCTTAAGTTTCTCAAAACACCTCAATGACGCAGTAGAACAGTCTCGAAATTCCAAAAGGTTCTATAAATAGCTCGCAAGAATGATTATTGATTGTTCTTTAATCTCAATATTATAATGCACCAGTCAATAGTAACCACGGCCCTCCCCCCCCAGGTCCGGGGGTATACCGGGGATAGCGGGGGAAATGGGCTTTTTTACCTTCCAGATGGCCCCGCAGTGCCGAGTAAATGCGGTAGTTTTGTTTACACGCCGAAAATATCGGGGGAATGGGCCGTGCCTTTGTGCCGGGAAATATCTGTTCTTTTAACGGGATTTGTCCACGTTTTAGCCAAGGCCTTACCTAGGATGTCCCCGGGGTGCGGATGCTTTTGGCGGGGATTCTACCAGCAGTTTGTTACAGAATTTTACCTGGGATTGGCTTGACCGAAAGTTAAAGTCCCAGCTATTCACCGGACCTCGGGGGACCGTGGTTACAATTGACTGGTGCATAAATGCTTTATTTTGTATTTGCAATATATGAAAGCGTCTAGATGATAAGACTGGTTTACAAAGATTAAAAGGTTTAAAGGACTCGATGTCATGCAGTGTACAAATTAGACACGTCTATATGTTCTAGCGTCAATTAGCAATCAATGCTGAAAGTGTAGCCGGATTGAGTTGGAGATCGAGCATTATCGTATATGCCTATATATATAGAAAATCGCAGGGCCTACACCGAGATACTGCTTGTTACTTTGCAGGATTTCCTACATGATCGCCACTACTGTGCCATCGGCGCTTTTATTTATATAGATCTAGGTCACAGGTACAAATATAAAAATAGCATGTGACTTTATAATGACAAGGTACATTTCCTTTTCGATGGCCAATTTTTCTGATCGCAATAATTGACCTTAAGATATTCGCATGGAATTATTATTTTCGAAGATGTTACAGTCAAAGCAAGTTATGTACCAAGTTGTTTTAGAGTCAATTGAATTATAAGCGAGATATAGCTTTTACTGTAAATCTACTGCTCTGGGAAATCACTGAGGTGACGTGAGGTCCAAGTAAAAATCAGATGATTTTTCCATTTTTAATTTTAATGCACTGCTATCATAGGTCAATTATACTTATTTTACAGCTATAAAACACGGTAAGTAATCTGTATTCGAGAGTTGCACGCTGAAAATCTTTATCTCAAGCTATTTTCTAATTAAGAACTCATTTAACATAAAAATCGGGTACAACTGTAAAAGATATTATAAGAAAAACACATTTGAAGTGCTGTATAAGGCACTTTGTCATAAATTGATACAGCAAAATATTTCATATAATTAAAAACTAATTAGGTCAATTATATTACTTATTTTACAGCTATAAAACACGGTAAGTAATCTGTATTCGAGAGTTGCACGCTGAAAATCTTTATCTCAAGCTATTTTCTAATTAAGAACTCATTTAACATAAAAATCGGGTACAACAGTAAAAGATATTATAAGAAAAACACATTTGAAGTGCTGTATAAGGCACTTTGTCATAAATTGATACAGCAAAATATTTCATATAATTAAAAACTAAATGTCTTGGGCAGTAGTTTGTTTAGTTTATTGGGGTTTAACGACGTTTTCCAACATTATTTCAGTTATATCACGGCGAAAGTTTACTTATTAATGATCCCTGGGTAAATAAACCAGTACTAGGCTAGGCAATGTGCCTTGCCCAAGGGCATTCCACCATGACCGCAACTGGGGATCGAACCCGGGACGTCCAGTTTCAAATCCCCGTTGCTAACCACTCGACCACAGACTAGAATATGATGTTATATGACAGCTGAAGACACAGGTTGTTGTTTACAAACACGAACGTCAATTCAACATATTAAACAAGAGCTGTCGGAGGACAGCGTGCTCAACTTTTTTGTGCTTACCAATAAAACAAATCTTTTTTTGGTGATAGAGAAAACATAATCAAATACTTTATCATATTATTTATAAGCAAAGTACTTTATAAATTGGAAAAAAGTCATAATTCTTACACAAATCTTTACTGAATTATGCACTATATTAACCCTTTCCCTCATATAGACGCTTTCTGACGCCTCTGCAGTAGACGGCTTTTTGAAAACATAGAGACAAAAGAAGATATTGCTCCAAACGAGCAATTTCTCCTTTTGTTACAATGTTTTCCATTTTTAGTCATAGGTTATCCATTCAATTATAGAGATTTTCTATGTTTTGACAAAATATGTTTAAAGTCGTCTGCTGCAGAATTGTTGTATGAGGGAAATGGGTTAACTGTTGGTGGAGGTAATAATTGTAAACAAAAATTTGTAAGTGTTTAATCTATATCTGTAATTGTTTTGAAAAAAATTCATCCGGTATGAATAACTCGAAAAAGGGCCATAATTCTTACAAAATCTTGACAGAGTTTTGAACTCTTGTCTGTTGATGGAGTTAATTTCAAAAATAATACATTATTGATCACATCACCAACAAATATAATCAAACTGTACTGAAATAGCCTGCTGCCATATGGTATTACAATTTTAACATACTGTTTTTACGGTGTAAAATTGGAACATCGACGTTTAAAAGCAAAATCAACAAGTTCTAGAAATACTCATGACCTGTTCTTTATTAATAATTAACTTTAACCTTTTAGGAAATGTTTTACCGTCTCATTTTAAAACAAGAAACTGCTAAAGACGGTAAGGCCGGATTGTCGACAATTCGACCTTGAAAATCGACAAACCAAGGTCGAGGTCAAAGTAACCATAGAAATCAATAGAACTTGTTACTGGTTACCTTCAGGCAAAGTTTCAAGTTTTGTAACCTTTTCCAGTGCTGAGATTTTGCCTTAACCTGAAACTTTAACCAAAATGTTGACGGACAGACAGACAGAGCCAATAGACCGGAATTGCTAGAGCAATCCGGCCAAAAAATAGAGTTTGAAATTCCCAACCGCCTATTTCAGCTGTGACTGCAAGTAATAAAATCTTCAAAGAAGCTAATATTTATGTGTAGGCTGTAGCAATGTATTTAATTACTTTTTAATGAAAATACAATATAAACTTTTGTAAAAAATGTTAGCTAATGAAAAAAAAGAAAAAAAAAAGAAAAAAAATAGTTGTGCTTCTGGATGGATTCGAACCACTACCTTGAAACCCTCAAAAGATTTGTAGTCCTGTGCTTAACAACATAGGCTTATGATTATCAAGTGGAGGTTTTCATTAGGGGTGTACCTTAATAGAATGGGCCAAACAAAATAATATTGTGTTATTCGTTCTCCCTCCCAACACATCGCATATATTGGTCACTAGATATGATGTCTGCTCTTTGGCTTGTAAAGCCTATGTTTCGGCACTAAGTCCTATATAACTTACAGGCATCGTTCAAAAAGGCAGGCACTTACTTGATGGAACAAAAATGTGTGAAAACTTTGGCCTATAAATGAAACCGTCAACTTTGTACGACTGTAATGAAAATGAATTTTTGTTGTAAATTCAGGTGCAGCGGATGAAAGAGAGAAAGAGAGAGAATGTGTAGTGGATTCCGAAAGAATTACAGAAAATATTAGCGTAAACAATGCAGCCCTGGATGGGTCAAATAGTAATAAAACTGCATCTTGTGCTTTTTTTTAAAACAGATCTGGGATCGTATGTAAGAAAGTTGCGAAAAAGAGGAGAAATGTCAGTAGTGTGATAACTGGTAAAGCACTTGAAGATGACACTGTTTAAAACTTAAACAATATATGGCCCAAAGTGTAAAAAAAGCAAAGCCTGCCTCGAAAAAGCAGTTAAAAAAATAATTACAATATCAAAAAAATCACGCAAATTGCAACCCGCCCGAAAAATGAAGTTAGAAAAAGTAAAACAATATTAAAAAAATCCCACAAATCCCAACCCTCCGTGATGTCGCCTCAGCCAGGACCTTCATGAATTACATTGCACTTTTCAGACTCAGAGATGTCAGAAACAATTTTACGCTAATCAGACTGTCAATCACTATGTATAATTTGTTCCCCTTTAAATACGTGTAACAAGGAAAAACACAACAATCCAGTGTAATTTAAATGTTGTATTTAATTTATTTGTAGTAATAAGTACAATAAAACAATAAATTACATGAAAGGATAATACAATTCCATTTTGTCTTTATTTGAGTTCAGTTCTTGCAGCGTCGGAGATTTCGAAACTGGGTGTCCCGGGTTCTATCCCCAGTCGCGGCACTACGGTCATGGTGGAGTGCCCTTGGGCAAGGCACATTTTCTAGCCTAGTACTGGTTTGTTTACCCAGGGATCATGAATAATTAAATTTAATTGCGCGCTAAATGACCTTAGCTGTCGATGCGTCATAAAACAATATACATTCATTGCAGCTATTACGTCATTTAACCAATTTTTGAAATTTTATTCAAAATAGCCTGCAAGAGAAACTAAACTGGACTTAGCTATATTATAAACAGTTGTGTTGCTCGAACAAAAGACAAATGTTAGCATTGATCAACATATGTTTTAATTAGAATACTTCAGATTATATTGTTTAGTTAGGTTGGCGAAAATAGGTAATGCCAGGATACCTTGTTAATATATATTCAAATGCTATTTTTAGATTTCAGACGAGACTGGCACCTGTGATCTAGGTCTAGTTTAACCGAAGTTATTCGACCCTGCCAAAAAAATGTATTCATCGATTTCATGAAATTGTAGTTTTATTTTCACAAGCTAAAAACTCCAATTTACCGAAACCTCTGTTACAAGTCTCATGCCCTACGAAATTTGAGTATTCTGAACAGGCCTGTAAAATAGATGGACGTTACAGCAATGGAATTGAGGCATGGATCATACAGCAGAATAACCCTTTCCCACATTCTAATTTCAACAAATCTTCAGCAGACGACTTTGAAAACCTCCACGAAAAACACAGAAAACCTCTATTTATAAATAAAGCTGAAGGGGTCGTTGTTGTATCAGGTACTACACATAAGTACCCGAGGTACATATATGTATACACAAGTGTACCGGACCTGTATCTTCTCAGCATATATGTACCCTGTGTTCAAACCAACGTACCTGCCCTGCGACAGCATATGAAACCACGCGATAAAGTACGAGAATGTCGTAAACTGAATGTCGTAAACTGCCATAAGTGGGATGCGCCACCTAATGATCATTATTAGTTATATATTTAAACTTATTTAAGATTGTTTAGCGTTGCAGTGATGCAGGCCAGTGAGAAAAGTGTTTAATTTAACGATCGGAGACATGGATCTTACAACTTTGCTTTTTTTTCTTTCAAGATCAACACCCGGTACAAGGACAATGCGGTCCGACAGAAATCCGTTTTCTCCTTTTTCTACTGCTGTCACCTCTTTTCCGAGTTCTCTCCCCTTTTTTACTACATTTGCCAACTTATACACCTCCAGGCTTTCAAGATACATCAACAATTAATCTTGTCCGACATCCATGTGTTGATTAGTTTTACTTCAACAATGCCATTAACAATAGTGATGCGATCGACCCGACGTCACGTGCACCTCAATGGCTCGATGACATATGGCGCGAGTTGGACCGATGTCCTGCTTTTACGACAATACTGTACCATAGGACTGAACGTGACTTCGCATCGGGGTACATTTTGGCAGCAGTACGGTTATGTAGAAACAACATTGATCTGGGACACTTGTGTATACACATATGTACCTCGGGTACTAATCCGAGACTTCTCTGACCCTAATAGCCTTTTTTTTTTTTGCGGCTTACACAGCAAAATGAAATGTCAAAATCGTAAAAAAAGGCTGTGTAAGGGTCAGAGAAGGCTCGGATTACTCGGGTACATATGTGTAGTACCGGATACGACAACGACCCCTTCAGCATAAATAAAGGTATAATAACTGAAAACAGTTAAAAACTTTGTTGCAAAAGGAGAAATTGCTCGTCTTGAGCTATTTCTCTTTTTGTCAAAATGTTTTCAAATGTCATCTGATGTAAATGCGTCAAAATTGGTCTACAGATGGAAAATCACCTTGTGTAAGCTCGAGTTCAGAATCCGAAGCGTAATCCTCCGAGTCCGATTCATTCCACCAGTCTACATAAGAACTTAGCCGTGATAATGATCGGTTTTGGAAAATCGAACTCCATCTGCGACGTCCCATGTTTGCCCTTAAAAGATTGCAGACGTTCGTTAGCTCGTTGATGGATTGAAATCAAAGAGATTCCCGCGTTAATTACCGGTGTGGCTGTATATTTTACACGAAGTAACAATTACATTGGTCTCTCAATAGTTCTAAGAACGTTCAATCTGGTATTATTACAAGCCTAGAACAAAGTTGATTATTTCCCCTAATATCGAATGGATTTTAACAAACTAAACGGAATAAGATTAATACCAGTATATTTAATTAACTGTTTCTTCCTGTCGCTGACTTTTTGTTAAAATAAACTCCCTGACGCTTCTTGTCGCTTAATAGTGAGACCGCAGAAAACAGACACTTCCTTCTTTCAAAGACCAAGACAGATATCTTCTTAGACAGCAAATGGACAGCAACAGCCACTGGTGACAGATTTCTACTGTTTGATGATGGTGACCAGAACAACCGTATGATTGCCTTTGCCACAACCAAGAACATCCACGAGACGGAAGGGTCTACACTTGCCAAGCCTCTTCCACCCGATATATACGATCCATGTACAGATTGCCGGTAAAATGAAGCCGGTTGTCTACTCTTTCTTGCCAGGAAAGAACCAAGCGACGTACAGACGATTCTTCACCCTCCTCCAAGAAAAGATGAACGACAACAGTCTGCGATTCAATCCAAACTTGACTTCGCGGCAGCTGCCTGAGAAGTGCCATACTGCAGACATTCCCTGGTATTTATACAAAGGGGTGTTTCTTCCATTTCATCCAGTACATATTGCAAAGAGTAAAGGCAACTGATCTCCAGAATCCGTACACAGATTTACCCGTCACATAATTACCCTCTAATGGGTCCCCTGATCCGCTTTACCGACCAGCTGGGGATTAAATCGAGTAGATGTTCCGGGATAAACCATCTGAATATTCAATCCCTAACTGTTATAGGCTATCTTTATATCTCACCATGGGCTGGATGGATTGATCACCCGAGTAGAGACAATATCAATATGCACAGTATGTTTAAGTATTCTGATCATTACAATATAGCCCTTCCTTTCCCATATCAAATGAATCTGCATTAATTAATGACATGGCGTGAGTGAAACCAAAATTTGCACCATCCCATAGGAGCCATATTTATTCAAGGATCAAAATAATTGTTAACAGTATGGATCATGTAAGGAACATTTGTGTGAATTAATTTTGAGATGAGGCCAGTATAGTTTAAGAGGAGAAGACTTTAGTGTTTTGCTTTCCCTTCAAGTTTGATGCCATGGTAACCATAATTGCGTTCAATATAATTCTTTGAACAGTTTTAACGGCGGATTTGTTTTCTGTGAATATGGGTGAAATTTACCCAATGGTGTATATGTTGATTAACCCTCTGCAGCAAACAACTCTCAACATATCTTGGAAAAAAATGGTAAATCTCTATAAATGAAAGCAAAATTATTGAGTAAGGATTAATGAGCCATTTCTTCTTTTGCCACAATGTTTTCAGACTAATTTTGAAAGTGGACCACGGTGGTCCTGTTTTGCTCTCCTGAGCCTGGTCATAGTAGTAATACCATTTTTTCGGAATTGGCAGCCTGCCAATTGCTGTTAGCATCAAACAACGCATGAGAAACTGCGCGAGAAAAATAGTTCATCATGGATTCAACAAAACTGCATTTAAAAGGTTAGGATCTCCCCCATAAATATCATTTAATGTTGTTGGAACATCAGTGAAAAACTTAAGGCGTAGTACTCCAATATAAGTTTAAGAAATGCTTTAGAAATTAAGAAATTAGTACGCCGAGAGGTCAAATATGGACGCTTGTTAACATTATTAACATTCGCGAAGAAGAACGGAAAAATGCAGTGGCGGATTAACCGGGGGGGGGGGGGGGGGGGCGTGCGTCGAAAAATTAATGTAAACAAAGAAAAAACGTGGCAAATGTAGTGGCGGGGGCCCATACCCGACTCCCCCCGTCCCCACGAAAGAAATCACGTGAAATATATAGTGGCGGATTAACCGGGGGCCATAGAGGCCCGTACGTCGAAAAATCCAACCTTCCAGCAGCCCCCAGGCCGTCAGCACTGCAGTGCTTTTATTAAATAAGTAGGAAAACTTGTTGTTTAAAGTATTATCTATTTTAGCTCTGCATGATTGACATCTTGTGCATTTGAGCAGTATGGTTTAAACAATTTGTGTATAGGGTCACTTAAGAAAAAATTGTGGGAGCTGATTTTGTCATCTGGTCAGGAGATTCACAGGTAGGAGTATTTTAGACCGTAAACAATTATTATTTCTGCATTTTACTCTTACATGGCTGTACCGTTTCTAGAATTTTTAATAAGAAAATTCACTATTTACTATGACATCATTAAGTATCAGACGACTTGGAAATCATTTCATCAAAAATATGGAAATTTTTACTCCTGACAGATCAATTATTGATAAAAGTGGAAAACATTATCTGCTGCAGAAGCATAAAAAAGCATATGAATGTGGGAAATGTTTAAAGAAGTTGCCATTTCTAGTTCTGACAGTCACTCTGTGCAGAGTAGCAGAATGACTTGAACAATTTGGGTGGTGGGCCACTAAAGTAACATTTGTCTGAAATTACTTTGAAATTTGGCCAGTTATTTTGTCAGTTAAATAGTTGACTATTTTTGCTCTGGTGAGTATTCTGTTCAGCAAAGTGCAACAGTTTGAACAGTTTTGGTTTATGGCCATTGTAAGAACATTTTTGTGGCGATTGGTTGACAATCGCCACAGTGCTACCAAAACAACAACAACGAAAAAAAAATTATATAGTCGTATTTGAACAATCGGTTGGATATTTCTGCAAAGGCAATTTACTCACTTCCGTTAAACCGCCATATATATATATAGTTCCATCAGTGATGCAGGCACACGATTAATAATGATAATGTTAGTGCTACTTTGATACCGGATTGGTACTAATATTTGAGATTTATCGAGAAAATATCTAAATAGAGTTAAACTATTTACATATTATCTTTCTTCATGTTTGGGCAGATAATAAATATCATCGGGCGTCTTGGGTACGCTATGCAGAGTATCATGATACTCCTGTGCCTCGTTTTATTTTTACTGTAGTCAACCGTAACCTTTTGACCTTTAACCTGATTCGGCAGGAGTTGGTTGTACTCTGATTATCTTCGTCATGATTTGGCAGATAATAAATATCATTGCGCGTTCTGCCTTGCAAATAACGACAACTCTGGTGATACTCAAATCTGGAAATTCCAAAAGGTTCTATAAATAGCTCGCGAGACCAAAAACCAGAAAAGCTTGTAAATCTCAATATTATAAACGCTTTATTTTGTACTTGTTTAAATATATGAAAGCGTCTAGATAATAAGACTGGTTTACAAAGGTTTAAAGGACACACGATGGCAGTGTGTACACACGTTATGTATACACGTCTGCACGTTCTAGAGTCAATTAGCAATCAATGCTGACAGTGTAGCCTAATTGAGTTTGAAGATCTAGCATTATAATATATGCCTATATTTTCATAAATTAAACAGTTTGGCAAATAGTGAAATTGTGCTTTTGGAGCATGTTTTGTGTTTGTTTTTGCACTCACATTATTCGAAGCAGTTTAACAACCTCAGAGACATATAAATACACTGTGACAACCCTCAATCATGCAATGTGAAGGGACTAAATTGAACAGACCTGTTTAATATCGGACATAATTGAAACAAACACCAAACTAATGGATACTGTTTTCTCTCCTTTCTTTAGTCATTTCTAAAGTGTAAAATATATTTTATCTTAATATGGCCTAACGACCTGGTGATAAACATGTGATTACCCAAACAATTTAGATTACAAATAGTCATTCTAATGAGCTAAAACGGTAGTCTATCGAATACCAACTAGATTTTTCATAACTTTGGAATGACCTAATTTTGAACACATCATGACCAATTTCAGAACGTAACTAAATAATCACCAAGACAACATTCTGGCAAACTAACATTATTCTACTGTCAAAAGATGCAGGGTTGATACATTCTCAAATATACCCGCACCAGAGTCATCGCAAGCCCTACACCGATATACTGCTTGTTACTTTGCAGGATTTTCCATACGATCGCCACTACAGTGCCATTGGCGCTTTGATTGTGAATTTGGGCCACTGGTTTAGGATGCGATGTTGTTTAAAGGCCTTTATTTTTATTTCTAACTCTGGTGGCCATTTTAAGCTGCAAAACAGAAAGGGTTTGAACAATTTTGGTAGAGGGCCACTAAAGGAACTGTTTATGAAAATATTTTTGAAATTGGGTCAGAAGTTTAATGTTTGTTTTATTTTTAGCTGTATTGGCCGTCTTCGTATCACAGAGTGGAACAGTTTGATAAACTTTAAAAGAATTAAATTATTGTGAAATTGAACAAGTTGTTTCAGAGAAAATTTGAACAAATGAGGCGGATAGCGATCACAATAGTCAACTGTTGGCACTATTTGTTTATAGAAAAACAACATGTCTGGGATCTCTTTATTTCAGGGATAGTATAGTATATCACGGCCGTTTATGTGTTATCTCTCTATTTGTGTACAAGTTGGAACTAGACACAAATTTGCCCCTTGCATAATAATAGAAAGCACACAAAGCTGCAGTTACTAGATCCAACTAAACTTTCAGGAATGGAATACAGTAACCAATTTCCTGATACAGATGACGTTTGTTGTATATGAAACCGGCCTCCTTTTTATGCCCCCGGAATCATAGATTCGGTGGGCATATAGTTTTTGGCCTGTCTGCACGTCTGTCTGCACAAAAAAACCTTTAACCTTGACCACTACTTTTGAACCATAACAGGTACGGCTACCATATTTCACATATGTATTCCTTGTGACATGACCTTTCTGTCAGTACCAACATTTTTGACCTTGCGACCTTGACCTAGATGTTGCCATTCTCGAAAAAAACTTTAACCTTGGCCATTACTTTTGAACCATAACAGGTACGGCTACCATATTTCACATGTGTATTCCTTGTGACATTACCTTTCTGTCAGTACCAACATTTTTGACCTTGCGACCTTGACCTAGATGTTGCCATTCTCGAAAAAAACTTTAACCTTGGCCATTACTTTTGAACCTTAACAGGTACAGCTACCATATTTCACATGTGTATTTCTTGTGACATTACCTTTCTGTCAGTACCAACATTTTTGACCTTGCGACCTTGACCTAGATGTTGCCATTCTCGAAAAAAACTTTAACCTTGGCCATTACTTTTGAACCATAACAGGTATGGCTACCATATTTCACATGTGTATTCCTTGTGACATGACCTTTCTGTCAGTACCAACATTTTTGACCTTGCGACCTTGACCTAGATGTTGCCATTCTCGAAAAAAACTTTAACCTTGGCCATTACTTTTGAACCATAACAGGTATGGCTACCATATTTCACATGTGTATTCCTTGTGACATGACCTTTCTGTCAGTACCAACATGTTTGACCTTGACCTTTGACCTAGATGTTGCCATTCTCGAAAAAAACTTTAACCTTGGCCATTACTTTTGAACCATAACAGGTACGGCTACCATATTTCACATGTGTATTCCTTGTGACATGACCTTTCTGTCAGTACCAAAATGTTTGACCTTTGATCTAGATGTTGCCATTCTCGAAACAAACTTTAACCTTGGCCATTTCTTTTGAACCATAACAGGTACAGCTACCATATTTCACATGTGTATTCCTTGTGACATGACCTTTTTGTCAGCACCAACAATTTTCACCTTGCGACCTTGACCTTTGACCTAGATGTTGCCATTCTCGAAAAAAACTTTAACCTTGACCACTTCTTTTGAACCATAACAGGTACGGCTACCATATTTCACATGTGTATACCTTGTGACATGACCTTTCTGTCAATACCAAAATTGTACACCTTTCGACCTTGACCTTTGACCTAGATGTTGCCATTCTAGATTTTTTTTTTAACTTTGACCACTACTTATAACAGGTACGGCTACCATATTTCACATGTGTATTCCTTGTGACATGACCTTTTTGTCAGTATACAACATTTTTTACCTGGCGACCTTGACCTTTGACCTAGATGTTGCCATTCGGGGGCATCAGTGTTTCACAAACACATCTTGTTTAACAACATATTAACTACTTATCCCACAATGTTTGTAACTCTGTATGAAATAATTTTTTCTAGTTTTGCAGATGCTATGGCAATATATTCAAACTTTTACAACAAAGAGAACTATTCAAGTCATTACACCATGTAAACAGTTAATCATGAAAAAACAATTTCTCATATTCCCTCAGCATTTTCAAACTGTCTAAAAGTGTTTTTTTTAGCTCACCTGTCGAGTAGTGACAAGGTTAGCTTTTGTGATCGCCCTTCGTCTGTCGTTCGTCGTCCGTCCACAATTTCTTGTAAACAAGATAAAGTCTTCATTTATTATCTGATGTTTACCAAACTTATACAGTAGCTAGATCTCCATGAGAGCTCGATTCTTTCTGAAAACCAGCGAGATCCGTTCCTGCATGATGGGATTATGGCCCTTTAAAATAGGCAAAATTGCTATAATTGATCTTGTAAACAAGATAAGTCATCATTTATCATCCGATGTAGACCAAACTTATACAGTAGCTAGATATCCATGAGCTCGATTCCTTTTGAAAACCAGCCAGATCCATCCATGCATGACTGAATTATGGCCCTTTAAATTGGCAAAATTTCTATAATTGACCATGTGAACAAGATAAAGTCATCATTTAGTATCCGATGTTTACCCAACTTAAACAGTAGCTAGATATACATGAGAGCAAGCTCGGCTCCTTTGAAAACCAGCCAGATCCGTCCATGCATAACTGAATGATGGCCCTTTAAAATTGGCAAATTGTTATAATTGACTTTGTGAACACGATAAAAACTACATTTATTTGTCACATGTCCTTTACATTGGCAATATTGACACATTGTTGGACGATGCAGATATTGAAAACAGAATTCGCTACCTCTCAGTATTTTCATCCTATCAGATTCCTTCAAGCCATGTTGATTGGTCGAAAAACATGGCCGCCAGGGGGCGAGGCTATTTTTCCTGATATGGCTTGAGTGAAAACTTAAAAAAAAATCTTCTCCTCCGAAAGTGTTTGGCAAATTGTTTGTAGAAAGCTTCCTAGGGTGACCCTCTATCAGATTCCTTCAAGCCATGATGATTGGTCGAAAACTATGGCCGCCAGTGGCGGGGCTTATATGGCTAAAGTGAAAAATAAAATCAGGTGAGCGATCCAGAGCCATCATGGCCCTCTTGTTTTTATTAATTTATCCATTCTTTCCTCCCCTTTTTCCAATTTTGAGGAGATATAATGACACAAGAATAGTTTACCCTTTCCCCCATACAGACGCTTTCTGATGCCTCTGCAGCAGACAACTTTTGAAATCACCGTGACAAAAGGTGAAATTACTCAAAACAAGCAATTTCACCTTTTGCCACAATGTATTCAACATTTTTCAGTAATTCAACTCACATTTACAGAGATTTTCCATTAATTTGTCTAGAATCTAAGATGTTTCCAAAGTTGTCTGCTGCAGAATTGTCAAATGTGGGAAAGGGTTAACTCTTTCTAACATACAGACATTATTTAATATCTATCTCTGATGCAAAAAACTTCAGAACAATTTGTGTTTGTTTCGTGTTTAACGCCGCTCATAACAACTTCTCAGCTGTATAATAAAACATTTCCTTGGTACTACAGGTCCATTTATCCTGACACCAGCGAGTCAGTCTTAATGCTAACCCTACAATCCTGGGCGCCAAGGAGCGAAAACCTTCACTACCATTTTTTAAACTCTTTGGCATAAACACAGACTGCAAATAAGTCAGTAAGTAAAAGCGAGGCAGACAGATATACAGACATACAACAGAAAAGTGATCTCTGCGTCATTATGCCAACCCAAGCAAAACAAAACTATGGTAAAAGGAGAAATTACAAATTATGAATACTTCTTCCTTTGGTTTAAACAAAGCTCTAATAACACATTAGGTTATTAGGTATTTGGTTTAAACTAGGGGTGGCAACGAATACCTAAATTAGTATTCAAATATTCGACCCATTTGTGCATGCTTCGCCAACAAAGAGTTTATAAATGCGTTATTTGCTGTAAAGTTATCTTATTAATATTGTCTTATTTTGTTCAAATCCCAGTACTCGCATTTAGATTTCCGCTCAACCCGTGAATTAGAAAGAAAAGAATGTTAGTGAAAAATACGCCAGCAAAGTGTTCAGATTTTAATTAATTGATCACTTTCTTAATGTATTTTTTTTACGAGATATGCAGTTCTGATAACCATGTTTACAGCTGAAATACTGTTTAAAATTACATGAATTGTTCCCAATTCTCAAATATTTTCAAAACATGACAAATCAACATGGACCGTCGTGTCGTTATTAGAGTAGAAATGTGACACTGTCCATTTAGGATAATTGAACCTTTCTCTTGCTGTGTTATAACTTAAATATTGTTGAAATGGGTACGTAATATTCCCAGTACCGGATTGCTAATCAACAGATACAAAATAGGATAATTGCACGGCCAAAAACAATGGATAAACAAGAGGGCCATGATGGCCCTGGATCGCTCACCTGATCTATAGGATTCATAATATGAAGCATGTAGATTTTATAATTTTACAATTGAGCCAGCACTTTTGGACAAGAAGATTTTTTAAGATTTGGCAATTTTCCCCTTTTCTGATGCCGCAGCAACCAAAGTTCTACTTGAAATTAAATTCTTTGAACAATTTTGAAAGGGGACCACCTAAGGACCATCCTGTGAAGTAATTTTGAAATCTGGCTAGTACTTTTTGACAAGAAGATTTTTAAAGTTTTAGCAATGTACATATAAGGAAAACAAGCCCCGCCCCGTTGCGGCCATGTTTTTCAACGGATCGGAAATAATTAAACAATCTTCATAGAGGGTGCCCTTAGTAACATAAATTTTGTGCAAAATAATTTTTAAATCGGGCCAGCACTTTTGGACAAGAAGTTTTTTTAAGATTTGGCAATTTTCCCGTTTTCTAATACCGCAGCAACCAAAGTTCTACTTGGAATTAAATTCTTTGAACAACATTGAAAGGGGACCACCTTAGGACCATTTCTGTGAAGTTATTTTGAAATCTGGACAGTACTTTTGGACAAGAAGATTTTTAAAGTTTTAACAATGCACATATAAGGAAAACAAGCCCCACTCCCTTGCGGCTATGTTTTTCAACGGATCGGAAATATTTGAACAAGCTTGGTAGGGGGGGTGCCCCAAGGAACATTTGTGCAAAATAATTTTTAAATCGGGCCAACACTTATGAACAAGAAGATTTTTTAAGATTTGGCAATTTTCCCCTTTTCTGATGCTGCAGCAACCAAAGTTCTACTTGGAATGAAATTCTTTGAACAACTTTGAAAGGGGACCACCTAAGGACCATTTCTGTGAAATTATTTTGAAATCTGGCCAGTACTTTTGAACAAGAAGATTTTTTAAAGTTTTAACAATGCACATATAAGGAAAACAAGCCCCGCCCCCTTGTGGCCATGTTTTTCAACAGATCGGAAATATTTGAACAATCTTGGTAGAGGGTGTCCTAAGGAACATTTGTGCAAAATAATTTTCAAATCGGGCCAGCACATTTGGACAAGAAGATTTTTTAAGATTTGGCAATTTTCCCCTTTTCTGATGCCGCAACAAGTTTTACTTGGAACTTAATTCTTTGAACAACTTTGAAAAGGGACCACCTAAGGACCATTCCTGTGTAGTTATTTTGAAATCTGTCCATTGGTTTAGTAGAAGAAGTCATTTGTAGGAAATTGTTAACAGACGGACGGACGGACAGACGACGACGACGAACATTCAGTGATCACAAAAGCTCACCTTGCACTTCGTGCATAGGTGAGCTAATAAAACGTAACTTAATGTTATACAAGTTTAAGTTACGGCCTTTTGGAACAAAACCATCATTACTGTATTGATCACTTTAATAGCCTAACGCAAGGATTATCAGTTTGATAAGTTATTTACAGCATTGACACCTTATACAATACGCGAAAAAGGGACCATCCGTATCCCTTTACTTGCAGTTTACAAAAAAGCTTGGGTAAAAATTTGATATATGTAAATGTATATATATATTTTTAGAAAACTGCTGATTTTCATCGAATATTCGAATCATGATATAGTATTCGAATATTCGACAATACATTAGAATATTCGTTATCATCCCTAGTTTTAAGCAGGGTCTTTCAAATAGTACTATTTGAAAGACCCTGTTTTAAGTAATCATATTCATGATATGACATTACTTTTCCAGATATTTTAAAGGCAGACAACCCTAAAAAATATCAGGTTAACTGTTTACCTTTTAAAATCCTGAGACATGAATTCTAGGCATACAATAACAAGATAAAGACTACCTGTATTCATAATATTTATTACATTCTGTTTGAAATGTCCAATACCTATTGTGATGAAAGAGCTTGATTACAATTTTAGATATCTGACTACATGATACTTCTTCAGCATGGTTCTACTCACAAAAAAACACCAATAGAGCCATGATGGACCTGAATCCTAAACTGAAAATTAACCTTGTGACCTAATTTTTGACAACCAAACTTCCAAATTGACCAAAGGTTTTACAGAGACAAATATTTCAACAACCTTACACGGTCAGATAAAATATGTCTAGAGAGTTGACAAGGTTTGTCTAAGGTTTAAACATTGTTTCTGACATAAAATGATCCTTTTGCAAAATTTGACCAAAAGTTGACATATGGTCTGACAACATTCCATGTAGAGAAGATGAAAAGTATGACCACAAGAGTATTCATGATTTCCTAAAGATCTAGAATTTGACCACACATGACCCATTTGAATTTAACAGATTGTTTATAGATAGATATATTTTGATATCTTGAACAACATGTTTAACACTTAACAATAACAACAATAAAACCAAACAATATGCATGCCCAAAGAGTCATGTCAGTTATAGAGATATTAAAGATGACAAAATAAGGGAAAACTATCCCTTTTTTCCAATTGTAATACTTGATGGAGATGTACGTTCTGATGAACTTTCATAAAGATGGGATTAAAAATATGGCCTCCATAGTATTCACAAGGTTTTCAAAAAGTTTACTTAGTGTTTTATCCCAATTTCAAACTTCGCCGAGATTTAATTGAGTTTAATATTTTAATGAACTTTCATGATGATTGGATCCAAATTGTGGCTTACAGAGTGTTCACAGCATCATCATGCTGCTGCATGTTTATCAAAACTGACCTGATGATCACGTTTTTGACATCACATGACCCAATAACAAACTTGTGTGATGGAGATGACTGATCAAATTAATTTTCATAAGGCATGGATGAAACATGTGGCTTGTATTTTTTCCCCTTGAAAAATTTACCTAGTAACCGAGAATTAATAAAGATGAATGTTCTGATAAACCATCATGAAGATTGAATGAAAACTGAGGCCTGCAGTGTTTTCATGAGATATTTCTAAATTCTAACATAAAAGTTTTTGACCCCACATGACCTTATTTCAAACATCAGGAATATTTGGTGGTGAACTGTTATGATGAATGAAGACTGGATGAAAAATGTTGCTTTTATAGAGTTGTTCACAAGGAAATTCTTGAAGATGCACGTCACACACAGGGTGATCACAAAAACTCACATTTAGCACTGAATGCGCAGGCGAGCTAAAGCAGGAAAAGACTAAATACACACTAAACAATCTAATTTTCCTAGCATGTTATGTGTTCTTTGCATTAAAATTCTACATGATTTTATTTAGATTTTCATTCCAATTCATTTGATTAGCTCATCTTATTATTGGTTAAGTTTTCTGACAGTATTATAGATGAGTTCATTGAGAAAGTGTCAATAGATCTTTCAGTTTTAACTCTTTTTTGACAAGACATTTAAGATATTTGTTTCAGAAAATATTCAAAACTTAATTCATCAAGTGAGCTTTAGTTTCAAAATTTTCAGGATTTTTGAAGCCACAAGTGAAAATATCAAAGTTAAAGCTCACAAAATGAAATACATGTAATTGTAACCTAGGAAGCTAAGAAGTTGCATTGCATTAATTTGCAAAGGGATTTCAAAGCTGTTGAATTGAATTATTAACAGACAACAACATGCACTGTAGAAATAGGTTGATTATAAAGTAATGAATAAGCCTGCTTCAAAAAGAGGCACAATGAATAATAAAATTATTCACAGCTTTAAAACCGTAGCATTAAAATAGAAGAGAAAACAATGTAGAATTCAAAGCGCAATTGAGTAAGTTGAAAGGGAAATAGTTCATGCAAAATGCAGTTTTAAAAACATCCTATCAAGTTTTGAATTGATTGAGTTCTGTAAGATTTTGTTAACTCTTTCCCACAAGCAACACCAGATGACTTAGAAAAAAATCTAGTAAAAGATATGGAAACAGTTTTTAAATGAAACAATGATTATTGAATAAAGTTGAAAACAATGTGGCAAAAACTCGTCTCTTGCAGAGGCGTCATGAAAGCATCGGTATGTGAGAAAGGGTAAATATGAGAAAAAGATAATAAATTGTTGGTCTTCACAGGTAACTGCTCCTTATTTAACCCTTTCCCTCATAGCAGCAGACAACTTTGAACATATTTTGTCAAAAAGTAGAAAATCTCTATAATTGAATGGATAACCTATGACTAAAAGCAGAAAACATTGTGGCAAAAGGAGAAATTGCACGTTTTGTGCAATTTCTTCTTTTGTCACTATGTTTTCAAAAAGCCGTCTGCTGCAGAGGCATCAGAAAGCGTCTATATGAGGGAAAGGGTTAATGATATCAATAACACAGTCAACAGAAAAGGAGATTCAATGTAACCGTTACCCAAAAAACTTGATGACAGCTTTTAACCCCTTCCCTCATATAGACGCTTTCTGACGCCTCTGCAGCGGACGATGTTTGAAAACATTGTGACAAAAGTAGAAATTGCTCAAAACGATTTTTGTCAGTAAGTAAACCTTCATATAGACAGTTTTCGTGATTTCGATAAGATGTGTTCAAAGTCGTCTGCTGCAGATTTGTTGTATTTGGGAAAGGGTTAATATATGAGTGGTGCTCCAGCAATACCAACCTTAACCCTTACCCACATATAGATGCTTTCTGATGTCTCTGTAGAAGATGACTTTTGAAAACATTGTGACAAAAAAAATTGCTAATAATGAGCAATTTCTCCTTTTTCCACATTGTTTTCAACTCTATTCTATAATAAAACTATTAATTATAGATATATTACCTATTGTTGACAATATGTTTTCAAAGTCGTCTGCTGCAAATTGTTGTATATGGGATAGGGTTAACATAATTATTGCACATGTGGACAAATATTTGCCTGAGCATTCATGATAAGGATTCAAGTAGATCTTGCTTTACAGAAGTTTCTTGAAACCTTCATAACGTATAGACAAACAGTGCAGAGCCAGATCAGATTGCAAAGATGCGCTGGCTGATATGGGTATATACTGGTCCAAAATGTGTTAAAAGTTGGGTTTTTGCAGTACATGGCTCATATATAACTATAACTTTCATTTCTTGGCTAGAAATGACTTTCCAGTGTTCAGCTGGTACTCTGTAGCTGACAGGGCAGTGTACGTGACCAACAAGTTGGCAGTGAAACTCAGATCTCTCAATATCATCATGCACTTGATCACCTATATGGACATCCATTTAGCCAGTGACCCCTTGATCCTGAAATAAAAATGTTTATGTACAAATAAACTATCTATACTCAAAATAACATAATATTTTTAGAAACATCTGATTAGAAAACATAAAACAAAAGTGTAGTAAATCTGGATATTAGAAAACCAGGTATGATACAGAATTTAATACATGATTTATATTAGGGATGTCAACGGTTACCGATACTAATAACCGGTTAATTGTATAATCTTCTAACAGGTTAATCGGTTAACCTAATATATTCATAGATAATCAATATTTACTTGCTACTGGGGTTTTGTTATTTCCCTTTTTATTATTGTTGTTATTGTTTTAACTCGCATTTCCCGGTCATGTGACCATTATTCGATTTATAATATGTTGAATGAAAGATGTGTTTAGCTGCAATTCTTTAAATACCAACTCAGGGGAAAATTGTTAAAAACTTTGAACCACTCTTTAAATCTTCTAATCTTGTTGGTAAATAATTTACAAATACAACAATTCATATCTATAACATTCATTCCAATTATCTGTTTTATCAAAACAAATGTCGAATATAAATTATAATCAATAAGTCATTATCATATCATTTCTGCCTTCTATAAGACACGAAAGTTCTTTTAAAAGAAACAAACTGTTCTTTAATAAATCGTTAGGTCATCCAGAACTATTAGATTAACACTACACAAACAGTCATGAATAAAATCTATTGCGGCTGTGTTCACAGTAAACACTCCTGATCAAGGTGTGAATAATAAATCTCTGGTCAGTTACGTGTTACAAATTCAAAAGAACAAAAGGTGAAACACAACTGTGTACCGGTATATAATTTATCTATTTTTCCAAGTACTGGGTTAATTGAATTACTAACCGATTAATCGAAAAACATACTGTTAACCGATTAACATCCCTAATTTATATATAGTAATACTCCACGTATTGTCTTTTTTAATACAATATTTGCAAACGAGAGCATGTTTACCTGAGATTTTGTATCCACAAGTTTGCAATTTTTTTTATCTATATGAAAAATGTAAATTGACACATCTACAAAAGGGAATAATAACAAGAGTGTTTCAAGTAACACATGTGTTGCCAATAAAGCACTTCATGAAATTCTGACACATAGACGGGCAGACAGAAGACCAAAGTGGAGACTTTTTGTAACAATTATCAATATACTAAAATTATTTTGGCAATTCAATAATAAACAAGAGGGCTAAGATGGCCCTAAATCGATCACCTGAGTTACAGTATAGTAGCAAATGCTACGGCTAATAAAATTTAAAATTTGATCAAGAGTGGGAATGAACTGCAAATGAAAGGACTTATCAGTAAAGGACATTTGTAATAATGCATTAAATCTTTAAACAATTTCAAAAAGAAGCACTATAGGAACATTTCTTTGACTTTTGGTTGATATTGGTACATTGGTTGAAGCGGAGATGTTGTTTGAACCTAAAAATTCCTTTTACCCCTTTTCTGATGCCACCTGGAAACTATCTATTTTAACTAATCAATATGGCTTGAACAAATTATGTACAGTGTCCCTCAAGGAACATATCTGCTAAACTATCTTGAAATCAGACAAGAACTTATATTACAAGAAGGCCAAGATGGCCCTTAATCGATCACCTGAGTGATGGTATAGTAGCAAATGTGTATTTGCCAATATCAGGGATAATTTGATAAAGCCTGGGAATGGAATCTGCAGGGAATGGACAGTGAATTAAACAGCTTATCAGAGTAAGACATTTGTAATAAGGCATTAATTAGGCACAATTTGAATGAGGACCATTTAAGAGGCAATATCATTAAAAGCAAAACATTCATTTTACCGCTTTTGTGATCCACCTAGTTGCCATGTTTTTTAACCAATAAAGAATATTCCTGTGAAGTTTGGTTGAAATTGGTCCTGTGGTTAAGGAGGAGACGATGTTTAAAGCTTAAAGTTAATGACAGACAGAGAGGGATTAGAATAGATCACCTTGGGCTCAGGTGATCTAACAAGAGGCAGAAGGGGGCCAGTATCGCTCAACTGCCATTTGGCAAAAATTAAATCTCCAAACAGCCCCACACCCTGGTGGCCATGTTTTTTGACCAATCAACATGGTTTGAAGGAATATGATAGAGGGTCACCCTAGGAACATTTCTACAAACTTATTTAAACAAGAGGCCTAAGAGGGCCAGTATCGCTCAATGGCCATTAGGCAAAAATTAAATATCCAAACAGCCCCGCCCGCCCCTTGATGGCCATGTTTTTTGACCAATCAACATGGCTTGAAGGAATCCGATAGAGGGTTCCCAAGGAACATTTCTACAAAATTATTTGAAAATCGCCCCAACACTTTTGGAGGATTGCTTTAAGTTTTCACTATAGCCATATGAGGCAAAATAGCCCTGCCTGCTGGCAGCCATAGTTTTCACCCAATTAACATGGCTTGAAGGAATCTGATAGAGGGTTGGTTTCCCAAGGAACATTTCTACAAAATTATTTAAAATTGGCCAAAACTTTTCTATTCTTGTATAACACAAATCTATTTAAATTATTGGGGTATAAAATTAATTATACCATTCTTTATTATAAACAATGTATGCAGTGTTTTCTCAAGAGCACATTTTTGATGCAATTAAATTGACATTGACACAGAGAAATAACTAATCTGTGTTTGTTATGACGCACTAAAACAAGAGGCCCAAGAGGGTCAGTATCGCTCCATGGCCATTAGGCAAAAATTAAATCTCCAAACAGCCCCGCCTCCTGATGGCCATGTTTTTTGAACCCAAGGAACATTTCTACAAAATTATTTGAAAATCTGCCAGACACTTTCGGAGAAGAAGATTTTTTAAGTTTTCACTATAGCCATATAAGGCAACATAGCCCCGGCCCCTGGCGACCATGTTTTTGCGACCAATCAACTTGGCTTTGAAGAAATCTGATAAAGAGTCACCCAAGGAACATTTCTACAAAATTATTTGAAAATTGGCCCAACACTTGTTGAGGAGAAGATTTTTTAAGTTTTCACTATAGCCATATAAGGCAAAAAAGCCCTGCCCCCTGGCGGTCATGTTTTTGACCAATCAACATGACTTGAAGGAATCCGATAGAGGGTCACCCAGAATTCTGCATGGATCCCAAAAATTTGAAGGAATTCTGGTGAGGACATTAAGAGGATGCTTTCTGAAAAGTTTCATCACAATTGACCCACTGGTTACAGAGGAGAAGATGTTGACGCATGATGGACAAAAGGCGATCACAATGACTCACCTTGCGAGCAAAAAAAAAAAGTAACAACGACAGACAGTGAGAGATCAGAATAGATCACCTCGAACCTTCTGCTCAGGGTATCTTAAAACAAGAGCACCGCGTACGGCACAGACGCTCGACTGATAGAAAACAGAAGAAAAGCTAAGCTGAACAAAAACCTTAACCGGACGACCACGCCAGGGTCATGACAATAGCTCTCGTTTTTTCAAAAGTCGAGCTAAAAAGAAAAGAAAAAGATTGCCTATGTAACAAGCTCATCCCATCTTTCAGAGACAAAAAGCCTGCATCCTTAAAACAATTTTGTCTACATAATCAACTAGAGTGCCAAACTGTATAAACAAGAGGGCCATGATGGCCCTGGAATTGCTCACCTTAAGAATTTTGTACTATGTGCATATACGGCAAAACAGGTTTAAAGGAAGCTTATAGAGGGTCAGCCAAAATGATTTGAAAATCGATCTAACACATTCGGTGGAGAAGGTTTTTTAAGTTCGAACTATAGCCATATAAGGCAAAAAAGCCCCAACCCCTGTCGGCCATGTTTTTTTGAAAAGGAATCTGATAGAGGGTCATGAAGGAACATTTCTACAAAATTATTTGAAAATCGGCCAACGAGTTTGAGAGAAGAAGAATTTTAAAGTGTTTTTCGTTTGATTGCCATGGAAAACAGAATTCTGCATGGATCCCAACAATTTTAAGTAATTCTGGTGAGGTCATTAAGAGGATGCTTTCTGTGAAGTTTCATCCCAATTGACCCACTGGTTACAGATGAGAAGATGTTGATGCTTGCCGCCAGACAAAAGGTGATCACAATAACTCACCTTGAGTACCTCGTGCTCAGGTGAGCTAAAATTACACCTGTCAGGGATCTGGCCAGTCTTTTATCGCGATCGACCTTTTATTCCAATAAACATTCACAGCAAAATTGGATAAGAACTGTTGGAAGTTATAGAGCGTGAGAGGCCTATTTGGCAAAATTTTAGATAATTCAAGGACCATAATCCAAAAGTGCCTTTCACAATTATGATGGTTATCAAACTTTGCCCAAACAGTATACCAATAACCATGTTTACCGACTTGGTAAAGATCTGATGAAAACTGTTTGATTTATATAGCAGACCAGGCTAATGTGGCACTTTTTATACTTCAAGTACCATAATCCAAAAGTGGTTGATTTGGCTGATTATCAAGCTGGCCTTGACATTATGCTCACACACATGTTGAACAAGTTTGGTGAAGATCGGATAAAAAGTGTTCGAATGAATGAGCGGACAACATGAGGATGTCGGTCCGCGCAGATGTTCCCATAATAAAGGTGTATAACAAGACATGGAAATTCTATGAAACCAGGTTTTCTATAATGGAAGGTGTTTGATTAAGAATTAACAGATCTGTCAAATCTTTCTGTTAATAGTTGATCAAAGCTAGTAATTCAAGTAACAGGGAATATTTCTATTGATGAATAATCATAATTACTTTGTCAATTAAATATATCACAATTTTATCTAACAAATATCAGTTCAATACAGTCAATCGTGTGTTGATGGCCTCATTTATTAAGAACATATAATAGATAACAGATATTAAGCAACCTTTTGTTGTAAGCAGCCACATTTTAGGATCCCTAATGCCAGGTTGATAATCAGTGATCTGCCTTAACCCTTTACTTGATAGTAACACGTTTATGCCTTTGCAAACAGACTAGATCCAGGGACCGAGGTTATGAAACTTACTCAATTTGAGCATGTAATAGAAATATTGTTGTTGAAGTTAGATGCTTGAGTTACAAGTTGATGAAATATGCTCATTGCAAAATAGGGTGAAATTACAAACCAACGATGAGAATAAAATCCATGTTTGGAGTTTGTCGCCATGGTTACGAAGCATTTTTAGTTTGAGCATGATGCTAAAGTTGAGCATGATGTTCAAACTAAAAAAGCTCTGTTAGCTTGAGGACAAAGTTTGGAAACAAAAAAAAAATCTACTTTTAGTTTGTAACTGAAATCTACTTTGCAACGAGCCAATTTCCTAGCCTTGTAATCTAAGTGTGTAACTACAATAGTAATAATTATGTTAACATGCTCAAATTGAGTAAGTTTCATGACCTCGGACCCAGATCAGACATTGTGCATATGACACAGCAACTTGATATGGTGTATATCTGTTCCAAGCTATTTGAAAATATCTCTATGGATGAAAAAGTTATTGTCCGGACAAGAAAAGTTCAACTGATGTTTATTTGTTGTCACTGTGACCTTGACCTTGAAGCTACAGACAAAAGTTTTGCATGCGACACATCATATTGATATAGTTCATATTTGTGCCAAGACACAGTTATGGTCCGGACAAGAAAAGTCCAATTAAAGTCTATTTCTTATCACTGTGACCTTGACCTTGAATCTACATATTTTTGCATTTGGTACATCGTCTTGATATGGTGCATGTTTGTGCCAAGTTATTTGAAAATATCTCTATGCATGGCAAAGTTATGGTTCGGACAAGGAAAGTTGACGCCCGCCGACTTCGCCAAACTAATAACCAGATTTTTCCTTTGGAAAACCTGGTTAAAAATGTAACAGTAATAGAAAACAAGAGGTCCATGATGGGCTTCATCGCTTACCTAATTGAATAGAACTTCAATAGTTTTCAAAGTCTTTACTCTATACATATAAGCAAAATTATTTCCATTTTTATCCTCCGAGGAATATTTGTGCCAAAATAATTTTAAAAACTGGACAGTAATTTCTCAAAAGAAGATTTTAAAGTTTTGTTTTAATTTTACAAAAATAATAATGTCCTTACCACAATTATAGCATCTACCATACCCTCCAAAGTAGGAACGTAAATCCCCAGATATGTCACTGTCACTATCATTCTCACTATTTTCACTATTATTTTCATCAGAAAGAGATGCAACACTATCATTATCTCCATCTACTTCATCTTCATCATTGTCTGAGATCAATATTGGGAGCGGAGGATTAGGGGCTACAGCTGGGGGGACTGCATTAGTAGTCTGTCTTCTCCCTCTCGCTCTTCCTCTTCCACCTCTCCCCCGACCACGCCCTCTGGTAGCTGGGGCAGGAAGGGGTGCAGGTTTATTGGCTTCTTCATAAGCTGCTTCTTCCTCTGTAAACATAAATGAGCAGCATGTAGTGATGTTGGGATTTGTTGTGCGCGGTGAAGATTCAATGCGTTTCCCACTTTATGCCTACATTTGTATTTGTACTATAGACATAAATTCATCTTTTGACATAACAAGAGGGCCAAGATGGCCCTAAATCGATCACCTAATTGATAGTAAATTAGTAGCAAATATTTAACTGCAAATATCTGGAAAATGTTATCAGGGAGTGCAAATGAAACTGAAAGGAGTGGGGACTTCTCAAGAAACAGCTTATCAGTAAAGGCCATTTATATCTTGAAATCTAACAAGAACTTTAATAAGAATGGAATTATAAAGTTTTTGTCATTTTGCACCTTTCCTGATGCCGCCTTGCTGCCCTGTTTTTCAACGAAATCAATATGGCTTCAACAGTTTATTTAGAAGGAACATTTCTACCAAATTATCTTGCAATCGCACAAGCAGATTATGGAGGAAAAGGATTTTAAAATTTGGGTATTTTTCTCACTTTCTGATGCCGCAGCAACCAAAGTTCTCAATGGAATTTAAATCTTTGAACAATTTTGAAAGAGGACCACCAAAGAACATTCCTGTGATGTTTGTGGAAATTGGTCTATTGGAATGGTAGGAGTTGGTCGTCATTTGTAGCTAAAAGTTCAATTTACCCCTTTTGTGATGACGCCTGGTTGCTATGATTGTGTAACCAATCAAAACGGCTTTAACAAATTAAATAGAGGATCATTACAGTAAGATTCGTATTATATTTTCTTAAAATCAGATAAGCACTTTCATAAAAATGGAATTTTCAAATTTTGTCATTTTGCCCCTTTTTTGATGCCGCTTGACTGCCATGTTTTTCGACCAATCTGTATGTCTTGAACAATCTATATAGAGGGTCACCCAAGGAACATTTCTACCAAATTATATTTGAATCTGACAGGCAGATTCGGAGGAGAAGATTTTTAAAGTTTGGACATTTTGTCCCCTTTCTGATGCCGCAGCAACCAAAGTTCTCAATGGAATTTAAATCTTTGAACAATTTTGAAAGAGGACCACCAAAGATACATTCCTGTGATGTTTGGTGGAAATTGTTCTTGCGGTTCAGGAGGAGATGATGTTTAAAGCTAAAAGTTAACGCCGGACGGACGGACAGACGACGGACAAAAAGTGATCAGAATAGCTCACCAGGTGATCTAGAAATAGAAGTGTAGCAAGAGCAATGTAACATCAATGCAATTTTAACCCTTTCCCACATAAGACAAATCTGTAGCAGACGACTTTGAGCAATTTCTCCCTTTGTCACAATATTTTTAAAAGTCATCTGCTGCAGAGGCATCAGAAAGGGTCTGAATGCCGAAAGGGTTTAATAATATCAAACCAGAGATGCAATTACATCCAAAACCACCTGTCTGAAATGTACTTGAATCTGTAATTGTAATCAGTATTCATATAGTTTACATGATGTACATGACTAAATACTTTTAGTTAATTAGAGTCAAGTAAAATGGATGATTTTGCTAAGATAAAATGACCTGTATACTGAATATTGCAGGTCTAAGAAGTATAATAAGTCAATTTTTAATTGTCAATGAAAGTTACCTTGTGTATTTTTTCATTGATTGACTTCAAGTGACTTCTTATATAATATAATATAAATTAAACATGTACAAGTAATACAGATCTATTACTTATTAAGAGATGGAAAGTTTTAAATAATGGAAATAAAAACTGTAAGAGGGAAAGGATTTTTTTTACTCAGGAAATTAATAGAAAAATCATAAGCAATCCAGTGCATAGTTTCTTTCCAAACCATAGAAACCATGGATAATCATAAATGGTAATCAGGTATGCATTTCAAAATCAACTAGAATTATCACTGAATTGATTAATACCCCCGAACATCGCCCTGATAGGAAAGGTAGTGGAATATTAAGAAACGCCACTTTAAATTCCAACTTGTAGTATTAAAGATAATCTCCAGATAAGAAAAAAGAAAGAAAGAGCGATGAAAATTATTCTACGAACAAGAAAATGTAACAAAGGGTAATAAATATGTAATTAGCTAAAATAGAGTTAAGGTTCTTGTTCACTGCACTTCCTCTCAATGTGTTGTATCATAGTATGAAGTTTTATTAAATTCCATCCAGTAGTTTTGAAATTATTCTACGTTCAACAAAAAGTAACAAAGGGCAATTACTCTGTAATTATGTAAATTAGAGTTATGGTTCTTGTACACTGCACTTCCTCTCATTGTGCTCTACCATTGTATGCATTTTTTATTAGATTTCATCGACTAGTTACTAAGTAATTCTCCGGACAAGAAAAAGTAACAAAGGGCAATAACTCTGTATTTAGGTAAAATAGTGTTATGGTTCCTGTACACCGCACTTCCTCTCAATGTGTTGTATCATCGTATGAAGTTTTATTAAATTTCAACAATTAGTTTAAAAGTTATGCTCCGGACAAGACTCTAGAAACAAAAAAAGGTAACAAAGGACAATAACTCTGTAATTATGTAAATTAGAGTTATGGTTCTTGTAAACTGCACTTCCTCTAATTGTGCTCTACAATTGTATGAAGTTTTATTAGATTCCATCTATTAGTTATTTAGTATTTCTCTGGACAAGGGGGTCACTTAAGGAACATTTCTGCAAAATTATTTGGAAATCAGCCTGTCACTTTTGGAGAAGAAGCTTTTTTAAGTTTTCACTATAGCCATATAAGGCAGAATATCGAAGGAATCTGATAGAGGGTCATCCAAGGAACAATTCTACAAAATTATTTGAAAATCTGCCGACCAGTTTGGGAGAAGAAGAACTTTAAAGATTTTTCGTTTCATGGAAACCAGAATTCTGCATGGATCCCATAATTTTAAGGAATTCTGGTGAGGTCATTGAGAGGATGCTTTCTGTGAAGTTTCATCCCAATTGACCCACTGGTTACTGGGGAGAAGTTGTTGACGCACGCCGGACAAAAGGCAATCATTTCGTGCTCTGGTGAGGTAACAAAGGGCAATAACTCTGTATTTAGGTAAAGTATAATTATGGTTCCTGTACACCGCACTTCCTTTCAATGTGTTGTATCATCGTATGAAGTTTTATTAAATTCCAACATTTAGTTTTAAAGTTATGCTCCGGACAAGGAAAATCAGAATGGATCAACCGACCGACCGACCAACCAACCACAGGGTGACTTCAATATACCCTCTCTCAACTTCGTTTGCATAGGGAATAATGATGAAATTCTGTTGTAAGTCAGATAGATCCAAAGCTTTCCAATCTTGTCCCTATAAAACACTGCTTTAGCAACAGTCTTGCTTTTTCCAGTTACTGCTACATGTATTTAACTTAAGTTTTTTAAACGAGCTAAAGGTTATTTGAGCCATAGTTTTTGTTAAATAAATATCAACAGTAGTTTTCATAGTTATGTAACACCTAAGTCTTTAATAACAACTTTTATTATTTTTAAATAAAACAAGATTATATGTACTTTAATCTTTCTTCTGTTTCATTATCATTACAAGAGTGTTTGAAGGAACACATGTGCAGCCTTCCAATACGTCAGTAAGTGAAAGCATGATTGATAGACAAACTGAGAAGAGAACCCAAATTGTCCCCTGCCAAGGCAGACACCACAAAAACCAGAAATGTTAAGTTAATCAAATATTAATCCTTACTTTTTCTTTCATCAACAAGCTCTTGTCTTCTTTTCTTCATGTCCTCATTGAATTGATCTACCATTTTATCAATATAACTATCGAGTACAATGGATTTTGTATTGGTTACGACAGGAGATCTACACTGTGGACATTCATTCTTGACCTTCAACCACCGCTTGATACACAAATAACAGAAACTATGTGAGCAATTCAAGGAGGAGGCCTGAAAATAAAACAATCATATTTCATCAGTGCATCATGGATTATTCATTTCCTAATAGAACATCATTTTTTACTCATTTATATGTTAAGGCAATTTAAATTTAAACAAAAAGCCCTTGATGTTCCTGAATTGCTCAGTGAGGTCATTTATAAGTACCAATCACTTGCATTTAGCTGTTTTGGCAAAAGGTTAATTCATTAAGAATCATTCATGTAAATCATTTCAAATTCAGACAGATTATTTTGTGTATGTTCCCATGGGAGAATGTTCAAGTTTAATTTTGTGAATGGTGAAGATAAAATTGCGCAGTTACTTTAATAAGGTAAAAGGAGAAGATTTTCAACGTCTGCATTATACATTTTAATATTTAGATTTAAACTGTCACAGCCCCTGTTGGCCAATTCATTTCATTTCAGGCTTTTTTGTATTCACATGTAATTATCTTAAGATCAACTAGAATTGTTTTTGCAAAAAACAGATGTCTCCCCTCAAATATCTGTCAAAATCTCTCAAAACATTCCAACCTATAAATTTGGGACAGACAGACAGACAGTCGAGACATGGGTTCTGCACATCGCCTTGATGAGGTGAACATTTGACCCAAGTTTCATGAAAATCCTTCAGGCCGTCTTGGAGATATGGAGCGGACACGATTTGGGACGGACAGACGGACGGACAGACAGACAGACAGTCGAGACATGGGTTCTACACATCGCCTTGATGAGGTGAACATGTGACCCAAGTTTCATGAAAATCTTTCAAGCCGTCTTGGAGATATGGAGCGGACACGAAATAAAGCCTCAAACCTTTGACCTTCAAGCGTGACCTTGACCTTGACCCTATATTGTCGAGACACGGGTTCTGCACGTCACCTTGATGAGGTGAACATGTGACCAAAGTTTCATTAAAATCCTTCAAGCCGTCTGGAAGATATGGAGCGGACACAAAATAAAGCCTCAAACCTTTGACCTTCAAGCGTGACCTTGACATTGACCCTATATTGTCGAGACGCAAGTTCTGCACGTCACCTTGATGAGGTGAACATGTGACCCAAGTTTCATGAAAATCCTTCAAGCCGTCTGGGAGATATGGAGCGGACACGAAATAAAGCCTCAAACCTTTGACCTTCAAGCGTGACCTTGACCCTATATTGTCGAGACGCGGGTTCTGCACGTCGCCTTGATGAGGTAAACATGTGACCCAAGTTTCATGAAAATCCTTCAAGCCGTCTGGGAGATATGGAGCGGACACGAAATAAAGCCTCAAACCTTTGACATTCAAGCGTGACCTTGACCTTGACCCTATATTGTCGAGACGCAGGTTCTGCACGTCGCCTTGATGAGGTGAACATGTGACCCAAGTTTCATGAAAATCCTTCAAGCCGTCTCGGAGATATGGAGCGGACATGAAATAAAGCCTCAAACCTTTGACCTTCAAGTGTGACCTTGACCCTATATTGTCGAGACGCGGGTTCTGCACGTCGCCTTGATGAGGTGAACATGTGACCCAAGTTTCATGAAAATCCTTCAAGCCGTCTGGGAGATATGGAGCGGACACGAAATAAAGCCTCAAACCTTTGACCTTCAAGCGTGACCTCGACCTTGACCCTATATTGTCGAGACGCGGGTTCTGCACGTCGCCTTGATGAGGTGAACATGTGAGCCAAGTTTCATGAAAATCCTTCAAGCCGTCTTGGAGATATGGAGCGGACACGATTTCGGACAGACGGACAGAAGGACAGACAGACAGACGCCCAGGACAAAAACAATATATCTCCCCTGTATACAGGGGGAGACATAACCAGGCAGCTTCTTTTAGAGAAGAATACTTTCAATATAATTTTGACCTATCACAGACCCTAATAGCAATGTGCTTAAGCTCTTTTGATAGGTCACCTTAGTGTCATTCCTGTGAAATTATTTCGAGATCAGCCTTTACTTACAGAGAAGAAATTTTCCTAAGACTGCATTATACAATATGCGAATAGAGTTAAACTAACACAGACCATGCCAGCCATGCCTTTTGGCCAATCAATTGCTTTAAAGCTATTTTGGTAGAAGACCATCTAAGAATCATTCTTAGAAGGTTCATTTCAAGATTGAGCAGCTAATGTCAAAAGGGAAAACATGTGGTTTATGAGAAAAGGCATTCCCTACAAAACATAAGTAAAGAGGCACAATTCAGTCAAAATCTGGCGTGGAGTAATAAATGGGATTTTTTCTGCAAGGTAATTTGATGACATCCAAAAGTTTCAAAGCTATAAGATCTGTGGTTTGTTAGAAAAGGTGTTGCATTCAAAACTTTAACAAATTTTTTAAGTCCAAAAAGGGGCAAAATTCAGTCAAAATCTGTGGTTTTTGCAAAATTTTAACCAAAATTGCACGCTGACACAAAAGGATTGCAATAGCCCTCCTTATTCTTCGAAAAGTTAAGCTAAATTTTGGGCATATTCAGAGTTAAGTTTTTCATAAAGTTTTCTATTTATGACCTTAGTGTACAATCTCAAACTAAATTTTTGCCTAAACTACATATCTGTGAAATTTTATAAAAACTAGAACTATCACTGAAGATGATAAATACCCCCAAAACCGCACCTTGACCAACACCATAACTTAATAAGTAAAAGGGCCATAACTCTGTAAAATAACATGCAATTGTAAGACCTTTAGGATATGCACATCTCCTCTTGGTATAGAAGCTTCATGTAAAGTTTTATTGAATTCCACCCAGTGGTTTGTAAGAAATAGGCCAGACAAAATATGGCTTCCGGACGACAGACAAACAGCCCATCAAAGTGACTCCTATATACCCCCTCTTCTTCGAAACGGTTATAATTAGTTCAGCATAACTGAAGTTATTGTATGGAAATCAAATTAATAACAAAATAGTCACAGAGTAACTTTTTTCAAGACAAAATGGATAAATAAACCCACTAAGAGGGCGAGTCATTCTCAAGATAATTATGTATGTTTATGTATTTAACCCTTTCCCACATACAACAAATCTGCAGCATATCACATTGTAGAATCTAGGCAAAATCATCAAAAAACTAGAGGTTGTTTTTGGGAAAAACGTATGTCTCCCCCAAGGGGTATTTGTCTGGCTGACTGTATTTTGTCAGTTAGTGATTTATTTTAAAAAAGGGCAATAACTCATCCAAAAGTAGGTCAAATTAAACGCCCTCGTAATATGCGCAACAACACATTGTACCGATGACTCCTGTGAAGTTTCATAGAAATGTGGCAAAGGGGTTGTGAGATGAAGGCCGGACAAGAATGAAATGGCAATTTTAAACAAGAGGGCCAAGATGACCCTAAATCGATCACCTGATTGATAGTAAATTAGTAGAAATATCTGGGGAAAAGATCAAGGAGTGCAATTAGAACTTCAAGAAGTGTACACTTCTCAAGAAACAGCTTATAAGTAAAGGTCATTTATATCTTGAAATCTAACAAGAACTTCAATTAGAATTGAATTATAAAGTTTTTGTCATTTTGCACCTTTCTTGATCTGTTTTTAATATAAACCAATATGGCTTGAACAGGTTTTTTAGAGGGTCACTTAAGGATTCTTTCTACTGAATTATCTTGGAGTCTGACAAGCAGATTATGGAGGAAAAGGATTTTAAAGTTTGGTCGTTTTACTCATGTTCTGATGCTGCAGCAACCAAAGTTTTACATAGAATGCAAGTCTTTGCACAATTTTGAAAGAGGATCAACAAAGGAACATTCATGTCCATGACAAATCATGTCATAATTGCTTGTTCACTTTCAATAACAATCTTTATTTCCACCTTGCTGTTGAGACCAGAAATGTTAACTTTCCACTTCCTGTTAAAGACAACCCTTGCATAATACTCTGCCAAGTGTTACCTCCCTTAGACCATCAATCTAATAACCATATGTCATTTGAAGCAAAAAGTTAATTTTACTCCTTTTCTGATGCTGCTTGGTTGCTATGCCTTTCAACAAATCAATACGGCTTGACAAAGTATGTAGATGATCAATGAAAGAACATTTCTACAAAACTATCTTTAAATCAGACAAGCACTTTTATAAGGATGCTTTATTAAAGTATTGTCATTTTGCCGCTTTTTTGATGCCGCCTGACTGCCATGTTTTTCGACCAATCAGTATGGCTTGAACAATTTTTATAGAGGGTCACCCAAGGAACATTTCTACCAAATTATATTTGAATCCGACAGGCAGATTCGGAGGAGAAGATTTTTAAAGTTTGGACATTTTGTCCCCTTTCTGATGCCGCAGCAACCAAAGTTCTCAATTGAATTTAAATCTTTGAACAATTTTGAAAGAGGACCACCAAAGGAACATTCCTGTGATGTTTGGTGGAAATTGTTCTTGCGGTTCAGGAGGAGATGATGTTTAAAGCTAAAAGTTAACGCCGGACGACGGACACAGAGTGATCAGAATAGCTCACCTTGAGCCTTTGGCTCTAGGTGATCTAAAAAAGGGCAATAACTCAACCAAAATTAGGTCAAATTAAACGCCCTCGTAATATGCGCAACTAGACGTTGTACCGATGACTCCTGTGAAGTTTCATAGAAATGTGGCCAAGGGGTTGTGAGATGAAGGCCGGACAAGAATGAAATGGCAATTTAAATCAAAGCGCCAATGGCACTGTAGTGGCGATCGTATAGAAAATCCTACAGTATATCGGTGTAGGGCTTGCGATGACTCTGGTGCGGGTATATTTGAGAATGTATCAACCCTGCATCTTTTGACAGTAGAATAATGTTAGTTGTCTTGGTGAGTTGTGGTTTGGCGTTAGTGTCTTGCCAGAATGTTGTCTTGGTGATTATTTAGTTACGTTCTGAAATTGGTCATGATGTGTTCAAAATTAGGCCATTCCAAAGTTATGAAAAATCTAGTTGGTATTCGATAGACTACCGTTTTAGCTCATTAGAATGGCTATTTGTAATCTTAATTGTTCGGGTAATCACATGTTTATGACTTTATCACCAGGTCGTTAGGCCATATTAAGATAAAATATATTTTACACTTTAGAAATGACTAAATTATCAAGAAAGGAGAGAAAACAGTATCCATTAGTTTGGTGTTTGTTTCAATGATGTCCGATATTAAACAGGTCTGTTCAATTTAGTCCCTTCACATTGCATGATTGAGGGTTGTCAGAGACATATAAACACAATATATATATATATGTCTCTGAGGTTGTTAAACTGCTTCGAATAATGTGAGTGCAAAAACAAACACAAAACATGCTCCAAAGCACAATTTCACTATTTGCCAAACTGTTCAATTTATAAAAATATAGGCATATATTATAATGCTCGATCTCCAAACTAAATTAGGCTACACTGTCAGAATTGATTGCAAATTGACTCTAGAACGTGCAGACGTGTATACATAACGTGTGTACACACTGACATCGTGTGTCCTTTAAACCTTTGTAAACCAGTCTTATCATCTAGACGCTTTCATATATTTAAACAACTACAAAATAAAGCGTTTATAATATTGAGATTTACAAGCTCTTCTGGTTTTTGGTCTCGCGAGCTATTTATAGAACCTTTTGGAATTTCCAGATTTGAGTATCATCAGAGTTGCCGTTATTTGCAAGGCAGAACGCGCAATGATATTTATTATCTGCCAAATCATGACGAAGATACTATTTACATATTTTAACTCTATGGAGATAATGTCTCGATAAAACTCAAATACTAGTAGCAATCCGGTACCAAAGTAGCACTGACATAATTATTATTAATCACGTATCTGCATCAATGATGGAACTATAACGGATGTGAGTAAATTAGTTTGCAGTAAGGAAAAAAAATATCAACCGATTGTTCAAAACCGACTATGTAAATATTTTTCGTTGTTGTTGTTTCTGTTAGCATTGTGGCGATTGTCAAACCAATCGCCACAAAAAAGGGCAATAACTCATCCAAAAGTAGGTCAAATTAAACGCCCTCGTAATATGCGCAACAAGACATTGTACCGATGACTCCTGTGAAGTTTCATAGAAATGTGGCCAAGGGGTTGTGAGATAAAGGCCGGACAAGAAATGTGGACGTACAGACAGACAGACGGCGCAGGCAAAAGCAATATGTCTCCTCCGGAGGGGGGGAGACATAATTCTATGAAAGAAAGTATAATTATTTAATATGAGTTCAAAATATTTCTGCAAAAGGAGAAATTACTTGACATTATGCGTAATTTCTCCTTTTTCCACAATGCTTTGAAAAGTAGTCAGCTTAAGATGCCTCAAAATACATTTGCATGTAGGAAAGCGCTTAGTGAACCACAAACCTTAACAAAAAGTTCATTACATATACTGCACTGGAGTTCTGTCTCCATCAGTTCAGCAAAGTTTGACAGAACATCCTCTCTGGCTCTAAGAACTTCCTCTTGCTTTCTATCTTTTTCCAGTGTTGTATCTAAAAGCTGGAATTCTAATACCCTCCTCTCTATTTCTTTGTTCTTTATGATCTGACAATAGAAATCCATGATTGTTAATTGTAAAACTGTTAACCTCAGATGTTAACCCTTTCCCCTATACAGATGCTTTCTGACACCTCTACAGCAGCCAACTTGTGAAAACATCGTGGCAAAAGAAGAAATTGCTCATGGTCAGCAATTTCTCCTTTTGCTAGTGTTTTTAACTCTTTGCAGTAATTACTTTTTAATCTTTAGTGGTTTTCCGTATTTTTGCCAAGATGTTTTCAAAGTCGCCTGCTGCAGATTTGTTGTATGTGGGAAATGGTTAAAGTTTATTAAATTAACTCCTGCCATCTGAAATGGCAATGAGTAATTTTTGGAATCATTGCAGCAGAAACCTTCAGAAAAGAGTGTGAATCTCTGTTTGCTATTATTAAAGTCTCAAAAAGATATGTTCATGCTGCAATATTTTTGCACTTCAATTTAGATTTGTTATTGTGTGTGTGTGTGTGTGTGTGTGTGTGTTTGTGGTGAAGCTTAAGAGCAAGCCTTCAAAAATAAACAATTGAATTTACAATAGCTTCCGTACAGAATCAGTCTCCCCTAGCAGTCTATAGCCAATTTAAACAAGAGCACCGTGTACGGCACAGACGCTCGACTGATAGGGAGAAAACAGAAAAAAAAACAAGATGTGTTTGTGAAACACTGATGCCCCCGAATGGCAACATCTAGGTCAAAGGTCAAGGTCGCCAGGTCAAAAATGTTGGTACTGACAGAAAGGTCATGTCACAAGGAATACACATGTGAAATATGGTAGCCGTACCTGTTATGGTTCAAAAGAAGTGGTCAAAGTTAAAGTTTTTTTCGAGAATGGCAACATCTAGGTCAAAGGTCAAGGTCGCAAGGTCAAAAATGTTGGTACTGACAGAAAGGTCATGTCACAAGGAATACACATGTGAAATATGGTAGCCGTACCTGTTATGGTTCAAAAGAAGTGGTCAAAGTTAAAGTTTTTTTCGAGAATGGCAACATCTAGGTCAAAGGTCAAGGTCGCAAGGTGAACAATTTTGGTATTGACAGAAAGGTCATGTCGCAAGGTATACACATGTGAAATATGGTAGCCGTACCTGTTATGGTTCAAAAGAAGTGGTCAAGGTTAAAGTTTTTTTCCGAGAATGGCAACATCTAGGTCAAAGGTCAAGGTCGCAAGTTAAAAATTGTTGGTACTGACAGAAAGGTCATGTCACAAGGTATACGCATGTGAAATATGGTAGCCGTACCTGTTATGGTTCAAAAGAAGTGGTCAAGGTTAAAGTTTTTTTTTGAGAATGGCAACATCTAGGTCAAAGGTCAAGGTCGCAAGGTCAAAAATGTTGGTACTGACAGAAAGGTCATGTCACAAGGAATACACATGTGAAATATGGTAGCCGTACCTGTTATGGTTCAAAAGTAATGGCCAAGGTTAAAGTTTTTTTTCGAGAATGGCAACATCTAGGTTAAAGGTCAGTCAAGGTTAAAGTTTTTTTTCGAGAATGGCAACATCTAGGTCAAAGGTCAAGGTCGCAAGGTGAAAAATTGTTGGTACTGACAGAAAGGTCATGTCACAAGGTATACGCATGTGAAATATGGTAGCCGTACCTGTTATGGTTCAAAAGTAGTGGTCAAGGTTAAAGTTTTTTTTGAGAATGGCAACATCTAGGTCAAAGGTCAAAAATGTTGGTACTGACAGAAAGGTCATGTCACAAGGAATACACATGTGAAATATGGTAACCGTATCTGTTATGGTTCAAAAGTAATGGCCAAGGTTAAAGGTTTTTTTCGAGAATGGCAACATCTAGGTCAAAGGTCAAGGTTGCAAGGTCAAAAATGTTGGTACTGACAGAAAGGTCATGTCACAAGGAATACACATGTGAAATATGGTAGCCGTACCTGTTATGGTTCAAAAGTAATGGCCAAGGTTAAAGTTTTTTTCGAGAATGGCAACATCTAGGTCAAAGGTCAAGAATGTTGGTACTGACAGAAAGGTCATGTCACAAGGAATACACATGTGAAATATGGTAGCCGTACCTGTTATGGTTCAAAAGAAATGGCCAAGTTTAAAGTTGTCGCAAGGTCAAAAATGTTGGTACTGACAGAAAGGTCATGTCACAAGGAATACACATGTGAAATATGGTAGCCGTACCTGTTATGGTTCAAAAGTAGTGGTCAAGGTTAAAGTTTTTTTCGTGCAGACAGACAGACAGACAGACGTGCAGACAGGCCAAAAACTATATGCCCACCGAATCTATGATTTCGGGGGCATAAAAATGAGCTAAACAAAAAAACCTTAACCGGACGACCACGCCGCCGCCACCACAGACGACGATGCCAGGGTCATGACAATAGCTCTCGTATTTTTCAAAAGTCTAGCTAAAAAGCGTAAGCAAGAGCAGATGTTTGTAAGATCTGTTTTAAACTAGTGAAATTAAAATTACAACACATGGTGAGTGGCATTGGTCCAACATTTCAGGTTGGTACATATTTTTAAATGGCAATTTCTAAAATTATTTAACTTTTTCTCCCCTCAATATTGAAGTCATATTAAGGACATCTTATACACAGCATCTAAAGAATACAAAGTGTTTAACAAGCATACTTTTTCTAAATTTTGCTTCTGTTGTTTAAGCTCTTCTGCTAACTTTTTATCCTTTTCTCTTTCTGATTCAAGCTGTTCTTTCAACCTTTTTTCTACGTCTTCTTTTTCCTTTACTAGAGCTAAAAAGAGAGTAAATCAATCTATCAATGTAAAATTCATAATTGCCAGTGAATATTATAGTAAACAAGTAAGCAATACAACAGTTATCAAAATTATTATTTTGAAACGAGTTGTCTAAAAACTGGATGTAAAATGGAAAAAAAAAATCCCTCTCCCACTAGAAAGTATTCACTGAAGTAAAAATGGAAAGTACTAATTTCTCTTGACTGCCTAAAAGTATGGCAAAGAACACTTAAGATAAAATCAAGAAAATCTAAAACTATACCCTAAACGTGAGCTAAATGTGAGTCTTATCTTTAAATGGGCTTTAACTGATGTACAGTGTATGTTGAAACTGAGAGCCCTTTATCTATTTAGAACTAGTAAACAAGACCATACCAACAGATCAACTGACAAATGCTTAAACCTTTCGTCTCTAAACCTTTCTATTCTTGTATAAGACAAATTTATTAAAATTATTGGGGTATAAAATTAATTATACCATTCTTTATTATAAACAATGTATGCAGTGTTTTCTCAAGAGCACGCTTCCAGCATTTTTGATGCAATTAAATTGACATTGACACAAAAGAAATAACTAATCTGCGTTTGTTATGACACACTAAAACAAGAGGCCGAAGAGGGCCAGTATCGCTCCATGGTCATTAGGCAAAAATTAAATCTCCAAACAGCCTTGCCCCCTGATGGCCATGTTTTTTGAACCCTAGGAACATTTCTACAAAATTATTTGAAGATCTGCCCGACACTTTTGGAGAAGAAGATTTTTTAAGTTTTCACTATAGCCATATAAGCCAAAATAGCCCCGCCCTCTGGCAGCCATGTTTTTCGACCAATCAGCATGGCTTGAAGGAATCTGATAGAGGGTCTCCCAAGGAACATTTCTACAAAATTATTTGAAAATTGGCCAAACACTTTATGGTTTGTTGGTCGGCCCACGTCTACAAAGTTAGAAAGAGTTTAATTAGTTTTTATCTGACCGCTAGACTGTAAGTTTAGATATTGATATGAAAGTTAATGTCCATTAAAAAATTACGTAGTCATTATATAGACCTATCACCATAAACAATTGATATATCATCAGATAGAACTCGCGCAAAAAGTAGTAAAGTAGACGTATATTCGGATGCAAATTTTATCAAATATTTTGTTCGGCGTATTCGTCTTCTTTTTTTTTCAAAAGGGAAGTAAAAGAGATTTGATAGTCATGAGGCTTGTGATAGTTTGATGGAATTAAATCAGTTGTTAATTTCAATTAAGCATGACAGGTACACAAACTGTTGGAATGATTACTTAAATATTGCATTTACTATTTCTAATGTAAATATAAGTTCCATCATAACATAGGCTATTTTATGTGAACTGACCAAAATTAGAGCAAAATCCAACCTAGTCATGGAAATTATGATAAGCAGCAGGACTACAGAAGACCGGTAAAAGTCCCAGTCCGGACCGGAATTCAAATCCCCAGACCGATTGCAATCTTAAAACTTGTAAAAAAATCGGTCCGAGATTTTATAATATTTATAAAATCTTGTTAATACCTACGCTATATATGTCACTGTGTAAATGAAATACCAGTAAAATCCAATAAAAGTACACACGCTCTTTGTTTCTAAAGCATAGGATAACCTTCGAGAGTCACTTACCATGACGTAATCAAGATAAGCTGTCCGGTAATCAGTCAAGGAGGTGTGACAATCGGTTATGTAATTACTCCCTTCGGTTTGATAGATAATGCATGGTTTAAAGGCTTCTTTAATAGTGTTTGCTAATTACTAGTTCATCAGTTTAACATATTTTAATCAGTCCCAGTCCGGTCTGAATTGATAGGTTATTTTTATTTTCGTTTCGGACCGTTTGTAATTTTCAAACTGTTACAAACGATCTACACTGTTTCGAACTATTATGCAACATGTACACTGAGAACAGTCATCTGTAAACCTTCGAGATAGTCACTTACCGTGACGTAAACAGAATTATCGATCCAACTAAATTTGACAATCGTGTAAACTGACAGATTACCTCGATTATGAATGGATGATGGAATTACCCGAGAAAATTCCATTGAATGCATGCGGTAATAATTTCTTGCATCTGATTGGCTGTTGGGGGTTATTAGGGAATTTCCATAGGTCACGTGACCTTTATGACCTTTCAAGATGGCAGGGAAAAAGAGATATTTACGAAATGTTTCGTAAAAATAAATTTGTCACTGTTTATTTTATAAGGCAGAAGTTTATAACGCGAATCATGTTGACAAAGAGAACCGGGTCAAACTGGTTCATAATTCACTCAACTAGGGTAAATGTACTTACCTAAAAAATGGCTTTCTCTAATTATTTCAGTCAAGGTAATTCCAAAACAACAAAGACCTTTTTTGTAGTAATTTTTTTATTTTTATGTAGACAAAACAAAGTTAACCATACAGATAAAAGAAATGTATCTTCTGTGCGCAACCAATAATTTTCTAGTACGTACGGGTCGAACAATCTTAAGTACGAACAAGCAATGTAAACACACATGTTCGTCTGCAAATTTTGGAAAATTATGATTTGTAAAGTACTTCTACATTGACATTAACAAGCGATGACACTGCTATACAACCATCTATGCAAGGTAACCTGCACTATAGATGAAATTCGTGTGTATTTGTTTTTAAAAGAGTTTCAATGTAAACAAGCAAATTTATGAAATTTATATCCCCCACTTGCAGGAAAGTTTGGGAAAAAACGGTTCACATTTGTGGCAGTTATTGTACGGAATCGAAGTGGGACAGACAGACAGACAGACAGATGGACAGAAGGTCAAAAAGTCATGGTGAAGGTCATCCAAAGACAATGATGATATTTGATTGTAAAATTGTACACATGGTGCAAATTTTGTTAGTGTAGCTTTATAAACAAGTTTCATGAAATTCTACAAGCTAGTTACTGAGAAATGGCTGCGGACGTGGATTTTTCAATATATCAAGGGCAATAACTCTAAGGAAAATTGTCAAATCCAAAAAACAATGGACGGGCATCATCCCAGTATGTTGGTTCATATTTATTTCAAGTTTCATGAAATTCTACCAGCTAGTGACTGAGAAATGGCTGCGGACGTGGATTTGGATTTTTTCAATATATCAAGGGCAATAACTCTAAGGAAAATTGACCAATCCAAAAAGAACAATGGACGGGCATGTGGATTTTTCAATATATCAAGGGCAATAACTCTAAGGAAAATTGACCAATCCAAAAACACAATGGATGGGCATCATCCCAGTATGCTGGTTCATATTTACACCATTTCCAAAAAAATAAAGGGGGGGGGGGGGGGGAGGTGGGGGAAAAAAAAAAATCTGGACCGATTGAGATTTCAAAATTTCCGGAGCCCTGATAAGCAGCCACCTGTCTTAAGCAACCAATTGTATGATTTCCATCAGGTATCAGCTAATTGCAATCATTTGATAGACTTGATAGCTGACTTCTATGTGCAGATGTGCTTAGGAACTTTCAATTAATTTTCAAGTCTAGTCATCAGGTTTTACTCATTAACTCTCAGGAATAGCAAGTTATGATTAAACAAGATGTGTTTGTGAAACACTGATGCCCCCGAATGTCAACATCTAGGTCAAAGGTCAAGGTCGCAAGGTAAAAAATTTGGGTACTGACAGAAAGGTCATGTCACAAGGAATACACATGTGAAATATAGTAGCCGTACCTGTTATGGTTGAAAAGTAGTGGTCAAGGTTAAAGTTTTTTTCGACGGACAGACAAACAGATAGACAGACAGGCCAAAAACTAGATGCCCACCGAATCGGTGATTCCGGGGGCATAAAAACTAACTAGAATACACCTGTATTGTTTATGGTTTCTTGAATTGATGAAAACCATGTGATCCCAAAAATGTTTGAATGACCCATTAAATTCAAAGTATATGACCCTAAACAAATATGGGCTGGAGAATACACTGCAATGTTTGTATGGCAGTGACTTTTTAAGGTAAAGCATATAAACAAGAGGCCCAAGAGGGCCAGTATCGCTCCACGGCCATAAGGCAAAAATAAAATCTCCAAACAGCCCTGCCCCGTGGTGGCTATTTTTTTTACCAACCACCATGGCTTAAAGGAATCTTGTAGAGTGTCACCAAAGGAATGTTTCTGCAAAATTATTTGAAAATATGCCTGACACTTTCGGAGGAGAAGATTTTTTAAGTTTTCACTATGGTCATATAAGTCAAAATAGCCCCGCCCTCTGGCGGCCATGTTTTTCGACCAATCAACATGGCTTGAAGGAATCTGATAGAGGGTCACCCAATGAACATTTCTACAAAATTATTTGAAAATCTGCTGAACACTTTCGGAGAAGAAGATGTTTTAAGTTTTCACTATAGCTATATAACGCAAAAAAGCCCCGCCCCCTGGCGGCCATGTTTTTCGCCCAATCAACATTTCTTGAAGGAATCTAATTAAGGTTCACACAAGGAACATTTCTACAAAATTATTTGAAAATCGGCCTGACACTTTTGGAGGAGAAGATTTTTTAAGTTTGCTCTTTAGCCATATAGGCAAAATAGCCCCGCCCTGTGACGGCCATGTTTTTTTACCAATCAACATGGCTTGAAGGAATCTGATAGAGGGTCACCCACGGAACATTTCTACATAATTATTTGAAAATCTGCTGAACACTTTTTGAGAAGAAGATTATTTAAGTTTTCACTATAGCTATATAAGGCAAAAAAGCCCCGCCCCCTGGCGGCCATGTTTTTCGCCCAATCAAAATTTCTTGAAGGAATCTAATAAAGGGTCACCCAAGGAACATTTCTACAAAATTATTTGAAAATCGGCCTGACACTTTCGGAGAAGAAGATTTTTTAAGTTCTCACTATTTTTTTCTTTCGGTTGCCATGGAAACCAGAATTTTGAATGGATCAAAAAAATTTGAAGGAATTTAGTAGAGGACATTGAGAGGATGCTTCCCATGAAGTTTCAACCAAATTGGCCAAGTGGTTAGTGAGAAGAAGTCGTTTAAAGGAAAAAGTTAACGCACGCACGCACGCACGCACGCACAGACGCACGATGGACAATTCGCCATGACATAAGCTCGACTGGCTTTCAGCCAGTGGAGCTAAAAACGAAATACAAACCTAATTTTTGATTTTCTAAATTTTCAACCAAGTTGGCTTCTTGTACATGTAACTGATCCTCTAATTCTTCTCTCATTCTCCTTTCCAATTCTTCTTTTTCTTTTGTAAGTAGATCCTAAGATAAAATAAACTTTATCTATTCATTTGGTAAAAATTCACTTTAGTTCATAATTCTTTAACAAGAGAACCATGTGGCCCTGTATTGCTTACCCTAGTTCTTTGGTTGACTAACATGTATGCTAAATTACCTTTAACTCTTTCCCACATACCACAAATCTGCAGCAGACGACTTTGAAAACATCTGGGCAAAAATATGGTAAACCTCCATAAATGAAAGTATAATCATTGAAAACAGTTGAAGATATTGTGGCAAAAGGAGATATTGACGATTATGAGAAATTGCTCTTTTGCCACAATATTTTCAAATGTCATCTGCTGCAGAGACGTCAGAAAGCATCTTTATGTTGAAAAGTTTTGTTATTTTACCCTTGTTTTGATGCTGTCTGATAGCCATGTGTTTCTACCAATCAATATGGAATAAACAAATTTTGTAGAGGGTCACATACAAGACATTTCTGCCATATTTCTTGAATTAGTTTTCAGAGAACAATAATCTTTAAAAGTTTTATATTATACAGGTTAATCATTACAAAAACCACCTTTTCATGGTTTCATATCATTAAGCCTTTACCTCAGACAGATGCTTTCTGATGCCTCTTGGCTAGTGGACTTTTGAAAACATTGCCACAATGTTTAACCCCATTCAATAATCATAAATTGATTAAAGAGAATTTCCATATTTTTTTGTCTATGTTTTTAGTCTTCTTAGCTGACTGAATGTGTGAAAGGGTTAAATTATAATCAATAGAGCTTTAAAAAGGTTGTGCCTTTTTTTTTTTACACATATTTGACTAGTTTTTGGCAATGATAGGCTTACAGATTAGGTACATGTATATCCACATTTTGACTCAACATTAAATATAAGATAAATCAGCCGGATGCTACAACAGAGGTTTTGTAATTGTCATTGTTGATGATGACAGAATAAAGCCTGCTAATGCATGCTGTCTAGTTTGATACTGGCCACATTGTAAAAACACACTGGTCAATTTAAATCTACAATTGTTCTCATAGCCCTATCTTACGATTTGAGGCAATAATTATAGTTGAATATTTACCTGTTGTGTTTCCAATTCATGTTTCATATCTTCTTCCTTCTTTTTCAAACATTCTAATGTTTTTGATTGGTTTTCTCTCTTTGTTTTTTCTTCCTTCAGTTCCATTGCCATCTCCTGTTGGGCAGCTTCTTTCTCCTAGAAATTTGCATCAGCACATCACTTTAATAAATAATTTTGCCCATTTTTAAGAGTGAATTAAAAGTGTCATCCTTACACTCTGTTCTAAAAGAAGCAACTTTAGCCTTTTTTTCAATGATACATGAATAATGGTTAGGATAAGCAATATAGAAGCACGGAGTGGCTCAAGCATTTTGGCTTGATAACACAGGTAACATAAGAGACTGCCTCTATAACAAGTTTTTAAAATATTCATATTGAATTTAAAATGAGGCTAAGATTCTCAAAATAGAGGCCCAAGAGGGCCAGTATCTCTCCACGGCCATTAGACAAAAAATTAAGTCTCCAAACAGCCCCGCCCCCTGATGGCCATGTTTTTTGACCAATCAACATGGATTGAAGGAATCTGATAGAGGGTCACCATAGGAACATTTCTACATTTTTGAAAATCAGCCCGACACATTCAGAGAAGAAGATTTTTTAAGTTTTCACAATAGCCATATAAGGCAAAATAGCCCCATCGCCTGGTGGCCATAGTTTGCGACCAATCAATATGGCTTGAAGGAATCTGATAGAGGGTCACCCTAGGAAGATTTCTACAAAATTATTTGAAAATCAGCCTGTCACTTTTGTTGGAGATTTTTTTTTAAGTTTCCACTATAGCCATATAAGGCAAATAGCCCCGCCCTCTGGCGGCCATGTTTTTTTACCAATCAACATGGCTTGAAGGAATCTAGTAGAGGGTCTTCTAAGGAACATTTCTACAAAATTATTTGAAAATTGGCCTGATACTTTCGGAGGAGAAGATTTTTTAAGTTTTCACTATAGCTATTTAAGGCAAAATTGCCCCGCCCTCTGGCGGCCATGTTTTTCGACCAATCAACTTGGCTTGAAGGAATCTGATAAAGAGTCACCCAGGGAATATTTCTGCAAAATTGTTTGAAAATCGGCCGGACACTTTCAGAGGGGAATTTATTTTAAGTTTTCACTATAGCCATACAAGGTAAAATAGCCCCGCCGGCGCCATGGAGGCCATGTTTTTCGTCCAATTAACTTAAATTGATGGAATCTGATAGAGGGGCACCCAAGGACCTTTTCTGCAAAATTGTTTGGAAATCGGCCACTCACTTTCGGAGGAGAAGATTTTTTAAGTTAACACTATTTTTTACTTTCGGTTGCCATGGAAACCAGAATTCTGCATGGATCCAAACAAATTGAAGGAATTAAGGAGAGGACATTTAGAGGATGCTTCATATTAAGTTACATCCTAATTTGCCAAGAAGTCATTTGAAGCAAAAAGTTAATGGACGCACAACGGACAATTCGCCATTACATAAGCTTGACTTGCTTTCCGTCAGTGGAGCTAAAAATGATATGTAGTAAAAGGGCAAGACCTTTGAGAAAATCTTATACTGAGCATGTTTACTTCTGAAAACCTTCTGGAAACCTGAACTATTTTACCAGTCACCAGACAGACAATGCATGCCTTTTTATAGCTTGCTAGAGACCTACTAACTTACATACCAGAAAGGAACCCTTATGTCGCCCCTTGGATGCTAGCATTATCTGATGCCTATTGCAGCGGAAAGTTTTTGAAAACATTGTGGCATTAGGAAAATAGCTCCTAATAAGCAATTTCTCCTTTTGCCAAAATGTTTTCAACTCTATTCAAAGATTATACATTTATATTTACTTATAGATGTTTTCAAAGTCATCTGATGCAGAATTGTTGTATGTGAGAAAGGGCTAAAAGAGCATACCTGTAACAATTTTTGCATTTCCATCAGTTTTTCTTCCAGCTGAGACATTTGAGCAGCTGCCTGTGCATCTTGTTCGTCAATCTTTCGTCTGTATTGCTGATATGGAGATTTTTCTTCTTTCCCCCCTGCCTTTGTACTTACAGAGGGTTGAGTTGTAGAATCACATTCCTTTATTGAACAAAAGCAGAAAATTTGATTTTATAAATCATGTGTAACATTATTGTGAAACAGTGTACAATATTACCGTTTCCCACATGGAACAGATTTGCAACAGATTACTTTGAAAACATATAAGCAACAAGAGGGCCAAAATGGCCTTTAATTGATCACCTGAGTGATGGTTTAGTAGCAAAAGTCTTACTGCTTATAATGTTATATAGGGGAAAAGTTAAACTAGTGGGAATGAAACTGTAAGAAGTTGACACAATTGATGTTACAGCTAAGAAGTAAAGGAATTTTGTAATAAGGCATAACATCTTTGATTAGTTTTGAAACAAGAGGGAATGATGGCCCTGCATCGCTCCCCTGATTTATATGCCAACCACATACTCAATCACAATAACTAATTTTGCAGTCAGGTAAACTAATACTAGTGTTAACAAGATTCCCTTCAATTTGGCCTAGTGACCTGGTTTTTGACCCAACATGACCCATATTCGAATTTGGCCTAGATATCATCAAGACAATAATTTTGACAAAATTTCAACATGCCCAAGTTAAAAATACCTCATTTTTCATTGTACATGAAACATATTCAAACTTAGCCTAGATATCATCAAAACAGTTACACCCATTCTTACAAAATTTCAACATGCTCAAATTAACAAGAGGGCCATGATGGCCCTAAATCGATCACCTGAGTGATGGTATAGTATCAAATGTATATTTGCCAATATCGAGATAATTTGATAAAGCCTGTTAAAATACGACGAGCAAATTCAGGATAAGAATTAAGGCATTTTCCCCCTTTCTGATGCCGCAGCAACCAAAGTTCTCCATGGAATATAAATCTTTGAACAATTTTGAAAGAGCACCACCAAAGGAACATTCTTATGCAGTTTTGATGAAATTAGTCTAATGAATTAGGAGGAGATGACATTTGAAATAAAAAGTTAATTTTACACCTTTTCTTATGTCGCTAGGTTGCTATGTCTTTCAACTAATCAATATGGCTTGACAAAGTATGAAGAGGATCAATGAAAGAACATTTCTACAAAATTATTTTGAAATCAGAAAAGCACTTTCATAAGGATGGTTTATTAAAGTTTTGTAATTTTACCCCTTTTCTGATTGTTTTTCAACCAATCAATATGGCTTGAACAATTTTTGTAGAGGGTCACCCAAAGAACACTTCTACCAAATTATATTGGAATCTGTCAAGCAGATTCAGAGGATAAGAATTTTAAAGTTTGAACAATTTTGAAAAAGGACCACCAAAGGAACATTCCTGTGAAGTTTGGTTGCAATTGGTCATATGGTTTAGGAGATGATGTTTAAAGCTAAAAGCTATTGACGAATGACGGACAGAGCTCTTTGTGCCTGGCTGATTTTCAAATAATTTTGTAGAAATGTTCCTTAAGTGAGTAGATTTTTTAAGTTTTCACTATAGCCAAATATTATTTCATTTAATTTGTCCTTCGATACATTAGTGAAAGGGCTCAACGAAATTTACTTGCGATGTTCAAAAAGTCAAATGACCAGCTTGGCAACGCGTATCATGTTGACAAAGAGAACCGGGTCAAACCGTTTCATAATTACTCAACTTGGTAAATGTACTTACCTAACAAGAGCACCGCGTACGGCACAGACGCTCGACTGATAGGGAGAAAAATAAAATTAAAACAAGATGTGTTTGTGAAACACTGATGGCAACATCTAGGTCAAAGGTCAAGGTCGCCAGGTCAAAAATGTTGGTACTGACAGAAAGGTCATGTCACAAGGAATACACATGTGAAATATGGTAGCCGTACCTGTTATGGTTCAAATGTAGTGGTCAAAGTTAAAAAAAAATCTAGAATGGCAACATCTAGGTCAAAGGTCAAGGTCGAAAGGTGAACAATTTTGGTATTGACAGAAAGGTCATGTCACAAGGTATACACATGTGAAATATGGTAGCCGTACCTGTTATGGTTAAAAAGTAGTGGTCAAGGTTAAAGTTTTTTTCGAGAATGGCAACATCTAGGTCAAAGGTCAAGGTCGCAAGGTGAAAATTGTTGGTGCTGACAGAAAGGTCATGTCACAAGCTGTTATGGTTCAAAAGTAGTGGTCAATGTTAAAGGTTTTTTTGAGAATGGCAACATCTAGGTCAAAGGTCAAGGTCGCAAGGTTAAAAATGTTGGTACTGACAGAAAGGTCATGTCACAAGGAATACACATGTGAAATATGGTAGCCCTACCTGTCATGGTTCAAAAGAAATGGCCAATGTTAAAGTTTTTTTCGAGAATGGCAACATCTAGGTCAAAGGTCAAGGTCGCAAGGTCAAAAATGTTGGTACTGACAGAAAGGTCATGTCACAAGGAATACACATGTGAAATATGGTAGCCGTACCTGTTATGGTTCAAAAGTAATGCACAAGGTTAAAGTTTTTTTCGAGAATGGCAACATCTAGGTCAAAGGTCAAGGTCGCAAGGTCAAAAATGTTGGTACTGACAGAAAGGTCATGTCACAAGGAATACACATGTGAAATATGGTAGCCGTACCTGTTATGGTTCAAAAGTAATGGCCAAGGTTAAAGGTTTTTTTTGAGAATGGCAACATCTAGGTCAAAGGTCAAGGTCGCAAGGTCAAAAATGTTGGTACTGACAGAAAGGTCATGTCACAAGGAATACACATGTGAAATATGGTAGCCGTACCTGTTATGGTTCAAAAGTAGTGGTCAAGGTTAAAGGTTTTTTTGTGCAGACAGACAGACGTGCAGACGGACAGACAGACAGACGAGCAGTTTTTTTTGAGAATGGCAACATCTAGGTCAAAGGTCAAGGTCGCAAGGTCAAAAATGTTGGTACTGACAGAAAGGTCATGTCACAAGGAATACACATGTGAAATATGGTAGCCGTACCTGTTATGGTTCAAAAGTAGTGGTCAAGGTTAAAGTTTTTTTTGTGCAGACAGACAGACGTGCAGACAGACAGACAGACGTGCAGACAGGCCAAAAACTATATGCCCACCGAATCTATGATTCCGGGGGCATAAAAATGAGCTAAACAAAAAACCTTAACTGGACGACCACGCCGCCGCCGACGACGACGCCAGGGTCATGACAATAGCTCTCGTTTTTTCAGAAGTCAAGCTAAAAAATGGCTTTCTCTAATTATTTCAGTCATGGTAATTCCAAAACAACAAAGACCTTTTTTGTAGTAATTTTTTTTTTTTTAGGCAGATAAAACAAAGTTAACGAACGAGCAATGTAAACACACATGCGCGGTTATGTTCGTCTGAAAAATTTGGAAAATTATGATTTGTAAAGTACTTCTACATTGACATTAACGAGCAATGACACTGTTATGCAACCATCTATGCAAGGTAACTTGCAATAAACATGAAATTCGTGTATATTTGTTTTTAAAAGAGTTTGAATGTAAAAAGAATTAACGGGGATGTGAAAAATATTCTGGACCGATTGAGATTTCAAAATTTCCGGAGCCCTGATAGCCATATAAGGCAAAATAGCCCCGCTCCCTGCAACCATGTTTTCAACCAATCAACATGGCTTGAAAGAATCTGATAGAGGGTCAGCCAAGATATATTTCTACAAAATTATTTGAAAATCGGCCATACACTCTCGTCGGAGAAGATTTTTTAAGTTTTCACTATAGCCATATATTGCAAAATAGCCCCGCCTGCCTGGCGGCCATGTTTTTCGACCAGGATTGAAGGAATCTGGTAGAGGGTCACCCAAAGAACATTTCTACAGAATTATTTGAAAATCTGCCAACCAGTTTGAGAGAGGAAGAATTTTAAAGTTTTTTTTCGTTCCGTTGCCATGGAAACCAAAATTCTGCATGGATCCCAAAAATTTGAAGGAATTCTGGTGAGGTCATTGAGAGGATGCTTTCTATGAAGTTTCATTCCAATTGACCTATTGGTTACCGCCGGACAAAAGGCGATCACAATAACTCACCTTGAGCACAAAGTGCTCAGGTGAGCTTAAAAGCAGCATTCAGAGTGTTGACAAGATTTTCTTTCAATTTGGTCCAGTGACCTAGTCTTTTACCTAACATGACCCATATTCAAACTTGGCCTAGATATCATCAAGACAAACATTCTGACACAATTCCAAGCTGCTGAAGCAACAAATGCAGTCTCTAGAGTGTTAACAAGATATTCCTTCAATTTGGCCTAGTGTCCTAGTTTATGATGGGACATGACCTATATTGGATCTTAGCCTAAATAGCATCAAGACAATCATTCTGACAAAATTCCTTATAAATCTATTCTGATTTATTTTGTAGAACAAATTTTCATTTCATGAGATGGAAATGATTATGAAATAAGTTCAAGTCATATTTTTGATATTCTCCTTCCCTGTCAATCAATTACCTTTTCATCAAGTTTGATTCTCTTCACATTAGCAGATGTAGATGACCCGTCTGACATATCATCAACTTTCCTGCTGACTTTGAGACCTGTGTAGTATTTATACCGGAACTCTGCTGGTGAATCCTGCTTCTCTTTGACACCAAATTGAACAATGTCACCATCACTCAGTTCATATGCTTTAAGTGGTTCCAGCGTCACATCATTTATGAACACTCCATTCAAACTCTAAATAGACAACATAATTTTAGATACACAGTCAATTACTAAAACAGTTTCACCTGCATATCATTACATACATGTGCTACAATCTGAGATTGAAGTGTACTTTTGGATACTTGTTTCTAAATTGATGTCTCAACTACCTTATAAAAGAAATTGAAAGCTTAGGTGCCTTACAAGACTATTTCAAAAATGTCTGAAACACCAATCTAAACAATATGAACAATGCAATGTTACAAGTATTAAGACTAACCAGGTATTCTTTTCTTTCAAGATATTATTCATGATATTTTCAAAAACATTACCAGGATATTTTTTAGATTTTTAAGAACATTAATAGCATAACAACATTTTTGAGAGATTATTCAAAATGCTACAATTTATACTCGATCTTCTGTTATAATATGGGCTGTAATGATACATTTAAATATTCGATATAACCAAATACAGGTCTTGTCTGGAACGTATTCGTTATTCACTTCATCCAGAACCGAATATTTACGAATATAATCCAAAGCTGTATGATTTAAACTGAAATTAATTTAATTGAACTACAAACATAACAAACCTTTTGTCACACTTGCAAACCTCTTCAGATTCATAGCGCATTCAGCACTAAATTTATATAGTACCCCACCCACAACAGCTGACCAATGATTTTGCGTCATTTTTTTTTTTTCATTTTCTCAAAATATATTTGATGTTGTGTTCGCTACGATGTATTATGACATACGCTTGTGGTTTAAATGTGATTTGAATTAATTTTGAATTATAATTCGATTGAAAATAGAGAATTCCCATTTAATGACAACCAAAACCCGTCAACAAAGAATGGTGAACCACATGGAAATTTTAATTATTGAATCTCTGGCAAAATATACGTCAGTTGTTTGTAAAAAATCGGATTTCCGAAAAGACTCAAGGGAGACATTCCATCTCACACTGTCTGCAAACTTTGTAGACATGAAATCGGGTACAACTAGTTAAAAGCTTCATTAATTTCATAATTTCCTCCATTGCACCATATTATAAAATCAAAGTACTGAAAGTATATTCTTTTGAGGAATTCAAGCATGTCAACTATGGACAAATAGTCAAAAATGTTATTAATTTTTATACTGTTCCAGTTGGAATTTTTTGCCACAAGACTGACAAGACCTACAAGTCAATCATTATACTTTTTCTAATCATTTGAAGTCTGATTTCTTTTGTGTTTACATGTTGATAAATTCATGACAGTATTCATGAATAAATATTCGTATTCATTACCCTGCATTCGTGATACATATCATATTCGCCACCTTGTGTAATTGTTAGTCCTAGTTATAACTACCCCAATGATTATAATATCCCTTCCTACATACAACAGATCTGCAGCAGACAACTTTGAAAACATCTAGACTTAAAATAGGAAATTCTCTGAAAACATTGTGGTAAAAGGAGAAATTGCTATTCATGAGTTTTCGCTGTATCAACACGCATAGATGTATGTGGGTAAGAGATATTGATTGGTATAAACCATATTTCAATACCTTGTTATCTTTGATGGTCCATGCACCTTGATCCGTTTTCTTTAAAATTGCGTGACATCTTGAAATCATGACAGACAGAATACATAAGGTAGCATCTGCAGTCCTCCCAACAGTTACCTGGAAAAAAAGTGAGGTACAATGTACATTTTTATGACATTTATAACATTTAATGAGGCTAAAGATAAAGATTGTCATAAATCATTCACACAACCTAGATATAAAGTACTATATATTGCCGTATGATACTAATTTCAGCACGCATATATCGGCCATGAGCTGAAAATTCCCTGTTTAAATAAAGATTGTGTTGATTGTGGTTTAATGCCACTTTCAACAATTTTTCAATCATATCACGGCAGCCAGTCAACCTTCTCATGCGTTTCCTGACTTTCTCACTTCAGTATTCCACACAAAATTCTTTCCAAGCCACTGGCTGTTTTTCCACATAGACTGTAAGCCCATTGGTGGAAGACGAATGACGCTTCTTTTGTCAAACGTCAGAAAAAGTGTTGGCCAAGCTGGGGTTCGAACTCACAACCCCTGGATGGACAGCTTGCATCACTACCGACTAAGCCACCAGGGCTCGGCATTAAAAAGATTTTGTAAAAAGTGTCACTTTGTGCAAAAATGTTCAGTCAAACTAGTGCCTGTGGTCACATGCAGAATGGCCAAAGTTTAACAGGCAATTCCAGACTTTGCGAAAGTCATCGGTCCGCCAGACATGTTTGGTAAATTTTAGGAATATCCAACAGAAATTACAAGTTCGTAGGACCAAAATTTTAATGTCCGATGTAAGTTCAAAGCAAATTGAACAAGAAATCGCCGATCAAGTGACAAAAGTCCAACAATTTTTCAAAGAAAATCAATTCAGTAATCGACGATCAAGTTACAAAGGTCCAACAATATTTTCCGTTCAAAATGTTGAGATTTGTCATAATGTCTTACCCGACAGATATGGCATATTTCATTGGTCAGAAATCTATGGTTATGTGATGAAAACTATGAATTCAAACTTCAACCAATGAGATTGTCAGTAACAAAATGGAGTTGTGTTTTCAACTTGATAACAAACTAGGATATGATAAAGAATGTCCTTATTAATTTAACTGTTCAAAGATTATGTTTTTGTTTACATGAATCTGATTGCCGATTTTTTTTTTTTTGCCATAAAGATCAATCAAATTCACAGCTAGCTGTCAAAAAAGACTTGGCTATAAAACTAAATAACATATTTGTTCATTTTAGTTCATTTCTTTATTAGAAGATAAAACAAAATGAAGACTGAACGTGAAAATACATATTGTTATGGGTTTTCGTGCATTTCCTTCGGAAATGTCATTCAAGAAAGTATTACTCACACTCATTCTTATTTGTTTTAAAATACTTCATTGTGAAAGTTTGTGCACTAAATGTGTATTTATAATACATGTATATCTCACTGCAGAATACTTTATTTACTTGTGTTTAAAATAAAAGCAATATCTCAATATCAGAAATCATTCTTTTTACCACAATGAATGTGGTTTGAGAACATGATATAATTATGTGAATCTAATGAATCATGGCTAAGCCAAACTTTTTGATAAATTTTAATCTGGATAGATTTTGATACATGACTAGAATATAGCATAATAGATCACATAATAAACCTAGATTTACTGGTTTAAAAGTGTTATGATAGAAACTGAAACAATAGCATTATTGACAAAGGTGCAATATCCGCCTTTTGTTACAATTTGCTTCTTTTCCAATAATGTTTTAAAAAATAAATCAAAGGGAAACACATAGAATGTGCAAGATGTGGAAAAGCCAGCACAACACCTGGGATTTCCAAGAATTATGAACAGGACTTCCAAAATTCAGACAGGAAGTCAGGACTTCCGGTTTCAAAAAGATCACTTTATGGAGGATATAATATTATGCTGTGTTCCGATGGAGACAAATTATCTTTCGATTTTCAAAATGAAGATGACAATTTTATGAAAGTGCTTATGTATTAGCGGGAATAAAGATAAAAAAATAAAATAAAAATAAATGTAACTAGAACTATCACTGAAGATGATAAATACCCCCAAAACAGCACCTTGACTCAAAATATGGCTTCCGACCGACCAACAAAATACACCGCACTTCCTCTCAATGTGTTGTATCATCCTATGAAGTTTTATTAAATTCCAACAATTTGTTTTAAAGTTATGCTCTGGACAAGACTCTACGAATAAGAAAAAGTAACAAAGGGCAATAACTCTGTAATTATGTAAATTAGAGTTATGGTTCTTGTACACTGCACTTCCTCTGATTATGCTCTACCATTGTATGCAGTTTTATTAGATTCCATCTGTTAGTTATTAAGTAATTCTCCGGACAAGAAAAAGTAACAAAGGGCAATAACTCTGTATTTAGATTAAATAGAGTTATGGTTCCTGTACACCGCACTTCCTCTCAATGTGTTGTATCATCCTATGAAGTTTTATTAAATTCCAACAATTTGTTTTAAAGTTATGCTCTGGACAAGACTCTACGAATAAGAAAAAGTAACAAAGGGCAATAACTCTGTAATTATGTAAATTAGAGTTATGGTTCTTGTACACTGCACTTCCTCTGATTATGCCCTACCATTGTATGCAGTTTTATTAGATTCCATCTGTTAGTTATTAAGTAATTCTCCGGACAAGAAAAAGTAACAAAGGGCAATAACTCTGTATTTAGATTAAATAGAGTTATGGTTCCTGTACACCGCACTTCCTCTCAATGTGTTGTATCATCCTATGAAGTTTTATTAAATTCCAACAATTTGTTTTAAAGTTATGCTCTGGACAAGACTCTACAAATAAGAAAAAGTAACAAAGGGCAATAACTCTGTAATTATGTAAATTAGAGTTATGGTTCTTGTACACTGCACTTCCTCTCATTATGCTCTACCATTGTATGCAGTTTTATTAGATTCCATCTGTTAGTTATTAAGTTATTCTCCGGACAAGAAAAAGTAACAAAGGGCAATAACTCTGTATTTAGATTAAATAGAGTTATGGTTCCTGTACACTGCACTTTCTCTCAATGTGTTGTATCATCCTATGAAGTTTTATTAAATTCCAACAATTTGTTTTAAAGTTATGCTCCGGACAAGACTCTACGAATAAGAAAAAGTAACAAAGGGCAATAACTCTGTAATTATGTAAATTAGAGTTATGGTTCTTGGACACTGCACTTCCTCTGATTATGCTCTACCATTGTATGCAGTTTTATTAGATTCCATCTGTTAGTTATTAAGTAATTCTCCGGACAAGAAAAAGTAACAAAGAGCAATAACACTGTATTTAGATAAAATAGAGTTATGGTTCCTGTACACCGCACTTCCTCTCAATGTGTTGTATCATCCTATGAAGTTTCGTTCAAATCCTATGTTGCATTGTTAAGATATGGTCCGGACAAAATATGGCTTCCGACCGACCGACCGACCGACTGACACAGTGACTCCTATATACCCCCCCAAAACTTTGTTTTTTGGGGGTATAATAACAAATTACACATTATAACTATTAAATTGTTGTTTTTCAATTTTGTGTTATACGTTTTTGGTCAGACAGATTTTGGTTCCCAGTTGTCTGCAATTCATCAGCAATCATTAGCTGATGCACTTAATTAAGCTTTTTAATACAGCCATAATTTGATAAGCATATTTCAGGCTTCCCGAAAGTCAAAAATATCTGCCTGTCCTTTGGTCAGGCAGATGGTTAAAAGTTGCCTGACCAAACATATTTATACAGGACGAAAAGAAATCACAAGATGAAGAATTTCAGTTTTTCAGTTGAAATCTGTCTCGCTTCTGTATTCCTACAGGCTTTGATGTGGGGCCCTGATTTTTCATGATCATCTATTGCCGATGTACGAAAATTAGATGTTCCCAATATGAATGCATTATTTTTCCTAGACCTGTCAGTTGCCCGTAAACGGATTTACAATTTGTACAAAACATTTTGAGCTGTTCTGAGTCGTACGACAGCCATGGTCGGCCAGTCTTCCATTTGTCATTAAAAGCCCTATCCTTTCTTTTTAACTCGTATTCTTTTGATTTGAGTTGCTTTTCTGTCTCGGTAACAGAAGTTTTCCTTTTTTGCCCGGTTGGGCCCCTTCGACGTATCTAAGGAAGGACATTTTTGTTTATGTCATTCTTTTAACGTTGTTTATATCGCGTAATTTAATTGGAGGATCATGAATCATCCAGCCAATCAAATCACTCGATTCAGAAAAATACTTTTGTAACAAAGGGAAATAACTCTAAGATACTTGTTAACAAGAGGGCCAAAATGGCCCTAAATCGATCACCTAATTGATAGTAAATTAGTAGCAAATATTTAACTGCAAATATCTGGAAAAATTTGATAAAGGAGTGCAAATGAAACTGCAAGGAGTGGACACTTCTCAAGAAACAGCTTATTAGTAAAGGCCATTTATATCTTGAAATTTAACAAGAACTTTAATAAGAATGGAATTATAAAGTTTTTGTCATTTTGCACCTTTCCTGATGCCGCCTTGCTGCCCTGTTTTTCAACAAAATCAATATGGCTTCAACAGTTTATTTAGAGTGTCACTTAAGGATCATTACTACTAAATTATCTTGCAATCGCACAAGCAGATTATGGAGGAAAAGGATTTTAAAATTTGGGTATTTTTCTCACTTTCTGATGCCGCAGCAACCAAAGTTCTCAAAGGAAATTAAATCTTTGAACAATTTTGAAAGAGGACCACCAAAGGAACATTCCTGTGATGTTTTGTGGAAATTGGTCCATTGGAATAGTAGGTCAGTTGGTTGTCATTTGTAGCTAAGGTTCAATTTACCCCTTTTGTGATGACGCCTGGTTGATATGATCGTGTAACCAATCAAAACGGCTTAAACAAATTAAATAGAGGATCATTACAGTAAGATTCGTATTATATTTTCTTAAAATCAGACAAACACTTTCATAAAAATGGAATTTTCAAATTTTGTAATTTTGCCCCTTTTTTGATGCCGCCTGACTGCCATGTTTTTCGACCAATCAGTATGGCTTGAACAATTTTTATAGAGGGTCACCCAAGGAACATTTCTATCAAATTATATTTGAATCTGACGGGCAGATTCGGAGGAGAAGATTTTTAAAGTTTGGACATTTTGTCCCCTTTCTGATGCCGCAGCAACCAAAGTTCTCAATGGAATTTTATTCTTTGAACAAATTTGAAAAAGGACCACCAAAGGAACATTCCTGTGATGTTTTGTGGAAATTGGTCTATTGGAATGGTAGGAGTTGGTTGTCATTTGTAGCTAAAAGTTCAATTTACCCCTTTTGTGATGACGCCTGGTTGCTATGATTGTGTAACCCATCAAAACGGCTTAAACAAATTAAATAGAGGATCATTAAAGTAAGATTCGTATTATACTTTCTTAAAATCAGACAAGCACTTTCATAAAAATGGAATTTCCAAATTTTGTCATTTTGCCCCTTTTCTGATGCCGCCTGACTGCCTTGTTTTTCAACCAATCAGTATGGCTTGAACAATTTTTATAGAGGGTCACCCAAGGAACATTTCTACCAAATTATATTTGAATCTGACAGGCAGATTCGGAGGAGAAGATTTTTAAAGTTCGGACATTTTGCCCCCTTTCTGATGCCGCAGCAACCAAAGTTCTCAATGGAATTTAAATCTTTGAACAACTTTGAAAGAGGCCAACCAGAGGAACAGTCCTGTGATGTTTCACGGAAATTGTCCTTGGAGTTTGGGAGGAGATGATGTTTAAAGCTAAAAGTTAACGCCGGACGGACGGACGGACGACGGACAAAAAGTGATCAGAATAGCTCACCTTGAGCCTTCGGCTCTAGGTGATCTAAAAACAGGTGCAAGTGAGAATGCATTTAGGTAAACAACGCCGAGATTACATGATTTACACCTACAACTTCACGATTACAACAAAAAACAAACATAGAGACTTTCAATGACAATTTTAATATGAATATCTAGTATTTATATATCATAAGAGAATATTTTTCGCCGGTCATTTGGTCCTGTACAATTTCAAATGTTATCGGACCGGGTCAATAAATACCGGTCAAGTCCGACGGTCCGGCGTATTTCGGGAAGCCTGAATTATTTCAAATCACATGAGACTGAAAGCCTCTGAGGCTTGCATAAATCGCACTTTGTAACTAGTCTACTACAATACAATAACAAAGGTAAGCTGAGAGAAAGGTCTTAAATATGGGGTACACCTTAAGATGCATATTATAAAGGTTTAGTTACTACTTCAATAACAATTTTAGAAGGTTTATTGTTGGTTGATAGGACCTTATTCATCCACATTATAAACTTCGTAGGATTCTGAACTTAGACACATGTGACAGCATAGTAATAGTCTAATGCTTGCTTCACATAACCAAATATCGTAGCTACATGTTAATTAATTATCCCTAATTTGAGTTCGGGAGAACTCGTCGAACTGCAAACTCGTCATACTAGTAATATAGAGTAACCATTAGGATAACTCGTCGACTTAAGGATTATATAGTACTTTACAATCTATATCGATATGAAGTTGTTAGTGTTAAAGTAAGGTGTTAATTGACCAATTGGATTGAAAAGATAACAACAAATTCAATTAGTTTTAAAATATTATGGTTTTTATTCATATATTTAATGTGTTTGTAAATTTTAAAATCATTTAAATAATTTTCTTTTTATTGCTTCGATATATTATTTTTCATTTTTCATTAACAGAATGAAATTAGTATATAAAATGTTTAAAGATATGTTTCCTAAATATATAAAAATTTCTTTAATAATTTACCCCAGACTACACACTAAGAAGTATGCCGACAATCATCCATGTTGATGTTGCAAAACACGCGGCACATAACGTAATTAATGCACATAACGTAATTAAATGACGAATCAATTTCAATATAATTATAAGTATTTATTATAAACAAACATCTTATTGTTAAATTAAAGTTTTTAACATATATTTAACTTCAAAGTTACTATAATCGATAATTATCCTTACTAAGTATATAGTACTATATAATCATTAGGTCGACGAGTTATCCTAATGGTTACTCTATATTACTAGTACGACGAGTTTGCAGTTCGACGAGTTCTCCTGCACCCTCCCTAATTTATACTATGACTATGAGCAGATATGAAACAGTAGAAACACAAAGGGGAAGTGAGCCTAGTCATGTGGTTCTAATAAAGCACATGAACTTAAGATGCAGGAAGAAAGGGTAAAATTAATATGTTATATTGTGAATGGGTTATGTGAAAGGCCGATCTTCAGCTACTTCACAATTTGAAAAAGCCACATTTGTTCACAATGTTGCGGAAAAAAAAATCACGAATGAAAGGCTAAATTACATAATAAACGAATGAAATGACTATACGCATAATTACTTTCTGTTTAGTAAGCTTGAAATATCATAATAATAACCGAAATATAGAGGGTACAAAATTACCGAAATATAGAGGGTACAAAATAACTAGGGTACGAAATTACCAAAATATAGAGGGTACAAAATAACTAGGGTACGAAGTTACGACGAAGTTACTGTATTACAATTTCCAGAGAAACTGGTGTGCACACAGTAAAATTAAGGTGCATTCAGCAAGTCTTAGATGAATTGAGCATTCTTACTTCATCTTTGTCTTCTAAAACAACAAGTTTGTATTTCTTGACATTTTCGCCAATTCTTTTCAGGCAATGAACTCTGGATGCCATATTTATACAGTAAACTTATCACGGTGATTCAGATTCATCAACAACTTTCGAAGGCGCGTTGTGTACTGTGTAGTACGTCATCAGTTATGTTGTAGTGCTGGTACGGGTTAAAACATTGATTTTCCATATCCACAGAATAACGCAAATATAGTGTGATTGGAATATAATATAAAATAAATTTCATTTTATCTGATCTATCTAAGCTCCTGAATATGTAGAATTGTCCGCATGATTAAAAAAAAAAAAATGATATTGATATATTATTTAGTATTCATTTAATTTTGTCTGCTTTGAAAATACATCTAAACATGTTTCACGTGGGTTGTGCGATGTGCAAACTCATTGCACGAGATAATCTCGTTCCCGGATATCGACCATCTGTAGCAGACGACTTTAATAATATCCGCGGAAAATCTCTAACAGATTAACAGGGACGTAGGTAAGATCTTATCTACTATACGTCCCAGTCATATTAATGGCTATTGAATGTATACATGAAAACATTGTGACAAAAAGTGAAATTGCTCATCCTTTCCAATTTCGCCCTCCTTTGTAACCGTGAATATTTCAAAAAAGCTGCAGATACGCCCAAACTGTGTCTAAATGTGGGGAAGTGTTCAAAGTTACGACAAAAGTGTAAGCATGTATAGTCGAGCCTGGCCAATTTACGAATAGGCTAATTCGTTTGATCTACAGAGGAGGACTTAGGAAAAAGTCTATAAACGGGATACTTATTGTATAGAGTTGAAAATAAAGAAATTCCTCATTGAAATCAATTTCTTGATTTGTCACAATGCTGCAGAGTCGTCAGAAAGCGTATGTATGGATAACTTTTGTCTTAATAAATTATAAATTATAAATTGTTGATAACGTCCATAAATACCATTTGAAACGTGTACCTTTTCTCACATGTAGACGCAATTTGACGCATCTGCAGAATCCACGGTTGATATTCACAGAGCACGGCTCATATATATATACTTCTCGTGCTATACCGTGTGATATATAAGGCCTATTGCCACAATAAATAAGTGAATCGTTCCACAAGAAAACCAACATTATGGACTTGCGTAATGTATCGACCAGATCAGCCTGCACAGTCCGCGCAGGCTAATCCGGGCCGACACATTCCGTCTCAGGGGGATAGAGGTACATGTATCGAATAATGATTCATGAAACATAAAATTCACATGAGGCTGACAATGTCTGTCCAGGTAAATCTGCGCGGCATGCTTAGGCTGATCCGGGTCGATATTTTACGCAGAGTCCATAATGTTGGTTTTCTCGTGGGACGGCTCAAGTTATTTTGGAGACTTGGAACAGTAGGAATAATTAGAGATGCTTCTTCTTTATTTTGACCGCAAATTTGTGTACAGACATGGTATTTAGTCGGCTATCTAGATAAGGGGTTGAACAGCTTTTTCCCACACAATATATCTCCTATTAACAATCCAAACCCTATGATTTAAATACCAACAACCTATGGTTAAAAGGTTAAATAACGAGTTTAGAATACTAAATATGTGTTGTATCTAGAGCTCTGTTTAGTGAATATAACTTTGGGAGTTGTTTAACAAAAGATTCATGCAAAAAAAACATTTGGAAATTGTCGAGAATCGAATATTCATATTATAATTAGGATATCCTTTATAGTATTGTCCCTCTTCGCTATCTATCACAAGTCAGTTATAGAAACGTTCAAGACAAAAAATTGGATAATATTGGTGCATATGCAGATCTTATTCTGCACTAACCACAATCGCCATAAGCTGGTTTTATTTTAAAAATCTCAGTTGAGGGTGAAAATACTGTTTGGAACGTGGCCATGGAAAAAATACACGCCATGAGGATATCTTGTGTTTCTTTTTGAGTATCCCTTTATCACATATAGACGCTTTCTGCAGCCTCAGCAGCAGACGACTTTTGAAAACATTGTGACAAATGGAGAAATTGGACAAAATGAGCAATTTCTCCATTTGCTTCAAAGTTTTCAACTCTGTTCAGTAATTATACCCTCATTTTCAGAGATTTTCCATAATTCTTTCTAGATGTTTTCAAAGACGTCTGCTGAGGGTATGTTATATGTGGAAAAGGGGTTAGCAACACCTACCCATTCATACCAAGAAACAATACATGAGCCTTCTACGTGTCTAACTTACTCCTAGCAGTACCTCCTTTCTAATATACAACAATCTGTAGCAGAAGAAAACATCTTGCCAAATATATCTAAACTCTGTGTAAATGTTTGTGCAATAGTTGATTCGAGCTGAAAACATTGTGGCAAAAGAAGAAATTGCTCAATACCAGTATCATTATTATACCACATTTATATAGCACTTTTATAATACGCTCAAAAGTGCTTCACAAACAAATATACCCAGTCAGTCACGTCAAGCGATTTGGGCCTTACTGACCTTCCGTAACGGAATCATAAACATGTAACCTACATTGACGGTAACACTAGTGAATGTACACGTCCAGTTTGTTGTCAGAAGACACATATTCTAATTAGTTAATTTAACACAAAGGCTCACCGTGAAGACTCTTATGAGACTGTGTGTATGAATAGGCTCGCCCGAGTCTTCACTGTACGCGGATGTTCTAATATCCAAAATCGGTATACGCGGCTCACGTATTTGCGGCACACGTTTTATGTCATTACGGTTCGGGACTGTGCTTTTTAGCTCACCTAAGCACGAAGTGCAAAGTGAGCTTTTGTGATCACTCCACCGTCCGGCGTCCGTCGTCGTCGTCTGCGTCGTCGTCGTCGTCGTCGTCTGCGTCGTCGTCGTCGTCGTCGGTGTCTGTTAACAATTTCCTACAAATAACTTCTCCTACTAAACCAACAGACAGATTTCAAAATAACTTCACAGGAATGGTCCTTAGGTGGTCCTCTTTCAAAGTTGTTCAAAGAAATTAATTCCAAGTAGAACTTTGGTTGCTGCGGCATCAGAAAAGGGGAAAATTGCCAAATCTTAAAAAATCTTATTGTCCAAAAGTACTGGCCCGATTTGAAAATTGTTTTGCACAAATGTTCCTTGGGTTACCCTCTACCAAGATTGTTCAAATATTTCCGATCCGTTGAAAAACAAGGCCGCCAGGGGGCGGAGCTTGTTTGCCTTATATGTGCATTGTTAAAACTTTGAAAAATCTTCTTGTCCAAAAGTACTGGCCCGATTTGAAAATTATTTTACACAAATGTTCCTTGGGGTAACCTTTACCAAGATTGTTCAAATATTTCCGATCCGTTGAAAAACATGGCCGCCAGGGGGTGGAGCTTGTTTTCCTTATATGTGCATTGTTAAAACTTTGAAAATCTTCTTGTCCAAAAGTATTAGCCCGATTTGAAAATTATTTTGCACAAATGTTCCTTGGATCACCCTTTACCAAGATTGTTAAAATATTTCCAATCCGTAGCAAAACATGGCCGCCAGGGGGCGGAGCTTGTTTTCCTTATATGTGCATTGTAAAATCTTTAAAAATGTTCTTGTCAAAAAGTACTGGCATGATTTAAAGAATTATTAATTTGACACAAATCTTCCTTGGGGGACCTTCTATCAAAATTGTTCAAATTAATCCAATCCATTGAAAAACATGGCTACCAGGGGCGGGGCTTGTTTTCCTTATATGTGCATTGTAAAATCTTTAAAAATCTTCTTGTCCAAAAGCACCTGCCTGATTTAAAAATTATTTGGCACAAATGCTCCTTGGTTAACCTTCTACCAAGGTTGTTCAAATTAATCCGATCCGTTGAAAAACATGGCCACCAGGGGGTTGCTTGTTTTCCTTATATATAGAGTAAAACACTTTAAAAACTATTGAAGTTCTAGTAAATCCGGTGAGCGATATAGGGCCATCATGGCCCTCTTGTTTGTGTTTTATGAGCCAATTTGTTTCATTATATCGCTAATGGCTTAAGTGGCGAACGACAGCGCCATAACTGTATAATAATATGCACTCGTTCATACCGGTTCGCAAATAATCATTTTGAAAAGAACCTCTCGAATATACTTCTTTGCGTATTGTATAACATCTGAATATTAAAAGGATAGCCTACTGAGTTTGATTACTCGACTGACTTGACATTCATCCAAATTTTCATTCGTGCATTCATTCACTCATTCATTCATTCATTCATTCATTCATTCGTTCATTAATATTTTTCAGTTCATTCAGTTCATTCAGTTCATTCAGTTCATTCAGTTAATTCATTTCATTCACTCACTCACTCAATCTTATTCACTCACTCACCCGATTACTTCATTCATTTATTTATTTATTCATTCTTTCATTCATCTATCCATTCAATCATACATTCGTTTGCTCATTCATTTATTTACTACTTTACTCACTCATTCTGTATCTATAATGTTTTGTATCACACACACCAACTCAATCATGCCCTATGTGTGACTTTACTTACTTCGTAAGGTCTATCAATGGGTAATACACTGGATTTATTATCTGCATGCCTTGTTTTTCGTTTCGACAATAATGCTAACCACACTCACCTTTCAAACATTTTACAACTTGCGCTAGCCTCCAACAATCCACCCACATATTAGTTATTCATCTGTGTTTACAATGTATTTTTATATGGTCGATCTTTTTTTTCTTGATGCGTTAATGTTTTCTCTTGTATAATACTATGTGTTAGGTAATCTATTTGTATTCTATGTATTGTAATGCGCTTCATTATTTGAGGGATAAAGAATATGTATTAAAGACAACTTCTATACAAGTAATTTAAAATACCGTTGATTTGTATTAGGCTATTTTCGGATGGAGCACCGGTCTTGTGATCAAATGGTCCCGGGTTTAAGGAGATGTCAAGCTCTCACACAGACTGCTTACGCAAGCACATGTGTTTGTTAATTCTCCGGGAAGCAGTTACTGGCAACGATTAAAACAAGTAATGAGAAATAGTTTCACAATTCATAAAAGGATGTAAATCAAAGTATGCAAATGTTCCCCCGAAATACGCAAGATGTCTGTTTGTTTTTCCTTTTCTTCCGAAACACGCACAGTATCAGGACTGGATTTCCCTTTTAATTCTATGAAAAAATGCAAGATTTATCATTAATTTTTACATATTTAGCTATTCAGTCTGGACATGTTAGTCTTGTAGAGGAAAAAATATTTTTTAAATCGGTATTTTGGGTATGTTTAAAATGAGCAGAAAAACACGGATTGAAAACTATTGTCGTCTTTTTAATCATTTTTTTTAAATCTATATTTAAGATCATTTAAGTGCTGTGTTATGTGGCAATTAACATTTGTACGAAAAGTTGAAAATAAATGGAAATCTGTAAGAAATATGTTTTCCCGTTCGTCAAAAAAATAGAGGATATTACATGAGTGGTCATTCAATACGGAATTTATTAAACGAGTTTAATAAATTTCGTATTGAATGACCACGAATGAAATGTTCTTTTTATATCATAAATACTAATTTAATAGTTTACAGCGCTATATCCATATAAACGTCGCTATAAAGCGAGCGTATTTACAACGCTAAACGTTACGTTATGACGTCACGTTACGTAGCATTGTTATTACACTAGTTGAATACGCAATTTATTCAATGGCTTTATTACACTCCGGCGACGTCATTTATATAGGGATAATACACATTTTCGAGGGCGTGAACATCTGCGGACGCCCGCAAAATGTGTTTATGCCCGAGTGCGAAGCACGAGGGCATAAACACATTTAAGGGCGTCCGCAGATGTTCACGCCCGAGAAAATGTGTATTTTCGCTATTATTGCATAAAATAAGAGCAAACATCCAACATACAGTCCGCTGTAACGTTCAGTTGTACGATAACCGCCGATGAACATGACCCGATAACGCATGTGACGTCATAAACACATGTGACGTCATAAAGTAAACAAGTAATGTTTTACATATCCACGAACCGGGCCTACATCAAGGTTGCCATCGCTGACTCGACACGGGTCGATTTAAATAAATGGTTTTGGATTATTTTATGCTCTTTAACTGTGAATCTAGTGGATGTTACCGATTATCGAGTTAAAGAAGCTGATGTTATTGTTAACCCAACAAATTGCTCCTATTCTAGGGGAGATGCAGCGTCCATGTTTTGTTTACTAATGGTGCCCGGGTAATGCATATGTAAAACATCTAACCGGTCTGAAACGGCACGTACGCGCGAGAATCGCTTTGTTTATACACGTTTTCTCGCCGTTTACGCCCGGCTTTTGCAATGTTTCTGTATCCCTTAAGCGGGCGTAAAACATAGATTTTATGCAATAATATAGGGATAATACACATTTTCGAGGGCGTGAACATCTGCGGACGCCCGCAAAATGTGTTTATGCCCGAGTGCGAAGCACGAGGGCATAAACACATTTAAGGGCGTCCGCAGATGTTCACGCCCGAGAAAATGTGTATTTTATAGGGATAATACACATTTTCGAGGGCGTGAACATCTGCGGACGCCCGCAAAATGTGTTTATGCCCGAGTGCGAAGCACGAGGGCATAAACTTATTTTAAGGGCGTCCGCAGATGTTCACGCCCGAGAAAATGTGTATTTTCGCTATTATTGCATAAAATAAGAGCAAATATCCAACATACAGTCCGCTGTAACGTTCAGTTGTACGATAACCGCCGATGAACATGACCCGATAACGCATGTGACGTCATAAACACATGTGACGTCATAAAGTAAACAAGTAATGTTTTACATATCCACGAACCGGGCCTACATCAAGGTTGCCATCGCTGACTCGACACGGGTCGAATTAAATAAATGGTTTTGGATTATTTTATGCTCTTTAACTGTGAATCTAGTGCATGTTACCAATTATCGAGTTAAACCCAACAAGTGCTCCTATTCTAGGGGAGATGCAGCGTCCATGTTTTGTTTACTAACGGTGCCCGGGTAATGCATATGTAAAACATCTAACCGGTCTGAAACGGCACGTACGCGCGAGAATCGCTTTGTTTATACACGTTTTCTCGCCGTTTACGCCCGGCTTTTACAATGTTTCTGTATCCCTTAAGCGGGCGTAAAACATAGATTTTATGCAATAATCGCTATTATTGCATAAAATAAGAGCAAACATCCAACATACAGTCCGCTGTAACGTTCAGTTGTACGATAACCGCCGATGAACCTGACCCGATAACGCATGTGACGTCATAAACACATGTGACGTCATAAAGTAAACAAGTAATGTTTTACATATCCACGAACCGGGCCTACATCAAGGTTGCCATCGCTGAGTCGACACGGGTCGAAATAAATAAATGGTTTTGGATTATTTTATGCTCTTTAACTGTGAATCTAGTGCATATTACCGATTATCGAGTTAAAGAAGCTGATGTTATTGTTAACCCAACAAATTGCTCCTATTCTAGGGGAGATGGAGCGTCCATGTTTTGTTTACTAACGGTGCCTGGGGTAATGCATATGTAAAACATCTAACCGGTCTGAAACGGCACGTACGCGCGAGAATCGCTTTGTTTATACACGTTTTCTCGCCGTTTACGCCCGGCTTTTGCAATGTTTCTGTATCCCTTAAGCGGGCGTAAAACATAGATTTTATGCAATAATGATATATAAACGACAGCATTAGTCTTCTACGCCCGAAACTAAATGTTGACTGTATCGTAGCCAAAGAAGGACGTGACGTCATTTCCGTTACACTTCATCTTGGCGTAACGTCAATGGAGCGACGTCGTTTCCCGCAAAAAAAAGTGGTATCAACATGAAAGACCCCAAATTCCTATACATGAGCTATTGACTCACTCATTCAAAGTATAATTATTTATTAAACATTGTGGCAAAAGGATAACTTTCTCATAAGAAGCAATTGTTCTTGTGGCGACAATCTTTTCCTAAATCGTCTGTTGCATAGGCCTCAGAAACCGTCTCTAATAGGGAAAGGGTTTAGCAGAAATGTGACCCCTCATATTGACTGGTTGAAAAAGGCAGCCGCCAGGTGGCATTAGAAAAGGGCTGATCTATTTGCTTCGTTGCCATAATGCAGGTGATCGATTAAGGATCATCTTGGCCCTCATGTTTTAACCTCGTTCATTATAAATGTATTCCTTGATTGTCTGAAAGTCTTTACTTTATTATTTTCTGTTCAAATAATAGACATCATCAATACGAATTCCAAATATGTTTTAATATTGCAAGAAACATGACATTAACATTATTATTTCTAGTCAATTACTTATAAATCCTTTTTTATGGCCAAAGTATGCTCTTTAATTTTTGTTTATAATTATCTTGCGTTTTTTTCCGTAAATAGGTAGCACCTATAGATATATTAATCAAATGTATCTACCGAGTTATGGCAACAAAGAATAGAAAAAGGAGATTTTTAACATTTCTAAACATAAATAGAAAAGAGTTCTTTACCACAATCACGTTAAAATTCGTCTGTATTGAAACTGTTCAAATAATTTTCATTTGTGGATGTCTGTAAGTTTGCAGGGACTAGGTATTTTACAAGTAGTCCCTGAAGATTTTTAGTGAATCCATGAAGTTATTTATCGGGCTTTTTTCGGATGAATTATTCTAAATATTTATGCTAAACATCATAGAAAAAAATGATTTCAATATTTGAAAGTGATTTAATTTGATTGGTGGATGGCTAACATCTTCCTCTATTTTCATGACAAGGGAAGCAACAACAGATTAGGTTTTATGATTTTTGGTGGTTATCTACCGTTCCGTGAAGAGGTTTGGGCATGCGCGTTGATCCACTTCCTTTTGAACTGTACCACTGAAAATTGCACAAGCACGTGTAAGTTAGCCGATTTATTTTGTGAATTTCACCTATCTAACGCAATCAAAAACACAGTTAACAGTATAAATGTAAGAAGCATACTTCCCGATTTCATTTTTAAAGTGATTTTATGTTCTTATGTCTAGCTTTGAGCAATAAATAAACACTGATTGTAAACAGGTACAGTGTACGTTTAGTGATTCACGGAATGTGTTGAGTTCAAACGGGGATTTTGTAAAAGAAACCCTGGTTGGTCCATTAATGACCTGGTGTATAAATTTACTGTGAATGCATATTGAAATAAACTGGAGACGGATTATTTTAAGTTTGATAAAAGGCCGTACGCCTGTCACTGTCCAATATGTCGATCGCTTTCTTCACAATCACACTAGCCTTTTTATTAAGTATTGGTATCGTAGAGCATTCTAGCTTCGTGATCTACCAAAGCTCCTGACGTCATTTTTATCTTCATTTTCTGCTATGAAATTGTATAAGAAGTCAATTGAGAAGTGTGTAATTATTGTCTGATGTCTAAATATTCATTAAGTTCTAGATAATGTAGTTTATTTTAATGATTATGATCACAAACTTAGGACACCCGTACTTCGTGAGTGGTATATATACTATACAAAGTTAAGCAGACAGAGTCACAGACAGTTTATTTTGTATATTAAAATGTAATTCTGTTGGTGGGGGACGTTATTTTGTTAAAAAGACTAAGGGACAATACCCAGTGACAAATTGGGTTTTGCCATTGCTTAAGGCAGAGACGTAGATAAGAAGGATAAGTCATATACTAAAATATCACCCTGCCAACATTTGTAGTAAGTAAAACTCAAAAACTATTCAAGATATGAAAATAAAAAATATATTTTCTAAAAGTTTAAACATTCTTCTATTGCAGTAGATAAAAATGTTGTTTTATACTACAGGTTTCGATAATATGTTATCCTTATGAAAAATGTCAGTCGATTAATTTTTGGAAAAAGATAATATTATTCAGAAATCCCAATATCTATGTCTTTTAAACCAGTCATTGTTCAAAATACAAACAAATTCCAGTTGTTCATTGTATCTCTAAGGCAAAATGATAAGCTTTCAGAATATTTATGTTTTGTTTATGTGCCAAATGTGACTTCAAAGTTTTATTTGTTACAAAATGTGAAAATTATTTCTATGTGTAATATTTTAAACGGATAACAGGTGTACAGGTGGAGTTGCCTATCCCTCTTATCTATGTCCCTGCTTAAGGGAAAAAGATACAAGTAGCGGTAGTGGCTTCCTTCCTTGGCAATCTGGGTGACAGATATAGTATAATGACTGATGCATCAGTAAAAAATGCTGGTAGTACCGGTAGAATACCCAGGAAACATACTGTTATTGTTAAAAGTGAGGTAGTCACGATACAAACAAACTGACTGTTGATGTCTATCTGTCAGGCTTTAGCCAACTCATTAATCAATTTATTGGTAGGGGACACAACATTGCTTCTTTGAACATGTTTGCTTAACAAAAAGTTTGTAAAAGTGTGTTTGAATTTCATAGTGAATTGAAACATCTTGGGACTTGTTGTTATGGGATGATGATTGATAAGTCAATTTCTGTTCTATAAAAATGTTACTTTTTCCTCAGTAGCATCTAATTGGGTCACCACCTCGGGTGTGGGAGGTTGCTGTTTCGATCCTCGGTTAGGTCATACCAAAGACTTAAAATGGAAGTAGTGGCTGTTCTCCTTGGCGCTCGGGTTACCGGGTTAGCATTACGACTGGCTGGTGTCAGTATAATAGTAGTATTGGTAACTTACCCATGAAATGCGTTATATAACTGAACATTTCTTAAAAGCGGCATTAAAACGCAAAACAATCAATCAAATTGGGTCATACTATTTTATCTTGTTATGCATGTACAGGCAACAGATGATGTTTTTAGTGAATTGGGTATTTACCCCATTGTTTTTCAGACAATTTTTTTTTTTAGATTGAGTAACGGGGTTACTTTTAGCCCATCATTTTTTTTAAATTGCTTTTATGTACGACTTGAAATCATCATTGCCAAGGGATACATTATGAACAAAGTCTACTTTTCTTTAATATTTCAATGCAGTTTAACTAAGGCATCTATATATTTGGGGAACCCTCATTCACCCAGACACTTTTTGTGTCACCTGCGTAGCATGGTAGGCACCAGGGCCTTTTTACCTTATATAAGTGACGCCGATAAACGGTGTCTTCCCAATTGAAAAAATGTTGATTTTTTTTTTTTCCAAATTGGAAAAAAAAAATTCCCAAAATCTAAAAAAAAGGGAAGTGAAGTGGAATACACTATTAACAGATATATTTGTCTTGTTTAAGGTAATATGATTGTTTTATTGCATTATATTATAAGGCAAAAGTTTTAAGTTATTGTAAAAAGGACTATTTATATAGCCATATGTTATATGTCTAATCTTTCCCAATTTGGCAAAAAATCGCGCTAAATTTTCCCAAAATGAAAGGCTAAGACCTCTTCCCAATTTCTGGAAAAAAGGCCCTGGGCACTTGGGGATTTTTTTTTTTGTCCGGCGTCTGTCTGTCTGTCACACTTTTTTGTCACATTCCGTCTGTCCGTCACACTTTTTCGTCACGTTTTCAAATAACTTTTTTTCTACTCATAGGATTACATTGAAACTTCTTACAAATGTTTATATCAATGTGTGTGATTGGTTCACAAAAGGGGGATAATCCAAATATTTTTTATATATCTGATTTATTGCCCCTTTTCTGTCCATAATTTTAATTTTCGGACAAGGCCCCGGCAGGTGACACACGTGCTCCGGGGAATACTCCATTCTAGTTAAACTTAGTAATGCAAAATATCAGAAACAAATTATATTATAGTCCGTTGATAAACTTTACAATTTCAGCTTAAAAAAGAGGATGCAGTTGTTTATTCGTGGTAGCCAGACCCATGTGGTCCAAGTAACAGGGACAGAGACTGTCAATGATGTCAAGGTAAAATGTTTTTTGAATTTTCTGAGCTCTTATGCCCGAGGAATTAAGATTCAGTGTTGTCCATCTTGACATTTCTACTCATCATCTCTTGCAACCTTTTGTAGATGCATTTTGATCATATACAGATCATTGTTAAATTTGGTTCATGACAGATTTTCAAATCTTAGTATGATTATGGATTGTGCAATTTAAGATTTGGCCGGCTGATTAACTGAAAGGCTTTAGTTTTGTTCCAACAAATTTCAAGTCAGAGAACATGATATAGGCGAAGATGTAGAAAATCTGTATCAAAGCTAAATATATTTATTAACACTTAAACAACTATAGACGTTTTTTGACGCATCTGCAGCATCTTTTGAAAACATTGTGTCAAAAGGAGAAATTGCTCAAAATGAGCAATTTCTCCTTTTGTCACAACAATTTCAAGTCTTTTCAATAATTATACCTTCATTTCAGTGTCCAAAAAGAATTCTAGATGATTTCAAAGTCGTCTGCTGCAGATTTGTTGTATGTGGGGAAATGGTTAATTTAAAAGCTAGAGTAGGAAATGGTGTGTGGTGTGTCAAAAAAAGAAATACTTCATTTCTAGATGTGTCTACACATGGCCTTGTGGGGGAGGGTTATGTAATGTACTGGAAGTAATAAAACTAATGTTTTTGATTTTTCGATATTATTTCAGGCTCTCATTGCTGAAAGGGAGGGTTTTGCTGTTGAAGACCAACTTGTCATGTATGGAGGAAAGCCTCTTGAAAGTGGTCTTTTGACCAGTGTATGTGAGGACATGACCACACTTGATGTTGAGATCCCACTGCTTGGAGGTATTTTTTGTTTGGATTAAACAATATAACATTTTTTTATGTGTCTCCTGTCCGGACAGGAAGACACATATGGATCATTTGTCTTCGTCTGCCCATCATCTTTTCACTTACTTACATGTTGGCAGTCAACACATGCTTTCTTTTGAACACTTTTGTTTTGTTAATTAAATATTATATTTTGCATATTCAAATTATATTATGATGATCCAAAAGAATTGAATACAGATTTAAATGTCTATGAAAACTTTTAGAATTTCAAAATATATATATTTGATGATTTTCTTTTTGGCTTGACATTTGCCTCAATATACCTGTATCTTTTTTAAATAAATTTGTCTTGCACACATGGGAAATCTTTTACATTTGTATATGTTTTGTGAATAAGATAAGTTGAGATCAGATAGTCAAATTAACTCGGCTTTCTAAACTCATAATGTTTTCTACATCTTAATCTGTCTACCATTCAGTTTCACATTCATATGAAAGTTGTAAAAAACTAGGATTAAAATAAAGCATTTGATGTTTATTTTAGGTAAAGTCCATGGTTCTTTAGCTCGTGCCGGAAAAGTAAAGGGACAGACACCCAAGGTAAAATGTCTTTAGATGTTAAATCTTATTTACTGCTTATAAAATTATATATTTCCCTCTAAACCACATTTTATTCCTTTTTAGCCCTATATCTGTCGTCCATCAACATCTTCTCTGTAACCAGCTAGTCAATTTCGGATGAAATTTCACAGAAAACCTCTAAGAATTTGTCCCCTAAAACCTGTTGGCACATTTTCAAATAATTTTGCAGAAATGTTCCTTTGATGACACTCGCATCAGATTCCTTCAAGCCATGTTGATTTTTCGAAAAAACATGGCAGCCAGGTGGAAGAGTTGTTTTTGCCTTATAAGGCTATAGTCACAGGTGCCACTCTCGTTTAAAATCTAAAAATACCATTTTACTATATATTGACAAAAGTACATTTTCAACGGCCAATTTTTCTGATCGCAATGGCTGTAATTTACCTTAAGCAAGTTATGTACCAAATTTTATTAGAGTTAATGGAATTATAAGCGAGATATAGCTTTTAATGTAAAACTACTGCTAAGGGAAATCACTGAGGTGACGTGAGGTTCGAGTAAAAACTTGTAAATCAGATGATTTTCTTTTTTTAAGAAGTGTCATATAATTGTAATGTGCTGCTATCATAGGGCAATTATATATTACTTATTTTGCAACTATAAAACACTAAAGTAATCTTCGGACGTCATCGATAGTGCCCCAAAAAAATGGAGGCTTGAATCCAATTAAGAACTCATTTAACATTAAAGTCGGTTACAACTGTAAAAGATATTTTAATAAAAACACAAAACACTTTTTTCGAAAGGAAATTTCTTTTTCTCTCTTGTATGCATTTTAAATGCTGTATAAGGCTCTTTGCCAAAATTGATGCAGCAAAATATGTCAAATAATTAAAAACCAAATGTCACCTCAGTGATGTTCCAGGCCGTAGTACAGGTAATGTTCGTTGTCAATATATAGTAAAATGCTATCTTTAGATTTTAAACGAGACTGGCACCTATGGCTATAGTGAAAATATTAATAAACTTTTCTAAGAAAGTATAATCCTTTGGTCTCACTGATTCATTTAGATATTTTATATTTTCTTTTCGTCTCTACACATTAATTTGGCCAGCATTTCCAAATTCTCCACAGTTCCTTTCAAGTGTTGGTTTGAGAAATTATCACAACCCTAACATGTATCTCTGGCTTTAATCATTATTTAAATAACCAACTTTTGCGACTTATCTTTTCTTATGATAAGTTGTTATCAGATTACACCTGTAATATGTTTAGAGGTTCCAAGTTCTGTTTGTTTTAAAGAGAAAGCTTCATATACTTGACATTTCTGTTATTCCAGGTCGAAAAACAGGAGAAGAAAAAGAAGAAGACTGGCCGTGCCAAGAGAAGGATGCAATACAACAAGAGATTTGTCAATATTGTTCCAGGATTCGGCAGAAGAAAGGGCCCAAATGCTAACTCTTAAATATTCCCTGTACATAGTTACATTAATAAAAAAAAAATGATCTAAGGAAAACAACTTTGTTGTTACTCATTTGTGATGATAAGATCAGTTCTCTTTAAGGCTCTCCAGGATACAGACAACAATTACACATTTATAGCACACCGCATTTACAAACATTGTGAAAAGATTAGAAATAAGGCCTTCCCCCGCATTTTTAGATCACCTAGAGCCAAAGGCTCAAGGTGAGCTATTCTGATCACTCTGTGTCCGTCGTCTGTCGTCCGGCGTTAACTTTTAGCTTTAAACATCATCTCCTCCTGAACCGCAAGAACAATTTTTACCAAACATCACAGGAATGTTCCTTTGGTGGCCCTCTTTCAAAATTGTTCAAAGATTTAAATTCCGTTGAGAACTTTGGTTGCTGCGGCATCAGAAAGGGGACAAAATGTCCAAACTTCAAAAATCTTCTCCTCCGAATCTGCCTGTCAGATTCAAATATAATTTGGTAGAAATGTTCCTTGGGTGACTCTCTATAAAAATTGTTCAAGCCATACTGATTGGTCGAAAAACATGGCAGTCAGGCGGCATCAAAAAAGGGGCAAAATGACAATACTTTAATAAAGCATCCTTATAAAAGTGCTTGTCTGATTTAAAGATAGTTTTGTAGAAATGTTCTTTCATTGATCATCTACATACTTTGTCAAGCCATATTGATTTGTTGAAAGGCATAGCAACCAAGCAGCATCAGAAAAGGAGTAAAATTAAGTTTTTGCTTCAAATGACATATGGTTATTAGATTGATGGTCTAAGGGAGGTAACACTTGGCAGAGTATTATGCAAGGGTTGTCTTCAACAGGAAGTGGAAAGATAAATCTCAACAGCAAGGATGAAATAAAAGATTGTTATTGAAAGTGAACAAGCAATTATGACATGATTTGTAACTATTGTTAAAGATATCATAATTGGTGAAGAGGTAAATATGAACTCAAATACTACAGTTAATGTATTGTATTGTTTGAAACCATGGCGTCGTATGTAAAACTTTGGTTGCTGCAGCATCAGAACATGAGTAAAATGACCAAACTTTAAATCCTTTTCCTCCATAATCTGCTTATCAGACTCCGAGATAATTTAGTAGAAAGAATCCTTAATTGACCCTCTAAAAAAACTGTTCAAGCCATATTGATTTATATTAAAAACAGATCAAAAAAGGTGCAAAATGACAAAAACTTTATAATTCAATTCTAATTGAAATTCTTGTTAGATTTCAAGATATAAATGACCTTTACTTATAAGCTGTTTCTTGGGAAGTGTTCACTCCTTGAAGTTCTAATTGCACTCATTGATCTTTTTCCCAGATATTTCTACTAATTTACTATCAATCAGGTGATCGATTTAGGGTCATCTTGGCCCTCTTGTTTTAACTAGCCTGAGCAGGAAGTGTGAACTATTTTTATTACTCAGTCCGTCGTCATCTGTAGGAAATTCCTTGGGTGGTTCTCTTTTTGAAGTGGGGTATATTGGAGTCGCTCTGTGGTCTGTTGGTTGGTCCGGAGCATAACTTTAAAACTACTGGATGGAATTTAATAAAACTTCAAACGATGATACAACAGTGTACAGGAACCATAACTCTACTTTACCTCACTAAAGATTTATTGCCCTTTGTTACTTTTTTTTTCTCCGGAGAATAACTTGATAACTACTAGATTGAATTTTATAAAACTTCATACAATGGTAGAGCACAATGAGAGAAAGTGAATGTACAAGAACCATAAATGGTTTAGCAAATTACACAGTTATTGTCCTTTGTTACTTTTTCTTGTCTGGAGAATAACTACTAGATGGAATCCAATAAAACTTAATACAATGAGAGGAAGTGCAGTGGACAAGAACCATAACTCTAATTTAGCTTATTACAACTGAGTTGTTGCCCTTTGTTTCTTTTTCTTGTGCGTAGAATAACTTTCATCGGCCTTTCTTGCTTTTTTCTTGTCCGGAAAATAACTTTAAAACTACAGTATGGAATTTAATAAAACTGCATACCATAACGAGAGGAAGTACAGTGTACAGAAACCATAACTCTATTTTACCTAATTACAGAGTTTATGCCCTTTGTTACTATTTCTTGTCCGGAGAATAGCTTAACTTAATAACTACGAGATGGAATCTAATAAAATTTCATACAATGGTAGAGCACAATGAGAGAAAGTGCAGTGTACAAGAACCATAGCTCTAATTACAGGGTCATTGCATTTTCTTACTTCTTTCTTATCTGGAGAATAACTTTAAAACTAAAAGATGGAATTTAATAAAACTTCATACGATGATACAACTCATTGAGAGGAAGTGAAGTATACAGGAACCATAACTATATTTTACCTAATTACAGATTTATTGCTCTTAGTTACTTTTTCTTGTCCGGAAAATAACTTTTAAACCACATGATGGAATTTAATTAAACTTCAAACAATGGTAGAACACAATGAGGGGAAGTGCAGTGTACAAGAACCATAACCATTTTAGCTAATTACAGATTTATTGACCTTTGCTACTTTTTCTTGTCCGTAACTTTCATTGCACTTTCTTACTTTTTTCTTGTCCGGAAAATAACTTTTAAACCACATGATGGAATTTAATTAAACTTCAAACAATGGTAGAACACAATGAGGGGAAGTGCATTGTACAAGAACCATAGCTCTAATTACAGGGTCATTGCATTTTCTTACTTCTTTCTTTATCAGGAGAATAACTTTAAACTAAAAGATGGAATTTAATAAAACTTCATACGATGATACAACTTATGAGAGGAAGTGAAGTATACAGGAACCATAACTATATTTACCTAATTACAGATTTATTGCTCTTAGTTACTTTTTCTTGTCCGGAAAATAACTTTTAAACCACATGATGGAATTTAATTAAACTTCGAACAATGGTAGAACACAATGAGGGGAAGTGCAGTGTACAAGAACATAACCATTTTAGCTAATTACAGGATTTATTGCCCTTTGCTACTTTTTCTTGTCCGTAACTTTCATTATACAGGAACCATAACTATATTTTACCCTAATTACAGATTTATTGCTCTTAGTTACTTTTCTTAGTCCGAAAATAACTTTTAAACCACATGATGGAATTTAATTAACTTCAACAATGGTGAGAACACATGAGGGGAAGTGCAGTGTACAAGAACCATAACATTTTAGCTAATTACAGATTATTGACCTTTGCTACTTTTCTGTCGCTACTTTCATTGACTTTCTTACTTTTTTTTGTCGGACAATCATCTTTAAACCACATGATGGATTTAATTAACTTCAACAAATGTAGAACACATGAGGGGAAGTGCATGTACAAGAACAATAGCTCTATTACAGGGTCCATGCATTTTCTTACTTCTTTCTTATCAGGAGAATAACTTTAAAACTAAAGATGGAATTTCATAAAACTCATACGATGATACAACTTATTGAGAGGAAGTGAAGTATACAGGAACCATAACTATATTTACCTAATTACAGATTTATTGCTCTTAGTTAATTTTTCTTGTCCGGAAAACAACTTTTAAACCACATGATGGAATTTAATTAAACTTCGAACAATGGTAGAACACAATGAGGGGAAGTGCAGTGTACAAGACCATAACCATTTTAGCTAATTACAGATTTATTGCCTTTGCTACTTTTTCTTGTCCGTAACTTTCATTATACAGGAACCATAACTATATTTTACCTAATTACAGATTTATTGCTCTTAGTTACTTTTTCTTGTCCGGAAAATAACTTTTAAACCACATGATGGAATTTAATTAAACTTCAAACATGGTAGAACACAATGAGGGAAGTGCAGTGTACAAGAACCATAACCATTTAGCTAATTACAGATTTATTGACCTTGCTACTTTTTCTTTGTCCGTAACTTTCATTGCACTTTCTTACTTTTTCTTGTCCGGAAATAACTTTTAAACCACATGATGGAATTTAATTAAACTTCAAACAATGGTAGCACACAATGAGGGGAAGTGCATTGTACAAGAACCATAGCTCTAATTACAGGGTCATTGCATTTTCTTACTTCTTTCTTATCAGGAGAATAACTTTAAAACTAAAAGATGGAATTTAATAAAACTTCATACGATGATACAACTTATTGAGAGGAAGTGAAGTATACAGGAACCATAACTATATTTTACTAATTACGAATTTATTGCTCTTAGTTACTTTTTCTTGTCCGGAAAACAACTTTTAAACCACATGATGGAATTTAATTAACTTCAAACAATGGTAGAACACAATGAGGGGAAGTGCAGTGTACAGAACCATAACCATTTTAGCTAATTACCAGATTTATTGACCTTTGCTACTTTTTCTTGTCCGTAACTTTCATTGCACTTTCTTACTTTTTTCTTGTCCGGCAAAATAACTTTTAACACATGATGGAATTTAATTAAACTTCAAACAATGGTAGAACACAATGAGGGGAAGTGCATTGTACAAGAACCATAGCTCTAATTATATCGTCT